>BDSI01000002.1:589620-1198288 GCA_003117195.1 Eudorina sp. 2006-703-Eu-15 | reverse complement strand
CCGCCTGGCGTGCCACACCTCCCCACCTGCTCGCGTCCTTTGCTCCTGCAGGACCTGGACCGTCAGGCCAATGCACGTGCGGTCCCGGCGATCTCTGCGGTCACAGTGGGTGACGCAGGTCCAGCGCAGGTGGGGCGTGCGACGCTCCATTCCCGCCTGGCGTGCCACACCTCCCCACCTGCTCGCGTCCTTTGCTCCTGCAGGACCTGGACCGTCAGGCCAATGCACGTGCGGTCCCGGCGATCTCTGCGGTCACAGTGGGTGACGCAGGTCCAGCGCAGGTGGGGCGTGCGACGCTCCATTCCCGCCTGGCGTGCCACACCTCCCCACCTGCTCGCGTCCTTTGCTCCTGCAGGACCTGGACCGTCAGGCCAATGCACGTGCGGTCCCGGCGATCTCTGCGGTCACAGTGGGTGATGCAGGTCCAGCGCAGGTGGGGCGTGCGACGCTCCATTCCCGCCTGGCGTGCCACACCTCCCCGCCCCTCCCCACTCCCCCCCACTCCCCACTCCTCCCGCCCCCTGCTTGGTTGCAGGCGGCGGGTGGCGCCAGGGAGCAGGTGGCGGCCGACGCGGGCAGTGCCGGCACTTCCACGTGCGGCACCTCACCGGGAACGGCCCCCCCGTCGGGCTGCGTGGATGCGCGGGACTTTCGCCACAGAGCGTTGGAATGTTTCGGCGACGCGGTGAGCTTGGTTGGGCCAGGATGGGCTTCCCGCTAGCAGTGCCTCAGCGGACACAGGCATCGGAGGGTTGTTAACTCCTAGTTGTTGCTGTGTTGGGCCCGGCTCCAGGCGCGCCTTGTGCGGGACAGCGCTGACTTGGAGGAGCTGCTGAGTATGAACGAGTTCGCCCGCGAGGTACAATTCAGTCTGCGCAGTGAAGCAGATACGATCCAGAGGAATCGGGACAAGGTGCTGGCACAGGCCAGGGAGCTGGCTCAGGCCAGGGAGCTGGCTCGGGCCAAGGAGCTGGCTCAGGCCAAGGAATTGGCTCGGACCAGAAGGCCGCCATGCGCCCCCCCAAACGTGGCAGGCTCCGGGAAGCGTGCACGACTTGCGCCAGCCGCAAGCACAGGCCGGGCGTCCACCTTTGGCTTTGCACACTCCACCGGCAGCTCTGCCCAGCCAGGCATGCCAGCCGGAGCCGACACAACCGAGACATCCAATGAAGCGACGGCAGCTGGTGGCTTCCAGGTTGGTTGATGTGCAATCGGGCCTTGCACGTGATCAGGGAAGGCCATCGCATGTACATAATCTGGTATGGGCGTGCCAATGATGACTGCTTGCCCTGTTGGCCTCCAGGCGTCTGCTGCCGCGGACGGGGCCCCCCGGGATTTGGTCAAGAGGACGGTGATGACACGACGCCGGACTCCGTCGCGGAGGCAACTGCAGCGGACGATGACCCCCCGGAAGATGGTCAAGAGGACGCCGGTGACAGGTCGCCGGGCTCCATCGAGGAGGCAACTGCAGCGGACGATGACCCCCCGGAAGATGGTCAAGAGGCCGGTGATGGCACGACGCCGGGCTCCGTCGCGGAGGTACCTACTGCTGCGGGTGGCTCTGGGGTAGAAGGTGCTGCCGCGCCGGACGGACCACTGCTGCGCCGTTCTGAACGCACGAAATCAGCGCTGCGGTCCGGACAGCAGGCCGTGGTAAGCAACGTGCCCTTGTCGTGCCGTTGTTGTGCCTTCTCATGACAGCCGTAAACCATTGTTCCCACTTGTATACTATGCTCGCATTTTGTGCCTTCGTCGTGCCTTCTGTGCATTTTGTGCCTTCGTCGTGCCTTCTGTGCATTTTGTGCCTTCGTCGTGCCTTCTCATGACAACAGCAAACCTTTCTTCCGGCTTGTCTATTGCGCTTGCACGTGTGCATGCAGGGCTGCTGCATGCCAAGCCGGAACCGGTCCCGACTGCGTGGTAGGCCTCCCACCCAGACTGCTGGTGGCCGGCATCGGTCGACGTCACCGGACCCGGACAACCTGCCTGAGGTGGATGCGACCGACTTCCTCTGTGAGCCGGCTCATTTGCTTCAGGGGCTGCGCCTGCATGGTGTGGCAACCCTGGAGCTTGACGACCTGGCGGTGCTGGCACGGGACGCGCACGATGCTGGCGTCCTTCTGCTGGAGAAGGGGCCGTCCTTGCCCATCTTCTGGAGGTCCAGGAAGTGGGCAAATGGGCGGGTTCGGCGTACGACGGACGGCGCGCCCCTTATGAGCTTCCAACAGGGGCAGCGCCGGATGGTGCCAGTGCTGGATGACGCCCCACCACCGCTGCTCCGCTTCACGCAGCACGCAGAAGGTGCAATCAGCAACATCCTGCCCAGCATTAGCGCGGGTGTCCAGGTGCAGAAGTGTGTGGTGATCGGATGCAAGCCAGGGAGGAGGCTCGCGCGCACGCAAGAGCTGCACTGCGACACCAAGCCAGGGGCCGAACACTCCTTTGTGGCCATTGCGCCACTTGAGGAGGATACCGGCCTTTTACTCGCCAGCGGCAGCCACCACAGCGTCATGACCTGGGACAACCTGGTCGCCAAGGAGAAGGCCGCGGGTGCGGGTGGCCGAGGGGGCGCTGCCACCAAGGCAGGCTTCAGGCACGAGGGCAGCCCGGAAGGAGTCAATGAGGGGGGCGGCATCGCAGACGGAGAGGAGAAAGGCACGGAGGAGGGAGAGCAGGAGGAGGTCGCTGAGGGCGAGGGCGGGGAGGAGGATGGGGTGGGGGAGGAGGAGGAGGGGGAGGATGGGGACGAGGAGGATGGGTTACCCGACGACAGAGTCGAGGGCATTGCCTTGAAAATCCCACGCCATAGCATCTTCCGGATGCGGATGCAGCCGGGGCAGCTGGTCTTCCTGCACGGCAACACCGTGCACGCCGGTGATGCCGGGAAGCCAGGCACATGGACCCCCCGTGTGCACTGGTACGTGCACCACGAGGTCATAAAGAATGAGACATATCCGATGCCTTGGATCCACTCCAGGCTCGCGGAGAAGTTCAAGTAGACCGGGGTCGCCAGCGGCAGCCACCACAGTGTCATGTCCTGGGATAACCTGGTCGCCAAGGAGAAGGCCGCGGGTGCGGGTGGCCCAGGGGCCGCGGCCACCAAGGCAGGCTTCAGGCATGAGGGCAGCCCGGAAGGAGTCAATGAGGGGGGCGGCATCGCAGACGGAGAGGAGAAAGGCACGGAGGAGGGAGAGCAGGAGGAGGTCGCTGAGGACGAGGGCGGGGAGGAGGATGGGGTGGGGGAGGAGGAGGAGGAGGAGGATGGGGACGAGGAGGATGGGTTACCCGATGACAGAGTCGAGGGCATTGCCATGAAAATCCCGCGCCATAGCATCTTCCGGATGCGGATGCAGCCGGGGCAGCTGGTCTTCCTGCACGGCAACACCGTACGTGCACCATGAGATCACAAACAGTGAGACATATCCGATCGCTTGCGAGGACCGACTATGTGACCGAACACGTTCCCGTCGCCGCGCAGAGGCCGCTGCCCGGGGTGCGTCGGCCCACACATGAACCACTTGTCACTGCCACACTTCTGGCGCTGGCCAGACCTGGAGACGACCGTGAGTTCGGGGCCACCGTGCGCAATGCCGACAGCCGCACGGGAGGACGGGAGCTTCTTGGGCATGTCTGTGCCCTTGCAAATGATGATGTTACTGTGTAATGTTGTCGGTTGTCGGAAGTCCTGTGGAGTAAACAACGACTCAGTGCACAGCTATGTGTATCGATACATCATCGAGTGGACTCTCTGCAATTTATGGAGTCCCCGACAGCCGTTTCTTCACATTTCAAATACTATACTAGATCTGGTTCCGCTAGCTGTTCGACCGTATGTTCGTCTTTTAAATTTACCCTTGGTAGTGAGACACTGTACGACCGTCCATCCAGCCATTTCTTTGCATTGTGCGCAACACATCCTGACAGGACCATAACTTACATAACTATTGACAAGGACATTTTATATTACCACGGACGGACCTGTACTTGCCGACCTTGCACTTGGTTAACAATGGCAGACTTAACACAGGGACAGACGACTGGACCCCCTACAAATTCCTGCATATTACATATCACATTCTGTGCACCGGCCGGCGGTGATCCTGCCGGCGACTTGCAGTCAACGTACTCTGGGCCCAGCGACGCGGCTCCCTTGCGTGACGACCTGAACGCGTTGTATCGAGATGCCACTCGGCTAGCATTCAAGAAGGACCCTGGTGCAAACAGTGAGTGATATTCGGGCTAGTATGGCGGTGGGAGCTTGTATGTAGATTTCGCTGCGAGCCGTTCTCAGTCGTGCAACCAGTGAAGCGCATTGAATGCTACAGTTTCACGTCTCCCTTACAATAGTACTGTGACACTGTTTGAAGACTACTGCTGCCTGTTTGGCTGCATCCCCAAGTTTCGTCATCCATACTCTTTTTTACAAGAGCACGCCTGCCACCTTTATCATGCCTACACAGAGATCACGACGTTTGGCCGTATGATGGCACAGCTAAATGACATCACCGCCGGCCGCTTAGAGGTGGCCTCTCCGGCATCAGCTACACCGCTCGTCCTGGAGAGCAGCGTGTTTGACGAGAATACCGGCCGTATTGTCTACTCCGTCAAATGCTTCGTGGTTGTGCTCCAGCAGGCAGCCGTGGCGCCCGTTGTGCCGCCCGCTGTGCCACCCGTGCCGGTCGACGAGGCGCGCGCCCTGACCAACATCACCATCACCACCGTTAACACTCCGACGATACCGCCGCTTCCCCAACCAACGCCCGAAGGGAACCCTAGTGGGCCATCAGCCGGCCTTCGTTGGTCTATGGGTCCCGGACCAAGCCGACACAGGCGCCGTTACCCGCCAACGTCATCAAGTGGAAAGCTCTCGCGGCATCGCAAGTCGCAATCTGGGATGCGCAGGTGCGGCCCGTCTTGGTGGTCGCCAAGCCCATCTTGGAGCGTTCCGGTTGGACGTACAACGACACTATGGCACAGGACTTGGGCGAGGCCGTGGCGGCCATGCCCCAGGTGGACGACACTGATGTCAACACTCGCAGAGGCGAGCTCATGTGAGTTGGTGTCTGTGCTCAAGGGATGCTCTGCGTGCTGGAAAGTTCATCTCAGTTGCTCTGCTGATTGTCGCAGCATGTGTGTTGCACTGAAAGGCATGTATTAACCTTGCGTCTTGTTTCTAATTTGTCTTTCCACGCAGCCGGCACCTGCTGCTCGGCACTTGCCCGACGTTCTCGGCAGCGATCCGGGTGCTGGCGCTATTCAACAGTAAGTGGCTTGATCAAATGCACGACTTGCTGGGCTTGGTGTGGATGCCGACCTGCAGCATTTGTCCTTTGACGTGTGCAGTGCAACCAAGCAACCACGCACTGAGGCGGTACGGTGGTGGACAAGGTAAGATTGAGAGTGGGGCCGTACATGTTGGACTTAGCACTATCAAGTTGTGTGCAAACCAAGAAGACGCCTACAATATTTCTGTTCCACTGACACCTCTGCCCCGCCTGTTGGCAAGCAGGTCACGTTCGCGACAAGGCCGTGGTGGGGCCGTCGGAGGGTGGCGCTGTCCAGATGGCCGCTCGCCTGGGTGCCGCCTTGGCGCAAGTGGAGGAGGAGGACGAGGAGGAGGAGGGCGGGCCTCCAGTGCCTGGGGCGCCCGGCGGTGCTTACGGTGGCCCTGGGGGGGTGCCTCGCCGCCTCAGTCGCCAACTCATTCGCAAAGCTCCAGCAGCGACGACGGCAGGGAGAAGCCTGTGGGAGACGAGGATGAGGAGGTCAAACGGGCTGCTAAGCGGAATCGAAAAGATAAGCAAGCATGTGAGGCCAAGAAATCTAAGGCCAGCAAGCCTGATAAGGCCAGGAAGCCTGATAAGGCCAAGAAGCCTAAGGCCAGCAGGCGCTAGCTTGGTACACGTGGGATGTGATGTTTGGGCGTACGGGTAGGCTATGGCAGAGGTAGAGGGTTGGAGCGTGCTGGGGCGGGGCAGCGCCAGGCAGTGCGACGGGGCCGCGTATGGCAGGGGTGAGGCGGGGCCGCGCGGGCAGGGCAGGGCGGGGCGGGGCCGCGCGGGGCAGGGCAGGGCGGGGCGGGGCCGCGCGGGCAGGGCAGGGCGGGGCGGGGCCGCGCGGGGCAGGGCAGGGCGGGGTCCTACGGGGCATGGTGCTGGTGCGATTGTTCGGGAGCAGGTGCTGGGACCAATAACTGGCGCTACACGGATGTCTTTGGTATTGGCTTTGGGTCTCTCTTTGGATCCCTCTTTGGGTCCACTTTGGGTCCATGTTCGGCTGCGACTTTGGATGCCTCTTGGCATGTGTCTTCGGCTTTGTCTTTGTGGCTGTCTTCGACTCGTCTTTGGAAGGTCCTTTGCGACTGCATTTGGATTCTTCTTCGCGCCGGTCTTTGGCATGTCTTTGGATGTAACCAAAGAGAAAGTCTTCGGAATCATCTTTGGATGACTGCCAGTAGAAGAGCCAGTAGAAGATACCAACGAAGAGACAGACAAAGAGACGGGCGAAGAGCTCCCAAAGAGCACCCAAAGAGGTTCGGTTCCCAGAGTGCAGCACTGCCATTTGCATACACACGCAGCTGACACATGCACACACGCTACCTCTCCACAGACGCATCATGTCAACGCTCGTCTAATGTACGAATATCATGTACGAGAACATGTACAGCCCGTGCCGTACCGCCGTTGCACGGCGGACCCGAGCAACCCCCATACACATACATACACACGCTCGTCAGCCGCCCTGTGCTGCATTCACCCGATCAAAGCAGCGGGCGGTCCCCTAATGCTCGTCGATCTGCCGGACAGCACGACAACACTTTCCGTGCTGTCGTACAACAGCAGCAAGCACCACGCCAAGTCATAAGAGGTGTACATGTCATAACTAGGCGTTGCAAGGCCCCGATTGGGCCAGCACTGCATACCCAAATCGGTGACTTGGGTTTATATATGTCGATCTTGCTTGGTACAGTGGTTTGTCTGCCGCAGCCACACCCTTCACTTTGTCCGCTCCCTTCATCCGCCGCATGCGCTGCCGTTCTGCGGCCGATGACGGATGCCGACCCGCCCAGGTGATGGATGTCGTACTGATCAGGGGCTTTTCCACCGTGGTGGACGCGTGCAAGGAGGTGCACAGGGACGAGCAGCTCAAGGTACGGCAGCTTCGGCATGGGTCCGTACTGCAGATCCAAGCGCGCTCGCGCCTTTCCTGCACCGCTTGCCTGGGCAACGTACCTCATACCATTTACCATACCGAAACCCCAATGTTCATCTTTCACCAGATCAGATCACATCATATCACATTAGATTAGATTATTGTGACAGCACAAACGGGAAACCATGCGGGATTACCGACGTGATCGATTTATTCTGTTGTCTCAATCGCCGCCCTTTCCATTTTCATCTGACCCTACGGTGGCGGGAGTGCAAAGGCCAGGGGAAACCCATAACCTCTCCACCCCGCCCCTTTAACACACGCATCGGTTTTTGACCGATGCATATATTATTATTACTGCCTTTTTTACATTTTTCACATGACCCCAATGGCCTGCATATCTTTCTGCTCTCACCAGGGCTTTGTGGCGGGACTAGAGGCCCAGCTGAAAGAGGCCCGCTCGGACTCTGGCGCCGCTGCTGCGGCTGTCCTTGGAGCCAAGGAGGAGGAGGCAGCCATGGTGGACCCGAGGCGGTCAAGCTGGCAGCGCCGGCCGGGGCGCCGACGGCGCCGCCCCACCGCCGACGTCGCCGGCGACCCCCGGCCACCAAGAAGACCTTCAACCTGACGGCGGCTGTCGCCACCGCCTCCGCGCCCAACTCGCCGCCGCCGTCGGCGCGGCCCGCCGCGGTTGAGGCAGTTGCCCGCTCGGCGCCCGAGGACCCGAGGCGGGCAAACGTGAGCAACAACAGGGGGGCATGGTTATCCGGCATCTAAATCCCAGGGCCTCTCCTCTTTACTTGACCCTCTCGAACGACATCTGATTGAGCGGGATCCCATGTCCCTGCTGGCCATCCGCGCTGTCGTTGGTTGGTGCACCGCGCACTGCGCCCTACTTGCTCACGGCACTTCATGAGAGCCTGTGTGACAGGTATAAAACCCAGGTACTGTGTGTGTGTGTGTGTGTGTGTTTTGTGTATGCGTGTGTTTAGGTGTATGTGTATGTGTGTTGAGCAGGGAAACCCGCCCGTATCAACCCCGAAGAGATTTGGGTGAGGGGGCGCGCGTGGGTGAACGAGGGCGTTGCGGCATGTGCTCTCGTCCAAGCAACACGTCACGGCCTTGACCCGGCCCATTCCTGATGCCGTACTGCAGTCGAGGAGGGCCGCTCCCTGACCAAGGACATGAGTCGGGAGCTGGCGGCCGTGGATGCCAATATCCAGACATTTATCGCACAATGCAGATTCGTTCTATTCGATTGATTAAAATTTTGAACCTTAGCTCTTGGAGTGAAGGTCTTGATTAGGCGTAATGTATTATTTCCCCCACTGCGCTTGCCGGTGCGCTGGATAAGTGCCAGACGGCCTAGCAAGACACGCTTATCAGCAACCCTTCGGGCGGGGCGATATCCGTTAGGCCCTCCTTGCTTGGGATTTAATTCCTCCTAGACCGTTTAGCTGGTTTTCCTTATCCCTTCTGGAGACTCCATCCGCCTGCCCTGCTACGATACGTGTACGATAAACGGCATCAGTTTGCGAGGGGCGTACTCGCGCGCAAGCGCCCCGTTCCTGCGCACCTACCGGTAGCTGCAAGGTCATGGTACGTAGTGTCCCTGGCTAGTTTCCTATTTATTTGACTCTGAAGGCCTAGCTAATGCCTACCTTCACGGGAGGAGGTGGATGCCTGGTGTTTGCCGGTTATGGCAGCGGTGGTGAAGCAGGTGGTGCAGGTGGTGGTGGTGGTGGTGGTGGAGATGATGGCATGTGGCAGGTCGCACTGTAGTACTGCGTGTGCAATGATTGCGGGCGCAGTTAACCAATCGACAACGGTCCTTCTCCGGTATTGGGCCAGTTGGGTCACCGAGCCCCAGTCCGGGGTCGTTCGTTCTTCGAGCTTCCTGTAAAAGGACGCCATGTCTGCTTACCTTTCATCTGTTATGCAATCTGCATTCGATTGTTGACGTGTAACAAGTTTCCTACTGCGCGTGGAATGTGCCTCTCGCTCCTCCACTCCTGATTCGCTGCCAGCCGCCATCTTGTCATTGGTTGCGTTGGGGATTCAGGGTGAATGTACGGCACCAGTCACATGGATGGTGAGCGACAGCCTGGTGCCTTTTGAGATTGCCTGATTGGGCAACGGAGGGCTCATGTGGGTGGGTGATTTTGTGAGCTGGAGGTGTCGGACCTCCTGTGGCGGGCGTCAATACGGCATGTGATGCCGATAAAAAGTGGTCGCAAGTGTCTGCAAACTTGTCGGGTTTCGTAGCTATGCGGAGTCACTGCCGTTGAAAGTTGGGCGTTGGTTGTTGGTCGTTACTCTTTAGTCTCTCGGGGTTTTAGTCTCCCTGGGGTCGGGTCGGGTCCCGTCCCAGGGGTCGGGTAGGGTCGGGTCATAGGGGCAGGGTTCAGGGGTCTAACACAATTATGGACATCCGGCGTTGAGCCAAGGACATCCGGTCTGCACCTGCTGGCGTGACCGGGCACAAAGCAACTCTGCCAGGAGGGGAGTACGGATGAACGAGCGCAGGACGGCGCCAGCACTGCCATTTGCATACACACGCAGCTGACACATGCACACACGCTACCTCTCCACAGACGCATCATGTCAACGCTCGTCTAATGTACGAATATCATGTACGAGAACATGTACAGCCCGTGCCGTACCGCCGTTGCACGGCGGACCCGAGCAACCCCATACACATACATACACACGCTCGTCAGCCGCCCTGTGCTGCATTCACCCGATCAAAGCAGCGGGCGGTCCCCTAATGCTCGTCGATCTGCCGGACAGCACGACAACACTTTCCGTGCTGTCGTACAACAGCAGCAAGCACCACGCCAAGTCATAAGAGGTGTACATGTCACGCCGGGATGTGGTCGGGGGATGCGGTCCGTCTGAGCCAAGACCGCGGCTGGCGTCGTCATATGATATGGCTTGGATTACGTTTCATCATCTGGTGTGGTGGAGGCACATAAAGCCTGGAAACACAGTACGGCATGTACGACATGGAATGCGAATATGCACCGCCAGGCGGTCGACGTCCCCAGCTCCCAACCAACACGCGCCCGGGGGGGGGAGAGTTGGTACGGCACCGCGCACATGACGACGGAAACCTTGCCGCAGCCTGTTTGGTGCATCACCAGCCCGGCAGCCAACTCCATCCGGCTGCCCACTACTGCGCGATGCAAAGCTCCACTGCAAGCACACACACGTATCGCAGCACGCGCCTTGAGAGGGCATATGGTGCATTCGTGCCGCAAATCGTGTGTGCAATCGTGCAACGACCGCTCACGTCCGCGTCCGCGTCTCGGGCTTGTTGGCGCGCGCCCAGGCCGCCCGGACGCCTATCCCCTCCTCCGTACACCGCAACCCCTCCCCCCGACGTCCGTACTCCGTACAAACAGACCCTTCGCACCCACTGGAAGGCCGATGATGCAACCTCATTCATACGCGCGCACACACACATACACATACTGGTTACACTCCCCCCGCCCACATACACACATACACACACATGCTCACAAATCCGCAAAGTTTCAACGGTTGCGGAATTCTCATGTCTCATACAATGTCCCTGGGGCCGCTCCAGCCAGCGGCCCCCTCCTGGACGCTGTGGATGGTTCCAACGACTTCCACAGCCCGCCCATGCCCCACCCAGAGCGAGATAAGAGTGCAGAGGCACAGCGGCAGCCGCGCCAGGTCGGTGTCTTACCTTCCCGGTGTGTGTCCACGCAGTGGAGCCACGCCGCACCCGCCGGGCAACACGAGCACGTGGCCCTGCCCCCAGGAACATACACCCCCCGCCCGCACGCCCCCCCGCCCGCACGCCCCCCCGCACACACATGTATACTCCAGATACACGCGCATGCACAGCGTTCACGGCGTGCCAATTTGCTTAACAGACACACACACGCACACACGCACGCACGCATACAAACCGCACGCATACAAACCGCTTGGCAGTTTTTTTTACACATTCAGCGGCATCACACTGCGCGAGGGCGGACTGCAAACGGCTGCCACCGGCCCTGGCAACCCATAACAACCCCGCCGAACCCCCGCCGCAACAATCCCGCCGGCCCACCCAACCGCCGGCCCGGCCGACCACCGACCCCACCACCGACCCCAACCCCCAAAGCACCCAATGACACACCCAACCCCAACCCGGGCGCCAGGGCGCCCCCCCTCCATCCATCAAGACCCCACCACCTGCACCCACCATCTGAGGCAGCAGCAGCAGCAGCAGCAGCAGCAGCCGCATCCGCATCTTCCGAGCGCAAGCCCGTCAAGCGGACGACCGCAGCCGCAGCCGTCAATCACAGGGCCGCAACCCGTCCCACAGGCAGGGGGGGAGGGGGAGGCAACGCAGCGCCGCCACCTGCAGCCCAACCGACCCGCCCGCGGCCGCGTCGTCTACGAATCCCGTTCGCGAGCGTCCAAGATGGAAGCAAGCCCTCGGGTCACACGTTCCAGGGCTCGTACAATCCAGAAGCGCGCACGACACACATACAACACCAGAAGATTGCCAAGTAAACACACACAACGAGATCGGGCAGGGTCGGTGCATCCGGATATACATGTGCCAAGCAAGAGCGCGAGCTGTGTCCCCCCCCCAAAAAACGCACAGCCCCCGGTCCGCCCTCCCCCCGCATGGCGCGACCTAGCTACCGGTGTGAGGCTCCCTGACTGCCGGACTTGAGTTATTGGTCCGTGCCGTACGACTGGTACGACAAGGCATGCACACGCGGCGCGGCAGCGCGGCAATTGGCGTGTGGACTTCAAAAAGACGTCTTTGGGGTGACCCAGTAGGTAGATAGGTAGATAGGTCGGTCGGTCGGTCAGCCGAACAAGGAAACCCCTCGCCCCCGCAAGAGGCGTCCGTATCAGGACGTGTCCCATCTGAAATGGATGGGTAGATGCGGGCATGTGGCACCGTACATCAGGCCGTACATCAGGCCGTACATAAGTCAAAAGCTATTGGCCGTACACCCGTACATGCACACACGCACACATGCGAAAACACACTGGAGGGTGGGCTCCTCACTAGACACACTGGAAAGCGCATTTGGCATGAGTCCAGATGTGGACCGCAACGCTGCGGTCAGAGAGAGAAGGCCGCCCTTGGTCGGCCGAACTTGTCCAGGGCTGAATGACCCATGGGTCACAAGGATATTATTCCCACCACCACTTATCCTCACACACACACACGCACACACCTGCGCCGCTGCACCTCCCCTCCTCCTTCACATCGAATTCATGACAACGAGACTTCAAACCTCCCCACCACAGCGGTACAGACAGCGGTACATATAGCGGTACATAAGGCGGTACAGGGCCCACTCACTACACGTGGGTAGCAGGCAGCCTGCAGCACACCGACCCGACCCGACAGCGTTGCGGCACTTGCAGCCGCCCCAAGACGCGCTGCAAGCTGGCAGCGCCCTTCCCCTCCCCTGCCCAGCCCAGCCCGGGGTTCCCCGCCGCCAAACTCGCCTTCTCAAGGGGTGGTCGCAGACGCGCGAAATGTCGCCCTCTTTGCCACCACCACCACCGCCACCACCACCACCACCACCACCACCACCACCGCCACCACCACCACCACCACCACCACCACCACCACCACCACCACCACCACCACCACCACCACCACTGCGCATCAACCCATATCGCAGCAGCTGTGGCTGCTATACTACCGACGCTCCTCCCGCACCACCACCCCAGAGTGGCGCAATCAACGGCAGTCTCTGAAGCCGAACCCAAAAGCAGCGGCAGCAGCGGCAGCACCGACACGCGCCCGCAGGCGCCGCCGCACCAGCATCGTCCTCAGCACCCGCAGCAGCACCTGCAGCAGCAGCCTCACCAGCAGAAGCAACCTGCCCGCACCAGCACCAGCACCAGCACCCGCAGCGAAAGCAGCAGCAGCAGCATCGCAGCAGCAGCACTCAGCCGTAAGGACCCCGGCCATCGTCCAAAGCAGCGGCGACAGCAACGTCCCTTCCGTATCCTGCTATGGACCCCCAATCAACCCACCAAGCCAAGAGACAATCCAAGTTGCACGAAACCAAGCCACGCCTCAAAGCCGTGCTTGAAAGCTCACACCGAACCGAATCCAAACGAAAACTCAATCTGCCGCTCGCGCCTCCCCAAACAGCCCGCGCAACGGCATCATCCTCAGTCAAACCTCAGTCGTTAAAGAGCGCTTCTGGCGGCGCCGCTTGCGGCGGCTTGTCGGTTTTGGTTTCGGAAGCCGCAAGGAGCTACGAAGGAGGTCATGTGCCTAAACAGGCATGGCAGCTAGATGGCTGCGAGAGCAGTGCAACGGACGCTCGACACTGACCCATGGGCATGTGTACTAACAACGGTCCGGAGGCGAATACGACAATCGGTTACGGGTAACGACAAAACGGCCAACGGCGGCGTGACCCCCCTCATACACAAATGACGCAAATGGCGCATAGCCCTTCAGGGGCCGTCATGTACGGCGTCGTTCGCCCCACGACAAGCTATCGCATGCTGTGCGGAATAGCTCAATCGCCCTCGTCCTTCCTTTTGATCGGCTACTCGACCCCATCTCAGAACACAGAGTGCCGTCCCTCCGTCCATCCATTCGGGTAGCTCCGGGTAGCTCTTGCTACCCGCTACAGCCGCAGTAGCAGCCCCAGTAGCAGCCACATCAGCAGCCTCGGTGGAAGCCGCAGCAGCATCCGCAGTGGCGGAGACAGTAGCAGTCGCAGTGGCGGAGGCACCGGCAGTGGCTGGGTTCCTGTCCCACGGGTCATCGAACCCAGATCGGCACGCCGCGACTCGATGACCGCAAGGAGCCGCCATGAGGAACATACCGACCCCCGCGGCCCACCCCCCACCACACACACACACACACACACACACACACACACACACACTTAAACCCACTTCCCTTTCGGACAGGAACTCTACAAGCCACACCGAGGTGGTCATGGACCGGCAGGGTACTGCGGACCACCCCATCCCCCGGCAGGGGAGCATCCAGGGGAACATCCGCCACCGTCCCCGCCCATCCAGCACTCAAACGTCGGAGCGCAGCGCCGCCCGCCGTCACGGTTTCCGTCCCATGGGACTGTACGACACAAGGTCCCCATGGCCGCCGGAGTGCGATTGCGGGCGGTGACCCACGGGTCAGCTCTTGACCTTCCGCCACTGCGCGTTGGACTGGTTCGCGGCGCGCACTTGAAACCCGCCGCCAAGTGTGACCCCGTTGGCGCCTCCACCGCCGCCGCCGCCACCTACCCCGACGGCCGCGCCGCCGCCGCCGCCGCCCATTTGCCCCGGCGGATGCGGCTGAAGCGCCGCCTGCTGCTGGTGGTGGTGCAGTACGGCAGCGGCGGCAATCGGAGGTAGCACAACGCCGCCGCTGGTGACGCCGGCCGCGAGGTTTGCCGCGGCGGCGTTGTTCCCGGCGGCGGCGCCGCCGCCACTGCTGTTGGCGCTGTTGCTGTGCGGCAGGCCAGAGGCCGCGGCGGCGGCGGCGCCGCCGCCCGCCAGCGGAATGAGGTGCGCCGCCGCCGCCGGCTCCATCGCCGCCAGGTCCTTCACTACCAACGGCTGACTCATGTAGCGTCTCGCGATGCGTGGCGAGTCGATGGACTGCGTACGGCAATGCAGAAAACATGTACCGCGTCAGCAACAGTAGAATTAAACGCAGCACCGTCATCATCACCACCACCACCACCACCACCACCTGTGCATCACCTCGGGCAAGGAGGCCAGGCCACGATGCGTAACCGACCCACAGGTCGGCTTGGGGGCCTCCGAAAACAAGGTTGCCCCCGGCTTCCAGCAGCTTTTTTTTGGCGCCACCCACCCACTCTCACCTGCCCGACCGCACCGCCCTCAGGGGACGAAGCCCCGCCGCCGCTGCCGTTACCGTTGCCATTACCGTTGCCGTTACCGTTGATCGCCGTATTGACCAAAATGGAATTGAGGCGCGGAGAGTAGCCCGCGGGCTGCATCGGGCCCATCGCCCCTGGCTCGTACGGCATGATACCGTTGACGCTGCTCCGAGACCGCAGCCCAGCCGCAGGCGGCATGATCACGGACGACGACGATTCCAATTCCACAACGTCTCCGACACCGACGCCAAGGCCGACGCCGAGGCCGGGGCTGTACCCCAGGCAGCTGCTGAGCCGCGCGCGGCGCGGCGCGGCGCCGCTGCCGCTCGAGTTCACCCGGACCAGGCCGTTGCCGTTACCGTTGACACCGTTGGCGCCGCCGGAGCCGACGCTGTGGGAGTGGTGGTGGGGCGCGTGCGCGAGGTGGGGCGAGTACCCGCCGCCGCCGCCGCCGGCCCCCCCGCCTCCAGCCACCAGCGACTCGAGCTGCAAGTTCCGCTGTATCAGGCCGCTCATGGCGTCCATTACCTGAGGCCAACGACCCAACGACCCAACCAACGACCCAACGAGCAAAGGGGGCAGGCGGTCAGCAACCGGCAGTTAGTTGGTCGGTCTCTCAAATGATCGGCTGTTTAGGTAGGTAGTTGGGTGGTTGGATGGTTGGGTGGCGCGCGTCAGCGCGCGTTCGTGGTGCTAAGAAGGATATTGGTTGGTGCACCAGATCCCCAGCAGTACTGGTCCAGGCGCCGCCCTAATTTATACGGCAACGTTACGGGTTCCCGCCAGTCTCCCTTCGCCTTGTGGGCCACATGTACGAACAAACACGTCACTGAACAACCAACAAATCTAGGTCCCCCCCCCCACACACACACGCACACCCGCACTCCTCGCGGCTCAATTCTCTTTTACACCCGCACACCCACCTGCGCCAGCATCCCTCGCATCTCCGACTGCTGCTGCCGACTGCTGACCAACTCTTGTCTTACATCGGCTAGCTCCACCTTGAGGCTGTGGACCTGGGACTGAGCGTCGATCAACAGAGATCGAACCTGTGTACCCGGGTGTGTGTGGGGGTTGGGGGGGGGGGGGTGTTGGGGGTAGGTTGGGGGTGTGTGCACCCGGCAGGTTTTGCACGGAGTTTGCAGAGAGTTTCGCAACGGTTTTCCCGTGCGGGACACGAGCGAGGTTTATACCGGTGCGATGGCTAAGGTTTGCGCAGACAGGTACGACACGTCGAGGCCGGTACGGCAGGTCAAGGGCGGTACGGCACATCACATGGCGGCCGTGTGCACCTCACGCGTGACCGCCCTAAGGCCACGGATGCGGGCGCGGGCACTCGCACAGCACAAGCAAAACCTGCCGTACGGCAACCGCATGCCGTACAACCACAACCATACCCACCCACCTCGCCGGACACCAGCCGCGCGCTCGCCGCCACCTCCGCCTGCAGCGACTGCCGTAGCTCCTGCTGGGAGCTGAGCAGGTTACGACCCAGTCCCGTCAACTCGCTGATCAGCTCCCGCCGCGCGTTCGACAGCTCGGCCTGCAGTTCCGAAAGCGCGCCGTGGGCCTTACCCGCCGCCGCCGTCGCGGCATCGGCCGCCGCCGCCGCCGAGAAGACCCCCGGGTCACTCAGCGCCTGATGGAACAAGAGCTGCGGCGCGCGCGGCAGCAGCATCGGCGTCGAGCCGTCCTGCTGGGGCTGCTGCTGCTGCGGGTACTGTCCGTTGCTCGGGCCCTGCCCCTGCCCCTGGGAAGAATGCTGTTGCAGGTGCTGCGCCGCGGCGGCCGCCGCCGCGGCGGCGGGGTCGCCACCGTTGGCGGCGGCGGCTGCCGCCGCGGCCGCGGCGGCCGCCGCCGCCTGCTGCTGCTGGTGCGCGTGCATGTGCGCCGCCACCTCCGCTGACCCCGCGCTGTTGGGGTGCGGATGGTGGATGCTGGCGTTGAGGATCGCGGCGGCCTGCGCGGCAGTCGCCGCCGCCGGCCAGGGGTTAGCAATCATGGTGTACGCCGCCGCCGGGTTGGTCATGCCGCTGTGCCCGGCGGCGGCGAACGCCGCCGCGGCCGCGGCGGCGGCGGCGGCCGCCGCGGCGGCCTGGTGATGATCGTGGCCGCCCATCATCCCCCCGGCCGACAGCTGATGCGGGTGATGCCCGGCGGAGCCGCCCCCGGGCTGCTGCTGCTGGTGGTGATGGTGGTGGTGGCCCGTCGAGCCGAGGTGTTGGAGGGCGTGGGCTCCAGGGTGAGTGGCGGAGGTGATGTGGTGGGGCGGGTGCGGCAGGTACGCGCCGCCGTGCGCCGAGTGGTGGTGGCCGTGCGCGCTCTGGCGCATGTGAGCTGAGGTGGGCCCGTGGGGGTGGAGGTGGGCGGAGGGGCCGCGGCCGTGGGCGTGCATGTGGGCGGACTGGTGGGAGTGGGCGGATCCGACGGAGCGGAGATGGGCGGAGGTAGGGGGCAGCGGGATGCCGGCGGCGGCGGCGGCGGCGGCGGTGGCGGGATCCATGAGGTCCAGGGGCGCCGCCGCCATTTGCATGGCCTCCAGGGCGGGGTCGATGTCGGGCGTCATCGGCGGCGGGCGGTACAGCTGTGCCGTACACAGCAGGACACAAGAGGCCAGGGCGCGCGCGGCGGGGAGGGCCGGAAGGTGAGGTGCGTGGGTGGGGTGGGGGTGGCGGGGGTTGATTGATGATGGCTTGTACGGGGAGTATTGTTCGCATGTACGACACGTGGAAGTGGCCAACATGTACGACAGCTGCCAAACCCTGACTGCCCTCCACTTTCCCCGCACACTCGCCCCGGTCCATGGCCCCATCCCCCTAACCCTCAACCCCACCCCACCCCACCCCACCCCACCCCACCCCACCCCACCCCACCCCACCCCACACGTACCTTGTCAAACAGCGCCTCCACAAAGGCCCGGTAGTACTCGTCGTTGTGCACCACCGGCTTGCGCGTGAACACCGGCTGCACCTCCGCCGGCAGCGTCCGCAGCAGGTGCGGCGGCGGGAAGTCGCACACCGGGTTGCCCTCCAGGTCGGGCCACCGGGCGCCGTCCTTGATCAGCAGCACGATGTTCACGTTCGCCCGTACGGCAGCCTGCGGTACGCGGTACGACATGAGGCCGTACACAGAGGTACAATGGAGGGCGCGGGTCCAGGCAGAGAGGGGTGATCGAAGTGGGCCACCAGCACAGCCAATATAAGGAGAGCACGCGTCAAACGCGCCCGGTGACGTGGTGGAGGAGAATTGAAATTGTTGTGGAATGATGGCGGACACATTGACCGGGCTCGCACTTGGAGCAAGCGCAGCGGTAGGGCCCAGGGGGGAAGCTGGCCAGATGTCCGCCAGGTAGAACACCGGCGTTGGGAAGCACCGGCTGGGTTGGGAGGCCCCTGGCGTGTGCGACCCCTGGGTCAGTGGGTTGGTGGCTCAGTGGGGGTCGGTAAGCGTCAATGGGTCGGTGGGTCGGTGGGTCGGTGGGTCGGTGGCTCAGTGGGGGTTGGTAAGCGTCAATGGGTCGGTGGGTCGGTGGGCGTCACTCACCACCAGTTCCTTGATGCACCACTCGCTCTTGAACACGTTGTCCGTCATAATGAACAGAAAGTGAGTGCAGTGGCCGACCATCTCCTCGAGGCTGCCGAGCTCTTGCCTGTGCGGGTGGGGGCGGGTGTGTGGGGGGTTGAGGGGGGGAGGGGGGGAGGGGTGTGTTCTTAGGCAGGCTGGGCAGGAGTGCATGCCATGCCACATGCGAGAGGCATAGCCACGCCCAGAAGGCGGGCCGGGGCCAGGGTCGCAGGCCAGCGAGGTGAGAACGAGTTTTTTTGTGGCCAATGTACTGGGTTTCGGAACCGATGTATGCGTTTTCCACGGCGCAATTTCCCGGCAGTCGAGCTGGTCGTCGGCCGTGTCTCCCGTCCCCTTGCCGCAAACCCTCCTGCCTCACTTGAACTCAAAGTCCAGGAAGACCGTGTAGCCGTTGCTGACGAGCAGGTTCCACAGCGCGCGCGCAAAGTCGCGGGCGTCGGTGCGCTTGTGGCTGAGGAAGACGTCGTACAGCGGCGGTCCGGGGTGCCCCGGCGCGCCGCCGGTCCCGCCGGCGCCGGCCGCGCCCGCCGGCGCCGCCGGCGGCGGCACGTCCGCGCACGACGCCTTGAGGGCGCGGGTGGCGGCGGTGTCCGTCAGCTCGCCCAGCTGCAGCAGCGTGCCGCGCGACGCGTCCACCACGCGCAGGTCCTCCCGCTTGAGGCAGGCCTTGAGCACCTCCTGCACCCCCGCCTCCCGCAGCGCGCCGTGCAGCCCCGACACCTGCGCCATGTTGAACAGCGTCCGGGCCGCCAACACCACCAGCTGAGGGTCGCGCAGCACGCTGCGCGCGTGGGACGACTGCGACGGCGACGGCGAAGCCGGCGCCGGAGGCGCCGCCGCGCCTCCTACGCCGCCGCCTGCGGCGGCGGCGGCGGTTCCGCCGCCGCCGGCGCCGGCCGCGGCGGCTTCGCCGCCGCCGCAGCTGCTCCGCAGTACGAGCAGCAGCGTGGGCAGCAGGCCGTGCTGCACCAGCCGCTCGCAGTTGACTGCCGTACGCGTGAGGGACTGGCAGGAGATGAGGAGGGAGGGCAGGTCGTAGATGGACCAGGTGCCGTCGGGGAAGGTGTAGGTGGCCAGCCCCTTGTCCGACACCGCCGCCTCCGCCGCAAACTGCGCGATCTGCGCCGAGATGTCGTGCCGTACAATCAGCTCCTGGCACAGCATGTCGTCGGGACTGGACGTGCCGCCGTTCAGGTTCGCCAGCGTCAGCAGCGCGTCCAGGCCGCCGGTGGAGCCCACGGGCAGCAACGTGTCGGCGGCGACGCCGTCGGCCTGGTCGTCGGGCACCAACTGTACGGCAGAGTACGACACGTGGGACAACGGCGGCGCGGACGGCGGCGGGGAATCGGGACCCGGCAGTGTCGGCGGGCGGCGGGGTTCGATGTTGCGGTACAGGTACGGAGTACCGTACGGCGATGGGTTATGAGTCTGAGAGAAGCGAATGGGAGAAGCCGCCGGGGGATTTGACGTCGCCAACACACACACACACACCCATTGTGAGTACACGGTTCCTTTCGCCCCATACGGCCTCGCCCCTTCCCCCGCCCCCCCCCGACCCACCTTGGCAGCCAGGGCACGGGCCAGCCCGAGCTCCTTCATAAACCTGGGTTACACATGTACGAAAAGTACGGCACATCAGCGATCATCAGTCGCCCACACAAGTAGAAGGGGTGGTGGTTAGCGGGGTTAGCGGACGGCGTTCGTTGGGCCAGATACCCTTACGGCCCAGCCAAGCAGGTGCCACACCCGGGTTTCGCTCCCAGCCGCGCATCTCGCCCGCCCGCCGGGCCCCACCAAGCCGGCTTCCCCGCTTCCCCGCGCTATCGCTACCGCCACCGCTACCGCTACCGCCACCGCTACCGCTACCGCCACCGCTACCGCCACCGCTACCGCTACCGCCACCGCTACCGCCACCGCCACCGCTACCGCTACCGCCACCGCTACCGCTACCGCTACCGCCACCGCTACCGCTACCGCCACCGCTACCCACTCCACACCTGTCCAGCCCCGGACCCCGCTCTGTCCCCACGCTGTCCCCTCCTCCCCCACATGGCTCCCCCAATGCTCACGTGTGCAGCGACTCGGCCTCGCTCATGCCCTTGCAGATGGACACCAACAGCACGAGCTCGAAGCCACCTGCAGCAGCAGCAGCAGCAGCAGCAGCAGCAGCAGACACACAAAACACACCCTCACAGCTCAATTCCCTGCCTTGTTCCCTCGTGGTCCCTCCTCCCGCCGCCCCGCCCCACGGGGCCCCACCCAGGCACCCACCACAGCTAGCGCTCTCCATGCGGCGGCTGACCCTCTTGAGCAGCCCCAGGTCCCTCAGCCGGTGGCGGCACGAGGGCACCCAGTCCGTAAGCGAGGCGAAGAACTGCAGCACCTCCTCCTCCAGCGGCTGGTCGGGCGGTGTGTCGTGCAGGCGCCGCAGCATGGCCGCCACCGCGCCCTCCGCGAACAGAAGGTCCAGGTTGAAGGCGCTGCGGGAACGGGGAGTTGCCGGTTGCCGGTTGGCGGTTGGGGGTTGACGGTTGGGGGATCGGGTGGATGACCGGGTCGTTAAGGTTTGCGGCGCCCCGGGATGGCGCCGGCTTCGGGTGGCCACACGAGCCAAGGGGATGCAGCTGGAGGAGGAGGGGGGTTTGCAGCGCGGCAAGCCCAGACAGACACGCACACAGCCCGGCGACAAATACGGCCCACCGAGGGTCACGGATGCTGCCATGGCGATGTCTCCTCCGTGGGAAGCCGGCCCCGCCTGGCGACGACATTGCCCCCCCCACCCCCCGCGTGGCCACGACACTGCCCCTTTCCTCCCCATCTTGCCACACGTGTGTCCTCCCCGCACGTGGGCGGGTTCCGGGCTCGTGTGTGGGTTTCGCACGATGCGCTGTACGGACGCGCCCGACAAGCCTTAGAAGTCAAGCGCCCGCGGGAGACGGACCCATCCCAGCCGGCGCCGTGCATCAGCCCCGGACGGGATCCCAGTCTGGTCCCCATGTGTACGACACCCCGATTCGGTCCCCATGTGTACGGCACCCCGTGTCGGTCCCCATGTGTACGGCACCCCCGTGTCGGTCCCCATGTGTACGGCACCCCCGTGTCGGTCCCCAAAGGTACGGCACCTGTGCTGCAGCCCGTCGTCATGTGCGTTGACGAAGCAGCGCAGCAGCGTCTCCTGCTCCGAGGTCAGCTGCCCGTGGGGCACCGCCTTGACCAGGGCCTTGAGCGCCCGGGCCGCCACCACCAGGCTGTGCTTCACGTCCAGCGCCGCCGTCAGCGGGTTCAGGGGCCGCAGCTCCGACAGCGAGACGGCCAGGCTGGCGCACACCTCGTCCTCAAACAGATCGGGCTCCGCGGCGTGTACGGCAGGGTCGGCGAGGATGCCGAAGAGCGCATCCAGGCAGGCCTGCGCCGCCTCCGTGACGTCGTGCAGGAGCAGGGGATGCGTGCCGCCGCCGCCGGCGGCGGCGGCGGCGGCGGCCGGACTGCCGGCGGTGCTGCTGGCGGCGGAGCTGCTCGCGGCGGTGCCATCGCTCTTGACGCTGCCGGCGTCGCTGTCGCTCTTGGTGCCGCCGGCGGCGGCCGTCCCGGCCGCCGCCGCGGCCGCGGCGACGGCCGCGGCGACGGCTGCGCCGCCGGAGGACGATGTCGGCAGGGCGGCAGCGGCGGCGCTGCCGGCGGCGACGGCGGCGGGACTCCACTCCGACAGCAGCAGCTTTGAGAGCGACTGCGCGGCGGCGCCACAGGCCTGCAATCGAGCTTGGAGCGGCGCCTTATTTGACTTGATGATGGTCGCCAGGATGCGAAGAGCCGCCGCCGTCTGCTCACCCAGCGCCGCGTCGGCGCCCAACTGCTGCGCCTGGCCGTTGCCATGGCTGCCGCTGTTCGCGGATGCGGCGGCGGCAGCCGCGCCGCCGCCGCCGCCACCCGAGGCTGCCGCCCCCGGCGCCGCCGCCACCAGCTGGCTCGTACACGTCTCCAGCACACGCGTCGCCGCCACGCAGGCGGTCGAGACCAGCAGGTCCTGGCCCTGGTGCGCGTGGCCGGCGGCGCCGCCATGGTGGTCGGCGACGCCGATGCCGTGCGCGTGCGCGTGGCCGCGAATCGCCGCCGCCGCCGCCGCGGCGATCTCCGCGTCGGCGTCGTCGTCGGCGACGGCCTGCAGGTGCGCCTGCAGGTGCTGCAGTACGACAGGAAGCCGCTCCTGGAATCGCTGCGTGCAGCGGCACACCAGCCCTACCAGCTCGTCCACGTGGCCGGTGTGCCCGACGGCGCCGCCGCCGTCGTCGTCATCGGCTGCGGCGTCCGACGACGGCAGCAGCTCCACCGCCGCCGTCAGGAAACTCTGCAGGTCCTCCGCCAGCCCCACCAGGACCGCCTCCACAAGGCCCACCGGCGCGTGCGCCAGGCCGGGATGCGTGGCGCCGCCGCCGCCGCCGCCTGCGGCGGCGGCGCCGTCGGTGCCGGCACGGACCATCATGGACTTGCTGCCCGGCGCCCCCGCCGCCATGTGGGCCTTGTGATGCGCCGCCAGCTCCCGCATACGACCCACCATCATCGCGGCAGGGAGGGACCCCATCAGGTTCTGCGCCTCCTCCGCCAACGGCTGCGGCCCGTTCCCCATCGAGTGCGCGTGCTCGAGCGTGCCCACGAACGTCGCCGCGGTCACCAGCGCGCGGAAGCTTTTGGCGGCGAGGGGGAAGCCAGGGGCACCGGCGGCGGCTGCGCCGCCGGCAGCTCCGCCGCCGGCGGCGGCGGCCGCCGCCGCCGCGTGCGCTGACGTGGCGCTCTGCAGCTGCGGTTGCTTCTTCTGCTTCGGCCCCGACGTCCCGGACTTAGCCCCAGCGTGCTCCGCCGGCAGCTGCCCCGCCTGCCCCGTGGTCATGGCGCCGGCCGCCGCCGCCACCGCCACGACGAGTCCCAGCGGCGCCGCCGGCTGCGCCGCCGCCTCCGCCAGAACACCAGCCAGCGCCGCCTGGCCCGCCGCCGGCAGGTGCCGGAACAGGTCCTCCAGGGCACCGGCCGTATCTACGGCCTGATGTAGGTCGCCGCGGGCCAGCAGCGTCGGCATCAGCGTCGCACGTACGGCAACCGTGTTCAGCTCCTCAAGCTCGTCCGCCAGGTCCGCCAGCGCGGCCCTGCCGTCGGCGCCGACGCCGTCGAGCGCGCCGGCGGCGGCGCCGGCGCCGCCCGCCGCGCCGGCGGCCGCGGCCTGCTGGCACAGCGTCTGCAGCTGGAACAGCACTTTGTACGGCGCCAGGGAGTGCCGCACGCTGTGCAGCTTGCCGCGCGTCTTGGACGATTCCGGATGGCCCTGCTGCGCCAGCCCGGGCACCTGTAAGAGCTGAGTTCCGGAGTGACCGCCGCCGATGAAACCGACGCCGCCGTGCTTCGACACCGTCGCCGACGCCGACGGCTCCTTCTGTTCCTCCTCCTGAGTCTCCAGGGACATCATCAGCGCGCGGATGAGCTGCAACAGCGGCGGCACGGCGCCGCCGCCGCCGTCGCTGAGCGACATCAGCGTCGCCACCAGCCGCAGCTGCCGTACTACCTCCCCGCGCGCGTCACACCGCGTCTCCATGCAGTGCACCAGCCCGTCCAATGCCCGTACGAGCAGCCCCGAAACCACCGACGTCGGAGGCGCGCGCGGGATTTTCACCTCCTTGCCGCCGCCGCCGCCGATGCTGCCGCCGACGCCGCCGGACATATCCGTTGCCTCATTATCCTCGCCAATGTACGACAACCGAATCGCGACGGTGCCGTGCTCCAATGCGGACGGCTTCGGCGGCCGCTTCGCGGCCTTTTCCGCCGCCGCCGCCGTCGCAGCGGCGGCAGCGGCAGCGGCGGCCTGCGCCGCCGCGGCGGCGGCGGCATCCGCCGCCGCTTTCTCCGCCGACGCCAACTTGTCCGACAGGCCCACGAGCAACGCCACCACCGGCGCCAGCACCTTCTCACGCATACCCGTCTCCCTCAACTCCGCGGGGCTGATCGACTGGCAGATGTAGCCGATAGACTGCATCACGGCGTGCGCGACCTGCACTGCGGCTATCTGTTGCTTGCTCTGCCTGTCGCGCTTCTTCTGTGAGGTCGTCCGCGCGTGCGCCTGCGCCTGCTTCGTCGTGAAGTTGCGCATCAGCGTGCGGCCGCCCGCGCCGCCGAGGCGGCGCGCGGCGGGCGGCGGCGGCGGCCCCACCACGTCGATGCTGGTCTCCATGAGGGCGACCACGAGGTAGGTGGAGAACGCCGCGACGAGCTCGGGCAGGGCGCCGTCTGCCACGCCCTGCGCGTGCACACAACGGGGGGTGAACAGGGGTGAACAGGGGTGAACAGGGGTGAGTACGTGCAGGAAGGTCGCGATCATAGCGGACCATGAAAGGGATGGATCTCGGCGGGTGCTTAGCGGTGTCTTGCTGGGAAGCCCCGGCGGGGGTGAGCGTGCCGGAAGGCGGATGCCGGGAAAAGCTGCCGTACCCTCGCCCTGATGTGGGTGGTTGCGTCGGGGTGTAGTAAGGCCTGTGCCTGTTCAGACAACGACGCGGCGCGGCGCGATTTGGGTCGCAGCCGTACTGGCGCGGTGCGGTGCTAGGCCTGTTCATTGGGGTTATGGCGGTGGCAGCACAACGCAACGTGTGGCGGACGCCTCAGTCGCCGGAGCTGACCACAACGCGCGGCGCAGGCGCAGGCGCGCGCGGACGTGCTCGCGGTCGCACCCCGACCCCAGGGTGCTTCCGCGAGGCCACGGCGCGTGGGAAATGCGACACGGGAAGTTTGACGCGCGGGGAGGGGCAAAGCGAAACAGAGCGTGTGCGATTCTGCGCAGGTCGGGTAGGCAAGGCTGGATGAGATGAAGGTCAGTCACGTCAAGCGAGGTGCACCGGGTCCCCGGGGAGGTGTACAAGTGCACGTGTGTTTAACAAGAAGCCCACCCATACGTGCGTGTGTTTAGAATTGCAACCCGCCCGCCCGTGCGTGTGTGTAAGCGCGTGTGCTCTGATAGCGCCTATCAGCAGCGACAGCGCTGCCGCTGACCGGGTTGGTTGATTACCTGCTTGACCTGCTCGGCGCTAACGGCGTAAGCCGTGTACTGCCCGTCGGAGCGGAGCACCAGTCGCACAAGCGCGCGCGCGGTGGCCGCGAGGACGGCACCGCACTCCGGCTGATGGTCTGCTGGGCTCGCGGCCAGGCCTTGCAGCACACCAGCGAGCACCTTGAACGCCTCGCCTTCCGGCCCGAGCGCCACCGAGATGAGTGCGCTCCGGGCCGACGCCCAGTAGAGAAGTCCGTACTCCTCCTTCTCATCACCGGCAAGAATTTCAAGAGCTGACAGCTGTCTCTTTCGCACGAATATCAGCGCACCGGGGCCTTCGTCACATGTCTGCTCCGGCAGGGTCTTCTTCAGCAAGAGTTGCAGCAGTTTCGTATCCAATACGGCGGTTGGGTCAAAATTATGTTTACTGGTGGCTCTGGCGACCATGCCATGAAGCTCAAGTAAAGCAGCCTCATGGCCCTCTGCCTCTTCCGAGCCAAGGTTATCTAAAAGTGCCTTGAGCCTCCCTCTATCCATCTCTAGATATTATAATGAAAAAAGCCGGCACATAGCTTGTCACAGGATGCGTTGCTATCTTCCTGGATTCACCGTTACACAGAAGTAGTATGCAGTGGCATCGCAGTTGTCATAAACATTGTCAGGAAAAGTGAAGCAGAAGTTTCTGCGGATGCATGAAGGAGGGGAGAAGAGGACCAGTCGAAAACTGTCGTACATGCACAAACGCTGCTTAAGTAAAGCTCATGTTATTCCTTCGGCAGCAATTTTGTACAAATGAAAACGAATAAGCGCTTGGACCGTACCAAACGGGCTCGTGAATGGAGCAAGTTTCCCAACTGTGAACGTCTCGCTCAACCCAGCGGTTCCGCCACGAGGGGCATCCTCGGGATCAGAATGCGCACAACATAATTTGGTGTTAACGCCACTGCAAAACGGGATAACCTGCCAGGCACCGGCACAATCGGTTGCAGGCGTAAGGAAGTACAGTCATGCTTCCAGCTTCCTCAGCAGTACCTCCGTCCCTGCATTTCCCTCACAGTCATTCGCCATATCAACACGTTCGCTTTTAAGCCTCCACCCTGCGCAGGAAGCGCAGGATGCGAATCAACAAGAGCAGCACGAGAGGTACTGCGTAAGGCGGTTATCACAGTTATCATAGCTGTGTCACGCTGTCGACCACTGCAGAAAGCAGTCCATCCGAACACAGCCAACATCCACAACACGTATGTTTGACATTTTTTGCGGCTGGCGGCATTGTGCCCTCATGTTGGGCTGGAGACAGCTGAGCGCGTAAAGGCCAGCCATTATGAAGACCGACCTTTAAGGTCTGGACTCTGCGACTGTTAAAGCTGCTGCTAAGGGAGCTGAATTGGCAAACCCCTCGCCCCTGATGCCCAGTCGCTGTGATCGCCATCCATGTCTGGACGGACCCAAATGCGGTGGCCAGTACATGCACCCGAGCCCATCACGGCTTTGCCCGGACATGTAGATCGAAACCTTGCCAGGTCGGCTGATGAGCGCGTTCAGCATCTTTGTACGGCGGTTAGAGCGGCGCGATTACCCAGTGAGGCCCAGTGTCGCCGCAGTAGTCATCGATCATTCATACTCTTACCGGATTCATACAGGATGTTAGAACGCATTTGTACAGGTTCCTAGAACTAGTAGCAACGAGGAAGCGACAACAAATGGTGGGTTGTCTCTCGTCACGCACAGCAGTTCTGTATCCACTTACTCGGCTTGGCGGTTGTGTTTCCCTCCGCGGCTTGGAACCAATAATTCGAAGCGCCTTGACCCGCGTAGCAACCGCATCATGCTGGGTTGTACGGATGAAAGGGGGGGGGTGCCTAGGAAACATTCACAAGGGGCTGTCAAAACTGCTTAGAGGCCGTTATGGTACCAGCCCGCCCCACCGTTTCCATCTCGCTAAAGACACAAGGACACTGAAGAACACCTTAGAACACCACCTCGTCCGTCCGGTTTCTGTCATGCCATGAGATGGCACCCAGGGCAGGAAAAGCTCTCTGACTTCGTTGCAAGTTATTTTATGTAAATGGGACAGGCCGGATGTCCAAGTTTACAAGTTTACTGGTTTGGTTTTATTAGGCCGGACCCAGCAACTCCCCATCTCAGTGGTATCCAGCACATGAGCAGCTGTCTTGTGGCAAAGTATGTGTCAGCCTAAACGACCTTGAGGACGCTGTGTTGGCGCAACTCCCATGTGGATGGCGGGCTCGGCTGTTTGGCGCGCAAATTGATCTACGACAGCCAGGCCCCCGCAGCCCACTCAATGCTTTGCCACGAGTCTCTCTGCTCTACATGTTAACTGTAGTGAAGGGGCCGTTTTATATCACTTCGCCTTGCAATTCCCTGGTCGCCTTGCAATTCCAGCCTTGAAAGACCGAAGGGGTAACACCCTTGAAGCTTGATAACCTTAGGGTCAACAAAAATACGAAGTTTTGATACATATAACATGTAGTCTTATACAGGCTGGCAACCAGTCTTAGAGATACTCAGTAATGGCAGCGGATGGCGGAGAGGTTTCTCTCCATCGAGGAATCCATCTGTTCACACATCCAGCTCTGATTTATGGCGTTATTAACACCCGTCAGGTAGGTCTGATGCGCAATATGAGCGAAGAGGGTGTCATGCGTCCAAAGTTCCGGAGCAACACGGGGACTGGCAGAGAATTCAGCGACAAGACTTGTCAACATCAGTTATGCAGACATGACAATCCTAGTACATGCCTTTTGAGGCTGCGATGCACAACATGGAGCCCTCTCCGCCCGACCCCCCCACCCACCCACCGAGAGGAGGGTTGCGTGCCATGGGCCCCATAAACACCTTTCTGCTGCAAAATTTCGCCACCACAGCCAAGGCTCCTTCGACGAAACCTAAGCTATGCGGGCAGCCCCGCATGTGCTGCGGCATCGCCAGCAACAAGGTACGGCTGAACCGGAAAGCCGTCACATGTAGCCGCGTGTTCTGCCGTGCACACAAAACTACCCACATGCTATGCCAGCAAGCTGACCTGCCCAGCCTGAAATGACACACAAGCTGTGACCGTCACATGTCGGGTTGCCGCCCTGCTTCGTGCTGTGGCTGCCCTGGCCGAACGCATTGGGACGTCGTGCACCAGGACAGCCACGTTGCGCTTTATCTCGCTCCTCTTTCATGCTGACTGCCCGGCCATGTTCACACACTCCACTTCCGTCCGTCGTCCTGGACGACCCTGTCATGTCATGTCACGGGGGTCGACGTGGACCCGTTCCCTCGCTTCAGCGACTCGGCGTTGAGCGTGCAGTTTAAGGCCGTGGCCGCGACCGGCGAGAACCTCCCCGGTCAGGTGGGTCACCTCTCTAAGGTGGTGGTGGTGGTGGTGGTGGTGGTGCGGAGAGGGGATCGACACGAGCATAGGCATTTGGGTTGGCGACATGAACCTGTGCACACGCGCAGGGGGGCAGGGACGTGCCAGTGTGAGGCACTCAGGTTCGTTTGGGGCTGATCGTGATCGTGAACGCGGCGGATGTGACCCAAATGGGAAATGGCTGCCGACGATGTCCGCCGTCCGAGAGAAAGAGAGAGGGAGGGATGGGACGTGCTCCGGTCCGACTCCAAGCGTCGCACTCGAGGTCACGTTCTGGTTCCTCCGGCATTTCATCCGAATGACCGCGCTATCGCAGTGTAAGAAGTGCACGCTGGCCTTGGTGCTGGCTGCGCTGTCGCCTTCCGCCCCCGCTGGTGGACGCGCAGATTACTCTGGTCGGGGTGCTGTGCGAAGCGGCGTCGACTGGCCGGGTAGGTCGCCCCGGGGCCAAAACATTGCGAAGCAGTGGACTCCCTTTGGCGCTCGCGCCGGCCCAGGCCCAGGCCCGAACGACTGGTTCGACACACCAGCAATTGTGAGAAGTGATACAGATGCCTTGCAAATTACTGTACGGCGTCTTGTGTGGTCCGGTCGGGCGAAGGGGGCCTGCGCGGCAGACACGCGGAAGTCCCGCTTCGTTTCACTGACATGCTTTCATTGTCAATCTTCGCCGTCCGTCTATCCGTTTGTCCGTCCGGCTTGCGGATCCTGATCTGGCACCCGCAGGACTTCAAGCCTCTGCGCGCAGCAGCCGTCACGATGTCGCCCGGGGCCCAGGAGGCGCACCCGCCCCTGCTGTTGCCGCTGCCGCGCCGGCAGCTGACGCGGCCGGTGCTGCTGCTGCTGGCCTCGGGTGAGACCTGATGGCCTGATCTGGTCCGATCTTGTCTGGGTCTGTCGGTCTGCTTGGCGTGGGTCTGTCCGTCTGTTCCCCTCTCAGCTCCTGTCCAGGCGTCCCCTTGCTGGCCATCCCCCGTCCCGTCGGGCTGGGTGTGTCCGGGCTGTTTTCATTTTCACTTCCACACCCCCGTCCCGCCTGCAGACTGGCACCCGGATCTGAGGACCCTGGTGCCTCCCGGGAGGAGAGCACGCCGCCTGAGCACCGGTGCGGGCGTGATCTGGGTCGGGCTTGGGGCGAATGAGCGGGGGATCCTTGCAGCGGGAGATCCGTGCGGCGGGAGATCCTTGCAGCGGGAGATACTTGCAGCGGGAGATCCTTGCGGCGGGAGATCCTTACGGCGGGAGATCCTTGCGGCGCAGAGGAAGGATATAGGCCACTGAAGGCCCATCTCCCGCCGTCGGCCGGTTAAACAACAGGCCCCAGGCCCTCCCGTTCTCCAAGCACACTGGCCTGGATCGGCCCCACGAGCGCGCCCGCACAGGCCGGTGTTGCCCCCTCACCGCCGCAACGGTGTCATCGAGCTCACCCCCCCCCATGTGTGCTGATGGAGAATCGAGCCGCGAGAAACGAGGAACCCCGCTCCGCGTGTGTGTGTCTGTGTGTGTGTCTGTGTGTGTGTGTGTGTCCGTGTTTATGATGTGCGCGTGAATGCTTTTTCGTACGTCACATGCATGTTTATGTGCGCTTCTCCGTCCCCAGACCTGCGCCGGGGTGGCCACATCCTGGGGCTGCTGCCCGAGGTGGGGCCCGTCTGGGCGGCGCTGCGGCCCCTGGATGCCGTGCTGGGCAGCAACAGCAACAACAGGGGGGCATCAGCGACGGGGCCGCCCGCCGCACCGGCGGCGGTGGGTGCTGCCGCCGATGGCTCATCCAACGGCGGCGGCCCCGCTCTCCCGCTGTCTCAGCAGCTGCACCCACAGCATCAGCAGCAGCAACACCAGCAGCAGCAGCACTTGCGGTCTGAGGTTCAGTTCGTCCGAGGCCGGCTGGCGCGGTCCAAGTGCAGCATGGTGGTCCCCGGCGGCGCCACCCGGGTCGTCCTCCTGCTGAACCTGGACGTGGACGTGGACCTGCTGGGTCCCGGTGGCAACGGCGGCCCGGGCTCCGGCCCCTGCGGCGGCGTGGCCACGGGGGCGGCGGCAGGGCCAGGGGTCGGCACAGGGCCCTCGAGCCGGCCGCCGAGGGCGCCTCAGCCGGCGTGCGGGCGGGGCGATGGGGCTGTAGGTGAGGAGCCGTCGGGTGTGGAGCAGCTGGCGGAGCAACCAGGGGGTCAGCAAGCGGATCAGCTGCAGCAGCAGCAGCCGCAACAGCGAGGGGAAGCTGCCCAGCGTCGCCTTAAGCGGACTGGGTCGAGAGAGCTGGCCGCGTTGGGGCTCACGAATGGCGGCAGCGCCGGTGCTGCCGCGGACGGCGCGGCGGCAGGACGCGCGACTCGGGGCGGCGGGTCCGCTGGCGGTGGCAGACTGACGCGCAGCAGCAGCGGAGCTGCCGGCGCCGCCGCCGCAGCCGGCGCCGACTGCGCCCAGGGCGGCAGCGGCGCAAGCGGAGCGTCAACAGACGTGGCTGTGGAGGAGGTTCAGGTGGTACGACTGGCGTCAGTGGCGGTCTCCCTGGAGCTGTCTGTACGGCATGCGGCGGCTGAGGCAAGACCCCAAGAGCCTTCTGAGCACCCGCGGATCCTTGCATCCGCCGCCGCCGCTGCATGCCGTACAGACGGCGGCGGCGCGCAGCCGCAGGCGGGGGAGCCGCCGCACGATGCCGCTGTCGATACCGTTGTCGAGTTTCGGTACGTGTACGACGACGCGTCTTGGTCCGCTGGCGGCGGTCGCGGCGCCGGCTCGAAGCAGCGCCAGCAGCAGCGCCAGCAGCAGCTCATGCGGGCCGAGCAGCAGCTCCGGCAGCAGCTGCAGCTCCAGGGTCAGCAGCAGCAGCAGCAACAACAACAACAACATCAGCAGCAAGTACAGCAGAAGGTGCGGGGAGACGAGGACGCGGATGTGGAGCTGGTGGGCGGGGCCGCCCCGCCTGGGACACCCCTGGAGGCGACTGTTGGCGGTGGCGGACCCCGGAGCGGCGGAGACCGGGCTTCCTGGATGGTGCAGCAGATGAAGCAGATGGGGGATGCGACGGGACGGGACGGGGGGCAGGGCCCGGCCCCGGCGCAGGGGCGGCAGCATCAGGCGCGGTCTGGACAGGAGCGCAGGAAAGCCGGCGGCGGCGGCGGTGACAGCGGCGGCGGCGGCGGCGGTGACAGCGGCGGCGGCGGCGGCGGCAGCGAGGGCGGAACGGCGACGGAGCGCTGCTTTGTGGAGGAGATGAGGGTGGCCGCGGGGGGGCGCTTCGGCTGCCCGCTGTGCTCGATGACGTGCGCGGGATTTCAGGTGTGTTTAGAATTGCAACCCGCCCGCCCGCCCGATCCCAGGTAGCAATATACGTACCATAGAACCTGCGAGGAAAAACTTACCATATGCAGGCGCGCGGACATGCAGCCGCGCCACCACCGCAAGGCAAATCATACCGCAAATACTAAATACGGAGACGCACGACGCACGCAAACGGATTAGTTACCGACCTGTGAAATGTATGACGAATGTATGGTGACGGCCCCCACGGAAGCAGCGTCGGTCGTCCATCATGCGGGAACGCGGAAGGAAGCAAGTTGTGAGGCAAAGTGGAAGGGAGCAAGACAAAATACAGTAACTAGATAAGGGGAAAGCAAACAGGATGAAAGCAAACAGGTTACTATGGTGGTGGCGCGGCTACGGGTGAGAAGCGCGGAAGGAGGGATTTGTAGGCAGGGACGCGTACGAACGCGGTATGGGTGCAGTACGGTAGTGTACGGAAGGGACGCCAGGGTACCAGCGGCCGGTGGGGTAATGACATATGTGCGAATAATGTGGGTGTGATCCGGGTAGCGGGCCAGAGGAAAGGTTGGCTCCCCACCGATCCCGGTCACGGACGGGATGCCCGTATGCATGCGGGGCACCGGTCCAAGCGCTGTGGGTGGGGTTGGAAAGGCCGGCAGAGTGGGAGAGGTGGGGGAGGCGATGGAGTGCGTTGCGGGGTTCAGCCGGTGGGTGGGCGAATTTAGATATGGCCGTGGAAAATGGCCGAGTTGACTGCCCGGCATCATGTGATACCCCGCGGAACGCGTGGAGGTTGTGACGTTGTGGTTACACGTGGGATGTGGGGCGCTCAGTGGATATCAGTGGTTAGCGGTGGAGGGGGCGGGGCCGGCAAGGTGGCGGCGTACGACCGCGACGATGTCAGGATGGGTAGTCCGCCGGGCGAAGTAGAATGCGTGGGGAGCGGCATTGAGCAGGGAGTGGAGGCGCGCCAGCATTTGCGGCCGGGCATATCCTTGGGCTTCGAGGGCGCGGATGAGGTGGGCAATCTCGATGCAGAAGTTGTCGACGGAGGTGATGACACGCAAAAGGCGATGGAACTGGCCGATGAAGATGTTGCGTTTGCTGGCTTCGTTGACGTTGGTGTGTGTGTTTAGAGAAGGGACCCGCCCGACCCAAACCAAGGACCAAAATACTTACCATAATAACCTGCACATGAACAAACAACAAAATAACAACGGAACAAGGGGTGTGTTACTTAAGCAGGCAAAACAGGAGTGCGTGACATGCGAGGGGCCGAGTGGCGCCCGACAGTTTTGCCCGTATGCGTATATAATATACCCATTGCCCGCCCCATATAACAAATAGAAGGTTGCGGTGTCGGAAGAGCGCTGTCAATTTTTGGCGCGCTTTTGTCGCTGGTGCGCGTCGGCTGCCTTGGCCACACAGACTCACACCACAATGCAGTGCGTGCGTGCGATCCGCGCGTTGTTATCGCAATGTACCCACCTGCAAGCATACCGCCGTGCAGTCAGCACCGTCGAAGACGACCCGGGACGATGGGGAGCGGAACAAGGTGTGTGTGTGTGTGTAGAAAAAAAACCGCCCGACCCAAACCACTTGCCTTCCGCGCCGTGCGCCCTCACCTGCCCTGCCCCCCAGGGCCTCCGGCGGCACCTGCCCGCGAGCCACAGCCTCTACCGCTACCGCTACCCGGAACCGCCCAGCGAGGCGCGGGGCGAGGGCGGGGAGGGCCAAGGGCCCGACGGAGGGGGTCAGCGGGCTGTGCGGCGGCGCATCGTCGAGGTGTGTGGTCTTGTGGCGAGCAGTACGGACCTCGTACCTCGTACCTCGCGATGTAACCCAACCTGCAAGCGAAACGCATGTGCATGTGTATGTCGAGGAGAGACCCGTGTATGTATGTGTGTGTTTAGCATGGTCGTGTCTTGTGTCGTACAGGTACGGCTCCCCGCGGAGAGCGTGGACCCCAGCCGCCGGGACTTGGTGCTGCCCGAGGAGGACGTGTTGGTGCTCACTGCGGAGGGGGGCCCCGCCTGGGTGGCGCTGAGGGTGAGGGGGAGCTGAGCGACGTCGTCGTCGTGGGGGGAGGGGCGCGGTTAACTGCAAAAAGAAATAAACCCGAAGAACGAACCCGGGCACACCCAGCACAACTCAGTATACTTACGTGGTGCGGTACCTGCACCCGCCGTCGTCGTCGTGGGGGCTGGCAGGGGAAGGGGGGCAAGGGGGAGCGGGATTAGGGTACGGGTGGGCAGGTGGACGGCGCAAGCTGCGCGGACGGGAACCCTAGGGACACAGAGTCGGTGTGCACCCCCCGGTGGCGACCGACCTGACCGCCCGTACCGGGGGTCTGTAGCGAGGAAGGTCAGGGTTTGGGGTGGTGAGACAGCAGCAGGGCGGTGTTGGGCGAGGAGGCTCCGAGACCACTATAACGCCGCGTCCCTGGTTCGTCTCTCCCGCCCCGTCTTCGTATTGATGCCCTCACCCCGTCACCCCGTCATTGGGTGGCCGCAGTGCCGCCTCGGCCCTCTCCTTCCCTTCCCTTCCCTCCTCCCCTTTTTGTCAATAAAGACAGCGAATCCTCCCCTCCTCCTCCGTACCTCCTTCCCTCCTCCCCTCCTCCTCCGTACATCCTCCCCTCCTCCCCTCTTCCTCCGTACCTCCTGTCCGCTTGACGGCCCTGGTGACCTCTCGTGTGAATCCGCAGTCCTGGGTGTACAGCCGCGCGGTGGGTATGGACGGACCGCGCTACTCGGATGCCTTGGCAACCGCCAACGACGCAACCGCCAACGATACTATTGCTGCGGCAGCGGGGTCAGCAGCAGCAGCAGCAACAGCAGCGGCAACCGCCCCGGTGCCCGCGCTGGGGGCGGCTCCACAGCCGCTGCCGCCAGGGAGGCTGGGGGGCCGGGGCCGTCGGCCGCGCGACGGCGGCGGCGGCGCCCTGGCCATCGGCGGGGATGCCGGGGGCCGGGGCGGAGGCGATGCTGCGCAGCGTCTGACGCGCGCCCAACAGCAGCAGCAGCAGCAGCAGCAGCTGACGGAGTCGGCATCTGACGGCGCGGGCGCAGCTGCTGTAGCTGTTGCCGGTGCGGGCGCTGCCGCCCGGGCAGGAAGCAACGGCGGCGGCGTTGCCGGCGGCAAAGGGGGCTGTACGATGGTGCGGGTCCCCCTGGAGTCGATTCAGAGGGCGGCCGCGGTGGGTGGCTGTGTGGGTGTGCGGGTGGCCCCCTTCGTTCGGCCTTCAGGCCGCCCCTTGTCTGTCATCACGCCGGCCCTCCCCCCCCTGTCGTGCCACCCTTCGTTCTTTTCCATCGCCCTGGCTCGCGGACCTCCCTCGGCTTTTGTACCAACATGCCCCCCCGCAATTTCCTGTATCCCATCCCCCGCAATCATGCCACAACCCGGACCCTCGAAATCCCATCCCGAGACCCACGGGTCGCCTCTCGGGTCCTCCCTGCCAACTAGCGGCTCACAGGGGGGGAGGGCGGGGGCCCCGCGCCGCCCTCCGTCCCTCCCTTCCCCCTTCTCTGTCTTTCCAGTGATGTCCTCCTTGACAACCGACGAGGGTGCTATCGGCCGCGCCGGTGCCGCCGTCCCGCCCCCGCAGGGCGGCGCCGCGATGCCACCGCCGCCGCCGCCGCCGCCGGCCCCTGAGGGTGCAGCCCCTGGAGCGGTGCCCCCCCCGGCGCTCCCCGCCGGGGTCCCGCCCTCGGTGCTGGCGGTGGGGGTACACCCGCCCGGCCGCCGGTACTTCCACTCGCGCAGTGCCGTACCGGCCTCGGCGGAGGAGCTGTTCGGGTCGTACAACAGCGACGATGAGACGGACGACGAGGAGTGGGAGGTGGGGGGGGGGGGGTGGACGTGGGTAGACTTGATTCACACGGGAGTGGGAGGTGGGGGTCGCAACCACCCCCCTTCGCTCTCCAGGGAACTCGGGGGGACCCGGGGACCTCCAGGGTGCAGAGGGGAACCCTAGGGAGGAGGAGGAGACTGGGGAGGGGCCGGGGTCGGAGGTGGGCTTTGCCCATGGGGGTCCGCTGCCCCAGTCCTCCACCTCGCCTCTTCCTTCCCTCGCCTGCCGGACCCGATCCTGCCCACCCTCCTCCGCCTGCCACGTGCCACCCGCGCGTCCGACTCGGATTCAGTGCCCGGGCCAAGTCCGCCCGGCCGGTCTGGCACCGCTTTCTCCGCCGCCGCCCGCGGTGGTGTCCACGGCGCCGCGCTCCCGAGGGCCCTCGCGGGAACCCATGGGACCCATGGACACAGGGTCCTTGCTGACGTGCGACATTGGAACGCACAGCCCAGCACAGCACAGCGCAGCACAGCACAGCACAGCCCTCCCCAGAACTGGCACCGGCTGCCCCTCATCCGCCCGTCCCGCCGCCGCCCCCCGTACCCATCCACCTCGGCCGCCCCCCGTACCCATCCACCTCGGCCGCCCCCAGGCCTCGTTCGACCGCTACCTGACCCAGGCCACCCGCATCACCCCACCGAGGGCCTCGGACCGCCGCTTCTGGAAGATGTGGTCCGCATTTGCGCGCCGTCGGCCCGTGTACGCCGACTACATCACGCGCAGCAGGTGGGGCGGGGAGCCCCGGGAAGGGGGGAACGCGGGCAGTATCGCGGAGGGTCCGAACCGATCCTGGAGCGTGTGTGTGTGTGTGTGTGTAAAAGACAACTGTGTATGTGTGTGTTTAACAAGAAGCCCACCCATAACCGCCTAGGTATGTGTGTTGCTTAAGCAGGCAAAGCAGGAGTGCGTGACATGCACAGGCGGATTAGCGCCCGAAAGTTGCCCGTATGCGTATAAAATATACCCATTGCCCGACCCATACAAAAAAGAAAGGCTGCGATGTCGGAAGAACGCTGTTAAGTTGGCGCGCGTTTGGCGCGCTTTCGTCTACCAGCTGGTGCGGGTCGGCTGCCTTGGCCACACAGACTCACACCACAATGCTGTGCGTGCGTGCGATCCTCGCGTTGTTATCGCAATGTGTGTGTTTAGATAAGAGACCAGCCCGACCCAAACCAGACAGAGCAGGTGTGCGTGACATGCGAGGGGGCGAGTAACGCCCAGAGTTTCCCTGGAGAGAGTGTGTGTGTCTCTTGTCGTATCCAACCGTCTCCCAACTCCACTCCAACCCTCCCCCTCAACCCCCTTAACCCCCCATCCGGCAGGTGCCTGGAGTTCTCCCGGGTGCACGCCGAGCTGTTCCGCTCCGAGCCGGAGCTGCGGGAAGCCCTGGTGGTGCACCTGCTGCTGCTCCACGAGATGAACCTGGTGGACCCACGGGTCATTCAGCGCTGCCTGCTGATCGTGGACGGCAGGTGTGAAGAGTGTGCGACCCGTGGGTCTGCTCTGATTAGAGGGTTTGCCGAAAATGACCCGTGGGTCTGCTATACTCATGCCGTGAGGTACCCATGGGACTGCGCACTTTGGAGCCAGGGACCCATCGAGCTGTCGATCCGCCGGGCCCGCCGGCTTTCCATAAAATCGCGTGGTGGTCGACTCGATCTCGTGTGTGGGCTGTCTAGCTGGCCTGTGTTTCACCATGGACGTTTCTAAAGGTGACCCATCGGCCCATCGGCCCCCGCGACGACCCTCATCCAGCATCTCGTCCAGCGCAGAAGAAGATGAGCGGTTCCTAGCGACCCGTGGGTCGGAAGTCGCGGGTCGCAGCGCCGCAGCGACGGCGGCCACAGCCGCGGCCGGGGGCATGGCCGCGTCCGGCAGCGGCGTGGCTGCCCGTGGCGGCGACGACGACGACGACGACGACGACAACGGCGGGCCGCCGGACGGGGGCCGTGGTGATGGCGACGCCGGCGGCGGCAGCGCGGCGGCCGGCGGCGGCGGCGGTGGCGGCGGTGGCGCTGCGGGCAGCAGCGGCGACGGTGACGCGCTGGGAGGCAGCGGTAGCGGTGACGACGGAGACGCCGATGGCGACTGTGATGGGCCGGGGGGTTCACACGGAGGAGGGCAAGTCCGCGACTCCACCGCCGGGGGCGGAGCCGACAGCGGTACGGCAGCCACCGGAGAGGTCCGGAGACGTGAGGGGGGTGGTGGCAGTGGCCTGGGGCGGCAGCGCGGGCAGGGGACGTCGGGGGCCCCCGGAGCGGTGCGACGACGGGGCCGAGGGGACGAAGATGACGTGGCGGCGGCGGCGCTAGGACGAGAACCCGCGGCCAAACGGCGCCGCCGCGGCGGCGGGTACGGCGACGCTCCAGCGGTCGGGGTGCAGGCGGCGGCGGCGGCGGCGGGTGGGGACGCCGGCGCCGCCGCGGTGGAGGCACCTGATGGACAGGTAACGGGCTAACGGCAGCTGATGTGCTTTAGTTTCGGGTGTTGTCGAGGAACGTTGCGGCATGCTTGTCGCGGCAGACCTGAACAGCTTCTATGCCGCCGTGTGTTGAGGCCGGCGTGATTGGTTTGACCTCAGGACAGAGAAGGGGGGGGTAGGGGTATATCTGCCGTCTCCCGGGGAGTGGGGAAAGGAGGAAGGGCACGTCGCGTGGGCACGAAGCACTTCGGGCAGAGGCCCCTGGGCAGCTGAACAACGCCAGAACCCGCTTCTGCCCCTGCCTGCCTGCCTGTGACGCGTCGTGCCGGTGAACTACTCCCCCGACGCGCCTCCCGTGCATGTCGTACATCAGGCGGACGAGCATAAGCACGACGCGCCGAACCCGCCATCGGTGACGGGGCCGCCCGGGGGACACCAGGCAGAGCACCGCGGCGAACAACGCGATGGGCGCCAACAGCTGCAGCAGCAGCCGGTGGCAGCCATCGCGTCCCGGGGACTCGACAGCGCCGCGGCAGCGGAGGCGGCGGCGGGGGCGAGTGACGCGGCTGCTGCTGCTGCTGCGGGTGCTGCGGCTTCGGCGGCGGCGGCGGCGGTGGAGGCCGGTGTGGTGGAGGCGGAAGGCGGCGTCCACAGCCCGTCGCTGCCCGCGACCGCGTCGTCTCACGACGGAGGAGGAGGAGGAGGGGGAAGGGGAGGGGGAGGGGGGCCACTGGCGGGCAGGCCGTCGCCGCCGCACTCGACGGCGCCGCGCGCGCAGAGTGGCGGCGCCCTGTCGGTTTCGGAGCCGGAGACCATTGTCAGACCGAGTGCCGCGGCGCACCCGGCGGCGGCACCGGCGGGCCAGGAGCAGGGCAACACACTCAAGTCGGGACCACAAAGCGTTGAGGCGCCGGCGCAGCCATCCGAACCGCCCGCCGACGGGCAGGGCCAGGGGCAGGGTCACCAGCAGCTGCCCGCCGTGCTCCAGCCCAAGCCGCAGCCCTCGGCGGCACGTCCAAGCCCCGCGCTCGCCTGGGTCGTGGGCAGGAAGGCGGCCCGGTCGCTGCAGCCGCACGCCCAGCCGCCGCCGCGCCCCGTTGCCTCATCCCTGGCCCCCGGGGGCGGCGGCCGCCCAACGGTGGGGAGCGCGGCCGGGACCTCCGTGACGGCCGCAGCGATGGCCACGGTGGGCGCCATGGCGGGGACTGTAACGGGGCTCTCCCTGCAGGCTGTGAAGGGCCCGGTCGGCCGTACCCCGCCTACCTTGGGTGGTGGTGGTGGTGGAAGTGGTGGTGGTGGTGGTACTGCGGCTGCAACCGCTGCCGGCGCATCAGGGCCCGTCGCAGCAGCAGCAGCAGCAGCCGGCAGCGGTGCGGGGGCCGAGGGCGTGGTGATTTAGTTGGCTCTCGGCCGGGCCGGACGTCGGATGGCGCCCAGCGGAGGGGGGGTGGGGCAGTGTGTGTGTGAAAGGGGGGCCGGCAGGTGGAAGGAGGGGGCCATCTCGCCGGGCACCATCGTGCGTTGCAACGGTTTCGCAACGGTCGCCCAACGGCTTGGGTTCCTGAGGTAGCACAGCATGTCGTGCGCTCGTCGTGCCAGGTCGTGTTGCGTCGCGCGCCCGCGGGCCACCACAGCTTCCTCTCTCAGCGCGCCGGCGGCAGTGCGGCAGCCAACCGGAGTGGCGGAGGGCCTCTCGGTTGCAGCGGTTTGGAGAGCCCCACCATGTCTGCCCCGCCCGCCCGCCCGCCCGCCCGTCCGAGGCCCGGCTCGGCCTGAGTTCTGCACGTGAAACCCGCCTCCCTGCGGCCCCCCGCGTCGCGCAGGGGAGGGGAGTGATGGACGGGGCAGTGGCTTCGGCAGTGATGGATAAGAGTTGCCCTATGACCAGGAAGGCGTTGGGCACGACTGCTACTGAAGTACTGGCGGGACGGAGGCGGGAAGAGACGGTCGTGGCCGATGGCCGGACCGCTCCACGGGCGTTCATGTCGGTGTCGGGTCCACGACATAAGGCATGTACTTGAATGCATGTGAGGGACCTGCCCGATGTATGGCACTTGTTATTTATATATTATTAATTAACGAGGTTACATTGGACCACCCGGTCTTGTGTGTGTGTGTGTGTCTGTGATGTGGATGTGGATGTGGGTGCGGTTGTGTGTGTGGGAGGGGAACAAGGGTATGTTGCATGCCAGCACCCAACCGGGGCTGGCCCGTCTCGCACTGCCAAAGGGCGGCGATCATTGCACTCGGGACTGAGCCACCAGCGCGCACCGGCCTCGTCCGCACCGCACCACACCGCACCGCACCGGACTCTCCAGCTGAGGGCGGATGACATCGAGGAGCGCCACCCATTGCAGCCCGACCAACCAACCAACTTCCCAACAACAAGCCCTCCGATCTCAGGCCGGAAGGGCCGCCCAGCCAACCATCAATTGCCCAAGGGGGCGGGGGCCGTCAGCCAATCAATCAGCCCACGTCGGGACGGCTCATATGCCCCCCCCCCGGCCCTCGCAACGGGCGCCCTACGCGGCACTGCCGCTCCCAGGTCCGGTCCCGATTGAGGTCCCCAACGCACCCGGGGTTCTGCAACGTCTGCAGAGGAGGGCAGGACGCAAGAAGGCCGACCAGGAGGACAACCGACGTTCATCTCCGAAACTATCACCTGCCGATGCTCTGGACCATGCACCGGACCATGTATGATATTAGCTCTTGCCGAGCATCGTCATCGCGCAACCTGGGAACCTCCCGATGGGATGGGAACGGTCCTCCTCCTTTATTTGTGGTGTTGCAGTATATAACATGGGTCGTTGCGTAGTACAACAGGGGGCTGCGTTGCATGCTTGCATCACCATCATCATCATAACCGTATCAAGACCTACACAATGCGGCAGGTATGGCCCGCGCGGGTGGCTTGTCAGATGCCGTACACCCGTGCGCTCCACCCACCCACGCGCACACCCGTCGCAGACCAATCACGCTGCGCGCGGCCGAGCGCGGCGGGCGAAGGCGGATAGATATGGATACCCGGGGGCCCCTATAGCGCAACCTCCCGCAACGTCCCATGCTGCATGTCAACCTGACTGAGCCCCCGCCGCACAAATGTGCAAGCCGCATGCTCGTCCCTCCCCCATACACACACATGCTCAGTTATCTTTTACAAACATGCTCCCCGTGCCACACCGCGACATGCCGCAGCAGCTCCGGCGATGCTTCCCGACCGCACGGAAGTAACTACCCCACTCATCCATGAAGTGATGAATCCAAAGCCACCGGAATATGACACACATGCGGGCGGGTAACATTCCTAAACGCACATGCACGGCAGTCCACGGACTGTGGTACGGGACTGCAACTGGCTGCTTCCTCGCTGCGGCAGCGACAGCCGACTCAACTCCCTACTCCTCCGACCCGCGACCCCGGCCGGCATCCCGGTCCGCCAGAACACTTCGAGCCAAATCCCCCACAAACAACACCAACACCAGCAGTAGCACCGCCATCGCCGCCGTTATGGGGGGCCCACAGCTTCCAGGAATCCCTCCCTGACGCCCGGTGGTAGGCAACACCGTTGCGCGGGGTCCTACTGCGGGGTTCCCATCGGTCCCATCCGGGGTAGGGCAGCTGAGGCCCAAGGACACAGCGTGGACGGGGCGCGCGGAGATGGGGCAGCCCACCGCATCATGCCCCACGCTGCGTTGTGGAAACATCAGCCGTCCCGTCCTTGGGGGCCGGCGGGGGGGTCGCGTCGTTGTTGGTTGGCGGGGACAGCCCTGATTGGACCCAGAAACGGAAACGGAGAAACGCATGACACCAAGCCATCCGCACTCCGCAGTTCCCGCGCCTTCTTATGAAGCATGATTTGCCCCCCCCCCACACACACACGGCTATGCGGTTTCATTTCTAAACACACGGCTATGCGGCACAACGATGCACTCGTGCCAAATCGGCTTTGTTGCTGCCAGCCAACGGCTCCGCAAGTACGGCACCGGCTGCTGCTGCAGTCGAGTTGCCCCATGATGTACTGCGGGGACCTCTCGCCACTGGGAGAGGGAATGGCGGAGGAAGTGGCGCCGCAGAGCCGGCGGGGGGGGGGGGCGCGCTCTGCGCGGTTAGGCCGGCGAGGACCTGATCGCAAGAGCTCCGCCGGTGCCCCGCCCCACCAAAGACCAAACAAAGACCAAACTCTCCCGCTTATCCCCCTCAACACCCTCCCCCCTCGTGTCAACCAAGACAGCAAAACCGCAAAAGCGCACCCAATCGACAACCGCCGATGTTGGGTTGCACGAAGACTGCATCAACGCCCCTTCCCTCCTCCTGCGTGCAATCATCCGTGTATGCTCCGAGCAATTCGACACTAAGTCCCCTCAGTGACATATGCAGCCGGGCGCCTTCCCCCTCTAGACCTGCGTACAGTACAGGTGGGCAGCGGGGGACTTCCCCTCCCCCATATGCAGGTTTGTCTGTGTCCCTGTCTGTCTGTGTGTCTGCAAGCAAAGAAATCCGTCAGCGCCAGCAGTCCAGGAGTATTTCGTCATATTGCTCACTGCTCAACGCGCGCGAAAAGGCTTACTATGCATAACCAGCAACCGAGTAATTATTATCGCGTCGACATCGCGTCACCCTCGTCCTTGAGCCCTAAGGCACCACCGTCGCGCGACCCATGGGTTACCTACACCCCCGGGTCACCGAGACCCACGGGTCACCTATACCCATGGATCACCTAGACCCACGGGTCGTTGAGACTCTCCGGGTCATAGAGATCCATGGGTCACCAAGACCCCTGGGTCACCTAGACCCACGGGTCATCAAGCGCTGAATCAGCCCGAGGCCCGCCACCAGCACCAGCACCAGCAGCGACGCCCCCATCCATCAACCCCATTCCCACAATCACCCCAATCATTGCAGTCTCGGCATGTTCGCCCGATTACGGCTTGGGCCCGCCTGACCACCCACCCGTTCACCCGCTTGGCCACTCACTGCCATACGCGGGCACAGGGCCCCGCCCCTTCCTGAGGGCCCTGTGCCCGCCCTTCCCCCGGTCTGTGTGATAGCGGCGGGGGTGGGGTGGGATGGGGTGGTTCAGCTTCAACTGCCGCCCCAGCAAACCCCAGCAAACCCCCAGCAAACCCCCAGCAAACCCCCATCAGCTGAGACCCCTAGGAGCTCCCCATCCGCAGCCGCCGCACACATTCTGGCGGCTTTCTGCTCGCACCCCAACCACTGTCGTCCACCCAAACGTGGGGGCGGATTTTCTGGTACGTGTTCCACAGACAAAGAATCGGACACATATGCACACACGCGCACGCGCACGCACACACACACACACGAGCAGGCCCTCCTGCCCACACTTGGCTTCCGATCGCGCGTTCCTCAGTTGCCTGTTCAGGCCACAACTCACGTTCCGGGTTGCCTGTTCGGGCCATCACCGCACGTTCCCGGGACTCCCGACTCCAGGTGGCCTAATGAGGCCACAGCTCGCGGCCCCAACCCCGCGGCCGGCCTCTGTTAATCGCCTCCGTTGATCGCCTCCGAGCGCCACCCAGATCCCCACACCCGCCAGCGAATCACGTCGACCTCACCATCATGCCCCCAGACACCTGACACCCAGAATCTGACTCGACGAGCAGAAGGCGGTGGGTGCCAGCGCATGCAGCAGCCCCCTATAGACTCCAACCCCCGCCCACACGCCCTCGCGCGGACGGCGGCGCTCCCCCAGATGATGACGAATCTCCCCGCCGCCGGGAGGAGGAGGAGGAGGATGGGGGATAGGAAATTGGTAGTCATTGGAGGGGGGAACACTCGCTGCGCCGGCCCACTATTAGCATGCCAAGAATTCCCCAGAATTCTGCTCGGCCGCAGGCCCGCAGGGCATCACAGATGCAGCCGAACCTTGGGCAACGGTAACGGTAACGGTAACGGTCACATCCCCACCGCTGTTACCGTATTCCTACGGCTGTGACCTCTGATTTCCCCCGGGACGCATCCGGCGTCGGCCCGCAGCCTAGCTGACAGCCGCCTGGACGGCGCTCAAGCGAGGCCGCACCGCCGCGTCGCCGCCGTCCACGTCCACTGGAGCAAACGTGCACCTCGCCGCCGGCGCCGCCGCCGCCGCCGGCTTGGTCTCCTGGCTTGGCCCGGCGGGCGGGCTGGCGGGTGTCGCGGAGGCCTTGTACGCGTGGGACGAGGAGGAGGAGGACGTCAGGCCTCTCGACAGGCGCGCTAGCCAGTTGCGGCCCTTGCCAGGGGTGGGTCCCGGGGGGCTGCCCGGCCGGCCCCCCGCGGGCTGGCCGCCCTTGGACGTCAGGCTGCTGGCCCGGTCCGTACCGGCGGGGCACAGCGGCGGGCTGCATGGTTCCGGAGCGTCGATGACGTCACCGCCGGCGGCGCCGCCAGCGGCGAGGGAGGTGAAGAGGAGCTCCCCCGGGGCGGACTGCCGCTTGGCGCGCCGCGACGACGGACCCACGCTGGCGTCGCCGTCGCCACCGCCGCGGGGGCTGGTCGCGGCGGCGGCCGCCGCAGACGGCGAGACGGCGGCTTCACCGCCGACCTCTGCATCGCTGGACTCCCGGCGGCCTGCGGCGTCGATGCTGCGGTGTCGTAGGGCCCTCCAGGAGGCCGAGGAGCGGGTGGTGGAGGGGTTGCGGCTCGTGGCGCTGCGGGGGGCTCGAGACGGGGAGATACCCCGGGAGGAGGTCGCGGAGCGGGGCCGCGCCGGGGTGCTCGACGGCTGCAACACGGGGGGTTGGCGAGCGGGGTTGGGGGGGTAGCGGGCGGGGTGGGGTTGGGGGTGTTATAGCAGAGCCGTAGGGTGGCGCGGGGTGTGGCGACTTTGTGTATTGGGTGGGAGAGGGCGCTGGTGCAGTGGCCGGTGCAGTGCCCGGTGCAGTGGCCGGGAAGGTGCCCGCGAACGGGGCGGGGCAAGGCGAACGGTGGGAGGGCGTAGATGGGTGTACGGAGGGGGCGCCGACGGTCGGGAGGAGGACGAAGCGCCTTGGGCGGGAACACGGTTGGGCGCGTACGATGTACGGCATCGGGGAGGGTGTACAGCACGCCCCCGGGGAGCCGGGAGAGGCTGAGCAAAAGTCAACTTTCATCACCACCGGGTCGCGGGGAAGGGGCGGCCGGGCAGGGCGCTGATGGGGGTTAGGGCGGGGCATGTGAGGGGCGGCAAGTATTCTCGACGCGCGTTGATTGAAGGGCGCACTTGCACAGTCTCCGGTGGGGAGTGCGTTGCGTAATCCCATCCCCTTACCCTTTCCCCTCTTCCCACCCGTCCGCCTCGCCATCCACCCACCTCGGTGAAGTGTGCGGTCAGGCGGCGGAACAGCCGCTCCGCCTTTTGCTGCACGGCGCGCAGCGCGTGGGGGAGGCCCCCCTCCTGGTGAGTGTGGCTGTGGCTGTGATAGTGGGTAGTTGGGTTATGGTGGGCCTTATGCGCTCGAGTGGTGGTGAGGTACTCGCCGTCAGAGGCCCGCCGGATCCGAACTCGTCGGACTGTGGTGGCTGGACAGCTGGCGCGCTCGTGGGGGTTGGGGTTTGATTCGCCGGCTCCGTCGTTGTCATCCTCAGGTGTCTCCTGAACCGCCGCCGCGGATGGCAAGCCTCCGCTGCTCCAGCTCAAGATCTTTTGAGGTGGAGTTTCAGAGTTCGGGACCCGCAGCTCCACAGATGCCCGCTCCCTGAAGCGTCGACGGTGAATGCGAAGGCTATCCCGGTGCTGCCGCCCTATAAGGTTTGAAAACGCCGTTTCCAGGTCATCTTCCTCAACTTCTGGCTCTAAATTCTCTTCCGCAGCTGCAGGGCATCCAGCGCCCGCGGCAGCTCCGTCCTGTTCCGCCCCATCGGCGACCTGCTCCTCTTGGGCGGCCTTGGCAGCAAGCCGACGCTTTGCCAGCCCAACGGAATCAACCCTGACACATTTAGCAAGGCCTGAATCCTTACTGCCCCTGCCCAACAATACTTTCGCAAGCCCTGGAACGTGCATGACGTCAACACTAACAGTTAAAAAATAACTTTTGATGGAAGGTATGCAGTTTGAGCAGCACAAACACTAGTGAGCATGAATAAGCGCTGACGAGAACATGATAACTGAGACCGTTTCATTACCGTAAATCCCGTGCCCGCCCTCACGGTGCCCATGCTCGCAAAGACTTTTACGGTATTTTAAGCAATTCATTTTTGCACTTTAGAAACCAGGTATGATAATCTATGCGTTTGAAGCCTTTCGGGAGACTGCCACGGCGTCGTGATTTTAATTATACATGCTCTTGCGGCACCTCTTGCTTGCATGTAGACCAAACGTAATACAACTAGTGTACAGTTCAACCGCAACAGTCTGCGGTAGCATTGGCGGCACCTCCGCAATCGCAGTAGTCATGAGCCAGGCGTTCGGGGGCCCGCGCACCCAGGCCAAGGGGCCCGAGAAAGGCGTTTTTCCGCTTGATCATTTTGCGGAATGCCGAGAGGCGAGTGCTACAACCGGTGACTAGGGCGCCCGCCAGACGTTGCAATTTATCCCGCTGTCACACACACCGCAGCAAAGACCCCCGGGGCCCCCCACGGTGGACACCCAGGCAATATGTGGTCGCATGACAGCTTCACAGTGTTTCACCACGCATCATGCTTTCTCCCTCTCCAACCTGACGCCACCCGTCATGCGCCCGTTGCGCCAACCACGGGCCACACGGACCGTGTACTAGCCGTACCGTGTACTACCTCATCCTTCCCCCCAATACCCTCTCCCCCTGCCCTTCCTCTCCTTCCCCCCGACACCCTATCGCCAACAGGCCGCCCGGCGCTACCTCGCGTGTCTGGAGGCTCACGAGCAGGACGCCTCTCTTTGCGTGCAGCTGTCTCGCGACTACCTGGCTTGCCGTATGGATAGGTGGGTGGCTGGGTGGGTGGCTGAGTGGCTGGCTGGCTGGCTGGCTGGCTGGCTGGCTGGCTGGACCACTGGGCGGGTTGGTGGGAGGGTGTCGATGGCCAGGCAGGGTCAGGTCAGGTCAGGTCAGGTCAGGTCAGGTCAGGTCAGGTCAGGTCAGGTCAGGTCAGGTCAGGTCAGGTCAGGTCAGGCTGTGGGGGTACGGTGCGTCCCTCCCACCCACCCGGGGGAACCCCTCGGACTCCAGGAGGGAGGGACATACCACCACCAGCAGCAGCAGCAGTAGCAGCAGTAGCAGCAGTAGCAGCAGTAGCAGCAGTAGCAGCAGCAGCAGCAGCAGCAGCAGCAGCAGCAGCAGCAGCAGTAGCCGCCGTAGAGTAGCCCCCGGGTGGTCGCAGGGTAGGGCAGGGTGTGGATTCCTATGGCTGTCCAGGGTGGGCGAAGCGGTGCGCAGGACCGCAGCGGCCCTCTGCTGGGTTCGGCACCGCCCTCCCCGAGCCGAGCCCTTCGGGGACTGCCACCCCTCCCACGCTCCGCCCCTCCCACGCTCCGGCCCCGGCCTGCCGGCCCTGGCCCGCGGCTCACCTTCCCGCAGGGACCTGATGGCTCGTCAGGACCTCAACCAGCTGGGCCTTACCACCGGGACAGGGACCGGGACAGGGACGGGGGCGGGGCCGGGCGCGCAACCCACGGAAGCGGGTACCTCGCGGTCATCTGGGTCAGAGGCCCCGGGCGCGGTGGCCCGAACATGAACGAACCACGGCTCCGTCGCGCAACGCCGCCGCACGTACGCCGCCGTCCTCCGCCGGTGCCGCGGCCTTCCTGTGCCTCCCGCCGCAGCCCGCGCCTTCCTGCACACCGAGCACGGGCCCTTGCAGCTGCCGCACCCGGGGGGGGCACCCTTGGCACCCACCCTCGCGGCGTCACGCTGTTGAGGGCTTTTGGGGCAGCACGGGCCCGAAAGTCGTTGGTGGTTGATTGGTCGTTGGGGGTTGGAGCATGACCAGGAGCCAGCAGCGTGCGGCAATTTTGTAGCAGTGATCCTCCGTGCTTGCAACCGACCCGGTGCGGACGGCCCGAGGGTCTATCACCCTCACACTCCCTTCCACAGTTTATCTTGGTATTATTGCTGCTGTGAGATGGCGAATGAACCGAGTCGGAGCGGGACTGAATGAATGGTTCTGGACGGGGGTCGTCCCCGTTCCATTTTTGAGGGTCGAAGGACGCGCCTCTCTGAGCAGCTGTACTTACATTGCTAAAATTATCCTTTATCGAAGGAAAGCGCGAAAGACCGGCAAAGAGACGTGGCGCGCGAGCAGCGTGGCGAGCATGTCGAATCCATTCGTACTACGTCCGTACAGTGTACCGATGAGTCATCACAGATGGGGCTTCTTCAGGGCGGACGCCAACCAACCAACCAACCAACCAACCAACCACACCTCCCCCGCCCCCAACCCACACGTCGCCAACCCCTCCCCCTTCCCCCAGTTATCGCCAGCGCAGGGTCTCAGGCACGGCCACCAAATTCACCCACCCCTCCCCTCAACGAAGGCACCTCCCGTCGTCGGCAAACGCCTTTCAGACGGCGCCCACAACCACAGCGGAGGACATCGCGCGGCTGCACAACCACGCATGCCCCCTCGCACATTGCACACCCCAACACTCATTACGCAAGCACGCATTCGTACCCGCCGCACACAGCCCAGCCCGCCAAAGCCCGTTCCCCAACGAATCAGGCCCTGCCCACTACGGCTGCACCTGTACTACGACACCCCCTGTCCTCACCACCAAACCCAAAACCACCCTCCGCACCAACCACGCAGGTAACGTACACGCACACAGCTACACAGCTAATCACAAAACGACACCACCAGCAGCAGCACCAGGACCAGCATGTTCCCCAGGGGCACAGCGGCACGAGAAGCGCGGTCCCGCCCGGCGCACGTCGGCGCATCGCGAGGCCTCCCAAGCACGTCCACGGAATCCCCGAGGTGGTGGGGTCAGTTGAGGGGACTGCGTCAGGGTGGTGGGGCTGGCGGCCCCGCCCCTCACTCATCGGGGGCACCGCGGGGGCCGCCGCCACCACAGGCCGCCGCCACCACAGGCCGCCGCCGCCACCGCCACGGACGCCGGGAAGGTCCAGGGAGGGAGCTGCGAGGCGGCCAGGTGCCAGGACCCGGGAGGGGGATCGGGCACCGCGCGCGTGTCGTACCGCTCGAGAGGCGATCCCGAGGCGTCCGCCACCTTTCACCCCCTCAGGCCCCGTCGGATCTTTCTCTTATGATATCCGTGAGCATAAGCGGCTGCTGTTGGTCCGGCATTCAGTCCTTACTCCTCCAGCACCACCACCGGGTCCACCACCGGCAGCAGCGCTCTGAGCCCGCCCTGGACCGCAGGCGCTGCCCGCCCTGTACCGCGGACTCCACGTCAACCATCTCGTCCCGTACAGATACACACACATACACACAGCCTCACACGCGTGCGCACGTCTAGAGACTTGCGGTTTGACGCCGCCGTACACGAATGTCGTACAAATACCGTACAATGACTAAACTTATTCCGAAAAGTACAAATGCCAATGGCCAAGGCGGGCGCGCACCGCGAGCCCAGAAAAAGGAGCAGCAGCAGCAGCAGCAGCAGCAGCAGCAGCCAGCGGAGTTCTCACCGCACTGCACAAAAGCATGTCTGAACGCACCCCAGCACCTACGACAGCGGGAAAGCGGGAGTGCGGCGGACCGCCCCCGAACCCGAAGCCGCCGCCGCAAGTCCGCACCCAACCACCCATCCCTCCATCCATCCGTCCCTTCACTTCTTCGGGGCAGCATCGAAGTCCATTCGTCAGCCACCGCTTGTTGCGGGCATCGCACCGCACCTCACCGCACCGCGGGGCCGTCACCAAATGAGGAGGGGGTAGGCGGGCCGCGGGCGGGTCTGACATACGGTACTTGCCGGTAAGGGAGCGGGAGCGCGGTGGCGCGTGGCGGCGTGCTGCTGGTGTGTCTGACGGCCCGCGCGGCAGCGCACGACCGGTCTGACACCGCCCCCTCAGCTCCACAGGGGGCGTTCGGCAGACACGTGCTGTACGGCGGCCGACCCGGCGTGTTACAGGCGAGGCAAACCCTTGACACGATCCAGCCCGGCAGGGCCCCCAAGGGTACAGGTGTGCCAAAGCACTGCCGACATGACCTCCACCGCACTCCTGACCGCCACCACGATCGTGGGCCCCAGGGGGGCTTCGCAGTCTCGGACCCGCCGTGGGGCCCCGGGAGGCCTCTGCCACGTGCCCCTGGGGCGCTGCGGTCAGTGCCGCGCCATGCGACGGCCGAGCACTTGCAACCGGATGCCGTACTTTTCAAAGACGGTGAAGGCCGCCAAACCCACCAACCATCGCCAGCAACATGCCAATGAGCCACTGCTGCTGCTGCAACGTTTGGCATGTGACTCAATGAGTACGTTTGTTGTGCTGTGTGCTGTGTGCTGGGTGTGTGCGTGCCTAGTGTACGGCCCGTTCGTACCAAGCAACAACAGGCAGACTTGACGGGGCGAAGCGTGTGCAAAGCAGACCCGGCCTTCTGGCCACGAGTATATATTCGCATGCCGAGGCGCAGCCGGGGCTGTCCTTCGTAGCACTCTTTATTCAACTATCCTACATTGTCTCTTCCTTGCTCTACCGTGTATTGTATCGTGGCTGGGGGCCGCAGCGCCAACCAGCCCCGGGGCGCAGCCGCGAAACCAGACCCTTAACAAGGGCCACCCGACGAACCATGTCCATAGTACTAACAAAAACAACGGCAGCCATGAATTAGCAGAGGGTCATGTTCGTTAACCCCCCACGCACTGACTCCCGGCAAGGGCGCAACAGCGTCCCCGCCGGCGCAGCCGCCGCCCACGGCTGTCTTCGACGCGGCCGTCGCCGTAGGACGCGGCCGTCGTACAAGTGCACGGGTTGTACGGCAGGGATGATGGCGGCCGCGCGGCGCCGCACCGCCGGCCTCGAGTCCGGATGCGTCGGGCGCCCGTCCGAACGACGACACACCCAAGCCGGCGGGCATATGCCTTGGGGCCAATGGCTGTGGTGCGACTTCACACTCCAGCAGGTAAAAAGTGAAAGCAGCCCAGACACACACCCAGCCGCTCTAGGGCGGGTTCGACCGAGCATTCGCGTAGCGGCACGCCGGGGGGGGGGGGCGCGTGCACGTCGGATACAGCATCCAACCATTTCCACAGCGCTACGCAGCGCAGCAACGGGGCAAACAAACACTTAAACATACACATACACACGAACAAACAGAAAGCCGTATAGTGTCGTACAGTGTCGTATGGTGCTTGACCATCCCGACAGCGTTGTTGTGCCGAGGACCCGCCCTGCTAGAACCCTGCGGCAAAAAACCGGATCATGTATCGCCATAGAAATACCCACACGCCCACACACATTCGCAGACCCGCACACACACGCACACACACATGCACACACTTTTTCACCTGCACACAGCAACAGGTCGTACACATGCAAATCGCCACACCAACTCGCAGACCCGCACGCGCACTGCACAAAACACATCCACCCTCCAGCGCACCCCGCGACGGGCGATACCGCACCACACCACAAACCCCAAAATGTGCGCGCTCCGCACCCAAAGCTCGCCCCCCCTTAAACCCTCTGCGAAAGATTGGAATCAAGGCAGCAGGGGCACGTGTCTGTCTGTTTTGTCGTTGCCCGCAGACAAACAGGGCTACCGCCCACGCAACCCCCCCGCCCAACCCGGGCTGCCGAGCGGCCAACTCCCGCCCAATAGCCATGAAAGCGACAGCGCGCACGAAAGCGACCCCCGATCTTCCCCACACGCCGTATCATGCCACGTCAGGTCACCTCGTACCAAACCCATCTCGGGGGGGATTGTTCTGCCGGTTTGTACACGCCTGCAAGTAAGGAAAATCGGAGCACCGCGTCGCTTTGCGGTCTACCCGTACCCTTTTTTGTCAATAAAGGGGGGCTACCCAACCTCCTCCCCCCCCCCGCCCGCCGCAGGGGCTCTGCGTGTGCGCGCCGCCGCGCAGCAGTCAAGGGAAAGGATCCCAGCGGGGCCGAAAGGTCGTTCCGAGGCCCATGCCTCCGCACCTCGTCCCCCCGTCACAGCCACCCACATGATGCAGCTGCAAAACCCCCAGCGGCGATGCATCCACAACACCCGCAGCCCATCAGTCCATGAGTCGGGGAGACGGATCAAAATAGTTCTTTCAGCAGTACTCTATGCGATTAATACCGTACGGCAAGTGACTGATACCGTACGGCAAGCGATTAATACTGTGCGCCAAGCGCCGTTGCCCCATGCGCCCCGGCGTGATCGAGCCATGGCCGGCCCACGGACAAGCCACCGTCCGCACGGACAAGCTACAAGCTGCTGCAGAAAAGCCAAAATATATTTATTTAATTACTAACGAACGATCAACGGACAACTGAAAAAGGGTTTCCCGTACGAGGCAATCTCGGATCCGCTGCCGATTGTGTCCATGCGCTCCGTGAAGAGTACAAAACGCCCCCAGAGGTCCTCTTCGTCCTCCTGGTATTGGCCGCCCCCTCCTTCGCCTCCTCCTCCTGCTACGCCTGATCCGCCCCGTCTCCCGCCTCCCCCACCTCCTCCCCGTCCTCCTCCTCCCCCACCACCTCCTCCTCCTCCTTCAAGCGCCTTGCCAAAGCGCGAGTGCCTTTCCGCCTCCAGCGCGTCCAGCACCCCCCCCCTTCACGTCCCTCCGCGCCCTCACGCCACGCTGCTCCGCCACGCATCAAGACGACACGAACCCGCATGTCCTTTTCACGCACACACACACACAGAGCCCCCCAGCCCGCTAGGTGCTTCACGATATCGCCAGGGCCGCCGGTCGGCCCCCCCCGTTGGACGAGAACGCCACCACCGGGCTCTCGTACTCTGAGTTGGCGGCCGAGAAGGCCCCCAGCGCCTTTATCCCCGAGGACGGGTCCGCGGACTGGATCGAGTGGTTGGACACGTTGGCGCCCTCCGACGCCACGTCAGCAACTGCCGTACTGGAGTTCGAACGGACCATGCCCGCGCCTCCGTTGCTGACGCTGTTCTCCAGGTAGCCCCGGTAGAGGCTGACCTTGTTGGCGCCGTGCATGGTGAAGTCGAAGGGCGGCTTGCCGCCCGCCGCGTTGTTGAGCACAGTGGCGAGGTGCTGGATCTGGCTGCGCTGCAGCGCGGCGCGCATCTGCGGGTACACACGCAGTGAGTCGAGGTCGGCCAGGAAGGAGAGGTGGCCGGGCGCTGACATGTGGAGGTCCCGGCTATCGGGCTCGTCCAGCTCGGGCCGGAAGCAGGCGAAGAGGCCGCCCGACTTCTCCGGCTTGGGGTTGGCCTTCAGCGCGACGGTGGGCCAGGAGGTGGTTTCGGAGGGCAGCAGGTCCACGACGATGATACTTGCGTCGTCCTGGGGCCGCGGGGGAGGACGGGGGAGGAGGGAGGGGGAAGAGGACGGGGGAAGAGGGAGGGGGAGGACGGGGGAAGAGGGAGGGGTGGAAGATAGCGCCTCGTGAGGGTGGCCTTATGAGGGAAAGAAAGGCGCGTGAACATACCGTAGGCATATCTTCTTTGTGCACACGCTGACATTGGAAGACTGGGCGTAACTCGCCTGGCCGCTCGATGACGGCCTCCGAAAGAGGCTGCAGCGACCCAGTCACAACGGCCGCACCCTCCCTCGATAGGACCAGGCCCTAGAAACCCGCCCTGCCCGCGGCGGCGTGGATGCTCCCCGGCAGCGCGAGCGCGCGGTAGTGAGCAGTCCGTCAGTGCGCCCGCCGGCACCCATGCGCCGGTGCGGTGCGGTGCGGTGCGGCTGTTTGGCGGCAGCGACTGCGCGTTGTTGAGCGAACGGACGGACGGACGGACGGGTGGACGCGGCCTCACCAGCAACCTGAGGTCCCGTGAAACCGCGGCCATGAGGGCGGCGGTGGCCGCCGGCGCGGGCTTGAAGCGACACAACTTGACGGCCTTGCTGAGGCTCATCAGATCCCACACGCCGTCTGAGCAGATGATGACGCGCGCGCCGTTGCTGGGGAGCATCACCTGCGGCCGCGGGAGGAACGGTCCAGGGAGCCCAGGGAGGGCGGGCGCCACGATGAGTGTACGACAGCGCGCTGTCGGCGCCGACGCAGAAAGCAGCAGCGGCGGCATAAAGGCTTTCAGTGGGCTGAACGGGTGGCGATCATAAGGGGTTGCAGGGTCGCTACCGGGTGGGCTCTCTGTCGTACTGTCATATGAAGTGAACGCGAACGGTCCAACGATCTAATGCCGGTGGGCCGGAGAGCGGCAGCGCCGTACCAATCCGGGGTGGGATGGCTCCGACCCAGATCGGATCAAGGCGGGCGCCCGCCGGCCCCAATCGACCCGTGGGTCAGTGACGCGCTGAGCCGCGATGCGCGGATCACCTTCCCGCAGGTCTGTCCGGCTGGCCCCGTGTGCTGTCCGTGTGCTGCTATCCTGGTGTCCCACCACCAGTAGAAGACGCCCCCCCCTATCGAGGCGGACAGGACGGGCAGCGAGATCATGTCGCGGCGGCGTGCCGGCCGCCGCAGCGCGCGCCCCCACGCGGCCTGGCCATCTGCTTGAGATTACCCCGGCCCGCAGTGCACGCTGTGGCGCCGCTGTCTGCACCCGTGCGGTCACCACTGCTGCACAGTCCCCTGCCCGCTGCCCAGCAACTCCGCAACCGCCGCCCAATGACGGGGCTGCCCGCAAAGCCGCTGCCCTTCCGCCCCGAACTCCGTACGGCCGCAGCCGCAGCCGCAGCTCAAACCCTCTCCTTTTCCCATCTTACTTCCACACTGAAACCCTCCCCCTTCCCCTTTTCCCATCAACGTCATGGTGTGTCAGGGCGCTGCCGAGATTGGGCCAGGCACTGCCGCTCCTCAGGCCGCTGCAATCCCTCCTCGTGTTAGTTGCGCTGGCTGGAGAGCTAGAACCCACATGACGCACGGCGATGCCCCGGCAGGGCCCCGCCAGCAACCGCCGGCAACCGCCAGACGAGTCGCCGCTACGCAGGGGGACCAATGTCGCCAGCCCTCCCACCCAGGGGCGCAAGCCGCGGGCCCCCTCTCATCTCGTGCTGCTGATGCTGCTCCCTCACGTTGCGGCGCCCGACGACACGACAGCCTGGTCCTCACCTCCACAACACAACCAACCCTCTGCTGCCGCTCAAGCTTGCACTGTAGCCTAGCCCTCTAGCTTGCACTCTACCTAGCCTTAGGTTCCCCCCGCCAAGTCGCAGGGCCGCCTCCCCCCGACCTGGCGTCCGGCCCCACCCGTGCCTGCCCAGCCAAGAGCGCAACCGTCAACCGTCAACCCACACCTGGCGGATGTGCGGCAGCGGCACCACCTCCGGCCCCGCGTCCAGGTCGCCCACGGACCGGGACACACACAGCCCTCCGGGCCACAGCCGAAGCGGGCCCACGCCCAGCTCCCCTTGCCGCGCGGGGCCCTGCAGGTGGAAGCCCAGCGGCGCCAGCGTGCAGCCGGCGCCACGCAGCCGCGCCTGCTCATCTGGGTTGCTCTGGATCCTATGGCTGCCGGTCAGCTCCAAGATGGAGCACCCCGTGTCCAGTACCGCTGAGGAGTCCCCCAGGTTCGCGACCGTGAGCAGGTAGCCGATGATGATGGTCGCGGTCACGGTGGTGCCTGTACGTGTGTGTATGCGTGGTGGGGTGGGGCGGGGTAGAGGAAATTGGTAGACATTTTTAGGTGGGTTGGGGTGGGGTGGGGTGGAGCGGGGTAGGAGGGAGGTGGGATGCCACGAGAAGGGAGACCGATGCGTGGTTGGGATGATTCTTAGATTCAGCGCTGATGGGGATGTGGGTCGGCGGCAGGGATTGCTTCCGCTAGCGGGCAGCGCGCGTGACTGGATGAGGGGCTGGGGTGCTCGCCGCTCGCGGGGGCGGAGGCAACTTTGGCTTTCTAGGGGAGGGGGTCGCTGTCTTGATGGCAGAAAGGGCGATTGCATATGAATGTGAAAACAAACGGCGGCAGCGATATCGGGGAAGAGGTGGCCAGAGCACGCGGACGTACCCGACATATGCCCGACCGCGATCCAGTCGTTGTCCAGGCGCACAAAAGTCTCAACGATCGCCTGCCTGATGACCTCAGCGAATGCTTCCGTATCTGCGAGGCGGCAACGTGTTAGTTGGCGCGCTGGCAGTATGGAGGACGCGCGCCCAGCTCTCTCTGTGTTTCGACCCACGCGGCCGTACCTTTGACGCTGGACATCAACGGTGCTTTCGCCGGCAGGAAGGAATTAAGTATGCGTACAAAATTTGCTGCGACATAGTTCGCAGCTTCCGATCCCGAATGGCCGTCGCAGACCATGTACAACATGCTCTGGGGCTGAGTAGCGATAGCGAGAGGGTGGATGTAGAGGACATCCTGCAGAATGTACATCGAATACTTTGACATCATCGGTGAATTTCTAATAGCTCAGAGCGCCGGTGATGCCAGCCCTTGCGCCGCCCAGGGCGTGACCAATCTCCCAGACGCACCTCGCCCTTCACAACCCGAGACGCCGTGGAATGGCATGAGTAGGGAGCAGGTAATGACGAAGGCGCATCCACAGCGTCACTTCTTAGCGCGACGTTCTCCTGAATAGGATGCAAGCTTGCGACGCACTGCGCCCTCATAGCCGCTTCACCGGGAGGTGCCTCCGCCGGCTTCCCCACTTTCGCTGTTACAAATTCGATCTCAGGAATGAAGGCACCTTGCGTGCCAGGCGTTGGCTGCGAAGCCCCAGCAGCCGCCCGAGGGCAAACCCTATTCGCCTTCCGCCCCAAGAAAGGGGACCTGGTTGGAACTATTTCAAAGTATATAAGATATTTACGCCATAGTTAGCTGAAATAGATGACATGGCGGGGGTGTGAATGGTCTGATGTTACGCTTCGCCGTAGCAGGAAAGTCAAAGACAAACGATCTTATTGTAAAGCGAAACTATAAAAAAGTGCAGATTTCTGGTATGGGTACTCTGTGAATGTGCGAGCAGGAAAAGCCGCGAACGGGGAGGAGAGGCGGCACGTGACTTTGCTCGTACGGCAGCAATTGTCACATCTCTACTCGTGGACCATCAAGTTTCGCTTATAATCCTTGTGTAAATATCATTAAGTGATAAGTGGGAGCTACTTATGCACAAAATTGAACAACCCTTTAGCGCCTACTGAAAGGGCTTTTCACGAGATCATGATACTTGATACAATTCGTGCAATTATTTGATAATTCATACAAGATACCCTGTCATAATCAAATTTACATTGACGCCTAACCACGTGCGCTATTAGTAATTTTCCTGCAGTTCGAATGAGGCAACACTTGCAAATACATCCGGTCACCTTCGTTGTGTTATGTGCGTCATGACTAAAAGGCACCCTTGACTATGGATGCCCTGCCGACGTGCGCTTCAGCAGGTACTAGTGTCTACCCTTGCCGCAGACCACAGACATTACATTCTCCTAATGTACGCTTCATCATGTGCTTGAGAATTGCAACAATCTTATCTCTGCAGGTACCGTACAACTGTTGCTTGCTGCGCTCACGGCTTGCTAGTCTTCGGTTGGACGCCCGTATTTTGCTACAGCAGCGATGCATTATGTGCGCGATATGAAAAGACTGCGCGACCATGAATGAGAACCCTGTTTATTGCATTTTCGCATGTCGGTCATGCACTCTCGCAATCTTGTCGTACCCTCCAGTTTCGCACCATACGTACAACGTGAAATTTAACGGCCGAGATTTTTTGTGCACACTTCGACGACTTGGGGATGGGTGCGCAACTGGGACGAGAAGTTTCTGTGAAAACGCAAGGTTATTCCAATGGTGAAGAAACCCTTGGTGCCCCTCCATTGGTGCACCGCCGCGCCTACACGCTCACGACACACGCGCGACCGAATCAGTGAGCAGGACGGGGGCAACCCCTGCAGGCAGTCCCGCAGGCAGGGCGGGTGGGTGCCACCCAAGTTCGGTGCAGCGCATGCCAAACCGTCATCGCGCAGCTCAGTTTTTCCCGATGCAGTCACCCTCACCCTCACGCACGTAACCCAGCTAGTGCCATCCTCTTCCTCCTCCCCACAAGGGCCTCAGCCCAGTTCCTCCAGACGCACACCAGCACTCACGAGAATCGCAGTTCATTTCTGTTTGCATGTTCGATTCATCCAAAACAACCCCGGATGACTGACGACGGATGCATTCGGCACGGGGCGGACGTGGTGACGGGAGAAGCCTCGGGGGATCCTCCTGACATGCTCATGCAGGACCCTTCCAGTGCAGGACCCTTCCAGTGCAGGACCCTTCCAGTGCAGGACCCTTCCAGGCGCTAGACAACGCGACCGGCAAATGCCACACAGGCGGCACCCGCCGACCACGAGTCAAAACGCACCGACGGCACACTGTCCGGAGCCCGGGCGCAGCCGGGTTTTGCAGCCCATTGGCAAGATTGCGACAATGTTATCGCAAAGCTCGGCGCGCGGTTGGGAGGTGGGGTTTCCGTTGACCCATCCCGATCTATCCCAGTCTTTGATCTGGCCCGAGCCTCTCGACGATCTGCCGCAATGCTAAAATCACAAACACAGTTGCGTGGCAACCTGAACCGGACAACCGGTAACCAATCAACTGAATCACGGTCTAGCCCATACGGCTGGTTACTCCGGCGACATGCGGTCGGCCCTGTGCCTCTACTTCCGCACGCAAGGGTCCTCCTCAAGCCCATCCTGGTGCGCTTCACTTCCCTGCACGGCCCCCGCTACCGCCACCGGCGCCGCCGCCGCCGCCGCCACCACCGCCACCGCCCGCACGGCTGCCGGCCCTGCTGCCGGAAGCTGCGCCAGCAGAGCGTCCGGAGCGCCCTGAACTGCCCTGCGGCCGGCACGATGACGGGAAGGAGTAAGCGGCATGAAGGTTCAAGGGACGCGCATTGCCAAGAAAAATCTGTCCCTAAAAGGCATATGACACATCACAAGGAGGCGTTCTGGACGCCAGCCCAGCCCACGCAAGGTCTGTGGCACTCTGCCGCCGACTGACCAACTTAGGACACCTCAAATTGGAGGTTTGCGGGCGTTGGCGCGTTGCCGCGCTTGGCGGTCGAAGGAAGCGAGTGGACAATCAAAAGCAAATTATAAGATTTTATGTGCCAAGAAGTTCAAGTCGTTAGACATTTTCCATATTTTTTCGCACGCCGTCCCGCTCTGCAACATCCGACAGCGGCCTACAAAAAGAATGGCGCGAAGCAAAGTCTCACGAGCCTCAACGCGCAGACAAGCTACTAAGGATTATCCAAAATTCAGGGCATCGAATCTTCGCACCATACGTTTTGGAAATTTATTTTCATAAAATCCGTTGTTTTGCCAAGGCAAATCCGTAACCAAAGTGTCCGCGCGGCATTCGTTCTTGTTCATTACATGCTTTATACATATTAACAGTTAAGGCGAGCTGGAGTCAACTCCGCCGATGCGCTGTGGGGTTGCTTCGCTTGCGCGCTTCTGTCAACTGTGTCGCCTGCTGAGCTGCCGCGCGCAGCTCCAACCCCTAGCGTGAGCATCCTTCACCCTTGAGACATGGCAATCGAGCCTTCGCCCTCCTCCCGGGCCCCGGGGCTGACTCGCTCTAGACTGACCCATGAGCCATGACATCCCGTCGACTTGTCTGGTGGGGCTCCTGCAGGGTCGCTACGCCCTGCACGCCTCCTCATAGTTTCGTCCTCCTCGCCTGCCGAGCCCACGACCACCCGCGCGTCAACCTCCCCCACCATGCGCCCGGGTTCGTTGCTGGGTTGGTTTTTCTTTAACCCCCATCTGGGTTTGATTTTTCTGTTCTTTTCAGTCCCCAACCATACTCGCGTTTCTCCACCGGTCTCCACCGGATCTTTGCTTTGGCCGTCCGGAGTCCGTCCCTAGCTGCCCTCGACCGACAGGCCTCAAGCTGATTCCCTACTCATCAAACGACCGAGCAGGCCATCTTGCCAAGCTCTCCAGCGACATGCCCTGATGATGTCCTTGGCGGCATGTCCGCGGCCCGGCGTGCACCCATGTCCGCACCCCAGCCTGTTCCGGACTGCGTGCATCCGTCCCGCGCACGCCCGGTCCCGAGTGCCCAATGTCGCCCTTCGGATCTGCACCTCCGAAACCATGCCTCGTTCCGCCCCGCGTCCGGCCCCGTGCGCGCACCTGCTGCGGCAACGGCAGCACAGTGCCTTCCTTCAGCTCCCCGCCGGCCGCGTCGTTGATGGTCCGCTGCGCCTCGATGAAAAACGCCAGGTCGCGGACCTGCACCGTGATTCGGTGGAACGGATGGCGGCCATGGGAGCGGGATGCGGACGGGCGGACGAATGCACGCGGCCGCGGGCTCAGCGGCACCGGGCTCAGCGGCGCGTGTGCCTCTGTGAATCTAGGGTTAATGTAGATTGGGGTTGGGTTTCAGCTGCCATGAACATGAACTCAGGACTGAGAGACTTAGTGGGGGCGCACGAGGGAGAAGAGCGTCATTTCACCGAAGGGCGATGTTGTGCCTTTCGGGCCGGAGGGGCAGGACAGCGCCACTCTATCACTTCCCTGGGGGGGGAGGAGCCCGGGCTGCCGTACGGTCACCCCGCCAGCCCACCTGCTCCTGCAGCTCCTTGACCGCCGCCTGCGCCGCATCCGCCCGGGCCTTCTCCGCCGCCAGCTGCTGCTTGAAGTCCCGCTGGTTGGCCAGCAGCGTCTCGTTCAGGGAGCGCAGGAACTCCGCCTCCTGGCAGGCAGGCAGGTAGGCAGGCAGGCAGGTCGGTAGGTAGGCAGGCAGGTAGGCAGGCAGGCAGGCAACGGGATCGGCCCAGCGATCATGTCGCCGTTGGTGTCAATTGGCGACGGCGCCATCATTCGGCTCGCGTCTTGGTTTTTCATTCGGCTCGGTTCTTACTCCAAAGCACTGGCGATGAAATCCGCTGCGACCAACAGCCCGAAAGAGGTGTTGGTGGGTTTTCGGACCGGCACCGCCGCGTTCTCAGTGGCCCTTGCGCCGCTCGGGCGCCTCGTGAGTGGCAGGCTCCGCCACGATGGCGGCTGGGCAAGCGGGCGTTCATCGCCCCAGCTGCGTGGGAGCGGATGCTTTGCTTATCGGTCCTGGCCGCCTACATGAGAACGGCACTGGCGGCGCCGTAAGCGATGACGTCTTTATCTTCCGGGCCAAGCCAGGCCAAGCCAGGCCCGCACCCGCGCCCCGCGTCCCACACACCCGCACCCATCGCACCCGCACCCATCACGCGCAAGCTCCCCAGCAGGTCAGACCTGGGCACGGCACTTGCCCAGCCTCCCCCGTTTGTCCGTACCTGCCGTACTGTTCGGAGCGCCTCCGCTGTCTCCGCCGCCCGGCGCTCCGTCGCGTGTCGCCGCCGGGCCTCCTCCCTCGCCGCCGCCTGCGCCTCGTCCGCCTCCGCCCGTGCGCGCTCCGCCGCGGCGCCCGCCTGCGCGCACCGGTGGTCCGCGTCCAGCGCGGCCTGTGGGGCAGGTGTTCGAGGGGGTCGGGGGGCGAAGCAGGGGGCAAGGGGCGGGGCAGGGCGGTGTGGGACACCAGCGGGCGGGTGGGTGGGTGGGCAATGGGGGCGCGGAGGGGGGAAGGAGGCGGTGGGGGGCACTAGCTATTGAGGTGTGCGGGGGGAGATACCGGATGGGATGGTGGGTTGGAGGCGGGAGGGCAGCAGGGCATCGGCAGGCTGCACAACCTGCCCTCTGGCCGCCCGGGTGGGCAGCAGGGAAGGAACAACGTCAGATGGGACGAAACGACTGAGGGACGACGTAAAACTGGGTTGGAGCGCGAGGGACACAGAGGGCTGCGTCCGGCCTTGCTGGACGCGAGCAGCGGACTGTGCGTGGGGAGGTGGGGGGACCCCGCAGGGGCCCCTTCCGGCCCTCGCAGGTGTTCCGGTCGGCAGGGGCTCCCGGTGGGCGCCTCGGGTGTACACCGCACATCAGAGAGGGACGGGGTGCGTGCGTGTGCGTGTGTGCGTTTAGATAAGAAGCCCGCCCGACCCAAACCAAACACCTATATGCCTGTGTGTGTGTGTGCGTGCTTGCGTGTGTGCGTGCTTCCGCTCTCGGTACCGAGGCCGGTCACGGCGCGGCAGCTTTCAGTGGCGTGACCAGCAGCGTCTACGATACGACCGGGACTGCTTGGATGCAACCCAACCCCGACGCCTCAGGCCGCGGTGTCGCGCCATGCCGCCCATCCGTCCGCCTCCAGACGTCCGTTACCTGCGACACCAGCCCCTCGTAGTACTGCCGCTGGCTGTCCAGCTGGCTGGCCAGCAGGTGGTTGTACTCCACTGCGATGGCGTCCAGCTTGCTGGCCAGCAGGGCCTCCTGGAGCCGCGCGGCGGGAGGGCCGCGGCGGGGCAGCGACAGGGGCGGGAGGTCGTCGACGGACGGACGGACGGACGGACGCGTGGAATACGCGCGGCGGGCACTGGACGGGCGGTTGGCCGGTAGGCGGTGGGCCCACAGCGCCGACCGCCAGCGCGACACGCAGTTCCGATGGGAAGCGCGGCCGGGCAGGCCACGGCGCGGCACGGAGAAGCAGGCCGCCGCCGCGCGGCGCGCATCGAGCGACGGGATGCCGGCTGGGCGGCAACCCCGGATGCGATGACGTCATATGCGCGACACGGTGACTGCGCACGTGGCGGCCGTGAGGAGCTGCAGGAAGCTAGGGATGGCCGCCCCGGCACACGGGGTATTGGACTCCGAGAGTACGACTTGGCCGTACAGGCCGCCGACAGGACATCCTCCAACGCCCAGCCTTGTGGTCAGGGGGGCCCAACTACTCAGACGCCCGCCGAGGTACGAGACGTCTTGCTTACCTTCCACGTATTGTCAATGAAGACAAGGCGACAAGACGCGGCCCCGCTCCCCCGACCCTACCTAAACTACCCCACCACAGCCAGGGTATCGGGCCCAAGCCCTCCTGCGGGTGGAGCGACGTTCCTCGTCGCGCCGTTACCGGACACCAATACATCCCTACGGCGCCCACCGACCCACCGACCCACCGGCCCACCGACCCACCGGCCCACGGCCCCACCTTGAGCTGCTCATCCGCGGCACTCCATCCGGGCCCGCCGCCGCTCCCTCCCGCCGCCGCGTCGCCGCCACCGCCGCCGTAGCCTCCCCTGCCCGGCCCACCTTCCCCGTAGCCTCCCCGCCCGTCCGCACCGCCACCGGCGCCATCCCCCGGCCCGGCTCCCTCGCACCCGCCGCCGCCGCCGCCGCCGCCCGTCGCCGCACCCCAGCCGCACGACGCCGCGTCGCCACCGGAGTGGTGGTGCGCGTGGTGGCGGTGGCGGTGCCCGGCCGCATGCGGCGACGCCAGGGCGGTGGCGGGTGCCGCGAGCTCCACCAGCTTGCCGTCCGTCTTGGACTGGATGAGGCGGTGCACGTAGTTATCCCCGACGTAGTCCCACACGCGCTGCGTCTCAAGCTCTAGTGCGTAGCAGTGCCCGCTGGTGCGCCAGTGGTCCGCGGCGTGGCCTGTCTCCAGGGGGGGCCAGCGCAGGGGTTGGTTTCGGAGGGTTCAGTTTCAGCGCGGTTAGCAATTACTTCTGGAGGGCTATGGGATCTGTAGAACTCGGGAGGGTTCGGTTCTGGAGGGTTGGTTTCGGAGGGTGGTGACGACAAGTACGACGACGACGACGACGACAAAGCCACCTGGTGGGTCCGACGCAGACGCAAAGCGGAGGGGCTACACTACGTTTCGTGGCAGACGGGCGCTGTGCGATTGCCCTCCGGTGGGTGGGCCGGAGGTTGGGCGGGATAGGACGGCGTCCTTTGATTGGGGAGGGGTATCGTGACACAACCCGACCCTCCGACCACCGGGGCGTTGAAACCCGCATTGGGGCGAACCGCCACGGGCAACGGGACCGCCCCATCCCGCCGGTGTGGGCCGTCATGGGGCGTCATCACTGCCAGGGCGCTTAACCGTGCGCTGGCTGGGCGCTCCTGATGTGGCGCGGATCGCCCCCTACACCTTCAGGCAGCCCAGCCAGCCCACGGTGATTTATTCCGAAAAAGGAATATATTCCTTAAAAAGTATCTCTGAGCCCACCCCGGCCGACCACACAGACGCTGGTCTGGTCTCGTTTCAACGCGAGTCTGGTTTTCTTGTGCTCTTACCCTCTCGTCCCAAAGCTGCACACCATCGCTACATTCACATCATTGGAACAGGACTTCTCGCCGATCCTAGCCCAGCCAGCCAGCATGCCAGCCAGCCACCCGCCCTGAACCCCACTCACCCGCCCTGAACCCCACTCACCCGCCCTGTAGCGGCCGCACCCCACGTGGCCGCATATGAGGCAGATCCACAGGTCCACCGCCGTGGAGCAGACGCCGCAGCGGGACGTGTTGGCGGCGCCCTGCACGCAGTACCTGCACACCGGGCAGGTCGAGTCTGCCCACTTCTGCAGGCACTCCGAATGAAACATGTGGTTGCACACGGTGGTCACGATGCCGCTGATGTGCTCGTCCAACCGCTCCAAACACACGGGGCACGTGGGCAGCTCCGTCTGGCCCGGCGGCGGCGGCGGCGGCGGCGGCGGCGACGCCGACGGCGCGTGGAGGAGCGCCGTGGTGCCGGCGGCATCCGCCGCGCCGGCGTCGGCGGCGGCCGCCGCCGCGGACGTGTCAGCGGCAGCAGCGGCGGCGGTGACGGCGTGCTTGCCGCGGCCGCTCGTGACCTCGACGTGTCGTACATGTACGAGTCGGCACACGATATCGGGTTCCAGGGAGCTGAAGGGTTTGCCGTTGAGGTCGTTGTACAGCTCGTCCGCCGCTGCGGCGCTCTCCATCCGCATCAGCACCATACACACCACTCGCTGCGACGGCGGGCGGGCGGTGGCGGTGGCGGTGCTCGACGTCAGTGACCGAGGCGCCGCTGCCGCCGCAGTCGCCGCAACATGCGAGTGCTGGGGCGGCTGAGATGGTGGCTGCTGCGTGGTGCCGTCGGTCTCAGCCGGGGGTGGCGCGGGCCGGCCATCGGGCCCTGGGACCCGCGGGCGAGGACCTCCCTGGAGCTCCCCCTCCCGCAGCTGCTGCTCGCCCTGCCTCGTGGCCGCAGGGGGCTCTGGGGCTGCTGGCTTACTCGACCTGGATGCGCCGCCATCTGGTTGTGACGAATCGCTGCTGCCACCAGCGGTGCCCTGGCCGCCCCCGCCCCCGCCGCCGCCGCCGCCGCCGCTGTGGGGTCGGGAGGTGGACGCGCCCGACGACGTCGCCGGAGCGCCATCCGCCGCTGCCGCGGCCGCTGGGCCCGCCGCTGCCTGCACGGGGGACGGCTTGGGCGCGGCCCCCGCCGCCGCCAGCGCCGCCGCCACCTGCACCGGGGCGCCTACCTGACGGCGTAGCACCCGCATTTGGCGGAGGCGCAACAGGTGGGCACCCAGGAACGTGCAAAAGTCCGCGATGGTCATGTCGGACGGCAGAGCCAGACAGCACAGCTCGTCGCAGCCGCCTTGGACTGAGGGCTGCGTTGCCGCCGCCGCCGCGGCTGGTGGCGCGGCGGGCTGCGGCGGGGCCGCCCCGAGCAGGGAGGCCCAGCTTGCGGGGGCCTTCACCGGCGGGGGCGCGCTGATGAGGGCGGGCAGCGTGGACCCGGTGGCGGGGTTGCTGGTGGGCTGGAGCTGGTGCGGGGCCCCGGGGACGCCGAGGGCCGAGGCGGGGCCCGGGGAGGGACCGCTGGTGGTACGGCCCGGGGTGGGGCGATAGAGGTGAACGACGCCGGTGATGTGCTCCACGCGCGGGTTCCCCGCGGTGAACTCGATTGCTGGGCTGTCGTCATCTAGGTCGAGGTCCAGAAGCTCTCCGTCGCTGTCTTCGCTGAGGCAGTCGGCATCGCCGTTCGTGCACGGCACCGACGGTCGTTGCCCTGCGTCGCCGCCTGTGGCGTTTGGAAGAGAGACTTGGGACAAGCGACGTTCGGAGGCGACCACGTGCAGTGTATACATTAAGCTGTCTGCCCCCTAAGAGAAGTGTGAATCTGTGTACTTGTTCTTGAACTTTTCGAATTTTGCCGTTACAATTATAACATATCTGGGGTGAAGACAACGTAAGCAGCTTGAGATTTACATCACCCGGTGGCAAGACACACAACCGCGTGTGTCTCGTAGGAGCCCAAACATCTGATTTCCACGGTATTTTTTTACCTCGTGTCATAACATACTTACATCAATGCGTTATATGCCGATACGAATATCAATAGTGTTGCGAACAACCGTTTTCGCACCTACGTACTGCACGAACCATTTTGTCACTGGTGACACGCCTTGAACCCTGATGCTGACGGCAAACACTTGAATTTGAACATGACAAATTGATTCTTTATGCGACCGAGCTCACAGCTCAGCACGGTCTTAATAGTAATCTATCAGCGAGGCCTTGCGCGCTTACTTTACCGTCATGCGTTTTCGTCGTGAATGGTAACAGATAATTTGAATGTTTCGGTGGTACACTGATGCTGATACTTAATGTGCTGCCTGACAAAAAAGTATGCGTGGAGCGGCCGTTCTATGGTGAGTTTCCCTGCTATACACGTTTCATACGACCCTTTATGCATATTTGTTTATCGCATGAAAACGCGTCCGGCGGCGGTCTGTTTGCTTGTAGGCTCGTCGTCTTGTTGACACAGCTGAGTGCGCCTCCTCCGGAGTGCGTCTCGCACTCAACGTTTGCAGGCAAGGATCTTCTATGGCTAATGGCTTTCTGTAGAGACGCCTTCAGGGATTTAACGGCCCGTGGATGTGACTGCTTGGTTCTCACTGCCTCAGCAGGATTCGCGTCAACAGTCGACATCAACGCATGGCTTCTTCTGTCTGTTTTTGGCCCGTTTTTTATTTTCATCAGCCTATTCGCCGTGTTGGCGGACGATGGACTTGGACGTCCTTTGGCCGTCGGCCTTCGTCGCATCTGTGTCGCAGTGCCCTGCCTGAGTCAGCTAGCGGGCACTGTTTTGCATCCTGTCCCGGGTACCGGGCAGAGGTGGTGGCTCTGGCCACTTGCCTCCGTCTTCCTAGCTCTCGCCCAGCAGGTACGGCAGGGAACGAACGGGCCGCGACGCCGCGTGGCTGCAATTCCCTGAACTCCATCACCCCGCCGAGTTTGACGTCGATGTGAACAATTTTCGGCGCCCAGGCGGCACAGCTTTGGGCCGCCTCCCAACTTTAGGGCATTTGTGACGGCTTGAAACTGACAAAAGCTGACATTCGAGGAGAAGAGGACCGTAAGCCAGGGGACGGCGCTGCGGTCCGCACCGCCATGTCCACCGCCCCTCACCCTCCCCCCTTTCAGGACCCCGCGGAGGTCACGGCGGTCCAGGCGTCTGTGCTGTACACGATCAGCGTGACGTCCGAGGCCGTGTCCGGTCTCCGGCAGATCGGATGGGCGGGCGGTGCCGCCTCCACCGCCTCGGCGCCGGGCGGCGGCGGCAGTGGCGGCGGTGTGACCACCTCGGCGCTGCTGTCGCAGCTGACGGGCAGGGTGCTCGCCCTCGCGGCGCTGCACATCCTGCTGATCCTGCTGGGCATATTGACCCATGCCGGCGGGGGGCGACGCGGGCGCGGAGGCAGCGGCACGTCACAGCCCCCCCGTCGCGCTGGCCAGCAGGCGACGGGGCACCGCACGGCATGTGGGTCGGGCGAGGCGGCCGAGCGCGATCAGGCCTGGGGCGGGCAGGAGCCACGGCTGCAGCGGCTGGTTCTCGACGAGAACGGCGTGATGACGGCGGTGCGGTCTGGGTCGCTGGAGCCGCAGGTGTGGGGGGACAGGCCCGCGGGCGGCGCGGGGTGAGCGGCGGCGCCGGCGGCCCGGGCGAGGGGGGGCTCGGGCGGGGGACACGGACGCGTGCAGGCGAGGAACGCAAACTTACAACTGCCGTGGGACCTCAGGCTGTCGCGGGGAGGGGACGGGTGCGGCCGCCGGCGGATGGTCGGCCTCGGGGTGTTTACCAGGGGTGCCGCATCGGCCACAGACTGCGTTGCAGATCACGACCTGCTGTACTTACCGACCGCCACGGCCGTTGCTGTCGCCGCCGCCGCCGCCGCAGCAGCAGCAGCGACAGACGCAGGCGCCATCTTGGCCACAGCGGGAACGGGCATCGCAGCTCGAGCTGCACCCCAGCCGGGAGCCAGGAGAGGGCGCTGGATGGCACGGGCACTTGGTGGTAGAACGACGTCACGTGGCGGCGTCGCGGCTTGTGGACGCGGCGTTGCTGTCGTATGCTTTTGTTGAGGCCTCCGGCTGTTTCTGCGCCGACACCATCCCGAGGGCGATGGCGGCGGCCGGGGGGGCGGGTGCTGGGGCCGCCGCCGCGTCGCGGTCGGGCGCTTGGTCAGGTCCGGAGGTGGCGGCGCTGCGGCAGATGCGCTGTCTGGGGGCGCTCCTGGTGACATCGTGGGGCGCGACGGTGCTTGTCATGAATGCGATCGTCATTCTGTGGCCCTGGCAGCGACGGTAAGTGAGGGAGGGCCAGAGAGGTGGAGGGAGCGTCCGAGAGGCGAAGGGGAAGAAGGGGAGAGAGGGTCATGTATAGGACCTTGGTCGACACGGGGCGGATGAGAGTTGTGTGGGAGAAGGGGAGCTGCGGGGTTGGGTGGGACTGTCTTGATTGACAATGAGGGGCGAGGGGTGCTGGGGGCCGCCGGGCCCTGGGTGGGTGGCTTGTGTGGCGGCATGTTGGGACATGTTTGGAGGACGGCACGGGGCCCTTTCCTGACGTGATGCACCTTTTGCCGCGTCTCTGGGGGTGACCCACATCGGGCCCACGTCCTCCCCGGCGTAGCCTCCTCGGCATGTGGTCCAAGCCGCACCTGCGCCGTGGCTCATCGAGCACCGGGAACCCACATCGGGGGCGCTCCGGAGCCACTCCAGGCGCCTCAGTCCTGTGGTGTGCCGACTGTGGTGTGCCGGTGTGGCTCGTCCCGTCTGGAACGTCCAGCAGCGGACGTACGTCCTAAGGGGGAAACCGTGACACATTGCCCCCCCCACACACACACATACACGGGTCGGGCAATGGGTATACGGGTCGGGCACTCCTGGGACACATACACACCTAGGAACTTCGCGTCTCGCGGCTCTTTTACACACACCCCTAGGGAATATGTCTACCAATTTCCTTTACCCCCTCCCCCCGTGCAGGCCTTACTACGCCTGGCTCATGAACAGCGCGGCCAGCTGGCTGGCGTTCCTGGCACGGGCGGCGCTTATGGTCCTGCTGGCGCCGCCGGCGCCGGGCGCGGCTGTGTCGTATGTGGCGGCGGCGGCGGCGAATGTGACGCGGGCGGATGGCGGGTGGGTGGCCGCGGCCGCCGGCGCCGGGCGTGACGGGCGCCGTACAGACGGGCAGGCCGCGATGGTGGCGACGGTCGTGCTGCTCAGTCACCTCATCGCGAGCAACTTGTCGGTGACGTCGTACGGCATCCAGTCGGCGACGGCGGCAGTCCTGGGGGCGATGCTGCACAGGCGGCTGGGTGCCGCCGTCGCTGCGCCGCGGGCGGCGCAGCTGCTCGTCTTGTACGGCAGCCTCTGGCTCGTGTCACTCGCGCTGTCGCGCTACTTGGCGCTTGCGTGTAGGCGCCTGCAGCCGTACGACACGTCGCCGTCGTCGTCTGCGGCGGCGGCGGCGGCGTTGCATTATGAGTCCTGGCCCATGGGTCATCGGTCGGTCGCCGTCACGGACGGCGCCGCCGCCGTTGATGACGGCCGCGGCGGCGCCGCCGCAACGTCCACGTCCGCGGATCCCGAGCAGCTGGCGGGGCTGCTCGAGACAGGCGCGTCCTCCGTCGGCGCCGCCTCCCGCCGGCGACTCCGGCCGCCGCGCCTGGGCCGCGGCGTCACGAGCACCTTCAGCAGCTCCGACCCCCTCAGTCCCGGCAGCACCGCCGCGGCCAGCGACCTGGCGTTGCGCACGCTGTCCCGCTCGGGCAGCCCGCGGCTGCTGGGCCCGCCTCCCTACCCCCGCTCCCACAGCGGCGTCAGCTCGTGTTCGGCTTGGATGCAGGACGGGCATCCATCCCCGCAGCCATCGCACAGCTGGACGGGAGCAGCACCATCTCAAGAGGCGGGGGGCCGCCAACTGGGGGTCAACCTCGGCGGCGGCGGCGCGGTGGCAGCGGCCGCGGCGCAGATGCCGGTAGGGCCGTCGCTGCCCGGGGCAGGTCGGCCCACGTCGCGCGAGGCAGCCGCACCGGCACCCCAGCGGCCGCAGCTGCCTCCGGCGCCCGCGCTGTCCCTGACCAAGGCGGCTCTAAAGCGAACCTCCCTGGACACCGCGCCGCGGCGCTTTGGTACGGCATGTCGTACCACCTCGCTGGACCCCAGGGCGCTGCAGCACCACGCGGCGGCGGCGGCGGCGGCAGCGGCGCAGTCGCTGCAGTCGATGCTGGCGGCGTCCGGCGGGTCAGGCGACGTCGCGGCGCCGCCGCCGCCGCCGCACCCCGCTCCGGCGGCGCCGGCGGCCACCGGGAGCTTGGTGCCGGGGCGCTTGTCGCGCTGCGGTAAGGCGGACGCAGCACCCGGCCAGGCAGCAGCGGAACCCGCGGGTCTGTCGTACATGCGGCGAGCTTCCTCCGAACGGCCGGCGCCGCCGGCGCCGTTGAGCTACCTCCAGCAGGCGAACTCTTGCGGGCCGGCCCAAACCAGACAGGGTATCGCGGAGACGGGGTCCGTCGCGTCCCCAACGCCAGCATCCTCGACGGTGGGCTCCTTGCCGTCGGTCTGGCCGGGCATGGGCGGAGGCCGTCTCAGGTACGGCAGCAGCGGCGGCGGCGGCGCCGCCGCCGCCGCCGGCTCTGCTAGCGTATTTGGCGAGGAGTCGTCGGCGCAGGTGCCGGGCGGGCAGGGCGCCGGCGGCAGCTTGAGCGGCGGCGGCAGGCCGCCGGGCCCGCACCCCCGCGATTCCACCGCCAGCTTGGCAACCGCCAACGACCAGTCCGTACTCTCGTCCATCATCATGGAGGCGGACGTGTACGACAGGTTGCTTTCGTCGGCGTCGTCGCCGTTCCTGCTGAACCCGGCGACGATGCGGCTGCCCTCCGCCATGAATACGGGTACGCTGCCAATGCCGCCGGCGCTCGCATCTCCGTCATCGGTGGAGCCCCGCGGGCCGTACTTACCGCCGCCGCCGCTGCAGTACCAACCGCAGCAGTTGAAACAACCGTCGCAACCACAGCAACCACCGCAGCAACAGCCTCCGTACAACCGCACCGGATCGGACCCATGGTCAGCATTCGCCGGCGCGGCCCCGCCGGCTGGCTGGGCTCTCGCGCAAGGCGGCGGCGGCGGCGGTGGTGTCGGCGGCGGCGGCGGCGGTGGTGTCGGCGGCGGTGATGTCGGCGGCGGTGGCGGCCCGGCGGCGGCGCAGGGCGCCACGGTCGCCGCCGCCGCCGCGGCGGCCGCGGCGGCGGCGGCTTTCCATGTGGCCCAGCAGAAGCACCGTCACGCCCCGGACATGGAGGTGGATGAGTTGGAAATCCGCAGTGGTGATACGGCGCCGGGAAGTGGGGCCGCGCGCGGGCCCGGTGCAGGCGTTAGCAGCGGGGACAGCCGCAGCCGTACGGCACCCGGGTCGCGATCGGGCCTGGAGCGGTTACCGGAGTCGGTGGCGGAGTCGTGCGCGCCGCGGCAGATCATCGTGCTGGCTGACGGCCGACAGGTACGGTGCAGTACGACAAAGTACGGCATACAGCGAGGGTATGCAGCATGGGACCTGGGCCGTGGGGACCGAGCGGGCCTATGCGCCGCGGAGGGGGCACGCCGAGGGGGGCTGTGCGCATGTGGGTGCAAGGCGCTGCGTCTGGGGTTCTCGGAAAAACCTTCTGCGTGTGTAAACGGTGCACAAGGAGCTCAGTATTCGTTTTTTTTTGCGGAAGGACGGTTGGTTGGGTCAGTGCAGCGGCACATCATCAACAACATGCGGTACATCTCGCGGTCGTCCGGTGCGACCAAGAACACGAGGGGTCAGCTTACAGTTGGTGGTTGACGGTTACCGTTGCGGCTGCTACTGCGGCTGCTACTGCTGCTGCTGCAGGTGTACCAGTCCGAGCTCTTGGCGGCTGCAGCCAGCGCCTCTCCCCCCAGCAGCTCGACACCCCTTCGAAGCCTCCAGCCAGGTTCCGGTCGGATTCCGGAGCCAAACGACCGGCTGTGGACCGCGGGAAGTCGCGATCTGCTCATGTCGAATGCGCGCTCCGAACCCGACGCCATTGCCGCGGGCCGGCCGCCGGTCGCGCCGTCGAGTGGCGGCGGCAGCCAGGGCATGGCGGCGGCGACGGCGGCAGTGTCGAGCGTTGCCCTGTCGCGGCATTATTCCTATACGATGCAACGTGGCGGCGGCGGCGGCGGTGGCGGCGGCGCGCTGTCGTCGTCAATGGACCAGCTCTCGACGTCGCAGTCGCCGTACTCGCCACGTTCGCCGTACTCGCCGCGATCCGGAGCCAGTTCGCCTTGGGACAGGAACCTTCCGGGGGCCGGCGGGGTCGAGAACACGCGGCCGTGGGCGGCGATGCCGGCGGGTCGCTCGCCGCCGGCACAGCTGGGACGAGAGACGTCCTGGGCCACGGCGGCGGCGGCGGGAGCGGCCGCCGCCGGGCGCGGCGAAGGCGGGTTCGGCGGTGGTGGCGGCGGCGGACCGCCCTCCGCCTTTGGCGGCAGCGCGTCTGGGCGGTCGTCGTACAATCGCGTTGGCGCGCCCGGCGGCGTCGGCGGGGGCACAAGCGCGTCGAGTCGCTTCTCCAACAGCTACGGCGCCGCCAGCGGCCCGGGCTCCAGCGGCGTCGCGTACTTCCTTGGCGGCACCAGCGGCGGCGCCGCGTCGTACCTCACCGCCGAGACGGCGGGCAGCCTCTCCGGCGGTGGCGTCGGCGGCGGGGCCGGCGGCGGCAGCCCGCGCCGCGCAGGTAATAATACGGCAGCGCCGCACCATCGCGCCTCCCTGGATCTCGGCCGTCATCTGCACGACACTGGCCTGATCAGGATCGGTGAGGAGGAGGCCGTGCCGGACGACGACGACGGCGGGCCGCCTGCCAGCACCCTCTTCGGCACCTGCGACGACGGCGACGGCGGCGGCGGTGGCTTTGGCGGCGCGGCGACGCGCAGCGGCATCGACCGTTACCTGTCCAGCGGCACGGGCTTCAGCCTGGGGAGCGAGAGCGATCGGCGCTCCTCCGCCGCCGAGCGACCCAGCAACGGCACCAGCGGCGAGACGCCGCGTCCGCGGGACATCATGGCGGCGACGGTGCCGTCGTCCATGGCCGGCAGCAGCAGCGTCGGTTCCGGAGCCACGGAGCAGGGGCAGGGCTCCGCGCCGCTGGTGACGGCGGCGGGCGGGTGGGTGTTCGCCGGGGGCGCGGCGGCGGCGGCGGCGGCGGCGGCGCCGGGCGGACAGTCGTTGGTCTCCGGGCCGGGCGGCGGCGGCGGCGGCGGCGCCCGGGGTATGACGCGCCGCGGCCGGCTCCGTACAGGCCGGGGGTACTCGCCGCGGCAACAGCTGCTGTCTGTCGTACGGGTCCAGGACGCGGCGGCGGCGACGGTGGGTCTCATGGCGAGCGTGGCCACGGCCGGCACGGCGAGCGCGTCTGGCTCTTCATGGTCTGTTACCCGGGGTCGGACGGGCTCCGTGGACGGACCCCACCCGCGCGGCGGCGGCGGCGGCGGCGGCGGCGGCGGTAGCGGCGGTCCGCTGGGGTCGGCTGCGAGCGGTAGGACCCTGCGCGCCGACAGCTGTCGCGACCTGCCGGACTCCCCTACTCTCCAGACGCTCCTCCACACCCAGATCACGGCCTCCTCCAGCGGCCTGCTGCCCAACCTGCAGCTCGTGAACGCGGCGGCCATGGGCAGCGTGGCGGGCGGAACAACCGTGGGCAGCGGCAGCGGCGGCGGCGGCGGGTCCTCCGCCGCCGCCGCCTCCGCCATCGTCACCGCGTTCAACAGCGGCCGCCACCTCAGCGGCGCCAGTCTACGCAGCTCCAGCAATCCCTCCCTGCTGTCCTTCGCAGATGTCACGCTGGGGTTCAACCTGCCGGCGGCGGCGGCGGCGGCGGCCGCAGCCGGCAGCAGCCACTCGACGGCGGCGCCCGGGAGCTACAGCCACGGCAACGGTGCCGTACCCAGCGGCGGCAGCGCCGTTGTGACCCTGGCGCGTGGGGTGGTGGCGTCAAGCAGTCCCCAGAGCAGCAGCGGCGGCGACACCGCCGTTGCCGCGGCGGCGGCTGGCGGCGAATCCTACCCGCCATCTGACGGCGGCGTCGGCGGCGCCGCCGCCGCCGCCACCGCCGCTGCACCCGTCTGGGCCACCGCGGGAGCCAGCGGCGTCCCCGCGGGCGCCAACTGTCTGGCGCCGCCGCCTCCTCCTGCTCCCGGGCACAGGTCGGGCAGCCTCCGCTTTCTGCCGTACCCGCAGACGTTGGAGCCGGTGGCGGGGTCGGGGTCCATTGGCCGAGGCAGTCGAGGCGCGCTCAAGAGCGTGGCGGGCGCGTCGACGGGAGGTGTTGCGGCGGTGGCGGGCACTTTTGCCCCTACCGGAGCGAGCAGCAGCGGGCGGCTGGGCGGGTACGGCGGCGGCGGCGGCGGGGAGGCATGGGCGGGGTCCAGACCGACGATTCCGGAGCTGCTGGCGAGCACCGTCGCGGCGGCGACTGCCATCGAGAGCGCCTCCGTGTACGGCGCTACCGGCGGAGGCGCGTCGTCCCGTTGGGCGTCGCCGGCGTCGTCGGCGGCGGCGCTGCGCGAGGGGGGCTCCTCTGTGTTGCTGCCCGCCGCGGCCGCGGTGACGGCGGCCGCTGCGGCGCCGTCGGCGGCGGTGGCGCCGACGACGGGCGGTGCGGCGCCGTCCAGTCGGAGGCTAGCAACCCCTTTCTTCGGGCGACTGAATATGAGCATGTTCTCAATCGATGGCAGCAGCAGCGGCGGCGGCGGCGGCGGCGCCGCCGCCGCCGCCGCCGTCGAGCGGGGCACTGACGGCAGCTCCTCGGTCGGCACCGCGTCGCATCTCGCCATCGATGCCTCCGCAATGGCCGGCGGCGGCGGCGCGGCTGCCGTGACGTCCCAGCAGCCGTTATCGCAGCCGCTGGCGACCGGCCGCCGCCGCGGGCTGTCCTGGTTCGGTCATTTGCTCGCAGCGAAGCGCGCCTCTGTTACCGGCACCGTCGGCAGCAGCGGCGGCGGCGGTATCGGCTACGTGCTGTCGGCGGAGGCGCCGCATCCCAGCCAGAACTCTGCCGGCAGCGGCGGCGGAGGCAGCGGAGGCAGCGGCGGCGGAGGCGGGATTGGCGATAGCCATCGGACGGACGGCAGGATGAGCGCCGGCAGCGGTCTGGGCGCCGCCGCCGCCGCAACCGGAAGTGGTCCCACGGGTCGGTCGTCGCAGCTATTGCCGTACGTCATGGACGACACGGCGAGGCTGTCGCCGGCCCGCGGAGTGCTGCGTGGTCTTCGGAAACGCATCCGCCGCGGTGTCAAGCGCCTGAGCGGCGCCGGAGGGGCAGTAGCGGCGGGGCAGTAGCATAGCGGCGTCGTGGCGTAGCCGCGCGGCAATCGCGTAGCGGCGGGGCCGTGGCGTAGCGGCGGGGCAGTAGCGTCGTGGCAGTAGCGTAGCGGCGTCGTGGCGGGCCGTGGCGTACCGGCGGGGCAGTAGCGTAGCGGCGGGGCAATAGCGGCGGGGCAATAGCAGCGGGGCAGTAGCAGCGGGGCAGTAGCAGCGGGGCAGTAGCGGCGGGGCAGTAGCGGCGTGGAGTGGAGAGGCGTGGAGTGGTGGCGAGCGTGGATGAGGGTCAGGATCCGGAAGGGAAGGGGAAGGCAGGGGGAGGCAGGGGAAGGCGAGGAGGGAGGTGAGGGAAGAGGGCACCCGGGGTGACGAGGGTTCTTAGGGGAGGACGAAGACAACGGGCCGGGGGGTCCTGTGGGCAGACCTGGCCTAGCTGCCCTGCCCGCGAGTACGGCTTGAGTACGACCCGAATACGGCCCGAATACGGGTGAACGGGCGGACGGGTTTATTGGCGAAGGGCGTTGGGGTGTATACCGAATTGGTAGGCGACGGGGCGTTTGGCGCGGGGCGCTAGGGTAATATCATTTGCTGTGTCTTCATTTGACCTATGGGAGGGGCGCATGATGTCGGGGAGGGGAAACCACTCTGGCGGGTTGGGTTGGGTGGGGTTGGGTGGGGTTGGGTTGGGTGGGGGTGGGGTGGCGTCGAGCACAACCGTCAAGGACAGCCGCAGCCGCGACCGCAGCTGCTCGGCAGAAGCGCAGGCCACTCAAAGGGGTGGGTCGAACGGTGCCGACCCTCATATGTACGGCTATGTACGATCATGTACGACTAGGCGGTACAGCTCTGGCGCCTGCATTCTGACACCTCTGCTGCGATGGGGGACGACGTCGCAGCGCCCCCGACCAGGGGGCAACCGAAGGGTGTGCCCTAGGGGTGGTCCCTCAGCGCGCCCCACGAGGCGGCTGCCCCTGTCGCGCTGCCGTGCGGGCGGCCGCGACCGTGCGGCACAGCGGCCGTGTGGGGCCCCGGGGACTTGTCCTCGTTCTCCTGCACCTCCCCCGCACCCGCACCCTCCCCCGCACCCTCCCCCGCACCCGCACCCGCACCCGCGCCCGCACCGTCCCCCGCACCCGCGCCCGCACCCGCACCCGCGATGGGTCGTCGTGAGGCGTCGGATATCGGAAGGGTGGCGTGACGGCAGCCGGCTCGAGCGTCCCCCGTCCATCCAGGCGTCGAGGAACTCATATCCCAGCTGAGCAGCGCAGAGCAGAGCCGGGGCGGCTGTAAAAACAATGGAGCGGTACGAGCGGTTGATGCGGCGCCGTACCGTGTCCCGCAGCTGAGCGCCCAAGCGGGCGTGACCGGTTATTCACCGCCGCGACCCTCCGCCGGATCCCAATCCTGGGGGGCGCTGCGCCCCCTACCCCCCAAAAATCACTTTTCAAAATATATCGATGTGGTGCATGCAGAGTTTAGGTATGTGCGTGCGTCTTGGGTCGTCTCCGTTTGGGTGGTGTGGTTTGTCGGTTGTTGGTCGGTTGTTGGTCGGTTGGTTGATTGGTCGCTGGGGTTTGCCTTTGGCGTCGGGTCGCTGCGGGTGTTTGGACGGGTTAGGGGTGTCCCCCGGCCGGCTCGGCGGCCCCCCGACCCGCCCTTCACCCTCGGTCCATCCCCCCCTCCGCAGACAAGCGGGGGCTACTGCCTGGGCACCAATCCCACATAGGGCCCCACGCGCCCGCCCGCCCGCCCGCCCTACCCCACGGGGATGTCTGTCTGCGGCCCCTTTGGGGTGGGGGAAGGGAATGAGCTGGCGCGCGGACGGTTCCGTGTGCGGGTGCGGGTGCGGGTGCGGGTGTGCGTGTCTTGTGGCGTTCTGGGTTGGGCCGTCTGCTGCGCAGGGGGTCGGCAGGTGGGCCGTGTCGTGTCGTGTGGGTTTTGGCGAATGATGCAGGGGGGAGGGGTCTTGCTTGCCTGTCCTGCCGTTGGTCAAGCACTCCTCCGCCGTCTGTGTTCGGCACCTACCGGGAGGGAAGCCGAGGGGAGGGGAGGGGACGCTGCCTTGGTTGATTAGCAGCGGGGGAGGGGCCGCCCGCATTCCGCAGAGAGAGGGTCAGCCCGAATTCCTGTCCGCCCCGCCGGGCGTTTGGCATCGGACGGCGCGGGTGTGCTGTGAACTTGTTCTCGCTTTGTACGGCACTTGCCACGAACAGTCACTTGGTAAGGGGCAGTCCACGACCCACGGACTGGTCGGGCCCGCCGTGTGGTGCACTTGAGCATGCAGCCCCTCGCCCGCGCAAGTGTATATTCGTGTGTATGAGAGCACGTGTGTGTTTAGGAATGCAACCCGCCCGACCCAAACCAACCTCCAACGTGTGTGTGTACGTGTACGTGTGTGTGGCGCGCGCTGGAAGGGAAGTTGGAAGGGAGGCGAGATGGGGTTGAGGGTTCAAGGGCACGGCCGCTGGCTCTTGAACCGTCCGCGGCGGCGGGGAGTGCGGCGGGGAGCTGCTTCCAGGGGAGTAGGGGATGGATATTCCTGCGGGCGGCGGGGAGGGAGGGGCGGCAGCGTTCTGTTGCGTGACGGGTGAGAGGGCTCTCTAGGGCCTCTACTTCCATTCATCCTCCGGAAGGGTTCACATTGGGCCACTGGTGGATGGACAGATACGGTAAGCGGGGACGACCTACCTGTGCTTTGCCGCGGGGGCACCGTCTACCGCCGACCGGCAGCCCCGCGGCGGACTGAGGTCGGCCGCCTGCGGACGTCCGCCGCACATCCCGCGGGAGGCGGGAGGCGGGAGGGTTTGGCTGTCGACGGACGAGGGAAACACTCCAGGGGGGGAGCTCCCGGCTTAGAAAGCACGAAGGCACTAGGACCACGTGGAGCACTGGATGTTGGGGCACTGGTGGGGGTGCTTGCAGGTGTGTGTGGTTGTAGGGCACTGGCGCGGCGGTGAGGTCCGGAGGAGGGGTGCCCGCCCGCGTGTGTTTGCGTGTTTGGATCTCCTGACGTGTGGGGGATCTGGGTTGCGGCTGGCAGGTCAGGATCTGGGTTGCGGCTGGATCTGGGTTGCGGCTGGCAGGTCAGTAATAGCAGGTGGTGCTGGTGGTGGTGGTGGTGGTGGTGGTGGTGGTTGCTACAGGCGAGACCGGGGGTGTGAAGGTACGGCGAACTCATCTGCCGTACAGTACGGAACGCGGTCAGTGACACTGGACAAGGTGACTAGGGTTTGTTTCGGAGTGGGGTTGCTGCAGAACAGTTGACTCGGATCTGCTTTCGGCCGGGAACAGCGAGGAACCGCAGGGGGCGGGGGGGGCCGGGGAGCTGAGGGGCTACAAATGAGGATAGCCCGGGGTAGGGCTGCGCGGGGCGATCTGCCCCAAGCCGGCAAGCCGCTCAACGGCGGTCTGCTCAACGGGTGCTGCTGCAGGCGCCACGCGCGTCCGGGTCGCACGTGTGGGTGTGGGTGGTGTGTTTAGATGAGAGACCCGCCCGCCCAAAACCAGACCAAGGGTGGTGTTTGGGTTTGTGACCCATGGGTCGTTCGCACCTCCTCGCTGTGGTGGTGGCGGTGGTGGTGGTGGTGGTGGTGGTGGCGATTGGGCAGGTCCGCTACTGACCGTGAAGCCCTGATGCGTTCGTGGGGGCCCCGCGGCCCCCCGCCTCCCTGTTTTTCTTCTTTAAACCCCCCCCCCCGCCTCCCTCCCTCGAGCCGGAGGCGACATGACGACGGCACGTGTGTGGACCAATGGCCGGCCGTTGATCACTTCACTTGGTGCGCATTGAGATCACATTGATGGATTGGTGTTGCGCCTCTTGGCCGCTGAACCGCATCTCGTGTTTCTCTCCCGGCCTCCGTTGCCTCCGCTGTCCAGCAGAAGCGACGCCGTGCCGCGGATCCCCGCGCGCGCTGCTGCCGTACTGCTGCCGTACTGATGTCGTACGAGTGGGAGTTTTACGAAACCCTAGATAGAACTGCACAGGATGACGTGCGCAGCGAACCCGACTCCGCAGTGTGTGGGTGTGGGTGCGCCCGGCTCCCTGGTTGGGTCTGCTATATCATTTTCGCGGCCTGGTGGGTTGTTGTATCATCATCATCATCACCCCCTTCTCATCATCATACCGCCAGTGTGCCCGACAATCACCGCAGCCGCGTGGTGTCAGGCAGCGCGGAAGGACGTGGTTTCGGGGCGCCGGAGTTTCGTTCCGCGAAGGCAGATTTCCTTCGGTGGGCTACCGCCAGGTCCGTCTCACTGACCCTGGTTGAGGGGAAGCAGCCGGTTGGGGACGTTCCAGACGACTGGAGATGACGTCAGCTGACGGTTACAGGGAAGTTGTGGTTTGGGTTGGCGGCAATCACGCGGTCGTCGTGGTTGTGTGGGTGTGCGTTGGTGTTCCAACGGCAACGGCCACTGGCGCGGCGACGTGGGTCGTCGCCGCGCCAGTGTTGGGCTTCGTTTGCCCCTGCCCCTCCGGGCCGGTGTTGGGTTCCGAGTGGGTGTGCCCCCCGGTGTGCGGCCTCCGTGCCGGCCCGGCCGTGCCGCCCGCAACCTGTAATCGTTACGCCTCCTTCGTCTCCCGGCCCCTCTCTCCGCAGCACCCCACCCCGCACCGCACGTACCCGGCCCAGCCCGCCCGACAGCCCTAGGCGCACCACTACGCGGCACCCCAGATGCAGGGGCTGCCCCGCTTCGACCGGGCACGGTGGGGAGCCATAACCCAAACTAAGCCCGCCACCCGGTCGTCCGTATCAGCGTCCCTGCCCCTGATTTGTTCCCCTGTCGTACGTGCCGTACTTGTCGTACCCCAAACTTGGCCCGCCACCCGGTCGTCCGTATCAGTGTCCCTGCCCCTGATATGCTCCCCTGTCGTACGTGCTGTACTTGTCGTACCATCACCCGTCCCATATCCCTCTCCCCTGGCCCGTCCTCTTCCGTGCCGCGCTGCCGCCCCGCCATTCTCGCATACTGTTTTCTCTTTGTTCTTCCCGTACTGTAGTTGCCCCCCTCACACCGCGCCCGCTCACTCCGTCATGACATCACATGACACCCCCTGAGACATGACATCATATGACGGGATGTAGAACACGTAACCGTTACAAGGTGGGCCCTCAGTCCCGACAGGGGGTTCCAACGGGCCCAGATAGCTCGGGGGTGTTGCCCTTCACAAAGTTTGCGCGGCAGCTCGGGGGTGTTGCCGGGGGCCCCCGCGGCTCCTCAGTGACTGCAGGTGAGGTGACAGCTTCCAACCTACAACCGTACACCAACCGCGAGCACCCGTTGAGTTGCCGCCGTCACAAGCACTCTCGTTGTCCTTGAATAATGAATGAATGAGTGAGGTATTACATCCTGTCATGGTGGACCCTGGGCCGCCACCCGGGGCGGTGGTTGTTGCCGTTGTGGTAGCGGTTGTGGTGGTTGGCATCACCAGCGCGGGCTGTGCGCCGCGGTGGTGCTCACAAAGCGCTGTGTCATGCAGTGTTGGCCTGTCGTGCCGAGAGCGATGCGTCTTGCAATGTTGCAAATGAATTAATTAATCACCTCCCCATTCGTCCCCCTCAAGAGTTTGGTCTTTCTTTTTGGCCCCCCTCACGCGCTTCCTGCCCTCCCCCCCGTCAACCCCCTTCCCCACCCTCCCCACCCTTACCCGGTTCACGCTCCGAATCCACATCGCTTTGCCACCCCCATCTGACTCTCCCCCCTTTCCCAAAGGCCCCCCCCACCGCCCCACTCGTTGTCCACCCACCCGGCCTCTGCAGTCCCGCAGCTCCGCCCACCGCCGCCGTGTTGGACCCCCCCCTCCCCCCAAAGGTCAGGAGGGGCCACGTTTCGGAGCCATCCTCTGGGTCGACTCGCGGTGCTTCCGGCCTCTACGAATCCCCCCTATCAGCCGACTACGATGCGATAATGAATGATGGCCGGACGTCGACCGCGCGCGGATTGAATTGAATTGGATGAGGCCACTCCGTTGCCTGCCCCACCCGCCCCCACCCGCCCAAGTGTGCTCTGCTCTCTACACGCGACGGGGCCGGGCAAGGCCAAGTGGCGACACCTCCCACCTCCCACCTCCCACCCCCGCCAGGTCGCCACCTCCACACGGTGTGAAATCGCCAGACACACAATTTGGAATCGCGGCCCAGTCCTCCTCCTCCTCCTCCTCCAAGCTCACAAGTTGATCGCGCTTTCCGAGCATTTGTCCCCCGGTCCTGTCATATGGCCCTGTCACCTCCGCTCCGCTCCTTCCCCCCTCCCTTCTTTCACACACAATCTCCCGTTGGTCGAAACGCTGTTGAGCATATGAGCAAGCCTCCAGATGATAACCCACTCAGCGGACAGGGGCAGACAGGGCCGCCCCCCTGGAGCCCTTCGTCCGCATCCTCTGACCAGGTGGCAGATCTCTCATGTACGACAATCTCTAGGGTTTCCCATGTACGGCAGTCTTGAACAGCACCCATTCACCCGTCACGATCACGGTCGCGGGATGGCACAGCCCCGGTCAGCAGCTCCTCGGTCTCCAACGACCTCCTAACGACCTTCCAACCCCCAACCCCCCCTGGAGAGGACCGGCCTCCACACAGCACCCTTGGTATCACATGACGATGCAGGCCAGGAGGGAATCCAGGTCCAGGTCCAGGTCCAGGTCTAGGTCAGGGAGGGTCCTCTCGCATAAGGGACCGGACCGGCCTCCACATCATGATCGGTACTACATCATCATCACATAACGATGCAGGCCTTGCACGGCCCGGACTTGTCCGCACCCACCACCGCAACCGACGGCTTGGGCGTCGACGAGCCGCCTTCCGCCGCAGCTGGCGGCGCCGGCGGCGCCGCCGCCGCGCCGGCGGCGGTGGACGCGGGCGCGTCGACGGCCGCCGCCGCCGCCGCCGCCGCCGCCGCCGCGGGCGCGGCGGCCTTGGCGGGCGCGGGCGGCGGCGCCGTCACCGGCCGGGACCGCGGCGGCGGTGGCGGCCGCCGCGGCGCGCTGGCCGCTGCCGTGATGGCCGCCTGTGCGAAGACTGCCCCGGAGGAAGGTCCCCCCGGGCCCCGCGCCCGCTCGACCGCCCGCTTCCGCAGCTCCGCGTGCTGGGAGTCCTCCAGCGCTTCCTGTCGTACGGTGCGGTGGTTGGGGTGACCTGCCTTATACACAACCGTTACCGTACACCTTGAGTGCCGTACCGCGGGCGGTGGTCGGGTCCCCAAGGAGGCGCTCGCGCCGCTCCCCCCGTCCTTACCCGACCCCGCAATCATGGTGGAGCCATGAAAGTATGAAAACCCACATCGGGCACGGGCAAACCTCCCCGCACACATCTACCAGGTAGCCCCCCCCCCTTGGCCACCGGACGGAACCCCCCCTCCTGCCCGCCCCCCCCGCCGCCCTCCGCTCCCCCCCCTCGGACCCCCTGCCGTACCTGCCCCGCCCCCGCCCTCTGTCGTACCTGCTCCGCCCGCAGCTCCTGCAGCTGCCGCGCCTCCGCCAGCCGCCGGGCCGCCGCATCCAGGTCCGCCTGCGGGGCCGTCCAGGGCTTCTGGTTGCCGCGGAGGCTGCAGGGAGGGGGGGGTTGAGAGGGGGGAGGGGGAGTGATGGACGGAGGAGGGAAGAGAGGGGGGGTACTGAGTAGTTGGTGTGTCCTTAGGCAGGCAGAACAGGCGTGCGTGACATGCGAGGGGCCGAGCAGTGCCCCAAAGAGTAGTTGGCGTATCTGCTGTCGTGTCTGCTGACAACCCCCCTCCCATCACCGCCTTCCCCCCTGAGCCTCCTTGCCCTGCCCTCCCTTCGCCCCGCCGGTGCTCAGTTTTGTGACCACCGCCACCCCGGCCCCACCCCGGCCCTGGGGGAGCGCCGGCAGTTGCGGGGACATGCCCTCGATACACCCCCTCGAAGGACCTGCCTGTTGCCGCACATCGTGATGGTACGGAAGTACTGCAGGAAGTCCTCGAATGTCATCCAGAAAGAGCCGTCGCGCCGAATGGTCTGCACCACACCGTCTGCGCCGCCGCTGCCGCCGCCGCCGCCGTTACCGCCCTCGGCCTCAAACTCCAGTGCCTCCACCACCTACGAGTGTGCGTTGAAAAAAGAACCCGCGTATGTTTAATGAGAAGCCCACCATAGCCGCCCGCGTGGGTGTGTGAGTGTGTGTGAGAGGGGGGCGGTGTTGGGGGTGTTGGGTTATTGGGGGTGTTGAAGGCTACGAGAGGCGGCGGGGTCAGGGGAGACGGGGCCATCCCTGCAGCGGTCGCCCACCGCCGGTCCCCTCCCGGCAGTCCGTGAACCGCCCGGATCTGTAATCGGCCCTCCCTCCCTCGCGTCACGGCCCTCGGACCAGTGCGGCCCTCCCTTCACAACGGCCCTCCGCCCCAAGACCTGCGCTGGTTCCCCCCCTCTTTCTCTCAATAAAGAAGGCGCCGGGCGTCCGCGAAACCGGGTGCCCCCTCCCTTGGCCCTCTTGGTCCCCTACCTCGGGATGTTGGTCCCACAGCCCGCTGCCGTCACTCCAATCGCCCTTCCACTCGTTCTGCGATGAAGGGGGTGGGGGGGAAGGGGGCCGGGCGTGTGTGTGTGGGGGGAGGGGCTGGGCCGTGTGTGAGGGGGGGGAGGGGCTGGGGCGTGTGTGAGGGGGGGGGTGAGGGGGGAGCGGCCGCGGCGGCAGGTCAGCAAGGCGGCGGCTGAGGGCGGATGACCTCAGTAGGGCCGTCTGATGCTGTGGATGAGTCAATCCCTTTACCCTTTCACCATACGGGCGAGAGGGGGTGACGATACTGACTTCAGTTGACTCCAGGAGAGGGGCGGGTGGGAGGGGCTGTCCCCCTCCTCGAAACCGCGCCACCCAGCTCGCACCCGGGAAGCGAGGAATGAGGATCCCATCCAACAAACAGATAGGGGGGTGGGGGGTTGAAGAGGTGCGTGTGAGCTCTATTGGGGCCGGAAACCAAACATTGCAGTACGGCGCGCCCCGTCGTACGGTACGACACGGTACCGCAGCCCACCAGCCCGCGCCGCTCTGCCTCCACTTTCCCCCTAGGCACCTCCCACTCACCCCCCTCACCCTCACCCTCCCGCCCTCACCCTCCCGCCCTCACCCCCCTCAACCCCCTCACCCCCCTCACCTGGCGGGCCGGGTCCCGCAGCTGCCGGGATCAGCGCGTAAGACACCCCAAGGGGGCCGGGGAAGGGGGAAAGGGCGGGCCGGGGCGAATGGACAACCAGGTCAATGAGAGGGAGGCGTCACTCCTCCAGGGGGGGCCGGCGGCGTAGCCGCCCCCGGCTGGAACATGAAAGGCAGGGGAAACCAAAGGCGCGGACACAGTCGGCGGCACGAAGCACAGCACCACGGCCCCAGCACCACCCAGCACCACGTCACGGCACCCGTCTTCCCCCACGAGTGTGTGTTTAGGAAAGGAACCCGCCAGTGTGTATCGGTGGTGGCGGTGCCGTACCTTGACCATCCGCAGGGAGCGGCCGCCCTGCGCTTGTACGGACCTGTGTACGGAAGTGAGTGGGGTGGGGGGGGGGGGTAGGGGTAGAGAGGGTTGGGGGTAGGGGGTGGAAGGGTGGGAGGGGGCCACGGAGGCGCGGAGGGGTGCCTGAGGGGTCCCGGCTGGCACCCCGTGCTTGGCTTGGCTTGGCGCCGAAACCCGCCCCGGGCCCCGGCAGTGTGTTCCAGTCGGGACACCCTCATCCCTTTTTTGTCAATAAAGACAGCGAAACCGCAAAAGAGCAACAAACCGCGCAACACCCTCACCCCCCCATACACACACACTTCCCCCGCCTACCGCCCCCCCCCCCCACACACACACCCATTCCCCCATCCCCCACACGCCCCCGCCTGCCCCTGACCCACCTCGCATCCAGCACGCTGTAGTTCCGCGACTTGGCCAGCCCCGTGGCCTCCCCCCCTTGGAGCTCCTTGTCCGTCTCGGCCGCCATCAGACAGCCCAGCAGCAGCTGCGTGGACAGAGTCTGCGAGGGCGGGGGTGGGGTGGGGTGGGGGTGGGGTGGGGTAGGTGGGAGCCGAGGCGCCGGTGGGTCGGGGCGGGGTCTGGATACGGCATCAATAACACACTCATGCGAAGGTCAGGTCGGACGCCGAGTCGGGTCGGAGGCGGGGGTGGGCAAGACAGAATGAACAAGGCGGGCCTCTGCTGGTGTGGTTGGCCTCCTTCCCAGCGTCTTCCCTCTCCTTACAGCCCCTTCCTTCTCCTTCTGGCTCACCACCCCCGCCTGGCTAAACCCTGCTCCAACGCTCCAGGCCTAATCCAGGGTCCTCCCCCTGCCCCTCCAACTTCCCCTCCAAACCGCCCTCCCCCTCCAACTCTCCCGTACGGCACCTTGAACACGTCATCGCTCGTCACCAGCGACTGCTCGTCCGACCCGAACTCCGCCCGGTATTGCGCGGGCTGCTTCTCAACGAACTGCAGCTCCAGCCGCCGCCACTTCTGCGGTGGGCGGGTTTGGGGTGGTGGTGTGGGGGGGGGAGGAGGAGGAGGCGATAGCATATTGCTGGTGAGTGATTACCGTGGAAGGGGAGGGGGGTGAAGGACAGCTGTCTAGATCGACATCAGGACGGAGGACAGCTGGGGGCACACCGTTCCCGTTCCCCCATCGCCGGGTCAATAGGTAGCGGATGCCACACCACAGCCGGCGCCGCGGTGGTGGGTGCGAGGGTGTGTATTGGTGGGTGCGTGGGTGCATAGGTGGGTGGGTGGTTTGGATGTCATCAAGGGGAGGCCGAAAGGGGGGAGATCCGACTGCCGAGCTGCGCACCGCAAGCCCCGGGCCTTGTCGGGGGCCCGGACACCACCGTCCCTTGGGTCGGGCGATCCTGACCTCCGATCCATCTCATCTCACCCGAGTAATCTCCCCAACCATTCCTCCTGTCCCCCGCCCTTCCCCCTTCTTCCCCCTTAACCGTCCCCCCACCCCCACACCACCGGTCCCCGACCTAGTTATACCCACCCTTCCTTCCCCCCGGCACCTTCCCTCACCTTCTTTCCGTCCTCCCACATCAGCATACACGTGTACTGCCCCGTGAGGCACGCCAGCGCCCAGCACACCTGCACCCCCCACATCGAGACCCTGCTGTACGACTCCTGCACGAGGGGAGGAGGGGCACAGCGCGTGTCAGATGTGTAGTGCGCCCAAGCGCGGGCGCATTCACCTGCCAGGGGGCCGTACAGGGGGCCGTACAGGGGGCCGTACAGCGGCTTGGAGCGCCCAGCCCCAGCCCCAGCCCCAGCCCCAGACACCGCTCAACCAAGCTCCTCAATACTCGGGTGGCGCTTCGACAGGGCCTGAGCCTTGAGTCCCTGATGTCAACCAAGACAGCGAAAGCGCGCAGGAGCACCAACTGATAAACCAATGACCACCCGGCCCTACCTCCCCCATCCCCCCACCCCCCATCCCGCCGCGCCACCCTCCCACCAGTCCGGGTCCCCCCCTACGCACCACGCCTCACCCCCCACCCACCACCAGCCGCGCCACGGCCTTCTCCAGCAGCAGCACCCAGACCTCGCTCCCCAGTATCTTGGTCTTGGTGATGGGGGAGCCGTTGTAGCAGGGAATCCTGGGGGCCAGGGGAGCGGGGAGTGGGTTTGGGGTGGTGTGCGAGTGCGGATTCCGAAGAGGGGAAGGGAGGGGATGGGGAAATGTAGTGTATTGTGACAAGGGGAGGGACGGAGTCCAAGGATGTACGAACGTACGAACGGAGGGTCGGAGGCCGTGAAATGAAACGACAAGCAGGAGGTGGCGGACGAGCACTGGTGGGGGGCCGGGTCGCGGGCACCACGGACAGGGGGACAGGGCTGGCACTTGAACGACCCACGGGTCATATTTCCCGTTCCGGACCCCGAAACCCGGGCCCCCCAAGTACACACGCCGCGCCCTATCACTACCCGCCGACGTGTTTATCCCCTGGCTTGGGTGTGTCTGGGCGGTTTTGATTTCAACCACCTGCCGGCATGTGGCGGCCCTGGCCTAGACTCCCCCACACCTACACCCCTCCCTGTAGGTGATCCCATACACCCCGCCCCCGGCAGGCCCCCCTTTCCCTCTGACCGCCGCCCGCCCCCTGCCCCTCCTTGGAGACACACCAGTCATCGAACGGCGTGATGGAGACGACTCCGGATTTGGGTTCGTACAGTCGTACTTGGTAGGCTCCGTCGGGTCGGTACTCCTTCCCGCTCACGAAGAGCTGCGGAGGGGGGACATCCACCCGGGAGGGTAGGGGTGTTGGTGGGGCGGGGAGGCCGCTTTCAAGGGCGCCTGCGGCGGGAAAAACCTAGAGGCACCGCTGACCGGTATCTCCAACCGACAACAACTGACAATCGACAACTGACAACAGACAACCGCCGCAGCACAGGACAGGGCGCCCTACCCCCCCCCCCCATAAACTCCCCCTCGTGGTTTCCCGCCACCGGGCCCCAAACACCCACCACCTCCAAGGCATCTCCCCGCCCCTCCCCTCCCCTTCCACACCCCGCCCCCCAACCCCATCCCATCCCCCGTTTACCGTACTTTCCCCCTTTGGCTCTCCAGGCCCCCTCCTTGTCGTACCTCCTCGATGGCCCCCGGCTTGTTCGCGAGGCACGCCACCGCCACCATAAGGCCCGTGGAGCCCCCGTCGATGTCGTTCGGGTGCGTGCCGCCGCCCGCGAAGAGCTTGAGCCCGCGGGCCCCCTTGCGGAACTGCTCGGGGGCGGCGATGTCCTTCAGCCGCAGCCTGGGGGGGGGGGCAGCAGCCGCGGGTGGGCGGGTGCCGGGAGGGCCGTGATGAAGGGAGGAAGAGCAGGATGGAGGGGGCGATGATGGAGGGGGAGGAGCGTGAGGAGGGGGACAGGAGGACACGATTGATGAACCCAGCGCGGGGTTTAGGAGCGGTTGGAGCCGTTGGAGAGGTTGGCGGTGGTGAAGACGAGGGAATGTCTGGGCTTAAGCCGCCGTACAGTACTGGCCGACGTCCCAGGGATCCGGACCGCAGGAACCCGCTCCGGAACCTGGGCCCCGTCCTTCCCCCAACGCTTTCGTGTGTGTTTAATGATGAACCCGCCCAGAGCCGCTTTCGTGTGTGTTTAGATAAGAGATCGCTTTAGTGTGTGTGTGTGTGTGTGTGGACGTGTGCACGGCTGTGGGGGGACGAAGAAGGAGCGCCGTTTTGTGCTGGATGGGGAGTATCTGAGGGGGGTGAAGGGAGCAGGGGGAGGGGGCGAAAGCGATACTGGGAAGGGCGGGGAAGGGGGGAAAACAGAGGGCGGTCGCCGGAGTGTCAGTTGAGGAGAGCCGGGGGGCGGTTGGGGCACTCACCAGGTGATTACCTCATTCAGTTGCGCGCCGGTTTTCGGTTGGCCGTTGAAGATGAATTTGTAATCCCCCAACGAGCGGTGGTCGTGGGGGAAGGCAGGGTCCTGTTGGTGTCGGGTAGGGGAGGCCGGGAGGAGGGCAGGGGACGGGAGAGGGCGTGGCGCGTGGGGTTGGGGGCGGACGTCGGCAATGTGAGGATCCATGCCTTCTTCTGGTTGGAGTCGGTTGAGTGTCGGTTGGAAGTCGGGTGGGGGTTGGTTGGTGCCCGGGCGGTACACTGCGTGCAACCCCGACGACCTCAAATTCGTACCATGCCGCACTTCAAACCCAGTCCAGGAGAGCGTGAGAGAATACTCCACCGTACGACAATTTCATACGACGATTTACGACATTGTACGACGACTCACATTGAACACCTCCACCCAGCCCGCCGTGTCGTCTTCCACGTAGTCGAAGCCATTCCTGTACGGCGCAGTCGGGGGAGGGTGAACAGCAAGGGGATGGGGGCAGCCGGGATCGGCGGAGAGAGGGGAATGGTTTCAACGGTGCGTGGATGGACGATTACCTGACCAACAACCAACCAACAACCAACCAACCAACAGATTCGATCCTCCCTCGCCTCCCTCCTCCCTTTCCTCCCCTAGTTCGCTCTTCTCCCCCCTCCATCTACTGCCTCCCTCCTTGTTTCGCCTGAGTCGCCCCTCTTTTCCCTCCCTTTTCCCTCCCCCCCTTCCCTCCCCCCCTTCCCTCCTCCCTCCCCTCCCCCCTCCCCTCCCCCCCTCCCCTCCCCCCTTCCCTCCCCCCTCCTTCCCTCCCTTCGCCCTCACGCGCAGCAGAAGGTGAGCTCCTTGAAGTGCTTCACAAAGTCCCGCCACTCCATCCAGAAGCAGCCGTCCGTGGCGGCGCCCGCGGGCCCCGTCACGGAGGCGGGTGGCACGTAGCCCACCGCCTCAGCCACCTGGGACCGCGAAAGGGAGGAGGGGTGGGAAGATGGGGGCCGAAGTGACGACGAGAAGGGGTGAAGGGGGGCGAGGTTACCCGTGGTGTGTGAATAAGAGAATTCAGCCGCGCGAAACGAGGAGTCCAGCTTGATCGTCGATGTACATGATTACAGCCTGAACCCAAATTGTATGTGTTCTCAGGCAGGTAGGGCAGGACCGTGTGTGTGTGTGTTTAATTAAGAGACCCGCCCGACCCAAACCAAGCACCAATATACTTACCATATTAACCTGTGACTTGGGAAACACGAAAACAGCAACAACAGGGTGTGTGTGTGTAAAAGAGAACTGAGCCAGAGAACTTAGAGAACTGAGGTGTGTGTGTGTGTGTGTCTGCAACCCGCCCACCCACCCACCTCGGGGTGTTTGGCCCACAGCGCGCTCTTGTCGCTCCAGTCGCCCGTCCACTCGATGCCGCCCGAGCCGTGCGGGTTGCGGACCTTGGGGGGGATGGAGGAGCGGGGGCGGGGTTGAAGGGGCGGAGGGGCGGAGGAGGGGGGAAGGGTTTGCGCGCGCGAACACATCGGTCGGTGGGGTGGCGGTGCTTCGGCGCAGGATGCGGCTTCTTTCCCCCTTTCCAAACACACACACACACACACACACAGACACACACCGGGGGCTGCTAGGGATGCAGTCGACCCCATGGGCGGTGTTTGACAGTTACGGAAACGGCCGCCGCTGCCCCCAAGTTCAGCCTTGACGAGCAATTTCCTGTAACCCCTGCCCCTCCCCCATGCCCCTCCCCCTGCCCGGGGTTCGTCCTGGACATGATTTTCGTTTCCAGCCCTCCCCCTCCCTCCCTCCTCCCTCCCTCCCACCTCCCTCCCTGCCTCCCCCCCACCCCCACCTGCACCATCAGCAGCTGCCCCCGGCCGTTGCTGTTGACGGGCCGGGCCGCCATCACCGTGTAGGCGTGGGCGCGTACCACCCCGTCCACCTCCTGACAGCTCCAGGGGGGAGGAGGGGGCCCCGGGGGAGGGCGGCAGGCCGAGGGGGTCAATGCGGGGGACATAATACGCGCAGCTCCGGCGAGCCACCCCAAAACGCGTCAAAACGGCAGCGCCCTGACGGCGGTCTCTTCACTTCAATGCCGCCCTTCCCTTCTGGCCTAATTTTCGGGTTGGGAATCGGGTAATCGGGTACGTAGGGGATATGAACGCATACGGGAATTTGGTCCGGCGCTGCCGCGCACCGTCTTGAGCTACCGCAGCACACATACGCGCCTGTGAACCGACGCGCCATACCCCCCCTCTCCCCTCACCATACCCCCCTTCCCCCCCTCACCATACCCCCCTCCCCACTCACCGTGTCATCGTCAGTCCCCACAGTGGCCGCAGCCACCAGGTTGCCGATGGCCAGATGGTACACCACAGCCTGCAGGCGGATGGAGGGACAGGGGGCGGAGAGCGCGGGGGAGGTTTGGGGGGCCGGGGGTGAGATTGGGGGAGGTGGGAGGAGGTTGGGGAAGGTTGGGGAAGGTCGGGGAAGGTCGGGGAGGTCGGGGGAGGTTAGGGGGGGAGGGAGGATATAGGAGGGGGAGTTCCGGCATCCAGGGGGTGCTCCTCCGCCCGTGTCGTACCACCCATCCCCCCATAATCGCCGCGTCGTTCCCTTTCACACCCCCTGCCCCTACCCCTAACCCTGCCGCCCCGGGACCCGTCTGCTACAGGTACCAGCGCTTGGGGTTCCCATCCGTCCTGACCGTCGGGAGCACTTCTGAACCCTACCCCCAAACACCTCCACACCTCTCAGCTCTCACCCCCATGGGCCCCCCCCGGGTTCGTGCTGAGCTTTGTTTTTCCCCTAGAACCCCCGACCGCGCACCGTAACCCGCACCGTAACCGCAACCCCCGCAGCCCTTCCCCCCACCCTCGCACCCCCCCTCCTCAGAAACCCCCGGATACTGTAATTCACCCCCGAAGCCCTTCTGGGTCGTTGTTGTTATCTTCGCCTGAACCCCGCCTGGACCCCCACCCCCGCAAGGGCCCCACCATGAAGACTTCCTCCTGGGAGTAGAACTTGGAGGCGTCAGACTCGTCGTACATGTACATCGTGGTACGGTTGAGCGGCGAGGCGCGGCCGCCGAACGCCACCACGCGGTCCGCGGGTTTGGTGGCCAGCTCGGCACGCAGCCAGCGCCAGTCGCGGGGGTCGGGGCCGGCGTCGCGGTTGGGGCCGAACTGTGGGGGTGGGAACACATATGCATAACACTCACACATAACACACTCACACACACCAATGTATTGCAGGTAGCTTGCTCAGGTATCGTGGGTATGGGTGGTTCGGGTGGACCCCTCGCTAAACGCCCCTCCCCCCCAACCAACCCACACACACACACACGCGCGCACCTTCCGCTCCAGCAAGAACACGCACGTGTAGTGCCCCGTCAGGGTCTCCAGCGCCCAGGAGGCCATCCCCCCGTCCAGGAAAAAGTAGTTGCCCACGTACTTGGCCATGGCCTTCTCCTGTTGTGTACGACACATGTACGGTAAAGCAACGGTAAAGCACGCGGCGGCGGCGACGTGGGCATGCATTCGATTGGCCTGCGACGCGGCGCCTGGCGGGCGTCACATCGGTCAGGATCCCCCGATCCCCTCCGTACACGCCGTACACCGCCACGGGAAGGACGCGCGACGTGGCTCGGCGGGCGGCCCCCGCCCCGCCCCTCCCTGGCTCCGGAGTTCCTCCTCCAGCCCCATGCCGCAGCCGCCCGACCCGGGCGGCGCCTAGCGCTACGAAGAGCAGCGCCCCGCCCCCCCCCCCCCCACCATCCGCTTCCCATCTGGGCGACGTCCGCGCCGCCCGTCCAGCCACCGCACGTGCGCCTCCACACACCCACCCACATCCACAACACCCACACCACCTCTCGCACACACCCACATCCGCGACCCACGCCCACAACCCACCAGCAGCAGCACCCACGCCTCGTTGCCGGTGGGCTGCGCGAAGCAGGGCTGGCCGCCCTGCCGCCACACGGGTATCCTTCGGGGCAGGGAGGAAAGCGGGGGTGGGGCAGGCGTTGCGCGGGTGGTGTGGGCGTGGGCAGTGTCGAGATGCGCACACAACAGGCAGCAGCAGCGCGCGCGACCGAGAGTACGACACACGGGCACAGGAGCAGGCACCGTGTGTATACCCCGCCCCCGCACCGCCGCGCTCCGGAGACCACTGCCTACGGGCCCCCCTTCCGCTTTCCCCCCTCCCCTCCCACAGGTCAGTGCCAACACGAAGTTCTTCACTTTCCGCTGTGCTCTATACAATCAGATGGACAGAACTAAGAATCCTGTGACGCCGGAAGCTCGGTTCCTCGCTTTGGCACTCTGCGCAACACGTCCCTTGGTGCCTGCCGACTCGCTACACCCTTCCCTCCCCTTCCAACCTCCCCTTCCCCCCTCCGCCTCCCACCCCGGCCCCTTTCCCCCTCCCACCCCGCTCATCACTCACAGATCGTCCACCACCACGTCCCGGTACCGCCGCGTCTGCTTATCCCACAGCCGCAGTTGATACCTGCCGGCGGAGAGGGGTGCGACAGGGTTTAGAGGTGAAGCCACCGACCGGAGGGCCCCGAGGGGGGACGGGGGGACGTGGTGGTCGGGCTTTGGAGGCGGATGGGGCACGCACGCACGCCAGGCAAAGCGCGTCAAGGGGCCGGCCGGCCGCCCTCCAGACCTCAGCGGCGAAGGGTCACGCGCCCAGGCAGGCTCCCCTTCCCCCGTCCTCTCGCCGCCCCACCCCACGCCGCCCAGTCAAACCCAACCCTAGTCGTACCCCACCCGCGGGGCCCTGCCGACGAGGCACGCCAGGAGGCCCGTGTCACCGACGCCCCCTCGCCAAGCCACCACGCTGGGCACCCCCGGCCATATGCGGATACGTGTGGGCACAGGGGAGTGGAGTGCCCCGGAGAGACCGACCGAGGCGGCAGCAGCTGCTGAGGCCCGGGTGCGCGAGCGTCAAACAAGGCTTACCCAGCCCGGCCTGCCAGCTGGCCGTGCATGCCTGCTGGGGGCGGGAGGAATTCATCCGGGCCCGCAGGGCCAAGCGCCAAGACCAGCAACGAAGCCCTGACACCCGCCCAGCGCCCGCCCTCCACCTCCGCCTCTCTCCGTCCCCATCCACGACCGCCGGCGCGGCCCCGGCACTACCCACCTGCCCTCCTCGTTGTACTCGGGCGTCAAGAATATCTGCACAGGGAACGGAACACCAGGGCGTATCAGCTCGGCCCGCTCGGAGTGGGTGGGGGCGGGGCGGGGGGATCAAAGGGGGCGGAAGGGGGCCGTTGGATGGGCGGCGCCCCGAGTGTGTGGGATGCGGGGGGAAAGGGGCGTAAGGGGCCTCAGTCCCCTCGCTCTCAACCAATTGCGTGCGTGCATGTGTGTTTTATGTAAAACCCACCCAGACCCGCCCAGGCCCACCATGTGTGTTTAGATAAGAGACCCGCCCGACCCAAACCAAGCACCAACATACTTACCATATTAACTTGCGAATTGGAAAACATGAAAACACCATGTGTGTTTAACAAGAAGCCATGTGTGTGTTTGTCGTACCTTCTCCACGGCGCCCGCGCGTGTCGCGAGGCAGGCGAGGGACGACAGCAGCCAGCAATCCCCCAGCGACCCCTGGGCGATGTCGGTGGCGCGGACGCCGTCTGTGGCGAGCGAGCACACACACGGGCGGGCGACACGTGTTGTGGGGTGGGTGGGTGCGAGTGGCCGGCGGTGAGTGCGGAGGAGCGGAAGGCTCCGCGGTCCGGGAGGTCACCCCCGAGGTGTCCGCTCGGAGAAGGGGGAGCTCCTCACCGGGGCGCTTCGCCGCTTCCTGCAGCCCTATACCCCCACACGAAACCTTCAGCCTTCAGCCGCGGGCCTCCCCCCAACCCCCCATATCCCACACGACAAACGAAACGACCTTCCAGCCGTTGCTGAGCCCTTTCTCCACGCGGCCCCGCCAGAAGGCGGTCGTGGCTGTCTGTGTGCTAGGGCAGTGGCCACAGGGGTTGTCAACGCGACCTCCCCCAGTCTGGACGTAACCCTCGGGGCTGCCCCGCTGGGTGAGGCGGGATCGGTCAAGGCGCGTGCTGGGCGGGCGGGCGCAGTACCCGCTGCACCTCCTCCAGGGAGGGGTTTGGACGAGCGGGGACCACACGTGCAGGTGCAGGCGGATGCAGGTCCCCAAGGTGGGGCCCCAAAAGGCCCAGCATTGCCCGAGTGAAGGGGGTTGATAGCGGCCGTCCGTGGATCGAACGAAGCTTCTCGCGTTCGGCGGTGAGGGGCTGGGCGCCGATGTTTGGTGTCCGCGAAGGATGTAGGGTTGGTTTCGTTTGGTATCGTCATTGTCAGGAGGCGTTGGTATCTGGAGCACCGATGGCCGCAACCAAGCCCCGGGGTGGCCCCGCCGGATGAACTGTTCCACCTTCCACGCGGCCCACGTGGTGAAGCACTTGCCTTCAAAGAGACGGATGCTGGACCTGCCACCAGTCGCCCGGAGGAAAGCCGCCATGTCCTTGATGCGGCGCCTGTGTGGCAGGCGGGGGGGGTCGTGAACCGGTTTTTGTAAGGCATCCCTTCCTCAGTGTACGGTGGAGGATGACCCGCACCCGGGAAGGTCAAACTTACCACTCCACCACACGGGTTATGTCGCTTCCCTGATAGATATTGCCGTTGAATTTGATTTCGTAGATGGCATCCTCGTTTGGCCGGAAGTCCGGGTCCTGAAGCAGCGGTACAGGCAATGGGTGAGCCACTAGAAGTAATGGTGGCTTGAAACAAAGAATATATTTTTGGCTGGGTTTGCCATCTGGTGACACCGGAAACCCGGCTAACGCGCTTCCATCGAGGAACATGTCCAAGGCGCTGACCTCAAAGACAGTTGCTTTGCCCATTATCTGTCGCAATTATTTAATCCAATATCAAGACGAAATTGAAAAGCTTCTTTGTTGTCCTCACTGGTCGTAAGCTCAAAAGGCCACAACGCGCATGGAAGAGTAAGTGCAACAGTAATAATTTATCATGCAGCGCATAAGTAAGCACAATACTTCTCTCGCCTAGCTTGTTGGCTAATCCCCGGCGGTTTGGATAGGTCGCTCGGACAGGCTCGGACGTTGGCCGTTGCAGGTCTGTGACAACCCCGAGTCCCGGACCTATAAACGAGGATGACAAATGTCAAGAGCATATCTTAACATAAACTTCTATCATATAATTGGTTTGCGGTTTTCGCTTCGCGCAAAGAATTCGTGTCATGCACCCGTGGAAACCTGTGCAACCAGCTGCGTTCCAGCATTCGCACGCGTGGAACAAGCTCTGCGTCGTAAAGCGTGTCGGAGGAAATCTTCAGGGGAGTAGAGTGCGTGTGGTGGCTATAGCCCCCGTTTCCAGGAAATGGCAAGCAGGGGGAAGAGCGGGGCAAGCAAGGTTGACCAAACACGAGTACGGCGTAGCATGGTGCCAGGCGGACTCCCAGTGAACCCAGTTCATCGGTTACGTGTAGATCTTGATCATCGGCGCAGATGTCTTGACCCGGGGGTGGACATTAAAGGCATTGAATAGATACTCCGTTCAGGCGGTTGTGCCCCTTTATGCCCGGCCATGGAGTATCTGTGGGGCCTGCTTCTTCCCTTGAAGTCCGAGACACTCCGTGTCCAATGTCGTCCCGGTCACTACTCCCTCGGCATTGCTGCTGCGGATCACCTCGTACCGTTGCATTTCGTGAGGTACGTGCCTGGGTCTACTTCGATGCATCGTTTTGGTGCGGAGGGCGTCGGTCATGTCGACGGCGGGACCTCACTGGGTATTCCCACACGTCCTCACCAGCACACACCAAGCAGTACGCACCACTCTGATGAGGGATGACGTGTCGGCTAACCCACTATCGCACCATGTCTGATAACCGAGTCGATTATTCCTACTGTCCTTGTGTTTCCCCGGTTGCCCTTGTGTTTCCCCGGTTTCCCGATCTCGGGGTCAAGGGGGATCCACTGAATGCTAAGGATAGTCGTCACTGCTTGGATTACACAACGCATTTTAACCCTCCCATGAGGTCCAGCGCCTGCCCTATTGGGGTGCGCTTATGGACAAAGAGTTCTTGCGCTTTGCCAACAGCTCTGGGAACCTCTGCATAGGCCGAAGTAGCATTTCCATTGATGTCGTTGTTTAGACATGCTGCTGTCTCACGCCAGCTGCCAGCATGTTTACAAAGTTCGACAATGTAGCGTCCGGTTTCGGAGACATGTACGGGTTGGCAAAGCCGCACGCTTTGTTTTAGAAGGCAAACGCAGATACGCAGGTCAGATTACGTCTCATAGTGACTGGATGTGAGATTAATTGTATTGCCGCGTGCTTGTGCTCCGGTTGAAGACCGATACTCAAAATGGGTAGAGATAAGCTTCCCGAGCGCTCAACGCGTGGCAAACGCATGAAGCAAGCTGTGGACGACGAAGAAGACGAAGCAGATAACACTTTTTGGAACCAAGAGTTCTTCAAGGAGGAAGCCGTAGACGATGACTACAAGACGGAGTCTGAGCCAGAGGATCAAGTGGACACGGACTTTGACGATGATGTAAGCCGCACCTCTGATTCGTAGGCTTTTGGAAGTGTCCGTGGCGTTTGTGTAGGTGTGCTCAAAAAGGTTGTTCTTCTGAGTTTGGCAATCGACGCTTGGCTGCGCATCCACCGCAGGAAGATGACGATGATGACGAAGAGGTGGTCGTCAAGGATGACGAGCCCAGGTATGCGTCCACGGCGCACGCCGTACGTCGAGTTACGGTGTGAGTCGTCCTCCCGCGCCTACATACGGTGCTCCCCATCGCGCCCCGTCCAGGAAGAAGGCGCTGAAACCCCCCGGGTACAAAGCTAAGCCACAGCCCAAACCGAAACCCAAACCGAAACCAAAGCCGAAACCCGATGAAGACGAGGAGTATATGGACGAGGAGGCCGAGGAGGAAGAGGACGAGGAAGAGGACGGCGAGCGCCCGGCCCCCAAGGCGCCAAAGCCTCCGCGGGAGCCGGTCGTGTATGTGGCCCCAACACTTCGGCGATCGACAGTCGCAAGGGTTGCGGATTCGCAACGCGAGCGCCAGTTTAAGGAGAAGGTGAGGCGACAAGCTGTTATGACTCCCTGTGGCTGTCAGGGTTTCCGCTCTTCCATAACACGTTATTTGCCGCGATGCGCACTTCGTGTTAAGGAACACCAATTAGTGGGTCAGTGCAAAATTGCATATCAATTACGCTCACCCGTGCCTATGAGAACTTTCCAATCGTGGTGGGGTGGGCGTGCTGGGCGTGCGACCATTTGCAGTCCGCATACGCACGTACCCATGTATAAACCGTTGATCCCTTTGGGGTCCGCTGTAACGTTTATTCATTCATTCATACCCATGCGGAAGTGCTACCATCCCACATCGATCACTGCCACTGGCTTATGTCTCTTCCGGTCTCGTGACCATGTGAACACCACCGCCGGGTGTCTCGCAGACCACCCGCCGGCGCGGTCCAGGGAGCGGCAACAGCAACTGGCGCCCACTGACGCAGCAGGAGATGCTTGCGGAGGCCGCGCTGAATGAAATCGAGAACACGAGGTGCGACGCAGCAACTGAGAAAAGCACCCGAGGCTGTCATCGGAGAACGCTTCCCTGGTAGCGAACTGAGTTGTAGGCGTGTTCTGGGGGTCGCGAATTTCTCCCTGATGTTTCGGTGCTGCTGGTCTATTACCTGTTTGGCTATGTGAGATCTGCTGAATTTATTACGTCCTTCCTTAGGCAGGAGTGCACCTCTTGGTAGTGAGGTTTGCGCGCCTCCCCCGTCTTGGTGCGGGCGCAGGTCCCTCAAGGCTCTTCTGGCCCAGGAGGAGGAGACCAAAAGGAAGGCGCAGGTCGTGAAGAAAAAGCACACGGGACCGAGCATCAAGTTCCGGTCACGGAAAGGGCCGGACGCCGAGGAACGGGTGGGTTTATGCGGAACGGTGTGCGGTGGGGGGTATCTACATCTGGGCCCCGCTGCTGCATGTCCCTGCTCCCTGCTGCTAGCGTGCATATTGTCAAGCATATTTCCGATGGGGTACGGGAACACGACATGGGGCGACGTGTTCTTAGGGGGAGACGGGTTGTATCAGGTAACACGCCCTACGCATGGCGATGCCTGTTCCTACGCACGCCACCTCGATTTGCTCTCTCGGGCGGATGATGATAACTCTTAACACAGCTTGATAGTAGATCCCGAGGTGCTTGACGCGCCAGTGGCGATGAACCGGGAGTGACGCCCAGAGAAGAGGTACCCAGCACATCTGCGCATCTTGTTCATGATGCCGCAGTTTCCCATGTGCGATTTCGTATCGCGGGAAAGCAGGCAAGCTATCCAGTTCCGGTGGTGGCGAGTGAGGATTCACCAATACAGCTTGATAGTAGATCCCGAAGGCCACATCGTGACCTGATGCTGATATCCACTGTTCTGACGCCACCCCAGAACTCCGCGTATGGACCACTAGTCATAGACTTTGCATAGTCATAGACTAACGCATATGCACCGACATGAGGCGAGGCGACATTGACGAGCGCGTATCTGCGGTACGCCAACCAAAACGGCGGGTCGCAGCTGAGTTCAGCGCACCGAATACTGCAGCACTGAGCCGGATCCTCAGTGCATCGAACTGAAACGTCACCTTACCTGCCTGGTCCGTCTATGTGCATTCGACCTTTCTCCCAACCTCCCAGACCACCCTGGAGCTGGTCAACACCCTGGTCCCGCCGCGGTGGATGGCGCCCAGCTACGCGCCGCCCGTACCGGATAAGGCTACCTGCGTTATCACCGCGCTGCCAGCGCGCTACGTGGACCCGCAGACTCACACGCCCTTCTCTAACACACTGGCCTTCAAGCGTCTGCGCACGGGCGCGGGGCCACTCGCTCCCAGTCTACAGCAGGAGCTGGTGATGCACCACCACATGGAGGAGCAACAACGGCGGCAGCAGGGGCCGGGGCAACAGCCGTCCCTGCTGGGGCAGCTGCGGGCGCAGAGCCAACGCGCAGAGCAGGTGCAGGAGCGCGCGCGGGCGCTGGCACGCGCGGCCGCTGCGGACATTCACGCCCCGGAGCCTTTGCCTTATGTAAGTTTTGCGATTTGCTTCCCGTTCGGGGTACTTATCCTTGTGATCTGCGGCTGCCGACAACATACGCCATGCTGGGTTGGCGGCCTACAGCTGTAAACAACTTTATACCAAAGGATTGGGCCGCTGAGGTATTAACGTGTCCGATTTCCTTCCTCTCTAACTACAGGGCCCGACCGTGGACGTCATGGCGCTTGTGGTCGACGCGCATCGGTCCATTATGGCCGCTGCGTCGTAACCAGTGACGTCCTGGAAGGCCTATGAATGCATGAGGTCAGGAACATGGCGCCGTACCATGGTACGGACGGTGTACCACGGTCTTCCCCCGTTGGTGCCGATGGTGGGCGAACCATTGTACATTATGGGCCAGGGAACAAATGGTATTCTGGAGGTAGCGGTGCGGATTGAGTCGAGTTACAAAAACATGTACATGGTACGGTGTATTATCAACAGGGGGACCTGAGTCTGCCCCTTCCTCACTTGACAGTGTCTCGCGTCGTTACTGTCTGCCCGTTCCCAGATGTTGACAGCGACCTGAGCGCATCCAACCCACCAATATCGGAGGCGGTACGTTGTGCACTCGGAGCCTAATGCGGGCAGTGTACATAGTTACGATGCCTCTAGTGCTGAGCTGCTGTCTATGTCATTCGTTACGTGGGTCTCACTCGTTGGCATTCGCCTATCGCAGCGGAGACGGACCTTCCTGCCGAGGTCTGCACTCGTACAACCGGCCGTCCTTATCATGGGCGGTTGTACTACATAAACCGGCAGCATGAGTTCGTCTTGCGCGCCTGCTTATAGAACATTTGGCTGGCAAGGCTGAGGTCATTGCTCTTGTCCACCAGCGCGTCCAGCTTTTCGCCGCGCTTGAGGACACTGTCGATGGTCTGGTGCAGGATGATCTTGGTCTCGTCGAGGTCCTTCTGTATTTTTGCAATTTTGTCGACTTGCGTGTGGTCCTGTAAATTTCAATTCAACATAGTCAAGCCCCTTAGCAATAATATGCAAACAACCAGCTACAGCGACCCACGTCACAGCACGCACCTGGTACTTGACCAACGCCGCTTCTAGGAGCGGATTCGCAAGCATGCTGTCCGCTTCTAGCGACCGCCAGCTCTCATCCTGGCCATGCTGTTGCATGAAGTCGTCCAAGACCTTGGCGATAACGGAGAAGGCCGCTGTCGTTGGGTACTCCGCGTCCGCGACGACGATGCCCGCAATCCCATTGTCCTTGACGTGAACGTGGCAAAGGTACTCATCGTTCTTTACGGTCTGACGCATCCCCGGCGTTGTCCGCTGCGTTATGGTCCTGGCGATGAACATGATGCCCTCGCGAACTGTCCCCCGTTGGAAGTAACCAAAGTTAGAAACATCTGTCGCCATCCCAATGAACGTTGGCGGGGTTGCATCGCCTTTGTAAAGCAGCAACCCAACACCAACCAGACGCATTTTGGAGGGGCCTATCTAAGTGAACTAGCGAAAGTAATATATGTACTAGAATATGTACTTGTAAAGATGTTAACACAACTAACAAGGAACGAAAGGGCGACTTGAAGAAGCGATCGGAAGGTCCAACGCTGAACCTCGTGCAATGGCCAAGGAGAATGGGTTTCGTGGAAGTGGTTGGACTCTATTGCAGTTTGCTTTTGTGTCGCGACGCTTTGCAAGCGACCCAAAACCCTGGCGACCTTCGCACATCAGGTCGGTACGGCGTCCTGCTGCACTGGCGCCATTTTCCGACCGCTCTCCGACGATGTGGCTTGTTGACTTTCGTGCTATGGTCTAATTGCAGTGACGATAGGCCATGGCGATGTTGCTGCTCGTTCTCACCGCCGCGCTCGCGGCGGTGTCGAGTGCTGAGACCCTGACACCAGAAGAAATCCTCAAGCGCGCTAAGGACTTGGAGAGCTGGGTTGTGGAGCAGCGCCGTGAATTCCACAAAACACCTGAGCCAGGTTTCATAGAGTATAAGACAAGGAGCCGAATCATGCGATTCTTGGAGAACCATAACATCATGTACAAGTAAGGCCTGCTTCTGAATCGGATCTGAAGGTCGATGAGATAACCCGGAATGAGAAGGGCTTGACCGTCGGCGGGACGCTCAACCGTGGCCCACCCTGCCGTGCTCCTGGGCCCAGGCTCCGCGATCCCCATTCCCAAGCCACCGGTGTTATGATGCCATGCCCCGCCTCTCCCTCTGTCCTCTCCGGGGATCATGCTTGCGCTGGCTCGCCGTCCACGCACAGGTATCCCTACGCGAAGACCGGCCTGGTGGCGTTCATCGGTGAGGGCAAGCCCGTGGTGGCGCTGCGCACGGACTTGGACGGCCTACCAATTCAGGAGCCAGACGGACTGCCGTACAAAAGCCAGGTACACCGCACCTGATTGGGCGCCATGCTTCCTCGACGTACTGACCGCGCCGCCAAGTGCCAACCCGATCCTAACCCGCTGTCCCCCGATGACCTGTGCTCTGGCAGCATCGCCGCTTGGTTATGTCGACCAATCTCCTACTTCCTATTCCTACCCCGCCCGCTCCGCACACAGAACGAGGGCTGGATGCACGCCTGCGGCCACGACGGGCACATGGCGATGGTGCTGGGGGCCGCGAAGCTGCTGAAGGAGGCCTCCAACAGGGGCGAGCTGCCGCCCGGCTCCATCCGCATCGTGTTCCAGCCGGCGGAGGAGGGCGGCGCCGGCGGGGACCTGATGATCAAGGACGGTGGGTAGCTGGGTGGGTGGCTGCATGGCTAACAATAATGTTTAGAACTGATAGCTCTTTAGCGGGGGTGGCTGCATGGCTGGATGGGCGGCTGGACGGGTGGTTGCATAGATGGGTGGGTGGCTGACTGGCTGGATGGGCGGCTGGATGGGTGGCTGCATGGCTGGTTGGGTGGGTAGGTGAGCGCAACGGCCCCACAGACCCGTGGGCCAGCGAGTTCAGGCGTGGCTGTCGAGCGAGTACGTCAGCGATGTGGGTCGGCACCCATGCCGGCAGCTGTGTGACTTCAAACGTGTCACAGCAACATGCCTGTTCTTCGGCAACCCGCGGGTGCGATGATCGTCCGACCTTGGGCCGTCCATCGCCCCCCTCCGGGTGGCACACCATGCCCCTGGGGGCCAATGCCCCCATCGCCGCATCCTCGGCTGCGTCCAGGCGCCATGGAGGACATCGAAGCCGCCTTCGCGATGCACGTGATGCCCCACCTGGCCACGGGCTCCATCCACAGCCGCCCCGGCACCATCATGGCGGGGGCGCTGTCCTTCCGCATCACGGTCGCCGGCCGGGGCGGCCACGCCGCCATGCCGCACCTGAACGTCGACCCCGTCGTGGCGGCCGCGGGCCTCATCACGTCGCTCCAGGTGGGGGTGGGGTGGTGCAGTCGGTCGGTTGGTTGGCCGGGGGGTCGTTCGTCGCTCCGTGGATCGGTGGGTCGTGGAATCGTTGGTCGGTTGGTCGTTGATATGGCGATTCGGTCGGTGGTCAGGTACTTAGAAGGGGGGTGGTTAGGTGCTTAGAAGGAGGGGGACAAGTCTGAAGGTGGGTGCGCCGCTGAAACCCCATCCTCCGTCCGGGAGGATTGAAGCGGGGCTGCAGGGGACGCTTTCACGAGAAGTCCACGAACCTGCCGACGCGCTGGGCCTGTCTCCTGAGCCGTGCGTGGTGTGCCTACCCCCCTGTGCAGACGGTGGTGAGCCGGGAGACCTCGCCGCTGGGCTCCGGGGTGCTCAGCATCACGATGCTGCGGGCGGGGGACGCCTACAACGTCATCCCGGACGAGGTCATGTTCGGCGGCACCATCCGGTGGGTGGGGTGGGTGGATGTGGTGGGTACGTGAGTGGATAGGAACTTAGGAGGGTGGGGTGGGTGGGTGGATATGTGGGCGGGTGGGTGAGTACGGGAGGTTTAGTGAAGAGGTTTAATGTCGTGTCGTCCTTCCGTGTTTTGGTGTGGTAGGGATGTGGTAGGGGCGTGTAGCAGACCACGCGGCGGCGGCGGTCCCCATGGACAAGGAGCAGCAGCCTCTGCCGACGTCGGCGGGCCCTCACTCTAAGCCCCCGCGCGGTACGATTTCCTGTGATGCTCCCTGGAGCCCTGGATCTAGCCCAACGGTATCAACCCTCGATCCTATCACCGCATGGCAACCGGGCTGTGTGATGTATCGTACCAACCATTGCCGTACACCCAATCCAATCCTGTTTCTACCCCACAGGGGTCTCACCCACGACCACCTTATGTTCATGAAGCGCCGCCTGGAGGAGATGGCGCCCTCCATCGCCGCAGCGTACGGCTGCAACGCAACCGTGGACTGGCGGTTGGACGAGCAGCCGTACTACCCGCCAACTGTCAACGATGAGCGCATGGCGGCCTTCGCGCTGGAGGTGCGGCGGGGCGCGTCGTCGCGTCGGGGGTTCGTGGCGTCGTGTCCTGTGTGCTTCCTCTGTCGGCGGCTGAGGGCGTTAGGGTTCAGCGTTTAGGGGGTGAGGCACCCGGGCAAGAGGAACTGAGGCCGTGCCACGGACTTGGTTGCGGTCACCGATGAGAGGCGCTAGGTCGCAAACCTGACCCTGTGACTACGTGGCATACAGGTGTCGTTGTGGGTTATAGAGAAATGAAACCCGGAACAGCCTCTGCCCGTGCGGGTTTGAAACGGAGCACAAGCCAAGACCAGAAGCAACCCGACCACACGGGAGCACCCTTGGTGGGCGTAGCCAGGGACGCGGCGATTGGGGATGCAGCTTTGGGAACGCAGAGGTCCGCCTCGGTGGCGGCTGCGGCGGCTGCGGTGCGATGGCTGCGGCGGCAGTGAGGTTGTCCCTACCTGCTAGCTGCTGGCTGCTGCCATGTCCCTCAAATCACGTAGCACTTCCCTTTTGCCCCCGGCCCACTCGGGACAAATGCCTATTGCGCTGCTGCTGGGTCGATACCGGTGCCGATGCCGCCGCCCTCAGACGGCCGCGACGCTGCTGGGCGCGGAGCACTCCCGAGTGGCCGAGCCGCTGATGACGGGCGAGGACTTCGCGTTCTTCTGCCAGAAGGTGAGCATCCACCCGCGCCTGCGGCGGAACACGCGGGCTCCCGCCCCCTTTGCAGTTGACAATGAATGAATGAACCGTACAGCGGACCCCAAAGTCGACGATGCCTATGCCCGGCTCCCTGTCGCAGGTGCCCTGCGCGCTGCTGTTCCTGGGCATCCGGAATGAGTCGGCGGGGTCGGTGCACGCGCTGCACAGTCCCAAGTGAGTGGGGGGCCGCGCATCTGGGGCACCCTGTGGGTAAAGGAGAATGAGGGGGTGCACTGGGGCCTCGACACTGGGCGGTGCGGGTTGCGGCCCGCGCCCTTGGTGCGCAGCCACGAAAGGCCTTTTGAGATGCGATGGGCGCAGTGGGTCCCTGCGGCCGCTGCCTCCCAGGCCCCCACGCCCTGACATCGCGCGCGTGAGTCGCGGTGCCCTTGGGTCCGGTCCCGGGCTTGCTCACCCCCCTGCCCGGCTTTGGTGCTTCTGGGTTTGGTTCTTCTTTTCTTCTCGCCCCCGGTACACCCTTCACCGGACCTCTGCTCTGGCAGCAGCGCAGCGAGCATACGGTATGTCTACCAGTTTCCTGTACCCGCTGCGCCCTACACCCCCTCCCACAGCAGCGCAGTATGGATATGCCTACCAATTTCCTGCACCCGCCCCTCTCCTCGGGCGCTCCTCCTCCCCGCCAGGTTCACGCTGGACGAGAGCGCGCTTCACAAGGGCGTCGCCATGCACGCCACCCTGGCAGTTGAGTACCTGAAGGCCTTTGCGCCCAAGAACCCGGACGGCAGCCCGGCGCCACAGCAGCCGCCGCCGCCGCCGCGGCGGCGGGCCCAGCCCGCGCCGCCGCCCCCCGAGGATGGCGAGTACTCAGAGCAGGAGGGCGAGGAGAAGGACGAGCTTTGAAGGAGCGTAATGAGATGTGATGTTGCGGCAACAACATGTTTTGTGCGGTGGTCGGGCCTCGGCTCTTGGTCCACTATGCTGTGGGCCGCACCGAGGGGGACATGGAGGGAGGAGGGCGTGGAGGGAGGGGGCCTTGCGGTGGGGGCTGGTTGGCGTTGCTGCGGTGTCGAGGGGTTCGTGTCGGACACCCGCCGGGCGCTGTGAGGTAGGCAGAGATACGTAGAAATATTTGACGATTGGGGTAGAAGGTATATGATGAAGAGACGTAAAATCAATGCGTACAGATACCGTATGACACTAAGACAGTAATGGATACGTCGATACGGGATAAATATTAACACGGGCGTACTTCAACACGCGTGTGCTTAAATACGGGATATACGGGGATACAGATGTGCAAAGCTTGTCGCGGTGTGGACACGCGGCAAGGCCGGCGGTCGACGGGCAGTCCTCCGCAACGCTTGCAGCCCTCCCTGCCCTGGCAGCAGCGCAGTTTGAAATGTCGCGCAATTTCCCATACCCTCCCTGCCCATGCTCCCTCGCCCGCTCCCTCGCCCGCTCGCTGTGTACGAAGTGCACCCCGGCGGACTGGGTGTGTCTGGGTTGTCTTTCTTTCCAACCCCGGCGGGTCGTCCGCCAGGATGGCGGGTTTGGCTGCGTGTTGCCCTATGAGAAGTGAGGCTTCGATTAGGAATCATTCCTCATCACTGCGCACCATCGAGACCCGCCCCACCCCACCCTCGCGGCGGTGCCGAGCCGACGGGCGGTGGTTGCGGGAGGGCGCCGGTCGGTGAAGGGACGGTGTGCGGCACATGGCAGGAGCCGTCCACACCCGGTGGTGCAGGAATGGCAGCGCGGCGGCGGGTGGACGCTGAGGGGGACGGTGCGAGGCGCGGGGTCGGGAAGGACGGGACGGGGGCAGGACGGCGTTCTTGTTTTGTTGCGTGTGGACCTGGCCTGGGAGCGGGCTCGGCTGCACCGCCGGGTGCTTGTCTCTCGTTGCTACCCCCGGGGGCGCTGGGCCGCCGGCCCAAAGCGTGTGTGTCGTCCCGATGGTGGTTACCGTTGGTCTTGCAGTGCCCCTACTCCGGGGCGACCTCACCCGCGCAATGCCAGCCCTACGAGCTGTGCCTGGTTGGTTCTGGTTGGTCTTGGTGTTGCCGATATTTCTGTTACTTTGATCGTGATTTTGAGAAGTTTTATTATTGTGTCGAGGAGCAGTTGTGTGGGCTGGTGGGTTGTCTGCTGGGAGCCACGGCCAGGTCACGTGGCTGGGAGGGTACATCGTATATGCCGTACGTCGTACATCTGCCAGCGGTCAGTTGATGCCAGCGGGACGGGGAACGGTATCAGCCGTGCAGCCGGGAAGCCGGTGTGTTGCGCATGGGCATGGCGATGGTGGAAACGTGCGCCCTGCGCTACTGCTGGGGGTTCCTGTAAAGCCGTTAATGTCTCGGAAGGGGGCGTAAAACCAACTGAAATGGCCTCGGCGGTAGGGACGGGTAGGGGCTGGAGCCCACTGTCAAACGTGACCACAACAATCGGCCCAAGCGGGCTCGATAGCCGACGCGTCCGTCCGTCCAGCGATACACCCGTCGGGCGGCCCTTGGCGCAGAGAGCGGGCGAGAGCCCGTCGTGGCAGCGGAGCCAGCTGTATGCCGCCGTCAAATTGGGCAGCTCCCGGGACCTCGTATGCATTTCAGCCCCGTCATTCGCACTCGATGACACGAACCGGGGTTGCGACGTGACGCGACGCGATGCAGCAGCGTTTTAGGCCCGCACTCGTACGATGTACTCGGTACAAGTCCCGGAGAGTTGTGTGGTCGGGAGCCGGCTGGAAGTGGTACACGCACTAACACCCAGGCCCTGGACCCAAGGATGTTGTGGAGGTGAGATTGTAGAGGAATAACGTTAAGGGGTTAGCGTTAGGATAAGGGGTTGTAAAATTTGGAAGCGGGTGACCTGGGGAGTGTTGGGGACCAGCCTACCGAAAAACGTACGGCATAATGTAATGCCACTTGCAGCCAGCTCACTTTTCCCTTGCCAACACACACCATTTTGATTTAAGGTTTGCACCATATTACATTAATTGTCGAGTTAAAGAAGAGTCACTGAGTGGTTCCGATCCATGAGCTCCCGCGCTTCGTGGAGCATTTACCATTTCTGAGTTGCATTACACGAATCAAGAATGCCATCCGTTTCAAGTGCTGCGGGACTTTTGGCTCTCCTAGAGGAGCCCAGTGACGATCTCAAGCAGCATGCTCTATCCAACCTGAACAAGGTGCATTGCCTATTCGTATCGACGCCGGCTGCATTTTGTTACGTTCAGAGATCTAGCACTGTTGGAGTCTGGTGTGGCTGTGGTGTGTCATTGCGGCAAAGCTTTCCGAGTGTCGCGCCTTTTGGTTTGCAAGCCCAGTCACGGCCGGTGAACTCATAGTTCATTACACTGCCCCAACAGGTTGTACATGACTACTGGTTTCAAATTTCGGGGTCTATTGGCAGTGTAGAGGCCCTTTACGAAGATGAGGAATTCGCACACCGGGAGCTAGCAGCGCTTGTGGCCTCCAAGGTGGGCGGTGTATGACGTTTACGGACATTCGCGGAGAAAATCGGCAGCGTGAGAGGAAGCTGGGGCCTGGTCAACAGCTGCGTGAGGCAGGGTGTTTCAGTACCCTAGGGTTCGGTACGGCACGGTGAAAGCTGGGCGCCTGCCCGGTGTCAGGCACACGCATCTCTGCTCCGTGGCGTTAAAATAAACCGAGAGACACGACTTGCGAGGACCCTAATTGCGCACGCGGACGAGTGAGGCCGTTGGCTGCGCATTGCCGACAGGCCGGGGACGCTCCGTGGCGTGTGTCAAGGGAAACGCCAGCTCATGATGCCCTGATCTGTAGCCAGACGCCAGCATGCCGGGAGGGCACGAGGCCACGGGGCCGTGCGAACACGCAAGGGAACAACGGAACGGTGGTCACGGAGTCCCGCACACCGCCACGCGCGTGTTCACCCAATCACGTTACCCTGAATGACATGTAATGCCGGCGCAGGTATTCTACCACCTGGGCGAGCTGGATGATGCGCTCAATTACGCACTGGGGGCAGGCTCGCTGTTTGACGTGGAGGATCAATCCGAATACGTCACCACCCTCATTGGTAAGTGCGGGTTCAATCCGTCGAGCTGTCTTCACGCCGACAACAACCCCAACGCGCTGGACCAGGAGCGTACAACCTATTCGACAGCGAGGCAATATTGGTCTGGGCGCACGTCCGCGTGCCAATCCGCCGTTTGCAGCTGGGGCAGCCGTCGGTTCTTGACTGAAGCTGTGTCCATGCCACCTTAAGCTCACCCCCCGGGGTTTGTCAAATTTATGAAGGACTCGAGCGTTCAGCGTTTGTGAGAATTAATAACGAACAGGTCGATGCCCTTATGTGATGCTATCCGTGACGCTCTCGGTGTTCGCTGCGCCGTTGCCCGCTGCCGCCTTGTGCCGCCCTCAGCCCGGTGTTTGGACCAGTACTTTGAGAAGCGGGTTCGCCAGGCGGAGGGGCGGACAGAGGAGGGCGAGACGGCCATCGACCCTCGCTTGACAGCCATCGTGGAGCGCATGCTCGACAAGTCAGTGATGGGGTCTGGGGCCAAAGCAGCGCATGAGGAAGAGACCAGGGATGGGCAAAGGGTTCGGCGCGGATTCGGTGGAGTCGGTGGCAAGGAAGGGAAGTTGTGGGGGTGCGGGGTGACGGCGCTCCGAAGCGGATGATGCTGGGACGTGCACAATGTGCAGAAGTATGATGCTGAGTATTAAGCTTTGCGAGCTCGCCAGTCGCCGAGCCGCGTGTAGTCGCATGCAAGCATGGGGTGGGGCGGGCATGCAAGCATGGGGTGGGGCGGGGCGGAATACTGGGAGGCCGTGGCAAGCTCATTTGTTATGAGATGTCCAGTGGAACATCGTCAAGCGTACAGATGAGGGGCGGATGCACAATTCTTCAGAATTTAAGGATGAAGATGCAATCTTGAAGCAGCCACCGTTGGTCACTCAACCACTGGCAAAGCGTACAGACAGCCATGCCACGCCTTCGAACCCATGCGGACCCGTCGGGGGGCAGCGTACCTTCACCGCCAACTCCGCCCCCCCCTTGCGCTTTCGACTGGTGGACTGACCCTCCGCGGCCCGCAGGTGCATCAACGCCGGGCAGTACGAGCAGGCCGTGGGTGTGGCCCTGGAGGGCCGCCGACTGGACAAGCTGGAGGAGGTGGTGATGCGGGCCCCGGCGGGCGAGGAACGCACCCGGGTGCTCAAGTACGCGCTCAAGGTGTGCCAGCAGGTCATCATCAACCGCGAGTTCAGGCAGCAGGTGGGCACACACGGGTTCGGGAGGGCGGGCGGGTTGCATTTCTAAACACACGGGTCGTGATGTGGGCCCCGGGGGAGGAGGGCGTTGGGGGGTTGCCGGTGTCGCGGGCGACGCGGGCGCCCTGGCGCGGACGCGTCATGTCATGGGGGGCGGGCAGCGGCCGTCCAGGCTTCCGCATTGGCGGTCGGGGGAAGGCACGCGGAGGACGTGCCGGAGGACGTGCCGGAGGACGTGCCGGAGGACGTGCCGGGGAACCGCGGATGGCAGGACTTGCCGGGTTGATGAATTCTCGGGGATGGATTGGAGCTGTTCCCTTCATTCAGACTGGGTGCGCTTCTCTTTACTCGTGCGCTTCTCCTGACCCCTTGCCAGTCCAGACGCGAGTCTTCACAGTAACGGTAACCTCCTGACACGTGGGTGCGGTCGATTCCCTCTGCTACGCCCCGCGCCCTGCAGGTCCTCCGTCTGGTGATCCGGCTGTACGAGACGGTCCCGTCGCCCGACTGGGTGGACATCTGCCAGTGCCTCATGTTCCTGGACGATGCGCCCGAGGTGGCCCGCATCCTCAACCGCCTGCTGCAGGGCGGCGAGGTGAGGCCAGGAGATGCGAGCGGGGGGCTCCAGGGTCCCAGCGGCCGGCCGCCAGAGTCAGATAGCCAACCCATTCACCATCGGGAAGGGGTGCTGGGAGCTGCGCACGGGCGCGATCCGATAGCGGGCCAGTCCTCCGGGGTGGACGTTCAGTGATAACAGGGGGTCGAACGGGTGGTCAGCTTCAGGTAGCGTACTGGGTTGCAGCAACGGAGGCCCTTTGGAGAGGTAATTCAACATACCGTGTGACACACGCCACGATGGGGCATTCCCGTGTGCGTGACTGCACGCCCCGCCACCCCGCGTCCTGTGCGCATCCTCGCTCATGGTCTGCGGTCGTCGCCAAGGGGGTTTCATCAGGCAGGGTAGGGCAGGTCAAATCGAGCGTCGGGTCAAGACACGCGCTGTTGAGCCGCATCACCCCGGCCCGACATGGTGTTGATGTTGCGTATCCGGGTGGTGCGCTCCACGGAGATCCTGAAGTGGGCCCGCTCAAGGGCGGACGGCAACCCACAACCGACAACCGGCAACCGACTAACGTGTTCAGCCCTGGACTCGTGTGTACCAGCGCACACAGCACCTGCGCCTCCGCGACGCGTGGGGCCACAGCGAACCCACCCATCCATCAATCTATCAATTACTTAATCCGGGCATCGAGGAAGCGATATGTTGTGATCCTGTGGTGCTAATCATGGTTTTTCTAAAGGTTCCTCTCTCTCCTTTCTTGATCTCTCCAATTTTCCTGTCCGGGTGCCGCCCAGGAGGAGGAGCTGCTGGCCTACCAGATCGGGTTCGACCTGGTGGAGAACGAGCTGCAGTCCTTCCTCGCGGATGTGGCGGGCAGGCTGGAGCCGCCGCCGCAGCAGCCTGCCGCCGCAGCGGCGGCTGAGGCGCCGGCGGATGCGCCCGCAGCGGGTGCGCGCGGTGCTCTGACCTGACCTGTCCACTCTATCCTGCGTGCCCCGGCATGCGATGCGGCTGCGTGAAGACCGCGACGGTCTCTCAACTGCCGCTGTCCCACCCACGTGTCGGATCTTATGGTATTATGTGTCTTTGTGTGTGTCCAGCGAGGAAACCCGCCGTGCAACTCAACCCACTATCAATGTGTATTAGATTTATGTATCGTATTTATTTATTTTTGTTATATATTTATATATTATGTAGTATTTGTTTGATTTCATTATTATTATTATTTATGTATCGTATTTATTTTTTGTTATACATTTATATATTATGGAGTATTTGTTATGATATTATTATTTTATTATATATTATATATTTATGTAATATATGTGTGTGCTCTCTCAGAGGGCTCTATGGAGACCGACGCGCCGGCAGCCGCACCGGACGCGGCCCCGGCGGCCGCAGCGCCGGAGGCCGCCGGGCCGCTGGCTGCCCGCCTGGCCAAGCTCCGCGACATCCTGTCCGGCAAGACCCCCATCGCGCTCTACCTGGACTTCCTGTACAGGTGGGTGCGTGCGTGTGCGTGTTTTTGAACCACGTCCCGCGTCGAGGACACCCACTGCCTCATCCCCCGGAGACATGTCCCGCCCCCGCGCCCCGCCCCCGGCCCCAGGTCCCGGTCGTGTCCGTCTATGGAAGGTCCCCATCCCACTACGTAATCACCTCTCCTCCCATTCCATCCTTGCCACATCACTCCTAACATCGCTCCTGTTACGGTCCTCCCGCCCATTTCCCCGCTTCTTCCTTCCCTCGTCCGTCCTCTCCCTCCCTGAATCTCTCCCTCATCAAAAGCCTCGTCCTCCCGCCCGCCCCTCACTCTCTCCCGCCCGCCCCTCATTCTCTCCCGCCCGCCCCTCATTCTCTCCCGCCCGCCCGCCCTCTCTTTCGCGCACGCGCGTGCGCACGCCCAGGCACAACCACGCCGACCTGCAGGTCCTCAAGAACATCAAGGGCTCCGTGGACGCGCGGGTGTCGGTGTGCCACTCGGCCACCATCGCCGCCAACGCGCTGATGCACGCGGGCACCACCGTGGACACCTTCCTGCGGACCAACCTCGAATGGCTCGCCAAGGCCACCAACTGGGCCAAGTTCTCCGCCACCGCCTCCCTGGGCGTCATCCACAGGTGAGGGTGGGTCGGTGGGTGGGCGGGCGGGCTGGCCGGACGGCTGGATGGGTGGGTAGCATCTGGACGATGGGTGCCACATTAAGTCCGCGTCATGCAAGCCACCCCCGCGTCATGAAAGCCGCGTGGGACCACGTGCGTGTTGACGTGCCGTATATGACGCGCATTCATGAGCATCGCCTTGCCGTACATGACGCGCATTTGTACTGACGTTTTACATGTATTCCAGAAGATGCAAACCCAGGCCCAGGGCAGGGTTGCCGTGTTAATTATACTGTGGTCGCGTAGTCATGTGGGTTTCTTGCCTTCGTATACCCAGCTCCCCCCATGCAATCCGGCAACCTTCCCACCCGCCCCATCCGTTCCGCCCTGTCTGCCGGGTGCAGGGGTCACCTGACGCAGGGCCGCGCCCTCATGGCGCCCTACCTGCCGCGCGGCGGCGCCGCGGGCGGGGCCGCCGGCGGCGCGGGCGGCAGCCCCTACAGCGAGGGCGGTGCGCTGTACGCGCTGGGCCTCATCTACGCCAACCACGGCCAGGACATCCGGCCGTTCCTGCTGGAGAGCCTGAGGGGCACCTCCAACGAGACGACGCAGCACGGCGCCTGCCTGGGGCTGGGTGAGTGGAGTGGAGTGGAGTGGCCGAGGCAACGTGAGGCAAGGCGCCGCCAACGGGCCAGGCGGGGTCGCACCGGGTGGCACGGGTGCTAGGGCGGTGCCTGTCCTCCCGCTGCCCGCTGGGACCAGGCAGCGGGTTGGGCCAATTCCCCGCCATTGCCTCTCGCGCGTTCCTTCCTGTTGCCTTGTCAACGCCGTTCATGCAGAGGCGGAAGCAGTCCGCCGAATACTATGGCTGACCTAGCCCGACGACCTGGTTGGTGTTTTGCGTTGTTTGAGTTCGAACGGGATATGTGCGCCGTCAAGAAGATGAAACATCCCCCGGTCACGATTTTTGATTTATGGATGCATTGCGGAGTGTCTGTGAGCAGCGCCCCTCCCCACGGCGCCCCAAGTTTCTCCGCCCGGACCCTCCCCGCCCGGACCCACCCCGCCCGGACCATCCCCTCCCCGCCCCACCCCGTCCCGGCCGACCCCCAGGTCTGGCGGCGCTGGGCACTGACGACGACGAGGCGCTGGAGGACATCAAGAATGTGCTGTACAGCGACAGCGCGGTGGCGGGCGAGGCGGCGGGCATTTCGTTGGGGCTGCTGTGCTGCGGCAGCGGCGGCGAGCGCGTGGCGGCGGAGGCGCTGGCGTACGCGCACGACACGCAGCACGAGAAGATCATCCGGGGTGCGACGGGTCGGGGCGCCGCCAGTGAACACGCTGTGTGTACATGAGAAGCGGCCAGCGAGGAAACCAGGTGGAGGGTGAGGGCTGTTGTGAGGCGAGCATCCTGAGCCGCGAGGGATCCAGGGGGCGGCTGTAGGTGGAGTTGCCGTGTGCGGGCGCGGGGTATGGAGACGAGGGGCCGTGTGTTCAGCACACAGGCACGCACATGTCGGTGGGCTTCTCATTTAACACATGCACACACACCCACACCCAACCGAACCTAGGGACCGGCACTCTTTACATGCGCGTTTAGCGAGGAACCTGCCCGACCCAACCCTGTGTGTGTCCGCTGTCCGTGCAGGCGTGGCGCTGGGTCTGGCGCTGATGCAGTACGGCCGCGAGGAGGCGGCGGAGGCGCTCATCGAGCAGATGACTCGGGACGCGGACCCCATCATCCGATACGGAGGGATGTACGTCATTGGCATGGCGTACAGGTAAGGGATACGGCGATACGACACCCGCCTGCGCGGTCGTCCGCACGCCCCTCGTTACCCGTGTGTTTGCACGATGTTCCCATTCTTGTGGAGTACGGCATGGCAGGTTCCGGCACCTGCGCACCTGACGGTGTTGCATCCCGTGCCGCGTCGTGCCGTGACGGCCTGTCACTCCTCGCACGGCTCCTGGCCGGATGATATCTGTCGCGGGTCCTGTGCGACATAGACTACATTTTATCATTCATAATGGTTGATTCATTCATTCCCGCTTGGCGCCGCAGGGGCACCGACAACAACGCCGCGGTGCAGAAGCTGCTGTCGTTCGCGGTGAGCGACGTGAGCGACGACGTGCGGCGCGCGGCGGTGCTGTGCCTGGGCTTTGTGCTGATGAACGTGCCGCACCAGTGCCCGCGGATCGTCGCGCTGCTGGCCGAGTCGTTCAACCCGCACGTGCGGTGAGGCGGGTTGGGGCGGGAAAGGGGGGGGGCCGGAGACGGCGCGCGGGTGAGGACGATGGCGAAGAACATTGTGTCGTATCGTCTGCCTGTGTGCTGCAAATGGAAGCTCTGACCAGCGGTGCCCAACGACCTATGGAAGATTGGGCTGGAAAATATCAATGCCAAGCTGTACACGTTTCGGTGCTTGGCGAGGAACCCGCCCGACGACCACCCAATCCAGTGACCTACAGACCCACCGTGATATCCCGCAAACGCGATTGCATCAACAGCCCACCCGACCCAACCCAGGGACCTGTGCTCTGAAACGACTTACCAGCGCCTCTATGTGCGCATGTGCATATGTGTGCGCCCGCAGCTACGGTGCCGCCATGGCGGTGGGTCTGGCCTGCGCGGGCACCGGCCTGAAGGAGGCGGTGGCGCTGCTGGAGCCCATGCTGTCGGACGCGACGGACTACGTGCGGCAAGGAGCGCTCATCGCGATGGTGGGTGGGCGGCTGGCGGGGCGGCTGGCGGGGCGGGTGAAAAGAAAAGGAAAACCCTGCAGGCCTGCACACAGACCCCGGGTGGGCGGGCGGGTGGCCGGCGAGCGAGGCGCTACCCGTCCGTGGCGTTGGCCCTGTTGCACACCTGCAACCAAGGAGGGAAGGGCATCGTCGCGCAGCCGCTGTGGGCAGCGTACAGGGGGAAGCAGACGGAATCATCATCCGCGCCGGCCTGCGAGCTGCGGCGACTGGCTGCTACATGTCGATTTTGAGGTCCGAACTCAATGACCAGCCTCGTATAAACATCGGTGCCGTCCGATGTCGCGCGGCGGCGTGCGCTGTACAGTAGTGCTGGACCGAGCAGCAAGGTGTTCCCTCTGGACCCCTGGACGTTTGCCATCGTCATCCGGCTGTCGTTTCCTCGCCGTCCCCGCTACCCTCCACCCCTCGCCCACCCCCCAGGCGCTGGTGCTCATACAGCAGCCCGAGTCCCGTGTGGCGCCCTTCCGCAAGCGGCTGGATAAGTTCATTACGGAGAAGCACGAGGAGGTGCGCGGAGGGAGGGCTGACGCTAAGGAAAATCAAAAGCAAAGAACGAATTCGGAGGGAGGGCACAGGCCGCAGGCCGTGCAAGGCGGGGATGGCTTAGAGTGGGCGGGGCCGGGCGGTGCGCCGGGTCCGTGGGAGCGTGGGTTCCAACCACCACCGGAGGTACCAGACGGCACCCGGCTAGAAAGGTTTGCGGCGGCGGATGGCCGGGGGCGGGAGGTCATCTTTGTTGGACCAGTCTCCCCTTTCCTCCCCCTTCCGGAGATTGCCCCGTGTCCGCCTGTCTTGTCACCGCCGAAACACCATCCACATGCACCCCATCCCGTCGGCTCCCCGCGCGCCTCCCCCTCTCCCTCCCTTCCTTGCTCCTGCTGGAGCCCGTTTCGCGCTTTACAACGGAATCCCAGCGGTCTGGCCGTCAGCGCAGCACCTCATGATGAGCAGCAAGTGTCGACGCTCCGGCCCCCCTGTTGCCTCCCCACTCCTCTCCCGGGCTCGCCCTTCCGGCAGGTGATGTGCAAGATGGGCGCCATCATCGCGGCGGGCATCCTGGACGGCGGCGGCCGCAACACCACCATCGGTCTGCGCTCCCGGTCGGGCTACTTCCGGCGCACCTCCGTGGTGGGCCTCGCCGTGTTCACACAGTACTGGTACGCACCGAACCGCGCGGAGGCTCCGGGTCTGGGCCGGGCAGCGAGGGGCTTAACACAGTAAAAAAGGGCGAATAGGGCTGGGCAGGGATGAGCGGGAAAGTCCCGTAACGCTCGCCCTTTCTCATCGGCGTGAGGGGGATGTGGGTCGCGGGACACGGCAGGGCCGGCCCTCACACAAGGCCGCAGTGAGGAGTACATCCTGTGCAACCTCGCGCCGGCCGTATTGGTAATGTGGGTGGTGTGCTGCAAGAGCGCCAGCGCGGTGGGCACGTGCTCGGCGGTCTGATGGATGGATGGATGGATGGATGGTCACGCTGTTTCGGTGTACGTCGGAAAGGGGCACACGTCCTCCGCGCCGCACCTCTCAGCGCCTCCTGCCGGTTCGGCCGCCGGGTCACTCCCGACGGCCGAGGGGTTCCAGGGTTCGGTGTTCCGGGCCGCGCTTTCCGCTGTCGCTTGTGGGCTTGACGCGGTCCAGCCACTCCGCCCCGCCCCGCCCCCCCCGCAACGTCACGTACGTCCAACCAGCAACCACCGGACCCCTGGCTGCTGCCTCCTGCCGCCCCGTTCCAGGTACTGGTACCCTCTGCTCTACTTCCTGAGCCTGGCCTTCCAGCCCAGCGCCCTCATCGCCCTCAACGGGGACCTCAAGATGCCCAAGGCCTCCTTCACCTGCAACTGCAAGCCCTCCATCTTCGCCTACCCGCCGCCCCTGGCCGCGGAGGTCAAGGAGACGGTGAGCCGCCGGGGCATCTTTCGACCAGGCTACCTTCCGATCCCCCTTTTGTTGTGTCTTGCCTCTCTTGCCGCTTGCGGGGTGTCACGGTTTGCTCTTGGTCTGAAGGGCCCCAGGGTAAGAAGGAAAGGCAAGTGCCGACCGGGTCGGCCGCTGTTGAACAGAGTCGCCGGAGGGTCTGCGGGCCTCCAGCGATGCTGGGTCGTCGTTCCGTCACGACCGTCGCGGCTGGCGTGAAGGCCGCTGCGCCCCCAGGGTGTGAATTCGAACCGTGGACTGCCATTCCGACGGGTCTGCGGGAACGACACGGGACGGCGAGGCGCGTTCCTCGGCGCAGGCTGCCGCACACCAGGATGCCACGTGACGCGCCCAGGCTGGCTGCGTCCCAACCGATGATGTCTTGAGCGTCGGTCTGCGGCGTCTGGCGCAACGTTGCTCCCGCAGAAGTCCAAGGTGCCCACGGCGGTGCTGTCGACGACCGCCAAGGCCGCGGAGCGGCAGCGCAAGAAGGCAGCGGAGAAGGAGAAGGGGGCGGGCGGCGCAGCCGCAGGCGGGGCCGCTGCCGCAGCGGCGGGTGCGCCCGCGGACGCGGCGGCGGGCAGCTCGGAGGCCGCCAAGGCTCCCGCTGGCGACGGCAAGCCCGAGGAAGCCGGCGACAAGATGGAGACGGACGAGGCCGCAGGCGCCACCGCCGGGGCCGCCGCGAAGAAGACGGCCGAGGCCGAGCCCAGCAGCTACACGCTGGAGAACCCCGCCCGTGTGGTGCCGGGGCAGGCTCGATTCGTGGTGCTCCCCACCAGCGGCCGCTGGGTGCCCGCCAAGCGGGAGACGCCACTCGGCATCCTGGTGATGCGGGACACCCAGCCCGGGGAGCCCCTTGAGCTTGTGACGGCGCAGGGAGACGCGGCCGCGCCGGCGCAGGGCGCGCCGGCGGCGGCGGCTGCCGCCGCGGCGCCGGCCGCCGCGCCGGCGGCGGCGGCGCCAGCGGCCGCCGCGGACATGGACGACGAGCCGCCGCCGCCGGCGCCGTTCACGTACCAACCGTAGTGCGGTGGGGACGTGGGTGGCGACGGGCCGTCGGACGGGTGCGGGCGTTGAGAGAGGTGTTTGTCCGGGGGTCCGGGGCCGCCGTCAACAACCGTGGTGGACACACGGACTCGGACTCTCGGGGGGTGGTTCAGCGGACGTTGGTTGCTCAGTTCGGATGTGGATGGTCGCAGCGGGTTGAGGCCGTGGCGGGTGTGGTTTCAGTGTGTGCGGCTTGCGGGTTGCAAAGGGACCGTCTGGGGCGATTGGGGGGTCCGGGAGTGGCCGTTGGGGGGGTGCAGTCACGGTGTGAGCACCAGGAGCGAGCGGGCTGAAGGTGTACTCACTCTTGACTGATGGTAGGGTAGGACGAGGATGTCGCGGTGGAGTAGTGGAGGGGCAGGAGAGAAGGTCCTTTGGCACTCGCAGGACATTGTTTTCATCTGGCGTGGGGGTTGCCGTCGCGACAGGCGCGGTGTGTGTTTGTGTGTGTGTGTGTGTGTGTGTGTGTGTGTGTGTGTGTGTGTGTGTGTGTGTGCACGTACCCAGTTGCTGCCTGCGGACGTTCCGGTAGAGCTTGGACACACCACCGGGGTCGCCCACTGAACGCAGCCCTCATCCGGATGGGAGAAACGGAGGTGGATGGGTTCGGACAAGGCCAATCGTGTAACAGGTAAATACCTAGTTTCCCATGTGGGTGCGCCGTGGGATGGACGAGCTGTACGACAGTATCTTCCGCACCACGGCGGGCGCTAAGGCGTAGCTGGAATGTCAGCTGGGAGTCAGCGATTGCGAAGCCTGTCGAGGAGCGCGTACTGTACGCAACCTGGGTGATTTGAGTTGTCAATGTCAAATTTCTCTCGCCCACCCAGCGCTGCAGAAGCACCATTTGCGGAGAGTAGTACTCTGCGTGCTGCTTGCTTTACGTGTCGTTGACAGCATGAGCCACTAGGTCCAACCTAACCCCAAGCACTCGCCGACGAAGGCGGCCCCGCCTCGGCGGCGCTGCCGTTGGGTTCGGGCTGTCTGGGGTCTCATCCGCGTCCCTTCCCATGCGCCGGTAGTGTCCTGGACGGAGCCGGGTCACAGCCCGAACCGCTTGACCAATGTTCCTCAGCGATGGGCACCTGGCGAGGGTCGCGTGCCTCCCTTCCAGCCCGGGCCGCTCGCCTTCTTGCGATCCTTGTAGCAGCAGGGGGTTGCCCCACAGCGGTGTACTCCAGCACCACCCTCCGGGGATCAGGCAGGATTGGCTCAGATTGGTTGCATGTGCGACAAGCTCGCGTGGGTTGCAAACACAACAGGGTGATTGTTTGCTACCAGAGACGTGATGTCAAACTAAAGCCGTCCGTACACGGCGGAAGGTTTCGATCCGCTCATCGCTTTAGCTCAGCGGAAAACCGCTACCTAGTACCGCAACTGTTGAGGTTGCCGGCGATATGCCGCTGCAGGCTGCAAGGTGGCAGCCCACCCCGGGTCCAACCCGCCACACACAGCCGGGGTCCTCATCCTGGTGCGACGGGGTCTTGCGGCGACAGTTGATTCGACACCCCAAACCAGCTGTCGCCTCCCCAGCGGGACTGGCCCAAGCTGCTTACGGTGGCGGGTCGGCCGCTGCCCATTGTAGGCGACCAAGCTATGTACCTGCAACACTTCACTTGGGTTGCTTTGCACGCGCCAGTTGTGCCATCAGTCAAGTGATGGCACACCGAAGCGCCCATCCCGTATCGTGTTCCATAAAGACATTGTGTATCCGCGGCTACAATTAGAGCACGGCAGGGAATTTGACTGGACGTATGTACGAACTTGACTAAAACGGCGGGAATCGCGTGTTCGTGATGCCACAGAAAAATACCTGCCTCTGCGACTTACAAATTTTGTAGCTAGAGGTTATAATATACTAGAACCTTCAAGCCTTGCATTTTAACTGCATAGCACAAGCAGCGGACATGTAGAACGCAAATGCGTCGGCAATGCGGCCCATACGCTCCCAAACGCTCTTTGTGCAATATTTGTGAACACGTCCCATAAATTTTCCTGAAAGTAACAACCATTTTTGAACTCTCTTTCGCAGACCGGTCACCGCGGCTGTCCACCCAGCGACTGTTTTCGTACTAGGTTGGCTCTTGACGAATGGCGGGGTGGCAGGAGCGTATCGATTTGCAGGACATATCGAATATGGCTGCGCGGCAACCAGGGCGCCATGGGAAGCCCTCGCAAATTCCAGGGAAGCTCCAGACCTTCATCGAGCTGGTGTGTGTGCCGGACTCCGTCCCCTCCTGTTCCCCGGGCGGGCCCCATGCCAACGATTAAGCAACCATGAACCACCATCGCCAGGCCACCACAGCGCTGAATTAGGGCAAGGAAAAGCTCACGGCGGGCTTGCGCGCCCTCACTGCGCGCCCTCACTGCGTCCAGCACGCCCATCCCCCGTCGTCCTTTCCCCTTCCCAACCCCGACCCAGATTGAGGCCGGCGGTGTCATGGGCTGGGCGACCGCCGAGGAGGACGTCACGGCCCTGCCGCTGGAGGTGGCGGACCCCAGGCGGCTCAGACGTCATCTGGAGTCGCGCCTGCAGCGGTAGGACGACCGTCGGGGGCCAGTGGGCTGTTGGCCACCGTCACCCATCTGCCCATGTGGCAGCATCACCGAGTCTACGAATGCCGTCCCGAGGGTGGCTCTGCCTCAATTTAAGCTGTTGGGATCGGCCGACAGAGCGCGCATGTGCGGGTGGATGTGGGTGACTGGGTGTGTCTCCTGCAGAAACAACGTACCTGTCTTGATCTGGGTCGCTCGCGAAGGGAGTGCCCGCCAAATGGCCGACCCGGTGGGGGCCCGCCGCCCGGTTTCTCTTCCGCGAGGTGACGCCCTGACGGCCTGAGCCCTGGCCGTTCCCTCCCTCTGCAGCGACGCAGTGCTGCGGGAGCGGTGGCTGGAGGGTCTGCAGGAGGCCTGCGAGGACGTGGACGCGCTGCACAGGTGTGCGAACTCCTGACTTTCCTCCAAGAGCCGCATTTCGCCGACGTAGTGCGCGCTGTAGGGAGATGACGGAGTTGGGGGGGAGTTTGTTTCAACGGAAACGGGGCCGTTATCGCCAACGGAAAAGGACGGTGGGCGGGAGCCGAGCTGCGAAGGCAACGGCGCTGGGGTCTGATTCCGGTGATACCGCGTCGAAGTGGTGGCCGGAAAGTACTGACGGGCCGGTGTGCCGGTTTGGTAGGCTGCCGTACGGTATGGTTGATCACGTGGGTCGCATCATGGGTTGCCGTGTGGGTCTCCATCGGGAAGCCCGTGCCAGGACGCAGGGGATGGCCTCCCAATGCTGACGCTGGGTGGCAGACGCTGTCGCACTGCCACCCACCCACCTGGTAGGGCTCTGCAGCTGGGCCCCCTGCCAGGCTACCCTGCCAGCCACGGAGGGATTCCACGGAGCAACAAGGGAGAAGGAGCATGGCGGTCTTTAACAAGTAGAATAAGAAAAAGCTTTCTGAGCTGTCTGTCGTTCACGTCCCGCTCAGATCATGCCCAGTACCACCCGCTCCGAAACCTCATACCCGACGAGTGACCCGACCCAGATGGGAACTGGCTCCCCCGACCGCAACCCACATCGCCTTTTTGGTCCCCGGCCTGGGTCCCCGTGCTCTAGGGCGTTGCTGCCGATGGCGCTGGCCGTACCGCCCTCGGTGGGCTCCGGACCTGGCTCCGGAACCTACTTCGGCACCGGCGGCGGCGGCGGCGGCGGCAGCTGCGGCGATTCCTTCCTGCGCTGCGTGCTGGGCGTGGCATGCCTGCAGGTAGTACGGCACCGGTACGACAGGGGCCTGACCGGGACGACGGGACCGCCGCGATGCTGAACACAGGAGCCGGCGGCGCGAGGGCCGGGGGTCGGCGCGGGGGGAGTGGGGATGCGTGCATCTCGGCCGCAGCCGAGTGCGGGTGCAAGGACCCACACGTGAAGGAAGGCGTCTCTCCGCAAAAGAGCGCGCGGCGCGCGCTGTGTGCGGAATCCGCTGGTTTGGTGACACGCAGGCCCGCGCTTCGCTGCTCGGCTGGGCGAACCGAACCCGGCTCCCTCCCGCGCGCGTGTGTCGTACCTCGTACGGCATCCCTGTAGCGTCGATCTTGCCTGCGAAGTGTTTTGCGTGGTATGTGTGCCGCATTCCTTGTTACTTTGTTCACGGCCTCCACCCCTCGGCCCCAGGCGCCAGTGGCCACCTTGCTTCTCCAGCGCCTGCCCGTGCTGGCTATGGCGGAGCCCTCGGCCGGGGACGCGCCCGGCTCCAGCGGCATGGGCGGGGGAGGCGGAGCCGCCGGGGCGTGCACGGGCGGCGTGCCGGGGCTGATCCTCAGCCAGCTGCGATGGTGGGTCGTTTGTGGAGGAGCTGCTGGCGGGGGGGGGGACGCTCGGATGAAGAGCTGATGAGATGGCTGTCGCCGTGGTTGGCGTGCAGTCCTACCCCATTGGAGGAGCTGCGTTCGTTTCGATGTGTGGCATCCGTTGGGCCTTGATCTGGTTCAGGAAGCGCTTGGCAGTTGGTGCTTTGCGGGCTCGCGTCCAGGGTCGCCAGCACACCGCCAGCGACAGGGATCCGTACACCTTGCCGGCTCCCCCGACCTGCCTCAGGTTGGATGTGGTTCCCGACTGCGGTGGCGGGGGCGGCAGCGGCGGCGAGGGCGGCTCGCCGCTGGTTGACGTGGTGCTGGAGGTGCTGCCGCTGACGCCCCCGGGGCTGCAGCGGCAGCTGATCGGATTGCTTCCGGAGCTGGCCACGTTGGAGGATCACGGGGTGGGGGGGTGGGTGGGTAGGGAGAGTGGGTAGGTGGGTGGGGGGATCTGAGGGTGACGGCGGGGCTCAGAGTTATCGGGCGGTCGGGTGCAGGACGATGCAGCGGAGTTGACTATCGTCGTGTGATGGCGGCGAGTGAGGCTGTCGAGGTGTAATTCCGGGTGGTTGACGTTCAGGCAGGAGGGCAGCCAGGGATCCAGATCTGTGCCATCCCTTGATCCCGTGGCCCCGGTGTGCCCCCCTTCGGTGTGCCCCGCCCGGTGTGGCCCCTCGCCCGGTGTTCGCAGCGGATCGTGGAGAAGCTGGGGGAGCTGCTGGACGCGGAGCTGGCCTTCGTGGCACCCACCCTGGAGGCGCTGCAGCAGCTGCAGTTGGGGCCCGAGCTGCAGGACCAGGTGGGGTCTGAGGTGGGGCCGGCAGGGGAGGGGGGAAGGGGCAGGGGAGGGGGAAAGGGCAGGGGAGGGGGAAAGGGCAGGGGAGGGGGAAAGGGCAGGGGAGGGAAAAGGGGCAGGGGAGGGGGAAAGGGGCAGGGGAGGGAAAAGGGGCTGAGGGGGTTGCGGACGGAGCGAAGCGAGAGCCAGGACGCGTCAAGAGCTCACGGGAGTCGAGGCAAGAAGAGGACTTGACTGAGGATGGCTAAGGAGGCTTTTCGCAGTACGATTGATAAGGCCCCTTGGACTGGGATCAGATGGATCCGACCCACGTGCATGTGGATGATGACGTGATGTCCCGCCGTACTGAACCCGCAGGTCGTTCTGGACATGGTGCAGCGTCTGCCGGGAGTAGATTCAGACGATCTGCCGGCGCTCGTACGGTTTGTCGTACAGTACAGCACGGGACCCATCACCACCGGCGGGCCGGGCGGCTCCGGCCGCGGTGGCGGCGGCGGCGGCGGAGCCGCCTCCGCCTCCGCCACCGCGCCGCAGGTGGTTGCGGCGCTGCGGGGCAGCCTGCCCATGGTGGACCTCACTGACCCACGGGTCAGTGTGCCGGACCGCAAGGGCAAGCGCTCCGGCGGGCCGCGCGAGCCCGTCGAAGTGCGCCTGCTGCGTGAGCTGGCGGTGGCACTGGCGGCCAACGAGGCGGCGGCGGGCGCGGTCCTGCGGGTGAGAGTCCTACACGTCATGTCGTACTGGTACGGCACTGAAAGCCGCCCAGTACCAGAAAGCCCTCGGGTGGGGGCTTGCATGTGGTCGGAAGCACCCACGTGGGATTTCTCGTTCGTGTAGGCTCGCCATTCCACGTCGCTTCTTGGAAGTCCAAGTTGCTTCTTCTGATGGCTGCAAGAGGAAAGGCATCGCGCCGGACATAGGGATTGGAGGGTTACCTCTTATATGTTTTTTTCTCTGCTTCACAACGACAGCGCCATGATTGCTTTACAACGGCCGTTTCAACAACGGCCGTTTCAACAAGTCGGCGACATCAATTCGTGAAGACGGGATGCCGCCCGGGCAGCGACGGACTCCACCAGGCACCGCTGCAGCGAAGGCCGGCAGCGTTGTTGGAGCACGAAGGCCGTACCGTCATCACCCTACACGCATACCCGGGGAGACACGAGGTTACCGTCTAGGGTGTCTCCGGGACTGGTCCTCCTGAGGTGCCACCCTGGCCTGCAAGGACGACCCTTTCCTTCCCGTCCCTACAATGCACCCTTCCTGTCACAGGCCATCTCGGCTGCCGGGACCCGGGCGCGGGCCGGCCCCGGGGGCTCCTCCGCCCCTGATCTGGATCCCGACGGCGGCGAGCCTGGCGACGAGGCGGAGGAGGATCCGGATCCGGATCCCGAAGGCAGGAGAGGCGGCGGCGGGGCGGCGGCGGCCGCCGCCGCACTCGCCGGCGGGCCCGTGCAGCTCGTCCCGTTGGATCTCTGGATCCTGTTGGCGCTCCTGGGAGGCCGCCGCGGCAAGGAAGTCGACAAGATCCTGCGCGCCAAAATCTGTGAGGGTACGGTGCGGTACGGTGGTGTACGGCAGGTTAGCCTCGTCGCGGCCTCGTGCTTAGAGAAGCCGTGCTTAGAAGCCATGCCTAGAGCATGTTACCTCCATCGTGGCGCATTTTGCGTTTGTGCCTTTCCCGCGCCACCTCCCGCCCCGCCCCCTACCCTGGGCTAGTCTCGTATTTCGGCGTATTTGGTCCCCTACCCCTACCCCTACCCCTACCTCCCGCCCCTTGCCGCCCTTCCTGGGTCCCGATTCCCAGCCCCACCTCGGCCCCCTACCTCCCGCGTCCCGCCCCACCTCCAGGCACCGCGGGCCCCTCCTGGCTCTCCGGAGTGCTGCTGGGCCACGCGGCCGCGCTCCGGGAGGTGTGGTCCGCAGCCATGGGCCTGGCCGCCGGCCTGGCGGGCAGCAAGCCGGCGGGCGGACCGCTGGCGGCGGCGGCCGCGCGGCTGTACGCGGTCATGTTTGCCGCCATGGCGTCACCGGACGACTCGCTGCAGCGCATTGTGGGTGTTTTGTTTTGTTTTGTGATTCAGGATATCAAGCCCTGCCCGTGTGCGTGCGTGCGTGTGTAAAAGATACGGTAATTGAGCCGCGTGCGTGTGTGTTTGTACATGTCATAAAGTAAAGTGCTGGGGTGGAATTCGTGGAATGCGAACCGCGGGTGCGAACTGCGGGTGGCACTGACTGCCCGCAGCGCGCTGCCCATGATATGCCGATGTGTCCCTCCAGCCCTACCTGACCCCCTGCCTGGCCCCCTGCCTGCATCCCTGCCTGACCCCCTGCCTGACCCCCTGCCTGACCCCCCTGCCTGACCCCCTGCCCGACCCCCTGCCTGACCCCCTGCCTGACCCCCTGCCTGACCCCCTGCCTGACCCCCTGCCTGACCCCCTGCCTGACCCCCCTGCCTGACCCCCCTGCCTGACCCCCTGCCTGACCCCCCTGCCTGACCCCCCTGCCTGAACCCCCTGCCTGACCCCCCTGCCTGAACCCCTGCCTGAACCCCTGCCTGACCCCCCTGCCTGACCCCCTGCCTGAACCCCCTGCCTGAACCCCCTGCCTGAACCCCTGCCTGAACCCCTGCCTGACCCCCTGCCTGACCCCCTGCCTGACCCCCTGCCTGACCCCCCTGCCTGAACCCCCTGCCTGACCCCCCTGCCTGAACCCCTGCCTGACCCCCTGCCTGACCCCCCTGCCTGACCCCCTGCCTGACCCCCCCTGCCTGACCCCCTGCCTGACCCCCCTGCCTGACCCCCTGCCTGACCCCCTGCCTGACCCCCTGCCTGACCCCCTGCCTGACCCCCTGCCTGAACCCCTGCCTGAACCCCTGCCTGAACCCCTGCCTGCCCCCCCTGCCTGACCCTCACCCCCCCCCTTTGGTTGGTCGCAGGAGGTGCTCCACGCGCTCCACAGCCACCTCGGCTCGGGGGTGGCGGAGGAGGTGGACACCGCACTGGCGGCCCTGGCGCAGCTGGCGGAAGGTGAAGAGCGGGACACACACACAGTCTCTCCCTCTTCCTCTCTCTCTCTCTCTCTCTCTCTCTCTCTCTCTCTCTCTGTGTACTCCATCCTCCCCTTATGCCCGACGCGGCGCAGACCCCTTCCCGTCCCCCCGCAGTTTCAATATGTCCAACAATTTTCTATAACTCCCCGTCACCCCCTCTCCCCCGTGCCAAACGACGCGCAGGTCCGCTCGCGAGGCCGGCCGCCGCGCCAGCCAGCAGCAGCGCCGGCGGTGGTGGCGGCGGCGGCCCGCCCGCCCCCGCGCTGTCCCAGTACGGCAGCGCTCTGAGCAACTGCCTGGACCACCTCGAGGCCTTCAGTGACGACCAGCTGGCCCGACTCTTCGATGTGTTGGCGGCGGTGACGGGCGGGGCGGAGGGTGAGCGGCGCCCCGGGTGTGTGTGTGTGTGTGTGTGTTTAGAAAACTGAACCCGCCCGACCTGCCCGACCCGTATGTGTATGTGTGTGTTTAGATAAGAGACCCACCCGACCCAAGCCACGTGTGTTTGTTTAGAAATGCAACCCATGTGTGTGTGTAAAAGAAAACTGAGCCGTGTGTGTGTGTGTGTGTGTGTGTTGAAATGGAGGGCAAGCGCCCCCCCGCCAGGGGTGGACGGGACCGGCACGGCGGCAGAGGGGAGAGAGGAGACGAGCCCAGACGAACCCACAAGGCAGCGATCCTGGCCTGCGCACTTGGGTTGTGGAGCCGGCTCGCACTTGGGTTGCGGCAATTGTGCTTTATTCAACTTGAAGCGTGATACCCGCCTCGGGATGCAGGTGTGGCGTGGCGGGCGGCGGCGGAAGCTCGGGCGGCGGCTTCGATCGAAAGCGGCCGGGCGGGGGCGGCAGTGCGGATTGCCGGCGGCGCCAGCGGGCGGCTGGAGAGCGAGGTCCAGATCGTCGTGGATAAGGCCCTCAAGGGTAGTGCGTCGTACAAACGCATCGGCATCGCCGGCTCGCTGGCGTTCCTGCGACGAGTCGGCAGCGCGTTGATGCTGCTGGACGCCGGCGGGGACGGCGGCGGCCGGGACGCCGGCGACGACGACGGCTTCGGTGCGTCTCCTCATTATTGTTATAAGTTGTGCATTTGGGCCTGCAGCTTTTGCTTCTATCAGGCCATATTTGACTCGTCGGACGCGTAAGTTTTGGATCCCTTACATCTCCAGTGCTGTCGCCCGCGCGCAATCTCACACGGGACAGCTGAGAAGCGCAACTCCCCTGATGCCGTACCTGCCGTACTTGACTGTCGTATACCCTCGAGAATTCGTACCCGGATTCGTACCCGGGCCCGCTGGACATACACCATACCTTGCGCAGACGTCCTGCTGAGGGAGTGGCGGAGCCGGCTGGACGACCTGGTGATGGCCACGGAGGGGCACGGGGCCGCGCGCGCGCTGGCCTTCGGGCTCATCAGCAACATGCTGCGGCGGCAGGCGCCGGCCGCCGCCGCCGCCGCATCGGCCGCCGCAACGGCGGCCAAGAAGCTGCCGGACGCGGAGTTGGCGGGGAGCTGGGGCGCGGCGCTGCCCCTGCCGGCGCTGGAGCAGTTGATCGACGTAATGCAGGCGGTGAGGCGTGGGCGGGCGGGGAAATGGGTGGAAGCTGTGATGGCCAGGCCCAGGTGGAAGGGGGGGCCCTGCCGCGGCCTACATCCCCCGCGTTTCCGGTTCCGCACCTCGATCCCCTTCCCCTTGTGCCCCCTCTGCCCCCCCCCCTGACCTCTCCGCCGTGGCCCCTCCCAGGAGCTGCTCGAGCAGCGCCTGGTGGTGGACCTGCCCCGGCCGGACGCGCCGCTGCCGGATGTGCGGATCGCTGGGTGCAGCCGGCCCTTCAGGTGGGTGGGTCGCATGGGGGTGGGGGTGGGGGTGGGGTGGTGGGCGGGTGTGTGTGTGTGTGACCGGGGCCGCAGTTTGGGGATGTCGGGATGTGAGTTGGGCGGACAGGGCAGGAGGGGTGTGTGTGTGTGTGTGTATAAAGATATAAAGAACTGGAGCCGCGAGGCCGAAAGTCGGTGACGAGGACGACAGGAACGACGGCGTGTGTGTTTCGTACGACTGCGTTGGTCAGGCGGGCGCGCGTGTCACCGTAGCTGCGCCCTGGAACTGTCCCTGTGTTTGGCCATCGGCTGGCCCCGGCCCGGCCCGCCTGCCCACCCACCTCCTCCCTACCAATGTCCTATACCCACCTCCTCCCTCACCTCCCCGACCTCACGACCCACCTCGCCCTCCGGGCTCCCCACTCCCTCCCTCCTCGCTGATCGCCCCGTCTGGTCTGGACTCGTCTCCGTGGGCCTCTCCATCCTCCGCTCCCCCCGGGAGCAGCTGCGCCGTCTGGCTTAACTTGGACGTCAACAACACCGAAGTGGGCATCAAAGTGAGGGACGGAAGCGGCGGGCGGAGGTGTCGGGGTTATGGGTTGCTGTGGGACGAGGAGCCGTCCGGAAGGGAGTGGATGCGGGGCGGCAGGAGGGGGGTAGGGGTGTAGTCGGAGAACGTATCAGATGCCTGACATGCGCGGGCGCCCTGACCCCTGGGACGCGACTGCAGACGCTTGCACCCTGTCATACATTCATCTGTCGTACTATTCTGGCGTACAACAAACCGTCGTGGCCGTGCCGGCACATACAGAGCTGCGATGCGCTCGGGTTTGCACGTGTATATGCTGCCGTGCTCGTTGGAGGCAGAAGCATGGCCTGGAACGGGCTTACAGCAGCAGGTCAGGTAGCTGAGGCTGGTGAGATGATTTGCCCCCACCCTTTGGCTACCCCCGTATCGTGCTTACCTCCCTCCCTGCCTCCCTCCCTGCCTCCCTGCTTTCGCCGCCGGCTGCTGCCCGCAGCTGTGGCCGCTGGCCGCCAGCTCCTCCGTCTCTGACCGGGACGTGCTCGTGTGGATGGCGCCTTGCCTCAGGTGGGCACCGGGGGCGTGTGGCGGTGCGGTGCGGGGTGGGGTGGGGTGGGGGTCTATCGGGGTCACTGGGTCAGTGGGGGCCAGGTCGAGGGGAGTTCCCCTTCCCGTGTCCCTTTTCTCTCCTTCCGGCGTCGGCCGCTTGCACGGCGCGCTTTATGTAAACCCCTGAACCCTGGAGCCCTGCAATGACGGAGATCTCTGCACCCTTCGCGACCTCCTCACCGCCCGCGCTGTGCCCCTCGCTGCCCTCCTGCCCTTCCCCCTCCCGCGCTGTGCCCCTCGCTGCTGTGCGCTGTGCCCCTCGCTGCCCTCCTGCCCTTCCCCCTCCCGCGCTGTGCCCCTCGCTGCCCTCCTGCCCTTCCCCCTCCCGCGCTGTGCCCCTCGCTGCCCTCCTGCCCTTCCGCGCTGTGCCCTCGCTGCCCTCCTGCTCCTTCCTGCCCTCCCGCGCTGTGCCCCTCGCTGCCCCTCGCTGCCCTCCTGCCCTGCGCTGTGCCCCTCGCTGCCCTCCTGCCCTTCCCCTCCCGCGCTGTGCCCTCGCTCCTGCCCTTCCCCCTCCCGCGCTGTGCCCCTCGCTGCCCTCCTGCCCTTCCCCCTCCCGCGCTGTGCCCCTCCTGCCCCTCCTGCCCTTCCCCCTCCCGCGCTGTGCCCCTCGCTGCCCTCCTGCCCTTCCCCCTCCCGCGCTGTGTCCCTCCTGCCCCTCCTGCCCTTCCCCTCCTGCCCTTTTCCTTCGTGTCCCCGGCGCCGCAGCCTGGTGTGCCTGGTGACCCTGCTCAAGTCCGGGGAGCTGGCGGACGTGGATGCGCTGGTGGGCTGCCCCCTCGTCATGTTCCCCCTGGAGCTCATCCAGGACGACGAGGTGGAGCCCAGGGGGGGGGGGCGGTATAGGAAATTGGTAGACATTTTCAAACTGCGAGGTGGGGCCAAGTGGGGGGAGGGTCTTTCCGGTGACTGTTTCGCGATTTCGCTGTCTTTATTGACTGAAAGGGGGGTCTTTCCGGGATTTAGTTGCTTGTTCCGGGCAGGCCATGTCTCCCGTGCATTTCTCCCGTGCATCTCTCCCGTGCATCTCTCCCGTGCACCTCTCCCGTGCATCTCTCCCGTGCATGCCGCTGGGAGCTGTAGATGTTTCGCTTCGCACTTGGGTGTCTCGACGGCTGACGGGGATCTTCCTGCGGGCTGCACGCTGACAGCGTTGTATGACAGGGCGGACACGAAGCGAAGCACATGTGGTGGTTGTTCGCGCATCATCTTCCCTTTCAGCATGGACACAACCTTACCACCGCACCACCGCACCGGCATCCGTGCCGGCATCCGTGCCGTGCCGGTTCTGGTTGGTTGTGGTGTGGGTCGCAGGGAGTCAACAGCCTCCACGAGTTGCCGCCCGGCGTGACGGCGGCGGTGCTCACGTGTCTGCAGGTGTGGTGGACAGACCGGACAGACAGGCGGACAGACGGACGGACATAGGCGCATCGCGGATGTGTGTGGGCACGGCCAGGGGCATGGCTAGGGAAGGGATGCCGTGGGGCGGGTCGTGCGCAGGTCCGCTGCCCTGCATGCTGTCGTTCGGTGCGGTTCCAAGGCAGACAGGTAGATAGGCAGGCAGACAGACAGACAGGCAGGCAGGCAGGCAGGGCCCTATGGACCCTGCGGTTCGGGGCCTGGCAGTGGGGCCCTGGCAGTGTGTTCGGAGGGTCCCTGCCACGGCCTAGACGCCTTGGTGTGTTTCCCCTCCGGCCGCGTATTGACTCCTGTGCCACGCATCGGTTCCCCAATCCTTACCCCTCCGGCCGAGGCCCCGGCACCTGCACCTGCACCTGCCCCGCCTATTCCGTTGGGTCACCAAAGTACCTCGTACCTCGTACCTCGTACCTCGTCCTTATGCCGCACCTGCCTGCCTCCGCAACGGCTCCGCTCCGCGCCCCCTCCCCCTCCCCAACCCCAACCTCAACCCCACAGGCCGCCAGCACCTGGCTGAGGGAGGTGGTCAACTGCTTCAGTCCCAGCTTCTCCTCGCAGCGCCAAGCGGGGTGCGGGGGAGGGGTGCGGGGGGAAAGATTTGCATGGGTGCTGCCCAGGATCGCAGTTTGTGCGCTCGGTGTGTGTTTGTGGCGGGGGAAAGAAGGGAGGTTGGGGGCGGGAGGCGCGGAGCAGAGCGCTTCGCGGCAGAACCGCATCGCGGCAGAGCACAGCGCGGAGCAGAGCACAGCCTGACGATGTCCCCTGTCGCCTCGGGACGAGCCACCGGGCCGAGCGCGTCTCGAACCGTCCTTTGGCGGCCCCATCAGTCTACAGGCTCGGCGGCCGCCCTCGCACCCTGCTCCCCTGCTGCCGTCCTCCCCCTCCCTCCCTGCCCCAGGCCGCAGGGCAGCCAGCCCCACAGGAGCAAGCTGGCCAAGAGGTCGGCGCAGCTGGCGATGATGGAGGCGCTGGTGGCGGCGATGGTCGAGAACATGACGCCGCCGCGCGGGGGGATGGGGGCCCTGCAGGTGCGTGGGTGGAAAGGGGGAGGTAACAGGCGAAGGTCTGCTCGCGCGGTGGGGGGGATCGATGCCACTGTTGGTGTGTGTGACCAAGTGTATGCTTAGAAAATGAAACCGCTTTAAATGACCGTGTGTGTGGATGTGTTAATATCAACAACACCTGACCCCCTCTCATAGGCGCTCCGGAGCCACGCGGATCCGCTGGGCCGACATATCCAAAAGCGCGGGCCGGGGGCAGCGGCAGCCCTGACTGCCGCCGCCGCTGCCGGTGCCCCCAAGCGCGGCCGACCGGCCGGCGGCGGCGCAGCAGCCGGGGGCGCCGCCTCCGCCACCGCCGGCAGCGGCACCGCCGCCAGCCGGGCCGCCGCCGTCCTCGCGTTCCGTCGCGTCGTACGGCCGCTCACTCTCAACGGCGTGTCGGAAGCGTTCCTGAACTTGCTGACGTCACGGCCGCCGGGGCCGTACGGCGGCGGCGGCGCCGCGAACCGGGCGCCCGGTGGCGTGGACGACGACGATGACTACGAGGGCAGCGAGGCGGCGGGGCACTGGGCCAGCTGGACGGTACTGCCCATCAGGTGCGCGGTGGGAGGTACCGGCACCCAATCCTCTACCAAGGGCCGCTGCAACCCTCCTACAGGCAGGCAGGCCTGCCGGCCGGCCTCGATCCCCGGCCGTCCAACCCCTACTACCTGTCCCCCACAGTACGCCCCGATTCGATCTGTTGGCCGCCGACTCACAACCCCCTTTCCCGCCCCCACCCCACCCCTCCGCGCTGGGTGTGTCTGGGCTGTTTTCAACTTACACCCCTCCCCTCCCCTTTCCACCTCGCCAGGCTCGCCGCCGCCGCCTACCTCGTATCGGAGCTGGCGGGGAAGGCCGCGGCGGTGACGGCCCGCGCCAAGAATACGCCGGCCTTTGTGCTCAGCGGCCCGGCGGCCGTCGCGGCGGCGGACCCCTCCCTGGAGCGACTGGGCCCCAGCGACCTGGCGGTGACGCTGGCGGCGCTGATGCCGTACGTACGGAAACATCTGGACTCGGCCACGGCGGCGCTCTCAGGTGGGCGTGCTGGGGGGGGCTGCACGGCTGCCGCTGCTGCTGCGGCTGTTGGTGTTTGTAAGCGTTACACGGTGGGCCCTGGAGTTGGTGTTGTGGGTGGGTGGATGGATAATGGTTTATGGATATATTATACTTATTCTATTTAAATTAATTAGTTTTTTTATATAGCGCTTACGCAATATTATGGATGACAGGGTGGGTATTGGGGCACATAGCTGCGAGCTCGGTAGACCCGGATCCACACACCCACATGACCGCTCCGGAACCGCCCCTAACGACCTCCAACGGTCGAGACAGGCGCTCGGGTCTTGCCGTCCGCCAACAGCGTCGACATGCACCCCGTCGCCGACGGCGACGGCACGCGCACGATGGCGCAGCTGGATGCCGTACAGGCACCCCTGGAGCCCGCCGCCACCGCCGCCCAGTACGTGACGGATTCCCTGGAGCTCCTACGGCTCTTCTTCGGCGCCTTCCTGGCGTCGACCGCCGGTGGCGGCGGTGGTGGTGGCGGGGCGGGACGGGGCCGGGGGAGGCCGGCGGCGGTGGCGGCGGCGGGCGGGGCGGCGCCGTCGGAGTCGCCGCCGCCGCGCGCCCTGGCGGCGGCGCTGGCGTGCCTGGCGGCCCGGCCCGCCGCCGAAGGCGTTGTTGGTGAGACATTGATCCGCACAGGGGGCATTGCGTCGCCATTCCTGACGGGAATATGTGGACTCGTACGGTACTCGTACGGAATTAAATGTACGGATTTCTCTGATGACCTGAAGTATCGGACGCGGCGCTGCTGCCATCCTGGGTCCCTAGGCGGAGGGAGATGCCTGCTGTGGGGGCTAACTGGCTATTGCTATGAATGTGACTGCACTGCCTGCGGCCGCGTCACGGACCCGTGCGGTTTGTGCCACTGACCCATGGGTCACACACAGACGCGGAGCTGAAGGCGCTCGCCGACGCCGCCAGCCCCACCGGCGCCGGGCGCGCGCTCAACTCCGCTCAGGTGGGGTCCCCGCGTACGCAATCCGGTTTTTTGAAAAACCTACGTTTGAATCTGGATCTGGATCTGATCTGGGTTCTCACCCCGAGGCTGACTTGGCAGCAGTCCCTCCCTGTCTGTGCTTCATAGCTGCCCTCCTGTGAGGCATTCTTGGCCTCCATTGTTGGCCTCAACAAAATCCCAACCTACCATACGGTAATTTTATTCCGGCCCCGGGCAATCGGCCCGGCCGCCCCGGCCTTGCGCCGCGCTGAGTATTGCAGTCTGGAGGGCGATGCACCATCACCCGCCAACGCTGAAATCCTATCTGTGCCCCAACTGTGCCCCGTACAGTCCGTCCGTACTCCGTCGTGCACTGCGCACGTCACCACGTTCGTCACGCATACATCCCGTACATTCCGTGTATGGTGTCGCAGGCCGACACCCTGGCCGCCCTCGCCCAGAGGGCCTACATGCAGCTCGCCTCGCAGTGCCAGGGCTACGGCCCCGTCAGCCCTGGGGACGGCACCCCCCCGCCCAACCCGCCCGCCCCTCCGGACGTATGGCGGGAACTCGCCCTGCTGCGCGCCGGCCGCGCGCTCCTGAACGCCGTACGGCACCTGGCGGCGCCGGACGCCGTCTCTGCCGCCGAGTGGCCCGACGCGCTGCGCCGCCTGGCCAAGGCCGTCAGCCGCGGCGCGAATAAGGCGCTGGAGAACGACTGGCGTGGTTGCGGAGCCAGCGGCGGCGGCGGAGCCGCCGCTGCCGCCGGGGCGGAGAACGACGAGGCCGGAGGCGAGGAGGACGACGGGGAGCTGGCCGCGGCGGCAGCGCTTGGCGGCGCCGCCAGTGGCGGGGGCGGGTCTTTCCGGTGGCGGGGCCAGGCCAAGCTGATCTTGGAGCTGTTGCGGATGTACGTGGAGCTGGCGGACAAGCCGCTGGAGGCGCTCAAGCTGCTGGTGACTCAGGCGCTGTGTGCGGTGCCCGAGGGAGGGAAGGTGGGGCGGGCGGTGGCTGGTGGGTAGTACTTGCCATGTACGGTAGTTGTCAACTGGTTTGGGTCGGGCGGCTTTCTTCGCTGTACAAGACAACACACACGCACACACACACACCCCTCACGCGCTCCTGCTCTGCCTGCTTAAATAACACACACACACCACTCAAAATGTCCCTTAACCTCCATGATGGAGGCTGCATTCATCCGCCTGGCTCAGCAGCTGTCGCTGTCGTACACGCCGTACATTTTCGTACCGGGGCGCTGTGAACCTTCACCCGCGCAGGCCACCGGGCGGGGCGCGGCGGCCGCAGCCGCGGCCGCGGTTTCGGAGCCCATCGCGGGGTATGCCTCCCTCAGCGAGGCCACCCTGCCTGCCTGGTACCGGGGGGTGTTTGAGGCGCTGCTGGAGAGGTGGGGGGCGACATGCGGGCGGATGAGGGTTTCGGAGCGCCGAGTGCCAGGAGAGGAGGAGGTGAGAGGGTCGGGCCCGAGGGAGGGGGAGAGCCCCCAGGGCTATTGGGTTTGATGTTGCAACGGTTGTTTGGGGTGGGGTGTGTGGTGTGTGTGGTTAGGTGTGGGGTATAGGACATTGGTAGGCATGTTCATACTGCTGGATGTGTTCGGGTGGGTGTGAGTCCGGGTGGGTGGGGTGGGGTGGGGCGGTGGCTGGCTCTAGGCTGCGGGGATTTGGAAGGGGAGTGGTTGTGTGTCGCTGCATGTCCCGCTGGGCCTGACGCAGCTACCGGGGCAGCGACCTCTGTGTCCTGAGGTTTGGATGGTCAGGAATTGAGCCGGGGCGCACCGAACCTCAGCCCAAGATTGCGCGTGTGAGGTAGAGGGAGGTAGAGGGAGGTAGAGGGAGGTAGAGGGAGGTAGAGGGAGGTAGAGGGAGGTAGAGGGAGGTAGAGGGAGGTAGAGGGAGGTAGAGGGAGGTAGAGGGAGGTAGAGGGAGGTAGAGGGAGGTAGCGGGAGGTAGAGGGAGGTAGAGGGAGGTAGAGGGAGGTAGAGGGAGCGACCGCACGTGGGTGTTGGCCCGGGCTGCCGGCGGCCCCTCCCTTTTTGACCGCTCACTGTGGCTTGGAACCTGCGCCCGAGGATGCCTTCCACCCCACACCGGCACTGGCGGTACGGCGGCGCTATGTGCGGCAGGAGGACGAGCTGATCTCCGAAATGATGTTCTCCGCCGACGTGTTCTCCAAGCTGATGGACCTGGTGAGGAAGCACCCGGGCAAGAACCCGCTCATCACCACCGCGATCAAGTGCGGGGGGAAGTTCGTGGAGGTGAGGGGGAATGGGGGGTGCGGGGGGATGGGAGGTAAGGGGGGATGGGAGGTGCGGGGGTGGGGATGGGAGGTGAGGGGTGGAGGGATGGAGGTGGAACCGTTCCCCACCTCTCCACTAGGTGGAACGCCGGGTGGGAAAAGGGGCGGAGGGAGTGAGGAGTGCGCAAAGAAGGGCAGTGCGGGCAGGGAGGATGGGAAGAGGTCACGGGCGGTTAGGCAGGGATGAGAGACAACCACCTTTCTTTACGGGAAGAGGGCCGGCGGAATGTAGGTAGGGACGTGGGCCGGGGGAGGGCGCCCGCTGCCTCCCGGCCTCGCGGTGCACTCCGGGAAAGGTACAACGGCTGCATTGCCTTGGCTCCGGTCCCCGATGCCTACCCGTCCCGTCCTGCGGCCCCCATATCCCCCCTCCCCCCCAACACACACACACACACACACACACACACACACACACACCCCGGCAGATATGTAACGATTCACACACACACACTCCGGGCGGCAACGTTCTAGCGGTAGATATGGGCTCGAATCCCATCGTCGGTCCCCCGGATGAAATAGGTCGGGGTGTAGAGGGATGGATCCCTGGACAAGCGGCGGCCTTGGAGGAGCTGCTGGAGCCAAGACTTGGCTTCAAGGAGGCGACTATGCCTCGGCGGACATATACAGCGCTACTGACAGCGTGTGTACAGTGGAATGAGGAGTGGCTGGCCCCTGGGCCTCTGATTAATCAGTTGGCTGAAGGACAACAGGATCGCAGCGCTCCTGCGATGATAAGGGTGTACAGGCGCTGGTGAGCGTGCCTGGTGGTAGTCAAATAACGCGGCTGCAGAGCATGCGTCTGGTGGCAAGGGGGCTGTAGGCACCTGGGCTAATGGACTATCAGGTGGACGCAGTCCTGCGACGATTACGGTAGGCGGTGAGTACCCCCCTCGATGGGCGGTACAGTGTGGACTAAGTGGACTACGCCCCTCCTCATCAGAGGAGTGCTTCGGCGGTCTCCCGAATGGGGCGGGTAAGCGCCCCCGGCCAGCGTCGGCCCGGCAGATATGTAACGATACACACACACACATACACACACACGCCCCCCTCTGCAAGCCGTGTCTTTACCGCTCCACCTCAACCCCCGCACCCATTACCGCGCGTCATCTCAACGCTGCCACGCGCCCCTCCCCCGCAACGCGCCTATAGCCCCTCTTCCCCATTCCCCAACTCCTCACCCCACCCCTCACCCCACCCCACCGTTGCACCCGCCCCCCCGGTAAGGACCTGGCCCGCAGCACGGGCGCCTGGCGGCGGCTGTGGGAGGCCCACGAGGACCGACTGCGGCGGACCGTCAAGTGCGTCCAGAAGGGCACTCGGCTGCTCAACACGCTGTGTGCGGACGGAAAGGAGCGACGGGCGGTGGCGCTGGCCAGCAAGGTGCGCGTGTGTGTGTGTATGGGGGGTGGGGGGAGAGGGGGGCCGTAGGCGTTCCCATGTCTGCATGCAGAAAACTGAACCTGTATATGTCCAAGGGAACTGAGCCCGTGTGTGTGTGTGTGTTTTGGAGGGGAGTGTTAGGAGAAAAAGGAGCCGCTGGAGATGAGGATGGGAGGGGCGCATTGCGGAGGGAGGGGAGGGGAGGGGAGGGGCGGGTGCCGGTTCGTCGGGCATGAGGGCATAGAGACAGGGTAAACCCCTTTCATCTGGAGGTACGATGTACGATAGGCACGTGTTCGCAGGGATACGGCAAAGACGGGCCCACGGGTTGGTCGGCTCTCCCCGGCGCTCTCTGCGTTGGTCGCCCCTGGCTCCACCCACCAGGGGTCGGTTACCCACCCGCCCACCCACCCACCAGCGTACCCACCTTCCCTTCGTTCCCCTTCGCCCCGCGCCGGGGCTCTCATCAATCCGCTCATCGTCCCTGCTGTCGCCGCCGCCGCCGCCGCCGCTACTGCTGTCGGCCCCCGGGCGCGCTGCCGCTGCCGCTGCCTGGCGGGGCACGCTGTGTCGCAGGTGCCCGCCGTAAAGCGCGCGATGGAGACGTTCCTGCTCAACATGAGGGCGCTGTTCCATGAGGTGGGGGTAGCGGGTGTTACGGGTGGTACAGGAGATTGGCGCCGGTTTTGCGGGCGGGCGGGCGGGAGGGCGGGTGGGCGGGAGGGGTGATGGCCGGGGCCCGTTCGATAGGCCCTAGACCTCGGACCCATCCGCCATCGCAACCCCCTACCGGGGCACAAACCCCACCGACCAACGATCCGACCGAACGCCGCCTCCCCGCCCGCTCCCTCCGGGTCCGGGTCCGGGTCCGGGCCCCCCTTCCGTTCGGTTTCGGCTTTCGGGGGAATGCGACCCCGACGTACGCGCCCCGGGTGCTGGCTAACTCCCTCTCGCACGCGCCCCCGGTGGTCCTCGCGCTGTAGATGGGGTGCGCGGACGGCATCCGCATCGCGCAGCTCAAGAACAAGGACATCCACGGCAAGGAGGTCGCGTCACAGGTGGGCGGGGCGGGGGGAGGGGGGGCAGGGCGGGGGCACGGCCGTGATTCCGGAGAGCCCGGGGAGGGGAGGGGAGGGGAGGGCCGCATGACCGAGTACGGTAGGGTAAGGCCCACGAGGGTAGGGTATGGCCCACGAGGCTGATGTGTGCAACACCCGCGTGCCTTGGGAATGCCTTCTCGCCTGCCCTCTCCCCACCTGTCCGCGTGGAGAATCTCCCCCGGGGGGTACGGCATCGTGTCTTCAACAGGCGTACGGCGGGTACGAGGACGAGGACGGAGGTCCCGGCGGTGACAACGACGACGACGAGGACGGCGATGGAGGGGAGGACGGCGCGGGCGCCGCCGCCGTCGCGGCGGCGGCGACGAAAAAGACGAAAGGCAGGGCCGGCGGCGCCGGCGGTCGCGGCAAGCGCGCGGCGGCGGCGGCGCCGGCGGCGGCTGGCGGCGACGGCGCCGGCGATGCCGACGGGGGCGACGGAGCCCCTCCGCCACCCAAGGCCAAGAAACCTAGGGCTCCACGTGCCACCAAAGTGGAGCCCGGGGAGGGCGACGGGGAGGCGCCGCCGCCGAAGGCGCGGAAGCCCCGGATGAAGGCCGCTGCCGCCGCCGCTGCTTCTGGCGACGGCGGCGACGACGGCGGCAGCGGCAGCCGCCACGGCGGCGGGCCCGGCGTGAAGCTCGAGGAGGGAGGCGCGGAGGAGGCGGGGCCCTCAGCGCAGCTCGACAGGGCGCCGAAGCGGCCGCGGACGGTTGCGGAGGCGCGCGGGTGGCGGAAGGTCAAGGTCGCCGGCGGGGGTGGGGACGGCGCCGGGCCCAGCCAGCAGCGCGGGGCGCAGGACGGCGATGCCGCGCGCGGGGAAGAGGAGGAGGAGGAAGAGGAGGCGGGAAGGGAGGCGGACGAGGGAGGCCGCGCGGGAGGGGAGGCGGTCGAGGAGGACGGGGAGGGGGACATGTACGACGAGCTGCACGGCAACAATCGCAGTCGGGTGTACGGCGGGTACGACGAAGAGGGCCAGGAGGGCGAGGAGGACAACCCACGGGGCGGTCACGGGGGTGGCGGCGGGCACGGAGCGTATGGCGGCGGCGGCGGGCGCGGAGGGTATGGCGGCGGCGGTTACGGGGATGATGAAGAGGTGTAGGGGGATCAACAGGAGGGGCCCAGGGAGGGTTAAATTGAAAACAAAAACGAAATAAACCCGAAGGACGAACCAGGGAGGGGCAGTGGTGAGCCCCGGGGGCCCAGTTGGTAGCCCTGGTGTAGCTGCCGGGATGGGGAATACGGCATTGTGTACGACTGCATGCTGACTGCGCAACGGTCAACCGAAGAATGCATGCCAGTCGGCAGATTGGTACCGCACGCCCCGCCGGCGTGTGCCCTTCGGGCGCTCCCGTCCGTCGGGCGCACCCACACTGGAGCCCAGGGGCCCGATCAGGGGCGCCGCAGGCGCTTCGGATCGAGGGGCCAAGATCCTGATGGACGGCGGGCGCGGCGGCCCCAGTGCAGGGAGGGCGCATCGATGACGGTACCGAGTGCACTCGAATTAATGCCGCAGTTACAATTACAGTCAGCACTACAACCGATGATATCCCGAAGATGGCAAAATAGTCGGGCAGACCTGGCTACAGAACTTGCTACAGACCCTGCTACTGAACTTGCTACAGTGACGCGGAGCAACTTGAGCACCGAACAGCCCCAATCCCCCCTTCGCGGGCAACGGACCAACTCCCCCCGGGATACCGACGGAAACAAACAAGTATGAAGCATACATAGTTGCATGCACCGACGCCGGTCACCGACACCTGAGGGGGTCGGCCCCGGGAAGGGCCTGGAAGGCCAACAGCACGGGGACCACGGCGGATGGACGCGCGGCCGGGCCCCTTCTCTCCTCCCCTCCCCTCTCCCCTCCTCTCCCCTTCCTGCAGACAGCAGCAACCCGCAACTAAAAGAATAAAAAGATCGCCCGTTTTACCAGGACTACTGACTCACGTACCATGACTATGTACGGACGGCGGCATCCCTCGTCACCCTCTCAGCAGGGGCGTTTGCTTGGTTCTTCTGTTCATGCCAGGAACCACAACCCCTAAAGGCGTGCATTTTGTTTCTTTCTCATCGGGGACTTTAAATGCCCCACCTCTCGACCCACCGACTCGAGCCGGTGGTCAGCGGCCGCTGTCCACCGCCTTCCCAAAGAACCAACCGCGTTCCGTGTTCAAAACCAACCACCGGGTGCCCGCGGCGCGGAGGCGATGCAGCAGTTCAACAAATGCAGCGTGTTGGGGGAATGAAAGCACAGTTCTACACCAGTCCATTAGGTACGGGCTACAGCCTCAGCTATAGCCTCAGCTACCGCCTTAGCTACGAGCTACAGCCTCTGCTACAGCCTAAGCTACAAGCTATATGGCTACAGCCTGCACTACGTCATCTGCGGCCTTACATCTGCTACAGCAGATTGCGCTGGCCACCGCCTTACGCCGTTGAAAGGAGAGGCAAGCCAAGGAGTACATCCAGGGTAGCAGGTGCCCCGGAAGGCTACATCTACAGCTGCACTTACTTATTCCGTACCGAAATAATACGTCACCGAGAAGCGTACTTACTCAGTACGGACATAGTACGACACCTGGCCTCTCGTGCCGATGCGCTGCGCCTGGGAGCTGTACTCGAAAATGACACTGTACGACCAACACAGCGAACCGTCCGCCGATACCTCCCTCCCTCCCCCTCGATGGCTCCGACCGATGTCGTCTCCCTCCCTCCCTCCTGGCACTTAACCCCCAACGAGGACAGGTTCGGTCCCTCCCTCAATCTGAAGCTACGGAAGGACGAACAGAGCACATCCGTACGAGGTACGACCCCGTCGTACAGTTGTACAACCCCATGGGGACAGGAGGGTGATATACACGAAGGGCACACTAAAGACGATCTGATCACCGTCCCCCTGGATTGCCGGGCAGCGCCGTACAGTTGTGTGCCCTTTGAGCCCCTACCCACTACCGGCCCCTTCAATTCCCCCACCGGCTGGATTGGGTGCAACCCTCAAGCTGGCACTATACCTAGCTGGAGAGCAATAAGGCCCTTCAAAGGCGCTGCCGTACATATCCTACTGTCGTACCGTCTCATCTGAACAGCCGAACCTGATCAGCTCTGAGCGCGCGCGCCGGTCGTTCGGTACACAACAACACTGTCCCTCCCGACCTCAAGGTCGACCTCCACTCAAGCCACTGGAAGCTACTGACAGCCCCATTACACCTGCGCTCCGTCTGCGCCTCATTCTTTGACTGTACGGACGGGCGCACACAACCCATCATGCATACTCCGACTGAGGTTCATGTGGTGCGTCAGGTAGCGCCAACGGACGGACTGCAAGTCTACAATCCTTCACCGCCCTCACAGCTCCGGCTCCGGGGCACATCGTACACACAGTGTCAACCACATGAACGCCGTACTCCGCGAAAGGCCGTACATACGCTCCATTTCATGGCGGTGTGCTGCGCCGCGCCCCATCGCCGCACCAACATCTTCGCTCTCTGCTCCCTCTCAGCCGCAAGGGCCGTGCACGCGAATGAACGTTGACAACTGCCATCCCAACCACCAACCGTAAAGGCGCCGATCCACCGCACAGAGGCGCCAGGGTTTGCGGATTTTCTGCACTTGAAAACTCTGTTTCCACACTCATGCATGCGAAAGGCAAGAACACATTTACGACCGAGACTTTGAAAGCGCCGGAAGCAAAACCTCCGTTGTGCTGTGCTGTGCGTGGCACGCCGTACAGCAGCGCCATCCAACCAGGGGTCGAGAAAAGAGCCGCGAGACCGCCGCATCTGCATCCGCAACCGCATCCACATGCAAGACCGAGGACGACATGAAAGGAAAAAGAGACAGATGCTTGAAAAAGACGTTTGTTTGATGCGCTTGTGGGTTTGGGATCGGTGCATGACACAAGGGCACACACGCGTATCCGGGGACGGCAGCGAGCCGCCGCTGCAGCCGCCGCCCCAAACCTCACACAACATATTCGCATGCTTTCCACGATGCTCGCCGGTAGCTACATCAAAGCCGTACGATGCGGGATGCCGTACAGGTTGCCCGTGCTCTTGCAACGGGGCCGTTGAGCCTTGCCGACTGCCGGTTACGACATTTAACCTCTATACAGTGTAGTATTCCTAAGGGAAAAAAACTACCACGGGGCCGGAAGACACTGACATGTACCGATACTTTCATCAAAGGATTTTGGAAAAGGCAAACCCGTGGCAACGGGTGCCGCAATCATCAACGAATAACGGCCAACGAACTGGAAGGGTACGCTCTGTCTCGGCCCCAACCTCTGACAATCGCATCAGCTCCAGAAATCTCTCACTCACCTCTCGCGCTGCTCCGTCCGTCCTGTGGGTCTGCTGTACGGCATCGCATATTGACGCAACCGACCTGTCGAATCTGAGCATCGGGCACAACAACCCAAACAAACCACCTTCCACTCCTAGCTGACATCTGCCGAACTGACCAGCCAACCAAGCCATATGGCAAATGAAATAATGGTTCCCCGTCGGGCCGCTGGCAGCGTTTCGTGCTCCGGCTGCCGTACATCGAAGTGCGGAGCACAACGGTTGGGGGATGGGTTAGAGTGCAACCCACAACCCACACGCCACACAACCCACAACTCACACCACACAACCCACACCACACAACCCACACCACACAACCCATACCACACAACCCACACCACACACCCATCCCCACACACACATGGGCTTCTCATTATTTACCGCACATTTGGGCACTGCTGTTGGGCACTGCTGTTGGGCACTGCTGTTTGGCACTGCTGCGCCCATCACACATCACGCACGCCTGCCTTGCCTGCCTACGAACACATTCACACACACGCGCCTCCCTCGACCCTCGGCCCTTCAATGCAACGGTGTCGCCGCGCGTGTGGTTGTCCTCTCCACCTCCTTCCAACCTACCTGCCTATCTATCAATCTATCTATCTACCTGCCTGCCTGCCTGCCTACTTCCCCACCTGGCAACCAACACACCAACCAACTTGACTACCTACCTACCTACCTACCTTACTGCCCACTGACCCCCAAAACACACAGGTAAGAAACCGCCGGCGGTGCCTGCTGGCCCTGATCTGGTCTGATCTACCTCCGTCCCGCTATTGTACGGCAGATCTCAGTCAACCCGTCTCGCTGCAGCCACGCAGGATCGCCCTCCGCCTTCTCCTCCGCCCGCTCAAAGCGGCCCCACCTCCCGCCGCCCGCCGCCCGCGCCAGGCCCACGTGACTGTCAAGAGCCCTGGGACGCAACACGTCACGTCACGTCACCTCACCTCAAGGGGTCCGCAGGGCCCACCAAGCATTCGAGTCCGCCAAACAGAGTCCGCCAAACAGAGTCCGCCAAACAGAGCCCGCCAAACAGAGTCCGCCAAACCCTAAAGCTCCGCCCTCCAGTTCGACCTCCACCGCTTTCAGAAGCCGTATGGATCCCGATGGTCTCAAAGCGACCCGCGGGTTCCCTGTACAGCGACCCGCGGGTCACGCCTCGTAGCGACCCGCGGGTCACAACCCTGCCCCGACCCCGTGGTTCGCCAACCTGGCCTGACCCGTGGGTCGCTCTACCTAGGTGGACCCCGTCGTTGGGGCCACCGCCCTCTGCTCCGCCATCAGAAGCTTGAGCTCCGCCATCTGGGCCCTCTGCTCCGAAACCTGGACCTGCAGCTCCAGCAGCTGCACCTGGTGCCGGGCCTCCCGCAGCTGGGCGGACATATCGGCCGCCTTATCAGCCAGGGCCGCCAGGACCGCCTGCAGTAACTCCACCTGCGGCTGCGGCTGCGGTTGAGGCTGCGACCTCTCCAACCTGTCCTCGTGCTTTTGTGGCTGCTGCTGCTGCTGCAGTTGAGGCCGGGGAAGGGCCTGGGGCGTTGGCAGTAGCTCCGACAGCACCCGGCGCACTTCGGGCGGCAGCAGCTGCTGCAGGTCATGCCACGGCGCCGGCGCGGCGGCGGCGGCGGCGGCGGCGGCAGTGGCGGCGGCAGCTCGTCCGAACATCTGCCCCGCCCCCGCGGCGGGAGATGGGTTGGTGTGCGCGGTCGCAAGCTGCTGCTGCATGGCCTGCTGCGGCTGGCTGGGGCGCTGAGGCGGGCTGGGCGGGGCGGCTCCGGGGGCTCTGCCTGTCGCCACGATTGGAGCCAGGGCTTCTTGGAAGTCGTGCGGACGCGACTGGAACGTTGGCGGGTGGGAGTGGGAATATGCTGGGGGGTGACTCACGGTGGGGCCGGAGCCCAGGAGCGGCCCAGTGCCCCGCTGTAGCTGCATCTGTAGCTGTAGCTGCTGTAGCTGCTGCTGCGGCGGCGGCGGTGGCTGCGGCGGCTTTTGCCGTGAGGCGGTTTGGAGGAGATGACAGGCATTCGGTGACGGCGATGCGGCCGGGGAGGATGCCCCCTGGGGAAGCGGCGACAGCAGCTGGGTGCCGGTGGAGACCGTCCGTGCAGCATCTCCGGGCGAATGCGGCAGCGGTGACGGCGACGGCGGCGAATTTGCGGGCGACGACGCCGGCGACGAGGGCGACCCGCCCGCCGCCGCCGTCTCCAAGTCACGTTTCGTGCGCGGCTGGGCGGCCATTGCGGCGGCAGACGGGCCCGTCGAATCGCCACGCGGCCGCAACTGCAACTGCGGCTGCAACTGCAACTGCGGCTGCGACTGTAGCTGCGATTGCAGTGGCGGCACGGGTCCCTGCTGCTGCCCCCGCTGGTGATGAGGCGCCGTTAGCTCCAGGGGCGGCTGGCACATCGGCACGCGCCCCGCAGCAGCAGGAGCTGTAGCAGCGTTGACAGCAGTAGCACCGTTAGCAGCAGCTGCAGATACACACATCTGCTCCACGAATTTCGCCAAGTCGGCGGCGCCCGCGGCTTGCATCGCCCGCAGCAGGCGCGCCGCGTGCGAGCTCTCCAGCGCGGATGCCCGCAGCGATGGCGGCGGCGGCACCTGCGGCGGCGCCGCCGCCACCGCTGCAGCTTCGCCGCCAGCCGTGGCAGCGGCGGCGGCGGCGCCGGCGGCGGGTTCCTTGATCGGCGGCCTGCTGCCGTACTCCCGAGACGGCTGCTGTGGGGTGAGCCGAAGCTGGATGTGGGTCATTTGGTGCAGGGGTAGCTGACCGCTAGGTAGTCGTGGCGGCGCCGGCGCCGCCGGAGACGAGGGCGCCGCCGGGGACGAGTGCGACGGCTGCCGCGGTCGCGGCGATTCCACCTCGCCGCTGGACGCCGCCGCGGGTTTTGAGGAGGTGCGTTCCGCGGCTGTGCCGTACTGACCGCTGCCGCCGCCGACCGTACCGCTGCTGTCGCCGCTGCCGTCATTGACGCGGGGCATCACCTGCCACGCCGCGGACGGCGGCGTGGGTGTGGCCGCCGCCGCCGCCGCCGCTTCGGGCAGAGCGACCAGGGAGTTCGGCGAGGCCATGCCGTAAGATCCCCGCAGCGGCGGCGGCGCCAACGCGTCCGCTTGGTGAGGCGGTGGCTGCATTGAGGGTGTGAAACGTGGCGACGACGGCGATGCGGATGACGGCGACGGCGCCCGGGCGCCATTGTCGCCACCGCCGCCGCCGCCGCCGGCGCTGCCGCCACGGGCGCGGATCAGTTGCCGGCCATCGGCGGCGGCCGCCAGCGCCGCATCCGCCAGCGCCTCCAAGCTCACCGGCCCGTTTTGTACGGCAAGACGCTGCAGTGCGACTAGATCTAGATCCATATCCAGATCCATCGCAGCCGCCGAATATGAAAATGACGGACCGAGCTTGGCGCGACCCGCATCGATGATGCCAGAAGCGATTCCGGGGCCCGCTCCGCGAAGCACGGTTGCATTCGTCCGCACACCCGCCGGCTGAGACAGCGACATGGCCCACAACCGGCGCTGGTCGGCAGCAGCGGTGTACGGCGCCTCCTGGCACTGCGGGAGGTCCGGCCGCGCGCCCAGGTGGAACTCCCGGATCAGATCTTCGTTTGGATCCAAGTTTGGATCCAGATCCAGGAGCGAGCGTTGCACGTGACGGGCCGCGGCGACACGCAGCACCGCCGCCGACGCCGCCGGCGGTCCCGGATCTCGAAAGTTGCACAGGTCGATAGGCGTGGGCAGCGCGGCGGGTTCGCCGCCTTGCTCCGCTGCGTTTGGTCCGTTCCCAGCCAACGTCATGAGTCTTCGGCGCTTGGGATCTCTCTTATTCGCATCAGACTGCAGGAGCTGCTTCTGCTGCTTCTGCTGCTGCTGCTGCTGCTGCTGCTCTTGGCACTGTTGCTGATGGTGGCGTTGCCTCTGCATTGATGGCTTTTGCTGGTGGTGGTGGTGGTGCGGGTCGGACGGGGGCTGCGGCGGCTGCGGCGGCGCCGGCAAAGCCGGCAGCGTCATGCCGTACTGTTTGATCTCCCCGGGCATGAGCTGCCGCCGCGTCGGCGGCTGCGTCGGCGGCAGCTGACTGTCGTACAGCTGTTGCGCCATCGCGGCCGCCGCGCCGTCGGGTGACGGGCCCCGATCCACCCGCAGACCCGTAGCCCTGGCAAGGGTAGCAGGCGCGGGCAGGTTCTGTTGCCCGAGGGACGGCAGTTGGGGCAGCGGCATGGCGGCGCCCGCCAGGTTCGATGGATTCCTGACCCGTGGGTCGCGCCGTCGGGGCGGCCCGACGACAGCGGCAAGCGTGCCGCCACCGCTCACGACATTCGCGTCGTCACCGGGGGCGTCCGCTCCGTCCTCCGCCATGTCATCACCGTCAGCGGTACCGCTGCCGTCAGCGGCGGCGGCGCCGCCGCCAGCTCGGCACACCCCGCCCCCGCTCCCTTCCCCCACGTCGTCCATGTCGGCATCGCCGTCGCCGTCGCCGCCATCATACTCGCCGTCGCCGTCACCGGCGGCCTCCGGCCACGCCCCGCCGTCTCCTCCGCCGGTGCTTCCGCCGCCGCTGGCGCCGCCGCCGCTGCCTCCGGCGGCGCTGCGCTTGCGCCCCGCGGCTGTGGCGGCGGCGGCGGCGCCGCCACCACCCCGCCCGCTGCCGGTGCGCATCCGGTGCGCCTCCTTGTACTTGCTCTGGGTCCATCGTACGACATTGTTGACGAAGAAGGGGTCTCCCTGGAGCTCCCGACCCACTGGGTCAGCGACCACGCCCACCCACCAACTATCCACCTCCTCCACACGCGCCTGCGCACAGGTAGCGGTACGTACGACAAACATAACCACCGCATTAACACAGGACATGGATCCGGGTACATCCCCGACGGCAGCCAGCAAGGAAGTACCATAGCGCCACATTTTACTGCCCGGATGGCGACAGGTCTGGGCTAGGACTGCCCGGTTGCCCCGACCCGTTAGGGACCCCAACGGTACCAACGGTGGTCCATCCTCACACCTTCACACCGAGCAACATGAATGCTGACTTGCTGGGTTGGGGCTTTCGACATGACGCTGATCCGGATGGATGATGTGGCATCTCGCGCGACGCAGCGCCGGGCTCCGGGTCCGCCGCGGGGTGGTGGTGGTGGTGTGGTGTGGTGGTGGTGGTGGTGGTGGTGGTGGTGGTGGTGGTGGTGGTGGTGGTGGTGGTGGTGGTGGTGGTGGTGGTGGTGGTGGTGGTGGTGGTGGTGCGCTCCGAATGTCCGAAGCCAGGGAGGGTGGACAGGCCCTCTCCGTTGCTGCCCGGCAAATCTCTACTGCCCGAGCAGCATGCGCGCCTAGACCTCCCAGCGCCCATTACTTGATCCGCCTCCTGTGTCCTGTCCCTGCCCCTGCCCTGCTGCTCCTGCCCCAATCCTGCTGCCCCCGCCCGCCTGCCCCCCTGGCCCGCCTGCCCCAGGCGGATCGCCCACCCACTCACTCACTCACCCGCAGTCGGAGAGCCTCGGCCCGGAGCTCCATCACCCTCTGCGCGTTCTGCGGTGAGAGGGGCGGCTGCTGCTCCAGGGAGGCGGCCTCCGAACTCAGCCGCTCGGCGTCCTGCGCGGAACACACCCGGGGGAGCCCGCAAGCTAGGCCGCATTAACTGCACCAGTGACAGGACCAGTGACAGACCGCGACAAACCTACAAGACAAATCTACAAGACAAACCTACAAGACAAATCCGCCCATCCCCACAAGCCCCACCCCCGCACGTGCCTTGAGGTAGGCCTCCCGCAGGTAGTTGCAGCGCTTCCACACCCGGAAGGGCCACCCATTGACCAGCCCCAGGGACCTGCAGGCTCGCTTCATGACGGTGGCGCACACCCCCACCTCGCGGGCGGTCTCAGCGATATCCAGGGAGAAGCCCTGAACGACCAGACCAGGCCAGGTGGGGAAGGGGCGGGGTAGGCAGGCGGCGGGCGGGGGCAGGCAGGCGGCGGGCGGGGGCAGGCAGGAGGGGCAGAAGGCGGTGAAGGGGCCGCGACAGCTCGGGAAACGCGACAGCTCGGAAACATTGAATTCGAGTTCAGAGACGCGAACCCAATGCGGACCAAAGCGACGCGCAGGACGGCGGTGTGGCAGTGGGCGAATGGCGGCAGCTCGGGAATGCGTGACCGCAGCATGAGGGTGCTGTACTAAGCACGTAGTAATGATTGATTCGGCGAGCCCTAGGGCCCCAGGCCCACCCACACCCCCTCCCTCCCTTAAACCCACCCACCTTGGACTTCGCCCTCAGCATGTCCACCGTGATGCTGAAGGGCTCCCGGTTGTCCTTCCGCCGCACGTGGACGGCCTTCTGGAAGCGCCGCCCCGCCCCCGCACCGATGGTGACCGCCGCGGCGGCCAGCACGCGCGCCCCACTCGGCAGCACCAGGCACCCCGGGCCACGCAACGCGCCCGCCCCCGACGCTGGAGGCGCCGCCGCCTGTGGGTCCGCCGCCCCGGCGCCGTAGGGCCGCCCGGCAGGGCCGACGTCCGCCCGCCCGCCCTGACCAGCGCCAGCGGAGGTGGAGGACGGCGCTCTCGGGGTGCTCCGCTCGGCGTCTCTTTGTTGGCCGTCTGAGGTGGTGTCGCAGCTGGATGTATCCGGGGCCGGGGCCGGGGTCGGGGTCGGGAAGGGGTTCTCGGCTAGGAGGTTGTTGGCGGCAGCGGCGGCGGAGGCGCCATTGGGGAACCAGGCGGCGACGCTGGGTTGGGAGTCCAGGCGAGAGTGCGGGGTGGTGGCGGTGGTGGCGGCGATGCCCGCAAGGCCCTCCCTCGGGCTTTGGTGCTCGCCGCCATGGGGCCATGGCGGCATCAGGCAGCCCGAAGGTTGGTGCACGTGAGCCGGGGTTGGAGCGAGGTGGGTGTGGCGCGGAGGGCACTGGGCGAGTTCATCCGCTGCGCTGGCCTCGGCGCCGGCTCCGCCACCGCCGCCACCGCAGGAGGAGGAGGAGCAATTCTGAATGGCCACAGGCGCAGACACCGCCCTCTCGGAGCCTTCCAAGGGGACAGCCGCGCCGCAGGATTCCGCGGCCGCGTCCGGCATGATGACGACCGCCCCAGCCGAACCGTCGAACGGACGACTCGCGGCAATGATAAAATCCGTAGGGAAAAGACGTGATTATCTCAGTCTTTTGGACGATATCCTGTCGAAAGTGTGGGGAAATGTGGCCCAGATTATTTGGGACAGGTTTAGACGTGAACCGACCCAGGGTCGACATCAAAATTGGTTCCAAGGATTCCCACATCCACCAGTCGGTGATGCAGGTGGAGATGCATTCATGACCTCAACATGTTGCAAGGTATGCCGTGCCCAGCTTCCCCGAACGTTTAGCGGTGTTTGGGACGCGCGCGCAAGCCATGCCCGTCGCCATCATACCTGACGCCGAAGGAATGCAGGAAACGAAGTCGATTACAAACAAAGCCGGGCCGAACTAAGTAATTGTGTTCAGTGCGTCCATGGCTTGCGCCAACAACGTCTTCCGGGTTGTCGTGGATTGATATTGCACAGCTTGGCTTGCAATGAGCAAAGTCCGTTGGTTTGGGTCAACTTGGATCAAACAAATTACGTGTATTTATTGAGATATAATGCTTTTGCGTCCGCCGATGTCTCGTCACCAAGGACGTTACAGCTTTCGTACGAGTGTCGCTTCACAGGGTGTGTCCTGAAAGATCATCCTACAGATTTCGATGCCATTCTAGGACTTATAAGACATTACACATAACTGAATTAGGGTTGCTTTCAATGCAAGCCACACACTAGCGCTTCATCGGTAGTATTACCCTTACATTGCCAGCGTTGATGCATGTGTTTTGCAAGAGAGAATATTAAGTGATACATATTCTTCTTTACATCGTAGATGTGTTGATGCAACTCAATAGCTACGCGATGAGAAAGAGACTCCACCAGCTCGACATGAGCCCTAGCACATAGTGGCTGGGCATTACTATCCGTTCGACCCATTCTCCATAGACTTGCAACCTATCCCGTAATATATCAGTAATTATATGATTCTTTGTAAAATTGTTTCTGGGTTGCAGTGTGCATAAACGAGCATGCTTCCGTTGGCTGATCTGGGGGACGATGCTTTACAGAAACCAACACGTTGCGTAGTAAAAAAAACATATATTTGATATAGAAAAAATTTCTCAATTTATAACTAACACACCAGCAATGTTGCAGAGATTATTCCGATTGCGTAGCTTCTGTTGATACGGTTCGTGCTGTGTTACCATTACGCACGACATCGCGGCCATGAAATCGTGGAGGCTTTAGGAGAGGGTCGCAGATATACGCAAATATCGTAGGAATGATCCTCTTAACTCGTCTGCAAAGTGGCTCGGTAGCGGAGCATCGAATTCCATGCCATTCAACGGTTCTCGGACCACACCCAGGTAGAAACCTTGTAAAATGCTATCGCCTTAGTCCTTATTAGTCTAACCATAACACGAAATTAAGCGCGTGCGCGTCAAGCAGTCAAACGGGGGTTTCCGTCGTCCCTGGCCAGACAGGGCCAGACGTACCTACCGCCAACCAAGGTGGGTATTCCCCACGACTACCGCTCAGGCGCTCCAAGACGTCACCGGGCCTCCTCTTTGCTCCAATAATATTTGCCTTAGTGTTCTCCTGGAATTGTCAAGAGCTGGAACTGGCAGCAATAATGACAGTGTCGTTGGCTGGCTGTACGAAGCTTGCGCCAGCCATGCCCATTGATGGAAGTGGAGCACGCTACCTGTAAAACCTCCATCAATCAATGGAATACAGCGCTACATTCTTGGGCCCAGATCCCCGGCGAAAGGCTGATGATGGTGGGTCCGGCGGGCCGTAGCCGATTTGTCGCACGATTTGATGAGCGGAAGGCGAAAAGGCAGCCCAACCAGCCTCCGCAGCCTCCGACAGAACCAAGAGTCAGCCCTAACAGCCATGCAATCCTACGCCAAAAAAAGCTCCTCACCACTCCAATCGGTCCCTGGCTGTTTGAGTTGTAACCGTGACCGCCGCAAGGTGGAGGGCCCCGCGGACCTCTCGCTGTACAACGAATGGCAAGAAGGGTGTGTCGTGCGCGCGTGACGGCGCGGCAATTCCGTGACAGGTGACACCATCAACCCCGTCGACGGGTGTACGCCGCGTCGGCAAGGTACAGCTCACCTGCAGCAGCTGCAGCCCTCCGACCGGAGGATACCTCCTGGCTGCCCTCTCGTAAGGACCCCGCCGCGTCGTTACCTCCCTGCGCCGGACCTGCCCGTGTCCACCTATGACGTCATAGCCGCCGTCGACTGATTGCGGCGGGTCGGTGTGCACGTGTACATGTCAGCTATCGCCCGCTCGCTTCGACCGCCCCGCACCCAACCACTGCAGCCACCACCTCCGGGTCCTCGTCCTCGTCTTAGTCTTGGACGGCTGATCCTCCTCCAGGTTCACTCGTTAGCTGCAGCACTCAACTGCTGCGACACACTGCGACGTGCGTCTACGACTGTACGACACGCTGCGACGTGCGTCTACGACTGTACGACACGCTGCAACGTGCGTCTACGACTGTACGACACGCTGCGACGTGCGTCTACGACACGCAGCGACGCACAATACCCCGCTGGGGCCAGCTCGACAACCGTCACGCACACGCTGGCGGGCATGGTTCGGGCCCAACCAAGTGAGTGCTTTGCATACCACGCACGCTGCCTTCAGGAACTCCCCGTTGTCGACTCAAGTCCACCCTCCCGGCTTCGGCTGATGCGCACACATTGAGACACAAGGGATTTGTAGTTTACAATCAACACACACGCACACTGCGACACCACTCCCAATTATTACCAATGATGTCACGGTGGACCCCGTGCCGCCGTGCGTGCGTGGGTCATCGGTGACAGCCGTGGCCTCCTCACCACACACTGCAAAAACGAAACCGCGCCATCACTCACTTCACCCACCAGCAGCAGCCCCCACGCCCCGCCTGGTGCGACGGGAGCGAGCGCAAGATAGCTATACATCTATCCCCGGGCTCTTCGCTCCTCCGTCCCTCCGCCAGCGGCCTGCCTGGCCTGAAAACGTGCACCACGTGCTGACCGACATACACCCGTCCTATACGTACCTTCCCTAGAGTGTCCGCTCTTATTTGGGCTCGTTGGGATATAGATGTGGCTGTCGCCGATGGCTGTCACCGATGAACCGCGGGGTCCGCTGTAACATAAATTGTAACAGATGTGGGTGTCTTGACTTCACCCCCGCCCCCTCCGCCTCCAAAGACCGCGGCGGTGCTGAAATCACGAGGCCAGAGGCTCGCCCTACTATTAACCGACCGATTGGCTTGACGAAGGACACCGGTGCGCTGGCTGGCTGGCTGGCTGGGGTGGGCGCCGGCAGGTAGGTGGTGTTGAGTTCCCGTTGGAGGTGGTTGCCGGCAGGGCTGTGCTAATAAACATCCATTCAACCATTGCCCCCGAGCTGAGGGTCGGCTGTTGTGCACGTCTTCCTCGGTTATGTATTGGCTTCCCAAAAGTTTGGCGTGTGTGAGGCGGATCAGCTGTTGGTGGGCGCTCGGCGCTATACCGGCATACCTGCCTGGATGTGCTGCTGGCTCTCGGACGGGCCGGATGGGCCCGACGGGTGTCGGGTCTTGCTGCTGCGGATGGACTGGTGACGTGAATATGTGGAGTTTTGGGTGGCAGAGATTGTGTGGTTCGTGCCTTACTTAGCGTGGGGTACGGAAGCTGATGTCATGATAACGCAGGAACGTTTGGGACACACATGTGGGTTTGTTCGGTAAGACGCAAAGGCTTACCGGATGGTTGGGAACGCATTTGGGTTCCTGATATTGTGATCTTCTGTATGGATTTGCCGTACCGGCTTACATGTTCCTTTCGGCAGGTCAGTGCGGCTGTCACGCCCGTCACGGTTGTTGCCTGTTCAGGCATGGCCTCCAAGCGTCACCTCTAAAACCAATGATCTCCAGTGATCTGTATAATGATCGTCAGCAAGCGTCAGAAACGGAAATTGAATTATTCGTTCCCTGCGCAGCCAAACTCATGAGAATCGTGGGGAGTGCCGCAGGCAGGCGCAGGCTGGGCTGTCGACCGCCATCAATGCATTTCAACGCGACATTGACATTCTTTTGGGAATTATGAATTATAATAATTATGTTTGTGTATCTTCATGTTTCCGAAACGCTTGCGCGAGGTTACTGCGAGACCCGACCAGGGCTACGAGAGCGCGCAAGCACCGCCGATCGGTCGGGTGCGTGACCGCCGGGATCACTACTCGCCCCGGAGCAGATAGACCCTCAACAGGCCTCAACATAACGCGCCATGCATGCCGTTTGCCGTACACAATGTCTACCCTCACAACAGCACACAACAACACACATAGCTAGGTAAGTATATTTGCACCTGGGTTCGGGCGGGCGGGCGGGTTTCATTTCTAAACACATAGCTAGGCTGGAATCCAGGACACGCTGCACAGCAGTCAGCGTCACAAGCTCACAACAATGCAGCCGGGAGGACTGCGCTGGGCGTGCAACGATCGCACCCGCGCGCGCGCGCCCCACCCACCCCGCAGCCAACCAGACCGCCAGCGAGGCTGCCACGTTCACTGCCACACGGGGGCTCTCGTCCCGTCAGACACGCCGGTAGATCCGCATCACGTCGTACATGCTCGGCCACGTCGGGATCTCCACCTCGCGGACCATCCTCCAGCCGGGGTTCTCCTCGGCGTCCAGGTACCAGGTGGAATGGTCCGGCGGCTCGCCCACCCAGATCAGCGTGTGGCCCTTGTACGCCGACAGTACAGCACTGCCGTACTGGTCTCCCGGCCAGCACATGAACAGCGCCCGGTCGGCGCAGCCGCCGTGCTCGCGCAGATACTGTACCCCGCCCGCCTCTACGGTGTCGGGGATCCAGGTCATCATGTGCTTGAACGGCTCCGAGCCGTCGTCCACCGCCACGACGTCGACGCCGCGATCCCGCATCAGCTTGGCCCAGTAGCCCGTGCCCGACCCGATCTCGACCACGCGCCCGGAGGACTCATCCGCGATCGCGGACAGCGCCTCCGCTGACGGGATCCCGAACGACATCGTACTCGAGCCAACAAAACGCCGTTCCACCCACGAGGGGTCCCCTTTTATGGCCAACAAGCCAGGATGGTAGTCGCCCACGCCCTCATCCTCGCCCACGCCCTCATCCTCGTCGACGCCCTCGTCGACATCCTCGGCGACGTGTGCGTCGACGTCCTCGTGGTAGTCCTCATCGTAGTCCTCTTTGACCCCATCGTCCCAGCGGCGGCGCAGCTGTCGGGCGTAGGGTTCGACGGTGTACACCGACTTGCGCGCCCAGGGCTCCCACAGGTCGTGCAGCAGGGGGTTGGCCTTAGGATCGCGCGGCTCCGTCAGGCGGCGCATGAGCGCCTCGTGCTCGCGGCGGCGCCACTCGGGAGGGGGCCGCTTGCCCGCGTCGGCGTTGCCCGGGGCCTTCGCATTGCTCTGCTGCAGCTTCGGCAACGTGTCCAGTAAGAAGATGTAATGTTTCATGGACTCTTGTAGCTGTCTGGGATCGACGGCGGCGAGCATGGCGCTGCGGCCGGCGGCCATGATCTTGGGCAGGCGTCCACGGAGGGTGTACGGTACATGTACGGCAGGGGCAGGGGCGTTGAATGTGAGTTGCCCGTTTGAGGCATGTCGGTTGCTTCAACAGTTATCTCCACTGCATGCCGTACGCTTTGTCGGCGCTGTTTCCTGGTGGATACAGTGTGTGTATGTGTGTTTTGCATATCTGACAGGGCCTGGAACTGGCCAAGGGCTGCTAACCCAGCCCTAACGGAAAGGCCGCCGAAGCACTCTCCTCCCTTTGCGGGAGAAGAAGAAGAGCGTGAGGGGCCACGTGTGTGTGTGTGGTCCTGTTTGTGTGTGTGTGTGTGTGTGTGTGTGGTTGTGTGTGTGTGTGTGAATCGTTACATATCTGCCGGGCCGACACTGGCCGGGGGCGCTAACCCGCTCCATACGGGAGACCGCCGAAGCACTTTCCCCCGGATACGGGGGAAAGGGGCGTAAGGGGCCTCTGTCCCCTCGCTCTCAACCAAGGGCGCGTGCCCGATCCCCGAGGATCGGTGACCGCTGTGCCCCCTCAAGGGAGTGGGCGAAGGCCCATCCCGGGCGGTCTGCGCCTCGCAGTCCGCTGTTCAACCTCCTCAAGTCCTTGCAGCACCCAGGGCGCGTTTCGGAGGCGCGCCCCTGCTTGGTGCTTGGTGTGTGTGTGTGGTCCTGTCTCGGGCAGGTGCGAACAGGGCCGCTTGCAGCATGGACGCCATCCCCCAGGGACCAAGACCCTTTTACTGCTGCTTAGCTGTAGGACGCGCAGCCTACCGCAGCCTGCAGCGGCAAAGTATGTGCCATCCATCCAGCAAGCAGTGCCGCGATCGAGTGCACCCCGCCGCGCCCGCCGGCCGCACGCGGTAGCAGCGACTGCTGCCGCGCAGCCGACCCACCCGCTACCCACCTGATCCTCCCACGAGCCATGGCTGGAGTCGCTGGTGCTGGCCCCTCCCTCGCCGTCCGCCTTCGCTTTCGCCGCGGCTGCTAGCTTTGGGCTTCTCCTGATTCCATGGCAGCAGCTGCGCACCTGCAGTCAATGTGGATACCAGCCACATAGGCCAACTCACAGCCCAATGACCTGAATCAGGACCGATCAATCTTGTGCGGGTCGATTCCGGCGTTTCCCTGGTCGCATGAAGGCGCGCTGTCTGCGGGCCCAGATGGAACTACTGGGGCGCAGTGGGGGGGTTGCGAAGCCCAATGGGTGTGTTTAGAATTGCAACCCGCCCCCCCGCCCAATTGGTGTGTATGACGGCATGCGCCTTCCTTCCTACGAAGCCGCTGGATTGGCGGCGGGCTGCCGAGGGCCCGTCCGCGTCGGCGCCGACTGCAATTGCCGACCAGGGCCAGATCCAGCCGCCAGAACGTATGCGCCCCAGTGATTGGCAGCCTTGCGGGTCATCTTGCGAGGAAATGTTGGGTAATAGATATTTCGTCGTTGTAAACCTAGTCAAGTGTATACGTACTTCACGGTACTTGCAATCATGACTGTGTATGTATCGAATCGGCTAGCTGCCTCACACGCAAGACCCCGGTTTCATGCATGTGTGGACGCATGGGACATGCCGACAGGTACGGGCATGTGTGGTGAAGGTATGTGCCATCCAGCCAGCAAGCCATGCCGCGATCGAGTGCACCCCGCCGCGCCCGCCGGCCGCTGACCGCACGCGGTAGCAGCGACTGCTGCCGCACAGACGATGCGCCGCGCAGCCGACCCACCTGATCCTTCTTGGAGCCATGGCCGGAGTCGCTGGTGCTGGCCGCTCCCTTGCCGTCCGCCTTCGCTTTCGCCGCGGCTGCTAACTTTGGGTTTCTTCTCATTCCCGCCGGACTAACTGTCGACGTTGCTGGGTCAGGCTCCTGAGCGCTGAACCAGCTGGACCCGCGGGGCCGCTGAGTCGCAGGACGCCATAACCTCGTCCGAACGCACTGCAGCATCACTGGGCGGGAAGTGAACACGACATAGGATTATAATGCAAATAATAATATGCACGTCGTTTCGCAGTGCGTGTTGGGGAGGCTGTGACCGTCACCGATGACCCGCGGGGTCCACTGCAACGTGATCCATTAAATGTGATACAGAGGGATACAGAGGGTTAACTGGCAATGCCCTTTTTATTGCTGTCTATGCGCAGTGATTGGCAGGCTGAACATAGTGCGCGCGAGGCAGGGCTGCGCTGCTGCAGACCGATACGCCCTACCAGTAGAGCGTCATCCGGCGCGCCATCACCAGGCCAACCGCAGCACCGCGTCATATGATGGACCGAAATAATGCGGGTGGGCTGCCGCACATGGCTGAGGCAGTGAACGCATCGCGGTCGTGCTTCGTTGGTAACGTTACAGTCCGCCTGGATGACCTTACCTCGCGGAACAGAGGCGGAAGCGCTGAAAGCCGCCGGCTAGGGGCCCGACGGTGAAGGACGCGGCCGGCTTTTGACTGGCACCTACCAGGCGGCGGGCGTTTCCTGGTGTTGTCTCGGAAACGGCGTGATCCTGTGGGCTGCAGGACTGAGGTGCTAGCAGCAACCTAACTGGACTTATGGATGGTGGAGGGCCTGTATAAAGTAACTAGGTCTGATGTGATGCTACGACTGCATCGCGCCTCGGATGAGCGTACGGTGGTGCCCATCGTCAACCAACCGACTCGCGCACAACCAACATTTCACAAATGTACTAGACTTCTGTCGTTCTACGTCAATAATGGCAGGGGCCGGCCGTGCGCGTGGTACGTTGCCTGAGCCCGTAAAAGCCCTTACATGACATCACGGCAACTTTGCGTAACCACTGGTGAGATTGTCGCTAAAGAACTCAAACGAAGCAACGTTGACATGATGTGTGCTGATAGGATGTGTGGGACGTAATCCTGGTAGGGCGTGTGCTGGTAAAGCCTTCCAAACCGTCCAAACGTACCGAGCAAGACTGCACCTCATGGGTAGGCGCCGCCTCTACATCGTTGCAAGATCCCACCCCGGCTGATAATCCAGGAACAAGATACCGAAGATTCGCCCACCTAGCTTCGTTGGGCAGACCTGAGAGGACCTGTCAAGCGCTGGACCACGGCAACCACCTGATTCCGGCCGGACGCTATCACGGCTGCGTGGTACCATGCGGACCACCTCATTCGCGGCTCATATGTGACAATATAACCGAGTGCAAGAGGCCAATTGGTCATGATAATCGCCTTACAGTTAGTCTGGCAAGTGCGTACGTCCTGCCCGTGCCGTCCCTTAACCCTGGAAATGACCACACTCAGGTTGATGCGCGACCCAGTCACGCGACGACAGGAGCAGAACCGTTCCCAAACGTACGCGCCGCTTACGTGTTTGGTGACCTGAACAAGGGCCTACCTCAACTCGCCACAACGGCAGGTGCTGCATCCCTCAGCCCGCAGCCTTATGTGTGCGACAACACAAGCATGAGAATCCTTGGAAACTGCGGACACACGGAATCCGAAGACGTGAGCGACCACCCTAACGTCCCACTCCACACCCACGACAGAAACCGTACGGACGAACTGCCGACAGGTGATAAACGTCCTGGCGTCCGAAGTGGCCCCAGTGGCACCCATCTGCCTCCATAACGGAAAGCAACGAAGCTGAATGGTAGCAAACTGAGTAAGGAGACCGCTGACGATCTCAACGTTTATTTCGGGTTCCGCAGGACCATAATGACGGAGTCCCCTCGCAAAAACATCTTGCTCACAAACCGGTCCTTGTTGACCGGCCGTGACGCCTTTTGGCCTTTCCCGGTCTTCGGAATCTCCGTCCACATCTCCTTGACGTTCTCCAGGATCATGTTGCAGTGCCGATCAAAAGCCTTCACCCTCGCGAGCAGCTTGTGGTTGTTCCGGCAGTTGATGAGCACTTGTCCGTTAGTCTTAACACTCTGGGTCAAGACAGACAACGGCCCAGTGCGGTATTCGTCCTCCTCCTTTTTCTCTAGTTCGTCGACAGTTGGCTGCGGAGCAGCAGCCATCGCGCAAGCCTAGAGCCCAAAAATTGAGGCAAAGTAGCCGTCAGTTGAAGGGCGCTCAAGGAGCAAAGGTTTACGTAACGGTGTTCGTATGTAATTTACACAGATAGTCGAGCAGTGCGAAATTTGTAAGGCACACGACTTGAATTGAAAGGTGGCTCTGTAAGTCTGGTTCTGGAGCGTACGGGACTGCAAAAAATGGCAACCAGGTTGGAGCTAGGGCACATGCAAGAAAGAAAATTGATACTCTTTTGCTCCGCTATCATGCATGGGTTCTTGTGCTGGGGGGCCACTCACAAACCCAGCTTATGCAGAGCCCCGCAATTCACATTGCATCTTGGGGCCTCATGACATCGACCATGTATTTTTTAGCATAGGTATCACACATGAGGTTCTGTGTTGACAATATTACGTATATGATTGTCGTGTCTTGCCTTGAATTAACGAAGCCGACACCATAAGGATGGCCGAAGGCGAGGGAAAGCCTGCAATTTCGTTGCTGGAGGAGCAGGAACAGCAAAAGCGTGAGTCAAGGGCTTTCGGTTCCAACATCGCGCAGCTGCGCTTGAAAGATGACCGCACCCTTCACAAGCATGGCCGTCTGTTGACCGAAGCGGTTCTAATTGCGTGCAGGCCGGCCAGCGGCACCTTCCCAAACACCAGCGCCATACGTGCAGCCGTATCGACCAGCCCAAGTTGTCCCACCCATCGCGCGGCAAGTGAACATCAGCGGCAACGGGGCGGCAGCCACTGCAGAAAATTTACTTCGGAATACTTTAAGTAATGCCTCGTACGGCCAACAAAGGCCGCTGGGTAATGTCCACAGCGGCTCGACCTTCGGTCCGGGGTTGCCAGGGGCGGGCAGTGTTGCGTCGGGAGGTGCGAGCCTGGCCGACGGCATTCCGGGGACATTCAACCACAACCAGATCTCTTATCTGCTCACCTACACCCAACAGCAGCTCACGCAGCTTCAGCATGTCCAGGCCTTGCTGTTCCAGCACCTGCAGTCGTTGCACCAACTTCAGGGCGCCGGTGGCAGCAATGTGCCTGGTGCTATTCCTCAGGGTCCTCCAGTGGTTCCCCCAGGGTTGTCATCACTATTAGGCAGTGCCACAGGGACAGGCTCTCCCATGCATGCCGCAAGGGCCGACGGCCCAACCGCCACAGCGGCCGGTGCGTTGCCGACCCACATCGCCAACCTCGCCAGACCCCCCGGCATCGGCAGCGGTCCGGGCTCTCTGCCTTCGCCTGATCGTTCGCCGACTCAATCACCACACGATAGTGCGGTGCTGGGTACAGGCCCACGGCCTCCGAGCAGGCTAGGCACCGCAGTCCTGCAGCCGCCGCGGCCTGGAACGTCCTCACCGCCAGCAGCCTGGCCACCACCTCGACCGCCTTCGCGGTCGGTCTTGAAGGAACACTCCAGCCTGGGAGTCACCGCGTCGCCGGGAACCCCAACCCCAGGCTCGCCAGAGAGCGCTGGCACGAGCTCGGTCGGTTCGCCCCCTCAGCCACAGGCGGCGCTTGCCAGCATGCAGGGCGTGCCGCAGGGGCCATCACAGCCCGCCGGAGCTGCGCAACCCACATCGGAGCGCCTTGCGCCACCATCGGACCCGCAGCAGCCGTCGCAGCAAGGGGCACAGGCGCAGGTGCAGGCGGGGTCATCGGGATCTGGGTCGCCTCCGGCGGCTGTTGGTTCCGGCGGGGGACGGACATCCTCAGGATCCCAAGTCCCAGAAGCCTGCACCGAACTCGCACCTCTGGACGGGGGTTCGGGGAGCGTACATTCCCTGACTTCACATCCGCTGGCGGGGACGGAGCCCACCGCAGCAGTCCAGGCGACGGGAGGTGGCACACGGGTAATTGGCGCGCAGGTACCGCCTCATGGCGCATTGGCGGCGAGCATGCGGTGGTCGGTGGCTGCCGTCGGATCTGGTTCGCCACCGCTGCCTCAGGTTTCCGGCGCCACGGTAGCCGAAGGCGCGGGGCCTCTTCCTGTCGGTAGCCTCGCGTCGCCGTTCGCGACGCCGGCACCGTCGGTACCACCCCTAGGCGTCGCACCCGTGCAGCTGGGCGAGATGCGCCCGCTGGACGTTGTGTCGCTCTCGCTTGGGCTGCAGCCCTTGCCGCAAGGGCTGCCTCTGGAGCCGGTTCCGCCGCCTTCCGTGATCGAGTCTGCGCTGGTCGCGTCAGCCCTGACTGGACCGGCGCTCCAAGGGCTGACAGCGTTGGGGACAGGCCTCGTCCTGCAGCATCCGCTGGCGCCGTCGCTGCCAGTAGGGGTGCCCGGTGCAGCAGAGCCCATGCGCGGGGGCAGTGTCGGCGTACTGTCGTTGCAGGCGCCCCTTTCACCACAGCCGCCGCAGCCTCTTGTGGCCACTGCTGCCGACCTGGCGCAGCAGCAGGCCTTCGATGCGTCTGCGGCCGCGGCGGCAGCGGAGGCGGGGGCAGCTGCAGAGGCGGCCGCAAAGCAGGCGAATAAGCCGGAGCCGGTGGGGCCGCCCGGTCCGGAGCTGGATGCGCAGCTGGACGCGAACAGGAAGGATCTGATGGTTTTCCCTGAGGACGTAAGTGACCCGTGGGTCGGCGGGTCAAGGGCTTGAAAACACAGTTGATGGGTGACCCGGCCCAGCCCAAAAGTCAATTGATGCAAGCTTGCCAGGGTCGGTCATGTAGGTCCTCATCGAAAAATGCGACTTGGCTCACTCAGGGATTTACGGTGTACATGAAGGTGTGCCCGGGCGCGTCGGCTGGATGTGTGCTTGTTCCGAGCCGTGTGCGTCGCTTTTTGCAACCTAACTGCGGGAGGCGGGGCGCGCCCTGAAGCGTCCGTTACAGGGTGCGCAGTGCACGGACCTGGGTTGGGGGGGCTTGCCGATTATGTCATGGTTTGGGCGGACAGAGGTCGGTGTGCTTCCTCTTGCTTGTCATGGCGTCTGTCGTTGTCGCTGACTCACTACCAGACCAGCGTGCATGCGGGTCGTCATGCGTCCAAATGCATGTACGGCGCCTCCATCTGCCGCATCGGTGCTGCGAAGTGTCCCCCCCCCCGCCCTTTGCAATCCCGCTCAGGAGGACGACGGCGACGATGAGGAGATGGTGGCAATCAAACGGAAACGTTGGTACGAGCACACGGGCTTGATCTGGTTCTTCGGCTCAGCGTTTGTAGGCATGGCGCTCACGGTGACTGGGATCTGCCTCCAAACTGGCAAGATCAACAAGGTGGGTTGCAGGAACCGTGGGTCGCGCGATCTGGGTTTCCATCATGTTGCCTGGTGGGGATATGGGAGGATGAAGCGGGCGCGGGGACGCTCGCGAGGCAGCCAAATGCGCGGGCGCGCCCTGACAGGACTGAGAGTGCTCGTGGCCCCGCTCAACCGGTGCGCCCATCTCGCTGTCATTTCGAGCCCTCGGGTCCGCCGAGGATGGCCTGGTGAACTGCTGCGTATTGCAACGTTCCATAGGTGTAGGTCCTGGTTTACGAAGGCCTGCATTTCCTTGCACAGCTTGAAATTTGGTCCAATATGGTTCCCCACGTCACCGCCCGCGCCTCGCCTCTCGCGTGCCACAACCCGGCGCGTTCCAAACCAACTCCGTGCCCGTCCAGAAAGCTGCGGAGGCCGAGGTGTTCCGCTGGCTGTACTTCGTGGCCGGCTACGTGCCCATCTACTGGACCATCTACTTCGTGGTCAGCCGCATCTTCATGCTGACAGAGGTGGGGTGTGTCCCCCGGCCGCTATCCCGCGCGTGCAGCTCGCATCCGTGCAAGGCCGAGATGCAGGGCGTCATGGTGGCCTAGAGGGAAACGAGCCCGACCCACATGTGCCTACATGTGGCCGTGCCATGCATGGACGAAAAGATTTGCACCGTGTGGAGTTGCATTCGGTGCCTGGCAGCATCATCTCCGTGTCCGAGGCCATTGTTGCGATCGTTTTTGAATGTCTGTCGCCCTGTCTGTTGGGCCTGCCGTGTGCCCCCACCTGGCCCGATTCCGCCCGCGACGGCGTCCGCGTACCGGACACGGCTGCACGCGCAGTGGATCTACTTTCGGGAGAACCTGACGTACCTGACCAACATCAAGAAGAACACCACCGCCCTCGCCGCGATGCTGTTCCAACTGCTCTGGTTCCAGGCCTGCTTTGCGTGAGTGCAGGGCAAATGGCCGGGGCAGGATGCCGATGACGAACAGCCCCCTTCCGCATAGCTCGCATTGCACGGTTGTAATCCTCCGGGGGGTTACCCTGATCGTGTCTTTTTGTGTGCCTGCCTGGGCTCGCAAGTGGTTGCGGGGCTGAATGAACGGGGGTATCGGCGTAAGTTCTATCTCCCGCGCGGAAGCATGCAGGGTTGACCGGGGCGCCGCCTCCAGCAAGCGGGACTGCGCAGCGTGCGGAGAGCCTTGCTGCGACACGGGGTTGGGCGCGACTGTCGCTTCTGACGGCTTCTTTTGCGCCCCACATCGCACCTCCTGACTGTCGCAGGTGGCTGTGGTGTGACAAGGGACGCTGCGCCTCGAGCACATACATCGCTGCCAGGGATGCCACCTGGAAGGCGGTGCTGTGCATGATGTTGTTCACGCTGGCCAACGTGATCAAGGTGCGGAGGCCTGGCTGCGTGACCCCGTGGGCACCGCAGTCTGCCAGAAGTTGCGTGTTCGGGTTGGGCATGGGTCACCCGCCTGCGAACCCGTGCATCCGCGACGCAGCAGGCCGCCTGTGCCGTGTGGTGTTCGGCCGGCACGGAGCCGCATGCGCGGCGCCCCAACAGACCTGCGATGGGAGCCGCCAGGGCATGATCCGGATCCGGTTGTTCGTCGCGCCGCGTCGGAATCGCGCGCCGTGTGTCTCTCTCCACGTCCTCAATCTCCACCGCCCCACCGCCCCACCACTCGCCGCCAGGCGGTCACTGCAAAAGTATCCTCGATGCACTTCTACCGGACGGCGCACTTTAAGAAGCTCAAGGACTCCCTGGAGAAGGAGTACTACCTGCAGGTGCGGGTTGGGCTTAGAGAAGCAGGTGGCGTTGAATTGAAGAGGAGGATCAAGAGCAGATGGGAGGTTGTAGGACGGGGCCGAGCGCTCCGCTGCTGCATTTGGGTTGAGACGGTATGCCGTGGCACGAAGCACTTTACTCAAGCTGCCGCTTGGTTGTCAGGGGGTGTTTTGCCACATGTTGGACCCTCGAGCCACTGGCTCGAGGGCCCGTTGCAGTTGGGCCATGCACCACTGCTGGTATGGCCGCACACCGACCCCACAGCTCGAGTAGAAGCGTACGGTGTCATCGTCGACAGAGCGCCGCTCTGCGCTGAGTTTGTGACCTTCCACGTGGGCCGCCGTGTGGTCTTGACGTTACGATGCGCACCCCCCGTGGGCACGCCGTTTCTGGGTTTCTGAGTTGGTTCTTCTTTTCTTCTCAACCCTTTTGCGCACCCCTATCGGACACGCAAGCGCCAACGGTACTGTACCTCAAATTTACGGATGTCGCTGCAAATCACCAGCAACCGCCAACGGAACCACCCTGCACCTGGGTTGCGAGCGGGCTGGACAGGTCAAGGACGAGCACACGTTTATCGGGCGCTCCTTGGTTCCGTCTAGACGCGGCCTCGCGCCTGGGCCTCTCGCTCGCTGCAACGCTCCTCGCAGCACTCACGACGGCCTCATGCCTTCGGACCGTATACCTCTGCACGGAGCCCAATGCGCCCTCCGCGTGTGTCGGCCGCCGCTGCGTGCAGCTTCTCTCCGTGCCCCGCAGTCGTATCCTCGCCGCGATGCAGGCGGCGCAGGCGCCCCAGCACGACAGCGCCAAGCACCGGTTGCGGACGGCGCTGGCGCGCAGGTCCCTCCTGCCGGGGGCAAGCCTCACCCTGCAGCGCTTGAGCCGGCCAACGCCCCTCTTTCGTGCCACCAACCCCGCTGCTGCCGCCGGCGGCGGCGGCGGCGACGGCGACGGCGGTGAAGTCCACGGCGGCAAAGGTGGCGGCGGCGATGAAGTCCACGGCGGCAAAGGTGGCGGCGGCGATGCCGAGGCCGTCTCGGGCGTGTGCAACAAGGAGAAGCTGCAGAGCATCGTCAGCGGCGGCAGCGGGCTGAACGCGACCGTGGGCCCCAGCGGCAGCGGAGGAATCGGCAACGTATCATTGAGCGGTGTGCGGGAGCTGGGGTGCAACAGCACCGGCGGGGCGCCTTGCACGTCCTGGGTGGGCTTCTGGACCTGCGGTCCGGGTCACCGCAGGGCGGACAGCGACAACCCGGGGTGGCACTCCCAGCAGCGCTCCTCCCAAGCAGCACGAGGGGACAGCGGCGTCGGCGGCGGCGGGAGCAATGGCCCGCGTCATGGCTCGCCGCCCAGGTGGAGCGCGAACGTGCTGGGCGGGACGTCGACCGTGTCGAGCTCTTCGCCGGGGCCCCACAGCATCTGCGCACCCGGCGGCAGCGGCGGAGTCGGCGACGGCAGCAACGGCGCGGAGCACGCGATCGGCAACGGCGGGCAGGTGCCGAGCCCTGGAGACGTGACCTTGGTCGTTATGGCCGATGTGAACTCGCCGCGGCACGGTCAGCAGCCGCCGCCGCCGCCGCCGGCTGCGCCACCGGCTCCCCCACCTCCACCGCCGCCGCTGCCGGCCCAATCGGTCGGAAGCGGCGTGGACCGCAGCCTAAGGCCCGGCGGCGCGTTGGGAGTTGTCACCGCAGAGCCGTTCCTGACGCAGACCTCGGCCTACTTTGACAACAGCCACGCTCAAGAACAACAGGTGCCCCAGCAGCAGCAGCCGCCACAGACGCCGACGCCGCCGCAGCAGCAGCAGCAACTGCCGCGCGAGGTGCAGGGCTCGCAGCAGCGTGTGTCCCATGGCAGCCAAGCGCAATTCGTTGGCCAGGACCCAGCGGAGCCGTCGACGCAAAGCGGTTCGAATCGGGGGTTCGTGCCCGCGCAGCTCGTGCGGCTCATCTCCCGTGTCATGGGCGGGCTCACGGGCAGCAACTCGGGGCGACCTGTGGAGCCGGGCGTGGAGCCTGCGAAGACCACGGTGGAGGGCTCCAGCCAGCGCGGCGGCGCGGCCGCCCAGCCTAAGGCGACGTTTGTCAGGACCCCGTCTAAGCACAACAGCTTTGCGCCGCCGCAGCGGTTGCGGAGCATGGGCAAAGGTTGGTGGGAGTTAGCGATGAGAGTGACATGATGCCAAGGGGTCCTCGGAGCGTGGTTGCCGTGGCCGGCCTTCCTTCCAGGGGCAACGGGGGAGGGCGTAATGTGACCGTAGCTGCGTTTCCACACGCCCACGGGGCACGGGTAATCTGGGGCTTCAAATATTTTGGTCATGGATGGCCACGTGCGTTGGCCATCGTCGAAATGCATTCGTTCACCGCTTATCGAACTTGTTTGACCGCACGACCACGCACGCGCCCGCCGCGCCACTTGGTAGCTGTCCACCGCTGTTGGCTTCGGGTCGGTCCTTGATTGCTGCTGTCCTGCGGCGTTGTGGTGCTTGGGTTGCTTCGGTGCGCTGCCGGCGGAGCGCCGCTGAGATAGCCCTGGCAGGCAGTGGTGAAACCTCTGTGTTCGTTTAACAGCCGTGGATATGGCAGGTGCGATCATCATGCGCGGTTTCGCAGGTAACCCGCCCCACTTGAAGCGGCGACTGGCTGAGCTGGGCGCGGAAGCCTTCAACGTTGTCCCGCTGGACATCAAGAGGAAAAAGGTGCGTCCACGGGAATGCCCATGTCGACGGGCTGCGGGGTCGGAGCCGGCTTGCCGGCAGTTCTGGGCACTGCCCGGCTTGCTGGCGGGACCTCTTGCATTCGAACAAGGCATTCGGAAAGGGGCTCCGCCTAACCTGTTCGGCTGCATTCCATCCGCCTCCCCTGACTTACCGCGACGTCTTCAGTACTACAGAACGGAAGCGATAAAGGGTGGGTATGCCACTGGGATTGTGCACACCGCATGCGCTGTTTCTTGCAGTTGGCTGCCGCCTCCACAAGACCCCAGCTGGCGCGGCACGCCATCGGCGCTGCTCATGCGTTGTACAGTCACCGTACTGCATGCTGTACGCCTGCACCGGGATCCCCCTGGGGGGCAGTGCACCCGACTTCATGCGCCCGTTGCGCCTCGCTGCTCCTCGCCAACGTACAGTAGCAAAGCAGGGGACTGCCTGGCTGTCCGCTTTTGTGCCCTGCAGGCGGTTCAAAACATGACGGAGACAGAGCTGGAGAAGGTGCGTGGCCGTCCGCACTGATTCGCAACATCCAACGGCCGGAATCGTGCCCCGAGGTCGCTGCTCCTTGGCTCTACCCTCGTCTGTGGGTCTGAAGCACATCACAGCGCTTCCTACCACTTGCCTCGACGGCGTCGCACTCACGTGCGGACCAATAAGTGCCGTGTGCGTGAACTAGGCAGCCCCTTCGTTGGCTTCATTTGTCTAGTATCTTGTAATCTGCAGTTCCGTTGTCTGGGCGACTTTTGCACGGATGGCAAAGTCGCGTTGCCGCGGGCATCATACTTCACACGCCGAAGCGCCGGCGCGCGCGTGCGCTGCTTGCATGCACGCACCCGCAGCAAAGGGGCCGTGGGTGCTTCATCGTTGTGGTTCGTGGAAACTGACGAGCGGCGCTGCCGCCCGACGCGCTGCCGCCCCGACGCAGGTCCGCGACGCGATCGTGATCAAGACGTACACCGCGCTCATCCGGAAGCACTCGGGCATGTCGGAGGAGGAACAGCTGCGCGAGCTCCGCACCGTGAAGCGGTTCGCCAAGGCGCTGTACTTCAACATTCGTGGACCAGACGCAAGCAAGTGAGTCACGGAGCTTGCAACCTGGCATTGGGGCAGGGGAGACTGGGGCCGCAACGGGGCGGCGCAACGGAGGTCCTGGTGTCCAGCGGCGTTCCAGGACGCGCGCGCGTGTGTGTAAAAGCGCGCGCGTGTGTTAAAATAAACCGAGAGACACGACGCGCGCGTGTGTGTGTGTGCGCGCGGCGGGTTCCTACATGGTTCTTAAAGCAGGGGGTTCAGACAGTCGACAAGAGGTTTCGCTGCAATGGTGCGTTTGTTGCGAGGGCAGCTTGGCGGTGCTGTGGCAGCGGCGGTGATGGCTGGCCGATGCGCATCGGTGACGTGCACCTCCTAGAAGGTGCGGGGTTGATCAAGGGGCCCTCACAGATGGCCCAATGCACCCCGACCCGCAGGACGTTCTTGACCATGGACGACTTCAAGCTGTTCTTCGGCGACGATGAGGAGATGGCTCGAAAGGCCTTCGAGGTCTTCGACGCGGATAAGGACGGCAAGGTGGGTCGGGATGCCGGGGTGGTGGGGCGGCCGCGTTGCAGTCCTGACATCGCGTCGCTGGTGACGTAGCGAGCCACCATGCTCCTGGGGGCAGCTCAGGTTTGGGTTTCTGTTTGCGCCCATGGAAGCGGTATACTCGTTGTACAGTAGGTTGTCCGGGGTGCCTATGAAGGTCGCAGACGTCCTGTTTCCCTAATCAGCAAACGATATCAGAGCCGAGGACAAATCCGAGATAGGTACTGACCACGATCAAGTACCGTGATAGCATTCGCTCAAACGTGTACGGTGTAATCGCCGACCCGAAACCGCGTCCCGTGGTTCTTATCACGGCTCTCGTCTCGTTTCCTGATTTAGAGAATGGGTCGTGTTGGAACTTCTCATTTACCGCACCCGCACCGGCCGCGCCGCACCGGCCGCGCCGCAGTTGACACGCTCCGAGGTTCGCGACCGGGTGGTGTCAATCTACGCGGAGCGCCGCAACATGGCCCGCAGCTTGCGTGACACGGACTCCATCGTGCGGTCCCTGGAGCTATCCCTGGGCATCGCCGTACACTTCCTGTTCGGGGCCATCTACCTGACCATCTGGTGGGAGGGGGATCAGGCACGGGCTGTTAGAGATCCCGCAGGGGACCTGTACTCCGGCGTGTGTGTTTGGGGGGGGGAGTTGAACCTTAAAAAGTTCTACGTTGCTCTCTATTTTTACATCTACTTATATAATTACTGCGTCCTACTTCGGCGGCGGCCTCGGTCAACCGGACAACTACTACGCAATCGGTGATTGTTTCGCGATTTCGATGTCTTTATTGACATTAAGGGGGGAGTTGTTTGCGTTCAGCAAGCAGACCCCATCCGTGGGGTATGGGGTCGCTCCTGCCTTCGCTCTCACCACTCGCTCGTCCATTGGAGGTTTGGAGCTCACGGTCGCGATGTCGCTGTCGCTGCTGGCGCAGGGGCGTGCCGCTTTTGGAGGGCTTCTCCGCCTTCTCAGCCACCGTCCTGGCGCTTACGTTCATCTTCGGCAACAGTGCCAAGTGGGTCGCGGGATGGGCCCCCTGGAGATGTTGCTTAGAGACGGTCCACGGGGCTGGAGAGTTGGTGTACGACGTGACAGCGGATCAGGACGCATTGACGGGGCCCCGGGGGTAGAAACACGAACGCCGCTGGGGCCGTGGACAAATCCAAACGTCGTGTCGTGGGCAGGGTTGCGCTTGGCAGTATTCTTCAGTCACCCCGACTGGGCGACAACTTCATCCTATTTGATTCACCCTGACTTGGCGACAACTTACGATATCCTTATACTTCTGGGTGCTCTGGGTGTGGGTAGGGGCCCTGCAAGACACTCAACGGCCAAGACTCGCCCCTTCGAATCCCCTGATGCCGGTATGCCGCGCCATGACCAAATGTGTGCGCGCGGTTGCGGGCCGCGCGACCCCCATTGCCCACATCTGTCTCAAACTAAGCCGTCGATTACCTGGGACGGCGCCTCCGCAGGAATGCCTTCGAGTCCGTGCTGTTCCTGTTCTTCGAGCACCCCTATGACGTGGGCGACATGGTCTACTTCAATGGCGACTCGATGCGCGTCAAGCGCATCTCCCTCATGTACACCGACTTTGTCAAGTGAGCCCGCGGGATGTATGGACTGGCGGCTTGGCGCGGCGTGTCCCCCACCTGCCATCACGGCCTTTCCGGAGCTTAACGTTGGGCCGACCCTGTTCTTACTTGGAGCAGCGAAGGGTGGACCGCGCGGGTCTGCAGCTCTTCCCCCTGCAGCCACCGAAACAGGCCAGGCCCACACCCAACCGACGCCCTCTCCAGTAGCACCAATCTCCCCGCTGACCCCCGACGCTGCGCTGTGTCTGGGCTGTTTTTCTTTTTACCCCCCGACGCTGCGTCCTGGCGCTGCCCGGTCCAGGTGGACCAACGAGGAGGTGTATGTGCCCAACGCCAAGATGCTCACAACGGATGTGACCAACTGGACCCGCACCCGGACCAAGTTCGAGCTGCACAAGTAAGTGGCGAGGGGGCCCTGCCCGGGCAAACTCGTGCGCCCTCTGGTCCCTGCCAGGCAGCCTCCACGGATCAGGGGCCGCTCGTGCGTACACCGGCTGTCGCCCATCATCGATCTGCACGCACACGCGGTGCGCGGGAAAGAGTTTCGACCACGTGACGCCGCCGGGGGTATCGCCCTGCTGGGCCCTGTGTCGGTCCTGGGCTTGCCGTACTTCAACCTCCCGGGTGTCTGCCGCGGTGTCTCCCCCGCGCCACAGAATCCTGGTGGACGTGGGGGTGCCCTGGGAGGTGAAGGAGGACATAACCAACGCGCTGGCGGCGCACTGCAACGCACACCCCAACGTGAGTCGGCGTTGCATGTGCCGTACCGCAGCGGTGCCGTACCGCAGCTATGCCATACCGCGGGGGTTCCGCACCCCAGTTCGGGCACTGCGGGTGTTCGTGGGTCGCAGGCAGGCAACGCGCGCGCGCATGGCATGCAATGGGCATAGCAGTAGTACCCAACAGGATGTGATTCGTGAGGGGAACCGGTCGAAATGTGTGTTAAGAGAAGGATTGTGTGTGTGTGTGTGTATTTTGTACGGCGCGTGTGTAGCACTCCGTATGCAGGAGTCCCGCATGTAAACATCATCAGCGTTGACTGACGGGACATGGGCCGCGCGCCACCCGGGCGTGTACCATATTGGGCATTCCGCCTGCGGCCTTGTCGAGGTGGCAGCAGCTCTCCCCAAGTAGACGGCTTTGCTCGTGACGCGTGCGCTGCTGCGTGCCGCACGCGTCACGGGACCTGGATGCGCACCGCCTTACAGGCTCCCCCCCCCACACACACACTTCCTGTGCACGCCCTTGACTTCCGGGCGGCTTGGAACGCGCTCCTCTTCCCCTTGGTCTGGCTCCCGTAGGACTTTGTCGGCACCCCGCGGGTCACCTTCCGCGAGGTCATGGACCCGATGAAGGTCTACCTGGGCATCGGCTTCACCTACAACTTTCCACGTGAGTCCGAGAGCCGGCTGCGTCGAAAGCCGGCTGTGTCGTGTGTGTGTCTGGGGCGCAGGATCGTCTTTGAACCAGGCGTAGGCGGCCACCGGCTCTAAGGGCCCACCGCCCATCCATCGCTCGTGTGCGACGCGCAGCACCCGAGTGCGTCACGACCGCGACCGCGACCACGGGGTGCAGTAGTGTCGTGGCCCAGGTTGGCTGCTGGCCCCAAGTCGCTGCTGCCTCTGGAGAAGTCTGATGCGCGGGAACTCGTGAGCCCGTCGGCGCCAACCTGGGAATGCTTGCGGCTCCAGGGACCCCCCCCCGCAACTTGTAAGGGACACCTCGCCATTGCACACGGGCACCAAAACCACGGCATTTTTTGCGTGTCTGGAAATGCACTCTCGCAGCTGACGACTTCGACCGGCTGGTCCCCGCGCGCGACAAGATCATGTACGTGGTGCAGTCCAAGCTGGCGGAGCACAAGCTGGTGTTCAGCAACCACCAGATCAATCGCCTGCAGGCATCCGAGGTGGGGCGCGGTACCTGGCCTGTCCTTGGGACGTTGGGAGCTGTAAGGAAGGAACCAGGGACGGCATGCGCGCGGCCCGGGACACTGTCTCGTGGGGAAATCAGTACGCGCGGGTGTGGGCCGCGTCTTTTCCTGCGTGGCCTGCGGCCGCCTTGCCTTGCGATGGGTGATCGGTGTGAGCCCCGAGGAAATAAAAGAGGAGATGCCGTGGGGTCGGGGGCTGGCTGCGTGCTGTGCACCCCAATCCGTTGGTCCGAGTTGCCGCGATGCCGACCCGTGGGTCCGCAGGAGATCCGCATGGCGATGCAGTTACGGGAGCTCCGGAACATGCAGAACCCGGTCGACAGCCTTCTGGATGACCTGATGGCGGCGCCGCCGCAGGCGCCGCCGGAGGCCGCCGACGGTACCGGTGCCGTTGACGCGGCTGCGCAACCGGCCGCGGGCGCAGGCCTGTCTCCAGCGGGCGGGCCGCCGGCGACCCTCGCGGGCAGGCCTGGCGCCCGGCAGCCGTCGGACGGGGCGCCGAGGCCGGTCAGCGGTGCCCTGGCGGCACTGGGGGGAAGGGGGGCCACGACGAGCTCCGCGCTGCCAGCGTTCGGCGCGGAGGGCTTGCAGCATCGGTCTTCTGCCGTGGCAGTGGCGGCAGCGGCGCCGACTGGGGGGGCCGCAGACGGGGCGCCGGCCGGCGACGAGCAGGCCCGGAAGTCCAAAAAGACTGACTGAGCCAGTAATAAGTGCGCTGGAGCATGGACAAGAGCATTGCAGCGGAAGGAGCATTAGATGACTGGGAGAGCATGTCGCGTGCCGGCCCATGCGCACGATGCATCAAGGATCCGGTGGGAAGGCGCCATGTTATGAATGAATAAATTTTACAGTCTTAACCCGCGAAGGATTAGGCTTGCATACCTCGGTGATAGCATGGGGGAACCGCATACCTGCGGCTCTTGGCGGTGAAAGAATGAACGTTTCAGCGTACAGCGTACAGCGTACCCCGTAATGGGGGTCATCGGTGCCTGCCAGCGGTAACCTGCGGGGGTGTTTCCGACAACACGGCAGCATCTTGCAGTTCATGACGGCATCTGCTGTCCCTTGCGAATGCGGAAGGCAGAGCTGGCTGGGGCAGCGCCAGTGCATCAGGGAGCTTGTCGTTGACACGCACGGCGCAGGCGCGCTCGACCGGACGCGCTGGCAGGCTTTGCCGGCTGCTGCCCGCGGCGGACGTGGTGCGTGCGTGCACAGCTGCAAGACATGAACAACAGAGGAATAATGTTCGATGGCCGTTACTAACGGCTCCGTTCCACCTGTCTCGCGGATGCGCGAGCGTCAGAGGCGATTTCATAACAATTACGTAGGCGCGCTGAGATCGGGTCTTGGGGTCTTGGGGTGATCCCGCAGCGACCGATGGGGGAACCGACCCTTCGCGGGTTTGATGCGGTAGGGCAGGTAGGAAGCAAGTGCGAGCGATGCGCGAGTCAGGCTTTTGGTTGCCGTGTGTCTCGATGGTCGTGCTGCTGGCGTTCGGCAGCGTGCTTGCTAAAGAAGGGATGTGCGTCTGCGTGTCTGTCTCTCTGTCTGTCTACGGTATCTGTCTGTCTGAGTGTGTCAGAGGGTCGCGCGGGGCTGGCTGGTTGTATGGCATGGGTTTTATTCGAAACGAGTGATTTAGGCATTATGTGGGGTCCTCATGATCTTGACACGCGCGGTTGGTACGGCAACCCATCGCGCTTGGTACAGCAACCAATCGCAGTTACGCGGAACGTCCGAAGGAGCTTTTCACGCACGGGTGACGGGAGCCATACATATGTCGTATCCGTTCCCGTAGTAAGTTCCAATCATGCAACGGTAGCGGACGGGGACAGGTTGCAGGTTTGCATCAGTGCTGCCGGCGGTTACGAGAGCGAGCTAGCCAGGGGACGTGCTACAATAGTTTGCCGTACCCTGTACGGTGTAGCAAGGCAAGATCAGAGGTGGCTGGCGAGTGGTCCGTCCGTCAGCGGAGGCGGCCGGCGTTGCGACCACCTCGTCCGGTACACCCTGGCGGACTTGTCTCAACAGGAATTTCGTGTGAAGACACATTTTTGCTGCGGAACCTTTCCACCGTGCAGCCGGTGCGCGTTGCATATGTGGCCCCCGTCTTACTCATAGGTACGACAGTACATACGGTGTGCTGTGGACACTGAGCGCTCGTGTGGCCCATCTATTTGCCAGCATGCGTCGTGACGGCACGCCGGCCGGGTCCGACTGTAGGAGGTTAGATGTGCAGGCGAGCAACCAGGATAGGCGCCTGTAGGCGTCTGTGTATACGCGAGGGAGAAAGCTCAGTTATCAGAGTGTTGAGCGTTTTTTGAGCGGTTTTTGGAGCGAAGTTTGAAGGGAATTCTAGCCAGGTCTGCGAAGGCAGGACGCAGGAGCGGTTGCAGACATCAAGTGGCCGCCCCAGGCCGTGTGGGGCAAACGCTCACGATGCTGGGCGATTCTCGTCGTCGTCTCTGTGATGACTGACTTAACGTATGGAGCGCAGGCTCCCAAGAATCTCTGCGTGGAGAGCTTGTCGTGTGGTCCATCAAAGCGTTGTGCCTGTACTGGTGGCAGGGGCACGGACACCAGGGATCTAGAATTTGTCACCGGCGCTGATTAAGGAGGTTGCCCAGAGTTGACATCTCTGGCTGCCTGCCAGGCGTATCAAATTATGGAATAGATTGCTTTTGAACATACGGCAAAGCTTAAACCTTGAGAGCGTCAGGGACCGTGCTGGAGAAGCATCGGCGACATGCTAGTGGTCACGTGCGGCAGTCGCACGGAAGTCTCTCCCCGCACCGCCGCCAACGACCGCCGCCGTTGCGCAGCACCCCGATGTGAGCCGTGTCGGTGCTCGGTAGGGGGGACCACCTCCTGCTACAACCAGTACAACGCTCCCGCACCGCACGCGGCCACACAAAGTGCTCCCGGATGAATGACCCCATCCGACACCGCGTCACCATCCGTCCCTCAGCGCCCCTCCTGACCCATCGCGGCGACCGGCAATGCGCTGAGCGCCTGGAGGAAGGCCAGGTCGCCGATAGGAGCCACCGCAAAGCGTGAGCGCCAACTCTCCTACCATCCTGAAGCTCAACAGGCCCAAGTTGACTGAACGGGGATTCCGCATACGAGCGTGTCCCTGACACAATTAGTTGCCTGTGTCAGCGACACCCTACAGCGGCGGAACGCTGAAGCGGTAAGCAACATGAGCAATTGATGCAGGCAGAGCTCACGTTACTGGTGCCGCCAGAGCCCGCGGTCAAGCGGGGTCCACTTGCGAGCAGCTGTGGAGTTGCAAGCGTGGATCAACCCTACACACATACAAAGATACAGCCCATCACCACCGCGTCGCTGCAACGTTAAGCCCGGGCAACTTCAAACCAGGGCGTTGCGGCAACCCTGGCAGTCTGGCGGCACGCGCGGTTGAACGAGAACGGGCGTGGCGCGGCTGGCGGCCGGAGCCGCGGCTTACGTCATCCGTCCTGGTCCGTGCGCTGCTTCCAGGCAGGCAGACAGGCAGGCGGGATTTGCGCTGCATAGTGCAACAACACCCAACACGGCCGCAAGTAACGCACCACACGAAGCCACCGTGCTGTGCTGTAGGAATGGGTGGGGCGCCGCGCCTGGGAACGCAAGCACTGTGCCTTCAACCCCATGCCCGGAGGCGCACCACCTGCGCCTCGACCTGCCTGCGCATCCGCCCCTCCACCAGCGCCGGCGCCGCGTCGGGAGCCCCGGCGCCGGCGCACATGCAGCGTCCCACGCGCGCCAGACCTCGCCACTCACCATAGAAGCCGCAAGGCGGCAGGCGGCGCAAAGCACCGTCACCTACCTAAAGACCAACCGGCGCGGAGGTCTGCTCCTCAACCAGCAATCGCACGGCCATGACCACTGCCACCACACCCCACCGGAATGGACGCACTGGAAGAGGGTTGCGAGGGCAGCACGCAGCAGGGAGTACTGCGCCACAGCACCAAGATACACTGATCCAACCCGACGACTGCGTTGCTCTTCTCTCGAGGGATGCGAACACCATCAACCATTCGTCGTCAGTCCGCACGAGTAATCGCTGACGAGGCCAAGGCCACGACACTCTTTTAACTCCGGCGGCCATGTACAGCAATGGCCATTGGTACAAACAAAGGTAAGCTGAAATGCGTCGGCCTCAATGCTGCATACCTTACTAGCCCGAGGCCGCCAAGCACACCATAAAAATTTCGGTGCCGTTGACCATACTCTTAACAACACAACCAAAACAAACGAGCACGTGCGCCGCTCCCTGTTGGTTCTTCGGGTTCTCTTCCTTGTTCCCCTCACATAAAAATTCCATGCTGACCGAACTGCATGTCGTGCAAAATGGGCACCGATGCTACCTGCCCGGATCACCGCAAACCATCCGCTGATCGTCTCCAACAACCAAGAATTACCATACCAACACGTCCCAAAGGAATAACGAATTGCACAGCGATGTACTGCAGCGCGCGGCAACCTGTACTTCCATCGTACTCCCTCGCAATACAATACGATCGACAGCTCCTGCCTCGTCCGGCAGCGCGCGCCGCCAGACGAAGATGCTGCAGTCATCAACTGCCGTCAACATCCCACGGGCCAACACATGCAGCCGAACCTCGTCCAACAATCATGCCCCGTACTGCTTTGAAGGGCACATCGAATCTCTCCATAAGGCCCGACAGGTGCGGGTCCGCTGCCCCAACAACTGGTGATAACAACAAGCGACCTTCCAACCAAGCATGCCGCTCTCCGATCCCAACCAAGCATGCCCCTCTCCCCCCTCGCTCAAGTTAGTCAAGAATGATCCATCAGGCACTCGGGACTGCGTCCGCAGTGCCACTCCTCAACCACCACTGTCATGTCGGGTCATGTCGGGTTCGACGTTCCACAACTGACAACGGTAACCTACCCACAGTCAAGTCGAATCGCTGCGCGGGCCTCCGCCAGCGTGCCTCCTCCCTGGGATGTATGTGATTCCCAACTCCGAGCGATTTTCTTTTTTCGTTCGCTGGTCATTGTCATGAAGCCGTGTCCAATGTCGTGTTCAGTCCAGTTTACGTCACATCCAGGTTCGGATTCCACAAGTCAGGATGTGAGCTGCACGTTTGGTGACTTGCCGTTTCCCCCAAACCCTAGCTGCACACCAGTCGCTCTCCTACAAACGGAAGACCCGTACACGGGCGACCTCACTACCGCGGAGCGTCTACAACCAAGACCACCAAAAACAACACCCCCACAAACTGTGAAAGGAGGGGTACTGGACACAGGGCGGAGCAGATAAGGCCGCCTGCCGTACGATGTACACGCGACCTCTGCCAACATCCATCGGGGCCCCACCGAGGGCGGGAGCACCGACCGACCGGCAGCAGGCGCCAAGATCTATAATGTACACTGCACCCCTCGCGCTGCGCGCGGGCGCGCGAATGAGTGCCTAAGCGGCAACGGGGGATCCCGTAGCCGCGTCGATGACGACCCATGGGACAAAGTGACGACCCATGGGACAGGACACAGCCGGTGCCCCGTGCTGCACGCTGCTTCCGTACCGCGTTTTAGCAGTTGCGGCCGCAGGCCATTCAGGACAGCGGCGGCGCCGGCGTCATCGCCGGCCGGGTCGCGACCGGCCGTACAATGTCCGCCGCCACCCGCGCCGCGTTCGCCACCACGGTCACCTCATCGCGCAGCACCGCCCGCGCCGCCGCCACGCAGTCGTCCTGCATCAGGTTGTCCAGCAGCGCCACCTCGCTTCCCGGGACCATGGGCAGGCCCGCCACGTAGCTGCCCTCACCGCCCGCGCCCGGCAGGCTGCAGGCCCGGTCCGGGTTGATGCCCACCTTGTCGATCTCGGTGCCGCCGGGGGTCTGGTAGCGAGCCACCGTCACGAACAGCGCGCTGCCGTCCTGTGGGTTGGTTTGGTTTGGATTGGGTTGGGTGTAAGCGGTAGCGGCCGGAGGACGCGGGGGGAAGGGAGGTGAATGGAGGTGAACAGAGCAGGGGGGAGCTGGCGGGCGCATCGCTGCACTGCCCCCCTCCTGTGGGCCATCTCCACGACCGTCTTGAGCGCAGCAGAGGACGCACAACAGAGCGCGCCGCATTCTGGTCCAGCACACAGAACGAAAAACAAACAGCGAGGTTGTACCAGATTGTACGACCGCACCACACACACATACACGAGGGACGCCTCGCAACACCCCGCCCCCCGTCCTGCTCATCCTCCTGCCCGACCCCACCTGGAGCTCGAATACGGACTGGATCTTGCCCTTGCCGTACGTGTGGTCGTCGCCGACGATCATGGCGCGGTGGTTGTCGTGCAGCGCGCCCGACAGGATCTCCGAGGCCGAGGCGGAGGCGCCGTTGACCAGCACCACAAGCGGCCGGTGGGTCAGCGCGGCGCCCGGGACGTCCACGACCTGGGACTGCAGCTCGTCGGGCTGCAGGAGGCGAGGTGGGCAGATGGCACCACGAGGAAGAGCCGCCATGCGCCAAGACGTCAGTCAGGGGAGGCGTGCGATGGGGGATCCTTGAGCGAGCGAGAGCAAGCAAGCCGCGGGTCCAGCGTATGGGACGTGGGAGCACGTCACCGCCACGCATGGTGTACATCCACGACCCATTGGTCACGCTTGGGCCCGACCGGATTGCAAGATATTCGGCCATGGTTTCAGGGGAGGCTTGCTACCCCGCGGCCCCAGCCCTGTGCGCCCTCTGCCCTACCCCGCGGCCGGAGACGTTGAACACGACCGGGTTGCCGTCCAGCCAGAGGCGCGCGATGTCGATGGACGAGCGCACCAGGCCGCCGGGGTTGTTGCGCAGGTCAAGGATGTACGACGAAGCGCCCGCCGCCTGCAGGCGCACGCACATGCGCGCATACACACCCCTTTGGGGCCTCAACAAAACCAAGCAAGCAAGGACACACAACAAAACACGGCCACTCGGCCCCTTGCATGTCACGCGCTCCTGTTCTGCCCGCCTTTGAAACACAACAAAACCAAGCAGGCACACATCGCATACGACAGTGCCATCGGAGTACCGTAATTCACAGTCTCCTGCGAGGATGGTGAGCGGGCCCGAGTACGGAAGCCGTACTCCGACAGCCGCCCGATAAGACGCCCGGGCGACCACATCCAGGGGGGGTCCACCATCCGAAAGGGTTCAACCTGCTCCTCCGCCCGTTGGTTGAAAGGAACCGCGCCCTCCGCCCACCATTTGCGCCCACTCCAACCCCACCCGCCCCAACCCCAGGCAGAACCCGCACGCACCTCCAGCTCCTGGATGGCATCCCGCATCTCCGCCGCCGCGTTGGAGGAGAAGGACGTCAGTCGCAGGTACCCCACCGGCCCGTCCGGCTGCCGTACCCGCCCGTCCATGCCCACGGGCATCAAGCCGCCCGTCCCCGGCGGCAGCACCACGGGCGGCAGCGCTGCGTAGAACAGCGGGCTCAGCTGCACGCGCTCGCGGCGCAGCGACACCTCCCGGTACTCGAACGAGGGTGGCGGCTCGGGCCGGGCCGGCACTCCAGGGATGCCCCCCGTGCGCCGCGCCAGCCGCACGCGCACCTCCGTGCCGCCCTTGCCGCGCAGCAGCCGGGCCGCCTTCTCGCCGTTCCAACCCTCCATGGAGATGCCGTTGACGGAGGTGAGCTCGTCGCCCGGCAGGATGCCCGCCCGGTCCGCGGGTCCGCCCTTGATGGGCGCCAGCACCAGCAGGTGACCGTTGACTGGCTCGTTGGCAATCAGCATGCCCACGCCCTGCAGCTCGCCGTCGCTGGACACCCGGAAGGCCGCGTACTCCCTGGAGCGGGCAAGCGGGCGAGCGATGGTGGGTGCAGCGACGGTGGGGTGACCGCGGGGTGGATAGAGGAAATCGGTAGACAGTATGGCGGACAGCGGGCGGAGGGAAGACGAGGAGGGCGGGGCAAGCGGAGACCCGCCCACAACGGATGTCAGCGAGGGAGGACAGTCCACACGATACACGATGCAGATGGTGACGCTTGGTGACGCGCGAGTGACAACAGGGAGATAGATTTGAAGCTCTGCCGACTGCTGACGTTGCATGTGGCGGCTTGTGGGTGCGCCCACCCTGGAGTGGAGGACTCACTCGGGCGGCACCCGGCGCGTGTAGGGGTCGCCCAGCTCCTCCAGCATGTGCCCGATCTCCCCGAACGCGTCGTCAGGGCTGCCCGCGTTGAACGCCGCCATCATGTGCTCCCGCAGTTCGTCCTCCCAGTTGTGGCCGTTGAAGGAGGTGTCCACGAAGGCCTGCCCCACGATGGTCCACGCCTCCACCAGGGTTCGCTGCGCCGCGAAGACGCCCGGGTCGGTGGACGCGGGCAGCCTGGGTGGGGGACGGGAAGGGCGCGCGGGTTGTGGCGTGAGGTGATGGCCGTCGGGAAGGGGCTTGCGGACGAGGACAAGTCGCAGAGCCCACTACGCGTGGGACTAGGGCGCAACTGGGCTGGCGTGCAGGACTGCGGCGGCATAGAACATGGCAGCTGGGAGCTGCAGCCGAATGTGAGCGGACACGCATGCTGACTGTATTGCAGTTTCCATGAATGACGTAAACGAGCGTTCAGCACCGGTGGCACTAACATACGCGCCTAGACTACCCGATGACACTGTTATAAACCCGCGTGTCATGGTAAGTTCAAAGAAGCAGCCGTAACGCAAAACATCATCACAAGAAACAAGAATGAGCCGTGAGTCCGTCATCGTGACTGTAACACATGTTGACCCCAACAAGGGCTTTGCAATTATTGTTCCCGGCGCGCACCTGAAGCACGCAATTCCAATGTCCTTATCTATCAACGTAGTTGACCAGTCCAACGACCCATGCGTAAAGCCGTGCGGCATTATCCCCGCGCAGACAATGTCCACTGTCCACAGAAACGCTTACCGAACAACCTCCGATGCAGCGAATGCCGGGCTCAGTAGAATCGACATGGCCGTCGTGGTCCCGAGCGCCGCAGCCGCAATTCGCTTCGCGAAGTCCTGGAGCCCTGGGGTTTGCGAACCGACCCCCACACACTGTCGAGCCCATTCATTGTATATCCCACATTAACTGGCAACCATTGACCTACCCGACACTGAACTGTCATCCTTTCTGCTTGTAACGTCCTTCCGAACAGCTCGCGGAGCAACCACTCGAGCGGGCACCACCCGCCGCGATTGACACCCAAGGCTGTCTGCTGATTTGCATAACGCATTGCGTTTTGATGAAAATGACGCACGCATTGTCAAGGCTAGGCGAGCCAACGGCCGGAGGCTTATGATAAGAACGAGTTTGCAAAGCACCCTGCAGCGCACTCTGACAACCTCAGCACGTGCCGCGAGGATGTATTGCAGCCACTGTCCCACTGTCCTTACGGTGTGTTAAGGCCCGCTATTTGTGTGTGGTTGACGTCTACGGTCCGTACAGTGGCGACAGTCAGAGTTAAATCATATGTTTTTCGGGTTGTCATTCGTTCCGTTCCATAACATGCTCCAGTTTCTTGCCTTGCATGCAAGCACTCCATCATTAATTGTGTTTGTCGTTTGTTAAACTCGACATAACAGCCGAACAGCGCAGCGCAAATGCCGTGAAAGCCGTTCTTTGCGCGTTAAGCCAACTTTGTTGTTGTTGCTGAAGTCATACAACGTCGGCGCTCGTGAACTGTCCGGCTGTTGGTGCACGCGCGCAAGTCTGCGTGTTGCAAAGAGAACGAGGAACACTGTATCATGAAAACTGCTTACGGAGGCAACGTTACAACGGCACTGGCCCAGTGCAACGGAACCAGCAACCGTCTTGGCTGTCGATGCTAATGCATGCGGCAAGAGAGCATCAGGGCAAGCTGTTAGCGTCTTAAGAATGCCATTAACCGGCTGAGCGACAACAACATTGATCACGTCAACCATCCACAGAGCTTTGCCATGCTGAGGCGAAACGCCGCGAAACACGCGGGGAGGGCGCCACACGGGCATCCGGGTCTTCCATGCGTCGCTTAACTGAATGCATGATACATACAGTGGACTCAACTCGATGAATCACGGTCCAGTGGACCCGCGGGTCATCGGCAACAGCCGCGGCCAGGACTGTTGTGGATTGCGACTGGGGGACCGAAGGCCCGTCCCACGTTCCTCTGTCTTGGGTTGGGCTGCTGCGAGTCGTCGCAAGCTGGACTCTTCCAGTTATAATATCTGAGAAAGCCAAGCTTGCAGGGTTACAGACGCTTCATGCGCAAGCGAGAAGGCAGGTGCGAAGATGCCCGACTGTAACCGGCGTTGACATCTCGCTTCCCATGTGGGTCTGATCTTTGAGTGCAGAAGGCTGCCATCAAACATAGGTTACAGGACTTGGTGAATAGCGGGAGCGCCGGAAATGCGCAAGCATTGACCCATGGGTCGCGCTGCTGCATCACGCAGTCAAGCAAGGGTTCTAGGGTTACAGACGAAGTGTCCACTTCATGCTACCTAAACTATTTTCAACCAGGTTCAACCTGCCTGATCAAGATGAATTATTGGATTCGGTTGATAGGATTTTGGATCAACAGGGGTTGTCGTACGCGAATTCAGCAGGTAAACAGTAAATTCCAACACCAAGCTCAGGCACAGCCGGTCTACTCCCAGAGATAGTTCTCCTGTCTTCGCCATGAACGCGGTAGGTTAAAGTTGGTTGCACAAACGCTTGCGGTGATGATAGGGGCTTGGGAGCAACCCAGACCGTTTGCATATTTCCGCAGGATACGCTGGAGCGACTCCGTAATGGTGGGGCCGGCAGGATAACGCTAAGTTGCGGGCAAGACAGCTCGAGCGCAATCCATGGCAGAGCTCTGGCTACTTAAGGTCTCTCAGCCGGAGCTCCCTGTTGACGACCAGGACATCGAAATTGGTTGCAAAATGCACACGTTGTTGACCCCTGGTGCTCTTGTTCACAGGCCTGGCTCGTATCTCGGTGCGGTCGGCGCAATTCTTTTTTTGCCGCCTGAAAAGTCTCTTGATGTCTGTGCTGCCGGAGGGAACGATTAAGTGGAACCAGACGGAAACGGCAGAGCTTATGCTGCAGCTGCTGCTGATGGCCGCGGCGCAGCCCAGAGCGCTTACGCTGCAGGACTTGATGTTGAACATTCTCGCTGGCGAGTAAGTGGGTGGACAGCTGCGTTACTAACAGCAAACGGTCCCGATCGTAGTTGTTACAACAGAAAGCACAGTCAAACGCGACCGCACAGGGTTCCGCGTTTCGGTGGGGCAGGTGCGGCTGAGTTGGGCCAGTTGGGCTCCCCTCGTGCGAAGGCTTTGCAGCGACATTGCGGGCGTCGTGGAAAACTACGATGACGACTCGGCGGCGTGTCCGAGCGACGCATCCGTACAAGGGCCATGGCACGAGTTGGCATTGGCTGTACGGCGACCGCGGCTTGATTCGCACGTGTCCGCCCGACACGTGCGCCTAGGCGTTCGCAAACCCTGTGGAAACTCGGTACAGCATCACGATTGCCTCTCCTGCCCAATCCTCCCGACTGGTGCGGCTCCAGCCCGACCAGTCCAAGAGGCAGCAATCCGCTGCTGCGGCCGCCCTGCTGGCCAACTCGACCAACAAGACCGATCCGGATAAGGTAGGTGGGTTATGCTGCACCCTACGCTGTACAGGAGGGACGTTAAATGCTCTTCGGTACGGTGTGTTTTGCACCGGGGGGCGTGTCCAGGACAATGACGTCACTGCAGTGGGACCGAAGGTTGGGGCACGTGCTGCCAGATGGCGGAATCAATAATGATGTTACACAGTGGACCCCGCGGGTCATGGCAGATTGCCCTTCGCTGCCAGCAGGCGCCTCCCGGGCCCCCGCACGCACATAAGGCCCCCCTTCCGTGTCGCCACCCGGTTACGCACCCAGAGCACACGTGCACGGTGCTTCACGTTGATACGCTGGCTGCCAAACACCGACTCCGTTATGACTCCATTCCTTGTTGTTGTTCGGCGATCGGCCGGCGAGGTCCGACACGCACGTGGCCAGACCACCAAATAAAGCGATGAAAGAGACACCATGCGCTACAGCGGTCCCTTCCAAACCGAAGGTCGAATGGCCTCCGATAATGCTGTGGGGCGGCAAACACCGCTTGTAAACCGATTGGCCCCGTGCCGGTGGGATGTAGGACCCCGGCTTTGCGGATTGCCGTGGGCCCGACGGCAAGTCGGAGGCCGCTCTGCAGCTCAACAAATACCTGCGGCGGCAGCTGAAGGAGCGGGACGACGCGATTTTTAGAACCTTGTTAGGCGCGCTGTCACTTACGCACTGTGAATCTGCAGACAACCCATTACTGGCCCCCCAGGTGGTCCCGAGACGCGGGCAGTTGGTGACGCCTGCGGCGCGGTCACAGGGCGAGCAGACGCTTTCGGCGCGCGAGCAGACGCCTGCCGGTTCGACTGGCGGGTTCCGGGCGGAGACCTTTCACCACATGATCCGGCTCGATTACTTCGACCAACTGATCGCCTTATTGAATTTGTTGGGGTAGCTTAAGGTAACCGACCGGTCAGGTCAGCTGCGACGGCCTGCGCGCAGGACGTCACGCGTCTAGTCCGACCGCGCGCCCGCCTGTCTGGCGAACTCTGCATTGCAGGCCAGCTTCCGGATGGGACATCCGTTGCGGCATCGGGGGCTGGGAGCCTGGGACACGACACCCATAGACCGGCCGAGTGCACTGGTGGACGGCTTACGGTGGGGGAGAGTCAGACTCTCATAGGAGTCTCGTAATATTACCTGCTCACCATGTGAAGTAGCGTAATAGCGTAGTGCAATTATGCGATGATGGGGGTAAAACTGAAAGAATGACAGTGGGAATGGTGTGAGCCACGTATCGTGCTACCGTCGCGGCTCGCGGGCATCATGGCAGGAGGCAGCAGGGTGAGGTCGCAGCGCAGATCAAAGTGCGAGGGCTCTTCCAGGCGCAGATGGTGCGTGGGATTACATAAATAGCGGTGTCCGTCGGACAGTCGAACAACGGCGAAGTCACGCGGTGGCGCTGCCTGGGGTAGGACTCCGGCACAGGGGCCTTCTCTCCGCGACCAGAGGCCACATTCGTCGCTGCTACCAAATCCCGAAGAAGCAGTGAGCAGGTTTGGTCGACATCGCGAATCATGTCAAAAGCATCCCAAATAGCAACCTGAAGGCTGGTGACGAATGTAGGACATTCATAAGCCATGCCGGCCCCTCCGCGCCCTCAGCCCGCGCCACACATTCGCCCTCAGCGCCCCCTTGCCCAACTGCATGCCGATCGGACCCCTCGTCCCCACGCGCGCAACAGTCCAGGCTGCCCAGCCGTGGTTCATCCGATGCCTGCCCGGAGCCCCTATCACCACTTGCCCCCTCTACACACACACCCCCCCCGCCTCGAAAGCGCCACCACAGCGTCCTCGCCGGTCATGTAAGCCACCCCTGCCGTTCCAGAACTCAGCCTGCCTGAAGTCCCCGGGTCAGCTCTCGACACCCGCACTAGCAGTCTGGCATCCACACTGCATCGCCCGCCGGAACGTCTCTGCCGCTGGATCCGGCTGACCCCGGCAGCTCCGTCACCATCTTCAAACCACGAGCCCGCCGCCTCTTCCGCAAACGGGCCGAGGCGACCGGCCCAGCCTCCTACTTGCCGCCGGGCGCCGCCCGCGCTGCGGGCGCTGCTGCCGCCTCCTTGCCGTCATCCCCAGACAGCTTGGCGCGCTTGGTGTTCCGCGTGTAGGCCCGCAGCACCCACTCATTCTCCACGTGCGACTGGTCCATGGTGCCCAGCTTGATCTGGTACAGCTTCAGCTCGAAGCGGGGCCCGCACTGCGTGTCGGGCGGGAGGCGCAACGACGACCCGGAGGCGGTCCGTGGGAGAATAAGAGGGGAGTAGGCCAATGGCGTACAGGGATAGGCAGAAAGGACGAGATGGGAACAGGCCAGGGCCGTTCGAGGGGCCGCGATGCGTGCTTAGACCAGCCCAAACACCGCCACTGCTACTGCCGCCTTAAAAATGCCGACCGTCTGCTGTCGGCGTAACTGCTCACGTGCCGCATACGCCCAAGCCAGTGCCCCGAGCGCCCAAGTCCCTGCCTACGCCGGAGCCGCAAGCAACCAGGCACCCGCTACCACTTTCCACCACCCCGTCCCGAGAGCCCTGCGCCCCGCACCCCCCGCACCGCGTCCACCCACCTCCGTCAGCTCCACGCTGGCGACGCCCTTAGGCTGCGCGTAGGTGTGGTGGCGGAAGGAGATGTAGTCGTTGCGGTTGGCAAAGGTCACGATGCGCTTCGAGTCATCCTGCGGCGACCAGCCGGCGGGGGCCATGCAAACAGGGGCGTAGCCACGGCGTGCTGGACCTCGGGGTTGCCATGTGTGCTGCGCTGTCGCTGGTGATCGCACGCGGGGTGCAGATCTCGCACCCGGCTGTTTTAGACTATAACTGCCAACGCAGATTATAACTGCCAACGCGGGGGAGGCGGGGAGAAGGTCCCCCACAGGAGTGACAGCGCAGGTGCCGACACCAGTGATAGCCCACTGAGGTCCCCCCCTACCGCTGCACCCTGCACCCTGCACTTTGCACGCGACTCTGCACTGCACTGCACTCGACACGCAACGCGCGAGGCCGCCCCACCCACGCACTGTCCACCTTCTTCCGTGCTGGTACGGTATCCCGAAACACCCTCCCATTGGCCCGTCCCGTGCGCGCGCCGCCCTGCTATTACCGCACCCCCGCCTGCGCACCTCGACTGCGCCCCTCCGTCCCCACCGCACCTTGGGTACCGGGAAGAGGTGCTTCAGGATGTTGGCTGTCCGCTGGCCCAGCTTGGATCCCAGGTTGTCGAATATGAGGTGCGGGTACGCCTCAGAGATGGTGCCCACCTGGGGCCTCGCAGCGGCGCAGGAGGATCAGCAGCAGCAGGCCGATCAGCAACAGCACGATAAACCACACGAGGTGGGAAAGCCGGCATCCTAAGGTGCCATGAAAGCCCGATCACAAGCACGGCGCCGGCCATGTTGCCGAGGCCGTCAGCATTTGGCCGCGACCACAGTGACCCTCTGCGCTGTAGAGGATAGCCGTGTGGCCGATGGGTTGCGGGGCGTGCAGCGCCCCGAGTTGGAGGCCCGCGAGAGAGCACTTAGCCGGGTCTCCGTGGGCCGCGAGCTCACTGCCCGCCCTCCCACCCTCACTGTTGGTTTTGATGCTGGTTACCGGTGCAATCGAAGGTGGTTACCGGAGCAACCGCGGAGCAACCGAAGATGGTTAATTGCAACCGAAAATGGTTGACGGTACGGCCGAAGCTGGTTACCAGAACAATCACAGCCTTCCGTTTGCGCGCACGCGCAACCCCTCGAGCCCCACCGCTGACCTCACCTCCTTCTTCTGGCCGATGTCGTGTCGGAGCACAGTGTTGAAGATCCCAAAATAGGCGGTGGGGCCGTACGGCAGGTGGCACACCACCATGCCATCTGTGACGGAGGTAGCGAGATACCCCGGGGGGCGTGCGCGCGTTATGGGCAAGGCGAGACAAGTCATACCAGACAGGTCGACGTGCCAGTGCGTCGGGAACGAAGGGTACGGATACGGGGCGGCTCAGTGCACGCCCAGAACGGGCCGGGCAGTCAAGGACTGAGGCCCCTCAAAAACGTCACTGCTTGGCTGTAACCTGAGCCCCCGATGACGCACTCCCCAAAATGCACGACTCCCAGCCCCACCCCTTCTCACCCGACTTTCCCCCCTGCCCTCCCCTTCTCAAGCGGCCTGCCCCGCGCCCTGCCCTTCTCACCCGGCTCTCCTCGGTGCTCGTGCAGCACCACAATGTCCGTGAAGTCGTGGTTGCGGCACGTGTCCACCAGCTCCTTGAGAATGAGGCCACCGCGGTTGATGCGCTGGCTGTTGGGGATCACCAGCTTCACCTCCTGCGAGGTAAGCGGTGTGGCAGGCGGCGGAGGGCCCGGGGGCAGGGTTGGAGATGCTGACCCGCGCTGGGTATCTGTCTCCGAGTTGTCCGGCCCAGGGAACCCGCCTCAACAGAGGCGATCGCCCTAGAGCGAGATCCGCCATAAGGCCCCTGGCTTCTACACCTCAAGTAATAATCTCCCCCTTTCCGGCCTCATATCCCCGGTCCATGTTGAACTGCCCGGTGCCCCATGCCCGCTGAGCAGCCTTGCCTCCTGCGCCTGCTCACCTTCGCGAACTGTGTGAGGCGGCTGGAGGGGTCACGGCTGGTCGTGATGAGAACCTTGGGGTCCACCTCGCCCGCGTGCGCGTACTCATCGTCCACATGGCTGCCGTACGGAAAGGTACGACAGGTACAGGTGGGGCGGGAGTGAGCTGAAGCCCCTCAAAGAGGGCGTTCCTTTGACCAACACCCAGCTCGCGCAAACGGCGTGCGGCAAGCAGCAACAGCGACAAGAAACAGGGCAGACGACATCAACGACACCAAACAGTCGACTCAACAGGAGAGACACGAAGATACGTCCGGAGGGCTCGGCGCGATGGCGCCCGCATCTGTTCCAAGCCGTATGTACTATCGTGTGCTCCGCCATCGCCTACCTCCGAGGCACGGCCGTGTTATCGTCCTCCAGCTCAACCTCCCGTCGGAGGGCCGCCTCCTCGCGTCGGAGCTCGTTCGGGATTGGCTTGCCCTCTGGAGGCGCGACAATTGAACGGACGCGAAGGCAAGGAGGGTGGAGGGCAGGAGGACTCAGGTACGGCCCCGACCGATGGCAGAAACGCAGACCTGCGCCTGCTCCTCAGGCCATACTGAGGCCTGAGCCTTCCAAGAAGACGTTCGGGAAGTCGGCCGACGATGAGTGAGACGCTAATACCTCAGCAGGGTGCCCCAAGGGTCGCAAGCCGCCTCCAAGACCCAAGCCCATGTTACATCAGCAAAGGCTGCTAATAAAACACCCTTTTTATTCATACAGAAATGCGGCGGCCACCGGCTCACCTTCAAGAGCTTTCCGAATAAGCCGTTTTCGCTCATAAGCCGCTCGCTCCTTTCCCTCCAAGCTTTTACGATAAAGGTACTCCTTCCTCAAGCGGACATTTCGTCTTAACATTGCTACGACTTAAGTTGCGCCGAAAGCGGAGGCGGCGGTGACGATAGCTTAGTTGCAAACCTGTTGTTTTCACTGCAACTTGTCAAATTGGTAGGCGTGCAATTTAGATAAGTAAGAATCAAATGCTGCAAGTAAGACTGTCTCGGTGTGCAAATGAAGCTTGAAGCTTGTGAGCTATGATTTGCAACTTGACGTGCTTATTGCAGAGTTGTTTTATGCGTGTAAATATTGACACCCATCGTGTTAAGCTGCTACAAACAGTATTAGTACGGCGCACAGCATGCACATCATGGACCGCATGATTGAGACAGCTTGCAGTACCGCAGCAACTCAAAAATCGTGCCCAAATATAATTACGTACACAGCCTAATTGAATTCTTTTATTTTGCATGGCGCTCCGCCCACCCTGACCTCCGCGTCGTCGTACGGCGCCACCGGAATGCCGCGATCTGGGGCACCTTGGCCCCCTCCCGATGCTCGACGCTCCCCAAGGTGAATGGTCGCCGGGACAAGGTCAGGGTAGTCCTCTGCGGGGCTGGGGAGGTGGCGGATCAGTAACAGCTTGTGACCGGGGGTCGGTGGCGGCCAGCGGCTGGGTGGAGCAACACGACTGGCGCCCGGGCGCGCACCGCATGACTGGCTTGACTGCATGACCGCGTGACGTTGCCCCACGGGGAAGGGAGGGAGTGAAAGCGATCACCGGAGGACGCCAGTGAGACGGACCCGGCCGGGGCGAGGTCGGGTGACATGAAGACATGTGAAGGTGGTCTGTCTTATACCGTAAGCGGGAAGTTGTCAAGAGGCCGATCGCGAGTAGTGTCAAAGGAGTTAGCTCTCTTAGCACCGCGGCACCGCGCAGCACATTGCTGGACGAGTTGGACGGTGGTGGGGCGATGGAGCCTCCGTACGCGTTGTTGCCCGAGTACCGTAGTTGATGGGGTCAGATCGTTACAACAACGAAGTGGCGCTGGCGGATACACAACTTTCTTAAAATGTCGGCAACAGCCATGTCCCGTCATGCAGCTCCCGCGGCCCTGAGGGGTGCCTGGCAATGCAAACAACGCGGGTGAGGCGGTGTCCAAGATCCACACCCATGCGCACCAAAAGGAACCTTGCTCAACGTGCATCTCCAGCACAGACGCAACGGCGGCGCCACCGTTCCTCGTCCTTGTCCCGGTACGTTCCTTGCCGTGCGCCACTGCCCCAGCAGCTCAACCTGGCTGCCAAGTGCCAATCGCTACCAGCCACCCAACGGTTACCGGTATACCTAACGAACCGCGAGGGCTGCAGCGGACCCTACCGGTGTACGCCCCCTGTGGCAGTGCAACCCATGACGGTCCGACAGGCCTCAACACCGACGCCCCGAAACCAACCCGATTTGTCCACACTCCACAGTCCACACGGCTACCGGTATTGTGACCTGGTACGGTGATAAAACTCCCGCCGGGCAGGATCATAAATCAAACGGTGACGTACAGCTCGGGCCCATCCCAAACGGCCCAGGTGGTGACAGGCCAGTCACACAGTCACACGGCAGGCGCGCAGGGTCATCACACCCTATCACCGCCACCCGTTGCCGCGCGTCCTCCGCCAGCACCAACCGAAGCTGCAGGCGCGCCCCCTCCCCCCTACTGCGTCCTAAGGACCTCCCGCCAGTGCCGCATCGCGACTGACCCCATCGCGGCTGACCCCATCATCCGCGGCAGGCAGCAAGCCAGACGCCGCACGACCCCGGATTCGCAGACGTGCTGTGCAGAACCCCAGCAGCGGGGGCGGCGTACCGGCGTTCTCTCCTGACAGCTATGCGCACGCGATGCGCGTAAGGATTGGACGGACGCGGCTTCTGATGGGCCCCAGAATTGCGTATGACCTGGTACAGCGCCTTCTGGGCATCTGCTCCGTGCTATGCAGGCGGGCATACCCCCTACGGCGTCGATGTCCCCGGGGCAGACGAGCCCGGCGGCGTCCCCACGTCCATGGCTGCCGCGCTCTCGCCGGCGGCCGCGACCCCCGCCTCATCCACTGCCACGGCCGGTGGAGGCGGCGGCGGAGGCGGCGATGATGGTGCGGCGGCGGCAGAGAAGGCGCTTGGACCCGGACCGTCGGGTGTGCGTGTGAGCTCCGTCACCGATGCGGCAAACGCGGGCTGGGAAGGTGACGGCGACGGCGGCCCTGCCAACGTGGCCAGTGGCTCCGGAACCTCCGCCGCCAGCTGCGGATGCGCGGCGGCCGGCATGGCGACCGGCATGGCGACGGCGGCGGGCGCGGCCGACGCCGCCGCCGCTGGTGCAGCGGCGGCGCCGCTCGGGCCGGCTTCGCTGCCACCGGCGGCGGCACCACCATTCGCCATCCCCGTCAACGACGACGACGAGGGCGGTGACGGGGGGTTGGACGCGACCACGGTGCGGGCGGGCGGCGGCGGCGGTCTCCACGTCGGGTTGGCCGGTGGCAGGACAGTGAGGCCAGGCCCGCCACTGGCGGCGCCGCTGCTGCTCACGTGACCTGTCGCGCCGCCACTCCCGCTGGCGCCCACTCCCGCAGTCGTACTTCCGCCCGCGGCCGCCGCAGACCCGCTTGGGGTCACCGACGGCATGCCGTACGAAGTCGGCGGCAGGTTCAACGGCGTTGCGATGCCGTAGGATGAGCCGTGGGCAGCAGTAAGGCCCCCGGCACCGCCGCCGCCGCCGGTGCCCGCGCTGCCGTTGGCTCCCAGCGGGCCCCCCGCGGCCCGCTCCCAGGGCTTCCGGGGCGCCTGGAGGCGCGGCTCGGAGAGCGGCTGTGTCGGATCTGGCGGCGCGTCGTTTATATCGGTCTGGCGGTGGGAGGTAGTTGGGGAGGCGGCGGGCGGCCATGGGCAGGGAGACAAGGCGGGAGACAGCAGAAGATCAGGGAGCAACACAGGGTTGCTGCCATTCGGTGTGCGGAGGGCGAATTCTCCGGTGATGCCACGATCGGGAAATGCGGCGCACACTCACTGTCCGGCCGCACGCCGTCATACCTTCTTGACCCGCAGCACCGCAACCGCGCCCCCCAAACCGGGCAAGCACCACGCACCTCACATGCACCACCAACACCATCCGGATTGTCTCGCGGCGCCACCATCGGCCCACATGTGACGACAACGGCACACCGGCCGCATCGGCCCCGCATGTGACAACGGTACTTGGCTACATCTCTCCCCCCTCCCAACCCCAAACCCCGTCATCGCCCTCCTCACCCGCACATTGGGCGGAGTGATGCCCTGCTGCACCATCTCCATCACCTCGTGGAAGGACTGCGGGTACGCGGGCTGCTCGGGCGGCGGCCGGGGCACGGTGCGGCCGTCGGCGCCCGCGCCCGCGGCGGCGGCGCCGCCGCCGCTACCACTGCCGCCGGGGGGCTTCGCGCCGCCACCTGCGGGTCACCACATGCGGGGGAGAGGGTCGGGTCGCGTCGCGTCGGGCCGGGGGGCGGTAGGGTTGGTCACGTGTCTGGTCGGGTGGGGTCGGGTGGTGTGCACGTGCAGTGTCTGTTGACGGCATATACCTCCCCGGGGAGCCCGCTACCTCCTCTGGCGCCGCACACACTTCAGCTAGCCCCGGGGCGAGCGGGGTGCGAACGGGGGCGGCTGCAGCGAGAGGCGTTCAGCGCTGGGGACCTGGGACCTGGTCACAGTGGGGCAGCGAATGAGTGGAGGAGCCGAGGCGCAACCAGCCGCGGCGCGACAGGGGACCGGGCAGGAGCATCAGCAGCTGCGCTGCGGCAGCAGCGGCGTGGGCATCGGGTTACACGCAATCCGCGGCCGCCGGGACCCTCCCGACGGTCAGGCCGTTGGCAGGGTGGGGGCCCCTCCACTCTGCGCCGGGGCGGGCCGGGCAAGGTCGGCGGGGCCGAGCGAGCGAGCCCATCGCTCCGACTGCGCCGCACGCGCCGCGCTGCCAACCTCCCCGCGACACCCCCCGGACAGCGGCCGCCGTCTCACGCCCAGCCGCCATCGCTCACCCCTCCTGCACAAACGTACGACACAAGTACGACACCTCCGCACAAGTACGACACCAGCAACCTCACATTCAAGGCAAAAATCGAAAGCTGCTGCGCTCTGTCATCGGACTTTTTCGATAGTATTCCATACAGCTCATACTGCGCTCGGGAACGCACTCCCCAAAAGCGCTCCGGCGAACGCCAAAACACGGCGCATGGCGCCCGGTCCATGAGAGGCACACATTTGACCGCGCAGCTGTTCCCTGGCAGCACACTGAGCCGTCGTCTCGGAAAACACGAGAGTCCCGTTTAATCCCTTGCTCCGGAAGGCTCGACACAACCCCTTTACCACCGTTAGAACACCAAGGTTTGGTCAAACCGACACCATGCGGCTGAAGTGGGCCCGCTACGTTGACATTCAGGATCAGGCAGCTCGCCGGTTCCCGAGGAACACAACCCACTACATAAATACGCCCATGCCCTAAGCAGCTGCCCTAAGCGGCCGCGCTTCATAACCGGAATACACGTTGCGCAACATCGGCAAACCATTGGCACAAGCGCGCACGCTTTGTGAGCGGTCTTCGCAACCCACAAAGCGCTGTTTCCACAGTACTACCATCCGTACGTGTGCGATGCGCCGGTGCTGCTGGGCCGCTCTTCTCACGTATACCTACCGGCCATGGACGGGTCGTACAAGCGGTCGCTGCTGCCGTACGGTCCCGAGGCGCTCCCCAGACCACCCGACGGCGGATGCTGCGGCTGGCGGCCCGACTGCAGGGAGTGCGTCGAATGCGCCGGAGATGGTGGCGCCGTAACTCGGTACGGCAGATTCTCCGGCTGCTGTGATCCCTGCTGCCCGGGGCCGCCGCCGTACGGATTGGCAGCCGCGGTACGAACGGGGCCGTACGGTGGGTTCTGCATGCCGTACACACCTGCGCCGCTGCGGCTGCCGTCCCCGCCTGTCGGGCCCGCAGTGGCGGGGGTGCTGTCACCCCTACCGTACGGGTATGACACCGTGTACGACGGCGGGTCGGGTGGGTACGCATTTGTGTAGCCGGCGGCCGCCCGCAGTGCCGCATAGTTATCCGCTCCGAGCATCGAGCTGGCGTTGCCGCTACCGCCGTACGGCATGTCGTTCCTGCTGTTCATCCCCGAGTAGTAGCTGTCCCTGGGCGGCGCACCCGTGGGCCTGGAAGGGGAAAAACACAGCAACCACCACGCGATATTAACTTTCTGTGTCATGTCAAGCTTCCCCGACAGGATATCACTTCGGGCGCCCATTTCATCAAGCAGGCACGTTTCCACCCACAGCACCCGTAGCAGCTCTCGGTCTACATTCAGGCTGTGTTGTCTGGTGCCGATCGCGCATACGGGGGCATGCAGGCTGGTGAGAACACACTCGTTCAGGCAGCGCGATGGGCCCAGACCTGCGTCCCGCCTGTACGCTCTGGATGCCGACTGCCATCCGGTTCAGGCGAGGGAACTCCCAAATCACCCTAAATCACCCAAAGCTGGTAAGGCGCGACGGACCAAGAACACCTGTTTCCTCGCCTACACCCCCATGGCGCAGCTTAATGCGGATGCAGGTGGGGAATGCGATGGGCGCTGAAGCAGAAATGCAACATGCATATCCCCCCATCGCCCTGCATCGTCAGCCCGACCCACCTGCCGGTCGCGGGCCCCCGACCCGACGCGGCGCCGTCCATGATGGCGGTGCCGCGCTGCTGCTCCCTCATGAGGGTGACCGCCTCCAGAAGGGCCTGCGCAGCACAGCGCAGCGCAGCGGTGTCGTCGTCGTCGTCGTCCGAAAGGTGTTGCACGACAAGGGCAAACACCCGGACGGTGGTTGACAGGGGCCTCCAGCAGGCCCCTGCGACTGGGTCGCCAGCCCTTCACCTCCCCACAACCCCCTGACCCCTCCAGCAAGCAAACACCGGGACCCAGGGAGGTTGAGATTTCCCATTTGGGTTTTCAACCCCTAGACAGTAGACAGTGCCAAGGTTCCTGGACATCTTCCATCCAGGCTCCAGGCTGTCGTACGCCGAACAGACCCATCCCCGTCTCCGTCCGGTCACGTGCCTGGGTCGACACCTTGAGCTCCTCCTGGCACCCCTTGAGGCTCGACACCGCTTCGGTCAGCTCCTGCAGCAGCCAATCGACACCACCACGGCGTTCAGCACCGTGAGAAGATGAGAAGAGCGCAGGAAGGTGGTATATAGCCCATTTGGGTTTACCCACAGTTGGATTCAACAGTTGGATTCAACAGCGGCAAGACCGCAGCCTTTCCGGGTCCGCACCTTGTGCCGCGCCTCCTCGGCCTCGCGCCGCTGAGTCTGCCACGAGTCAACCACGGACCGCAGGCGGGGGAGCACCAGCTGGTGCAGCGCCCAACCGGCTGCGACGACCGCGCCCACTCCGAGGACAAGCTGCGCGTTGAAAAGGGCCGGGTTCGTTTCGGGTATGTGTAGGGCAGCATTGATTTGGGTTGGTTGGATTCGGTTCGTTTGCGTCGGTGCGTTTGAGTGTGAGCCAACGTAGGCCGACATCAGCAGACCGCGCATCAGAAATGGGGAGCGCATCTAGAATTAGGAAAGAGCTGAGACGCTGTGTGTATAACCTAACACCAAAACGGCGAGTGCAGGCCGGCCAACCGACACGCACCTGACTCCACCTGTATCCTGGCACCAGCGCTACCGGGGCGGCTGGCTGAGCGGCAACCAACTGGGTGGCTGGAGCAGGCGCCGGAGCTGCGTAAGGCTGCTGTGGCAGTTGCGCCTGTTGGGCCGCGTATGCCGCCGGCTGAGGGGCTGCCGGGGGTGCAGGGGCAGGGGCAGGGGCCACGGGTGCCGGCTGCTCGGGGACCCGACGGAAGGCCTCATCGATTTCCGGTGCGGTCAATCCCTTGCGTTCCAAGAAAGAGCGCTTGCTTGCAGTGTTGGTAGAAGTTCGGACCTGGACGCAAAACAGGACAGATGCAGGCCGTTTACTGACGCATGGCATTGGCAGAACCCTACAGGCATGTTGCATCCTCCGGGACGCATGGAGCCGACAATGCGGTTAATATTCAATAGTCCCACGTCTCCACGAATGGAAATTTGGATGTGCGCCCGAACGTAAGCAAATGCTTCTGCCACCGTGGCAAACCGACGACACCCAACATTTCCACCAAAACTCCATGCACACACGCACCTGAGGGTGCGAAAGGAATCCTACAGCATTCTGAACTTGATCCTCGCGAATGGCGGGAGCTGCCGCTGATATTGCGACAGATGGCGCAACTGCAGCCGGTGTCCCAGAAGCCGTCGGAGCAGAAAGAACAGGTGCAGGTGGCGCCACAGTTTCGTTAACAATGGTAGGTAGCGGCGGCAGTGCTGGCGTGCTCGTGGAGTCCTCCATTTCCGCACCGCCCATAAACTGTCACAGATCAATATATCACGATATCTGAGTATCTGAAGAACGAAGGACAATGCCGACAAAGACAATTTTCATTAGTACGCCTCCAGTTGGAAGCGCAACACCATGTCGTATCACATCAACGCGCTCCTCGGCTATTTCGTTGAGATGGTACAGAAGCCGCGCAAACAAAGAACGCGATGTATAATGTTTACGAAGCGCATACGCCTGATAACGGCGACGGCCACCCCGTTTGGACACTACTCAGCCTCAGCCCACGTCGTTTTGTGGGCGTCACGCAGATTCCCGGTTGCGCAACAGACAGCAAACATATTAGCAACCCAGCCTTCAGTAGATTCGTATGTGCTGGAACTGCCGTTGCATGGGCCCGCACACGGTTCCGCAGTTGGTTGACTGCGGTTGGTCGACAGCTCGACACCAAAATTATACATCGTGCACATCGTGCATGCCCTTTCAGAGTACATGTGGAACAAGTCTCTTTAGGAGCCTGCTCCCACAAAATTAATGTGACGTAGATGGTGGACCACGTGGACCACTTCCCCCTTCTTCCCCTAGGTTTCCCAAAGCCAGATCAGGCCCGTGGGGCTGCACATACAGCCACCGCCAAATGGCTGACAGATGAAACAACCTGATTTCGAAACGCCACCTCCACCTGATATTCAGGACCACCGCTGGTGTCAATGCGACTACGGTTGCGCACAACCCGGTTTCGTCACGGTTTTGCCAGTCCAGCATTCACGACGAGATACCGTATTACCGAGTCGGAAAGTACCAAAGTTTATCAGTAATACGAGGAGGTTAACCTGGTTTACCAGTAACACGATTTAAGCAGCATAAATGTTCAAGTTAGATACACGTATCATGCCAAAACTGGAGCCCGCAACGGTGCTAGGGCGCACTTCGCAGCCAGTCAGGACACCGGGCTGCCCGCATACGGTACGGTCGATCCGGCGGTTGGTACCATCGACGCCCAAACACCACACAGAGTCACAGACATATCACCTGAAGCAACCAGGAAACATTTCTGAGGGCCATCCGCACCAGACGCCTTCAACCACCTTCCATGGACGCCCTCCCAACACCGCATGTCCAGACAGGGGCTCAACGGGCACCTTGCGCAGCCGCGGCCGTTCAGCCGACTCGCGCCCACAGCGCGTCCGACCATCACGAACCCAGCCCCGCAGCGGGCCTCCAGGAGTCCCCGTTGGAGCACCTCCTGCAGTCCCGGCCCGAGGCACCCGGTGGCCACATACCCAAACAACTACCGCAATTGAGCTGCCGCAGCAGCTGCTGGGCCAGCAGCCACCCCGAACGCCACAAGCGCGCTGACATGACGTCTCGATGTCTGATCGACATCGAAACCTGCCAGCATCGCCGCGAAAGCGGGAGGGCCGATCGGAATGTGGAGGAATGCGAAACACCACAAATTCGTCCGACCCGTTGCTCTCCCAGGGGGCAGCAGCGCCGACCCAGTCTTTCACGCCCGCATATGGCGCGGCCTCCCGCAGCGAAACGCGCCAGAGGCCAGACCCCGCGCGCCGGTGGCGATGGCAGGCCTGGCCTTGTCCCAATTACGCTCGGAGGCTTCGCCTTGTCCCGATTACGCTACAACATTGTCCCCCGCCGCTGCTGCTGCCTAGCGCTCCCGCGGCGGCGACGCGGACACCGCGACCGCCATCGCCGCCGCGCCCTGCATCCCCGACACGGCGGTGGGCCCGGACACGGGCACTGAGGGTCCCAGCGCGACGTGCGGGTGCCGGTGGTGCAACTCGGATCCGCTGCTGACATGGCCTCTGGGCCCGGCCGTCGTCGCCGTTCCCAGGGCATCGCATCCGGACCCAGATCCGTAGGCCGGCACCCCTGCCAGTCTGCTGCTGCTGCTGCCTTCAATCGCAGTGCCGGGTCCAAGCTGATGGTCCGCGCTGCGTCGGCTGCTGTTGGCAGCGGCAGCGGCGGCGGCGGAGACCACGGCATGCGGCACGGGAGGCGACGACGGCAGCTGCGGGCCCTGCGGGTACCGCCGAAGTGTCCAGTCGCTGCCGTTGCCGGCCGCGGCGACGCCGCCGCCAACGCGGGCCTCCTCTGCCGCCGCCGCCGCCGCCGCGTCCGCATCGTCCGTCGCCGACAGTAACCCCTGCCGTACACCCTCAGGGTCGCTGTGGGAGAGGTGAAAGAAACCACCCAGCTGCTGGAGAGTGTTAGCGTTGTGGTGGTGGTGGTGGTTGCGGTGGCCGCCGGCCGGCGAGGCGTCAGCGTCCGCCGCTGTCGCCTTGCCGCTCGTGTCCCGCCCCCACGTGTGCGCGCCCGCGACGCCCAGCTCGATGCCAACGTCGCCGCCGCCGCCACCGCCGCCGCCGTCACCGGCGACCGCCGCGTCGGCTCCGCCGTCAGACGCCTTGTCGGCGCGGCCAGCGCCCGGACTCGCGGGCACCCACTTCCGCGCGTGGTGGTCGATGATCACCTGGGGGTCCGTGGCCGTGAGGACGCGTGTGTGCGGGGGGAGGGGCCATCGTAGGTCGCCCCGGTGAGGCACCCGAGGCGGGGAAGCCCGGACATAGGCATGTTTCCGAAAGCCAGCTAGAGGGGGCGACTGCGGTCCGCAAGCGGCCGACACATCGTCAACGCGCACCTGACCTGCCGCGCTGCCAGGGCAGGAAGCCCGGGGACCCTTCCTCTCGGCGCTCTCAGGCTAGGGCCCAGCGCGCCAGCTTGACCTCCCGCGCACCAACCGGCCCGCTCAGCCTCTGAGCCGCGCAGCCGCAGGCAGGCGTCCCTACAGCCTGTCGCACCGCGCTGCCCCCGGCCCCCCTTAGCGCATGCGCGTCCCGTCTCCAGTTGCTATCAAGAGCCAGGTGGCACCATCACCAACACCCAGCAGCGGCCCATCCGTGTCCCCGCGTGTCCTTACGGTCGTCCGTACGGCCTCGTCCTGTACGAACGACCCGCTTTCCGTACCGTGCCGAACGAGTCTCCCAGCACGTTGACCACTGTGCGGCAGCGGTCCAGGAACCAGTCCACGGCCAGGATGATGGCGATGTCCCCGGCGTACTTCTCAAGGTCAACAGCCTGCGGAGGCCGGGCAGGTGTGGGGCCGGCGCGGGGGGGGGGTATCGCCCGAGGGTTCATAGAACGACCAACCAACGAATCCCAGACACCCAGACCAACGACGAAGAGTCCGGGCATGTCCTGGACTGGACGTCTGGGGATGCATGGGGAGGGCACTGAGTCGATGTCGCGGCCCGCCAGCCACTGCTTGCTGTTCCCAGAATTGGCCGCCCCAAAGCGGCGAGGAGCTTGTCGGCAGCTCCCCTTCTTCTCTCCTACGGTGTCTTTCCTCCCGCGCTCCTGAACCCCGGAGCACCCACCTGCAGCACCATCAGCATGGTAACCAGCCCCGCAGACGGAATGCCGGCGGCGCCCACGGCAGCCAGCGTGGCCGTCAGGGCGACGATGACGGTGCCGGCGGGGCCCAGCACCTCGCCGTGCGCCTTCGACCACACAGAGCAGGCAGGCAGGCAGGCCGGCAGGCAGGACATTCACCGCAGGGTTCAGGGTTCTGCGACCTCCTGATACTCTTCCTTCTTTCCTACCTCTGACCGGGCTAGTACTCTGCGCCCTCGGACACAGGTGCATGCTGAGGCAGGTCACGGACAAGCGAACTCCGCTGCCCGACTGCCATCTAGTCGTCCAGGCCTTACGGCACGCCGGACGTGCCTGATGGCCGCGCCCCGAAGACCCGGCCCCTGGCCCCGAAGCAGCCCTCGCACAGCCCCGGACGAGCAGCACCTGCGCGATGAAGATGACCGTGACGGCCTCGTACAGCGCCGTGCCGTTCATGTTGACGGTGGTCCCCAGCGGCAGGAAGAACTGGACGACCCGTGGGTCGCAGCCCATGGCGATGGCGGAGCGCATGGTGATGGGCAGCGTGGCGTTGGAGGAGTCGGTGCCGAAGGCGGTGGCCATCGCCTGGGAGAAGCCCCTGCCGCGCGCAACATGCGCCAGTACCCGCGTTGCGCGAGAGGAAACCCATGAGCCAGTAGCCGCGTGAATGCTTGCTGGCACCAGACGGCATGGGCTTTTGCGCTCGGTACTTGAAACCCGTTCCCCTTTCACCCAAGGGGTGGCTGGGGTGCGAACACTACAGTGGCTGGGGTGCGAACATTCCAGTGGCTGGGCATCTCGGCCGGGTGTGCACGAAACGCCGCGCAGCCCCTCCCCCTCCCTCGCGTCCACCCCGCAGGTTCCCCCCACCTGTACACCTGGGCGGGGTTCCGCCGCGTGGTGGCGTAGTAGATGACCGGCAGGATGATGAAGCCCCACAGCAGGAGCCCCAGCAGCACTGCCGCGATGAACAGGCCCAGGCCCTTGAGCGTGGCGGCCAGGTTGCAAGCCCTGGAGGAAGGGCCGACAACGGGGTGGGGTGTCGGAGAGGACGGTCGACGGGAAGGACTGAGAGTATGGCGCAGAAAGTGCACCACTCCTTGCCAAGGAGCATGTGGGGCTGGGGCTGCGCCCGCGCGAATAACCCTCCGAGCGCCACCCGCGCGTGACTGCACCCCAGTAGGTCCCACCCCGCGCCGCTGCCCGCAGAAACAACCCTGCAACACACACACACACGTACAATTCCTCAGATTTTCACACTCACCTGCAGATGGAGGTCGTGATGAGCGACGCGATGCCCACGGGCGACGTCCAAATGACCCAGTTCACGATCTTGCCGATGGCTTCGTTGAAGATGTTGATCAGGTTCACCATGGGGGCCGCCTCTGCGCCCATGGAGGACAGTGCGGCGCCCAGCAGCAGCGACACAGTGATGATCTGTCGAGACGACAAGCGGGAGGGGCCATCGCGGTCTCGATTGGAGTGAGCGGCCAGCGGCAGGCACCATCCAGGCCAGTGACATGTGCCGGCCCGGTCGGAAAGGCTTTGCGGAGGGCAGCTCTGAACCAAGGTGCTCTGCGTTTGACACCCCCGGCTTCGGGTCACGCCACAGGCAGACCGCTGTGGGGTCGCGCTCCGTGGTCGCATGCAAGGCGGCGATGCAAGCCCGGCCGCCGCACGATGTTGCCCGTTGCCACCCAGCCCAGAGACAAACACCCGTTCATCGGCAGGTCGGCCGGCTGCACCCCACCCCATGCTCCCGGCTTCTCGCGGGTCACGGCCCCAAGCTTCCGCACAGTCGCATGCTCGCATCACAGCTACAGTCGCAAGAGCGCAACCCCTCCCTCCTTTCCCCCCGTGCCCCAGCGGCGACCCACGTGCCCCGCGGCGCACCCACCCCCAGCACGTTCATGTTCACGGCCGCCAGGAAAACGTTGTCCGGGAAGGCCGATTCGATGACACCCAGGAACGCCTCCGCGGGGCTGTGCTGCTTGCCCGCGGCGGCGGTGTGGCTGGCCACCTTCTGTTGGTTGGCGGCATGGCAGCTGCCGGCGTCGCCCGACGACGGGTTCAGCTGGTCGAACGGCGCGCCGCGTCCGGGCTGGGCGTCCGGGGGCCGTCAGGGAGGGATACGAGATGCAGGCAGGCCTCAATCGGCGGCTTGAAGTGGCAGGGAGCGGACGGAGGCCATCGGGCGGGGCGGCCAGGGGTATAGGGTTAGGGCTCCAGGGTAGTCATCCATCTGCCTCGCGACGTGTTCACTAGTCGGCCCCATGCCGTCGTCTCCTCGCCGTTGGGTCAGGCAGGGTGCTCCGCGGGCCGCGGGGAAGTCGGGATCGGGCGCAGCGTGTGGAGCTTTGTACGGGGTAGCACGTTGAGCTCACGAACCCGCGGGTCGGCCGCGCGCGCACCTGTACGACATTCACGATGATGATGCCCAGCACCACTGCGCCCATGGTGGTGCTGAAGTAGTAGAGCAGCGTGTACCGCGCCACCTTGCCCATGTCTGCGGTGGACTGCCGCAGCGCGCAGACGCCTGCAGCAGTCGGTGAGGGTGTGTGTGCAAGGGCACTGCAAGGGCACTGCAAGGACAAAGCAAGGGCGTTGGCCCCTATCCGAGCAAGGCCGTCATTTCCCTGCCCGTGTCCTGTCCACAAAGTCCCGCTCATGACGTTGCAGCAAGCGGCAGCCAGCACCATCGGACTGTCGTACGAGCAGTTATAACCCGGAAGCGGCAGGCGATTTTGTGGCTCCGGGCACCTGGGCTTGTCCCGACATAAATCAGTTGACAGGTACAGATTCTCAGCTCAAATCACGACCTACCGACCGGTTCCGACCCCATCCCTTGCACCAGCTGGCAAGTCACTTCACGCGCACAGCCGCAATGTGTCATACCGGCCATGACCGAAGCCGTGATAAGAGGCAGGACGAGCATCTTGAGCGTTCGCATCAGCAGCTCCCCAGGCAGCCCGATGATGTCCAGAGCTAGGGGCGACAGGTTCGCAAAGGACAGCGCCGTGCCCAGCACCACCCCCACTGCCACCCCCGCGAGGGTGGCCAGCAAGAGCGGTTCATGTTGTATGCAGTGCCGTACAGCTCGCCGCAGGCGACCAACACGGACCGCAAGTTTGCCTTCGGAGAGGCAGCCGTGTACGGCAAAAGGGGTGGTGTCAGGACGAACGGTTTGTTCAACGGTGACAGATTCAGTCGATGGACAGGCAGGGAGGGGTCCTTCCAAGGCGCACCTTGCGAGGTGCCTTGGCTCCTGGGTCCGCGCAAGTGCCCCCAGGACGCAAAGATCGAAGTACAGGAAATCGCTCAGATGTATATTATACATATGATACATGATGTGCTTTCAGTGGCTGCGGATAGCGTACCCATGTGCGAATAGAAGCCGAGCTCCTTCCGTTTCTGTTGGATCACACTGTGTGCCCATCTAAAAGGCGGTTTTCAGCGCAATCGACTAATTTTACACACGATATACGAGCATGGTTGAGATTCAGGCACCAGCCGGGGAACGGTTGGCCCGGCAGGTGGCCTTGCCGAGGGTGAGCCCGTACATGAACATACACCGATGAAGTAACGACCAAATGCAACTCTGAACGAAGATGCCAGGATTTTACCTGCTCCGATGGTGGAAACCTGTACGGCCCTGCAAAAATGACAGCTCTTGGCATGATTCCTTCGCAGGGTACGTTTCGCAAGCTCTGACAAAACTGCAATTCGTTATTGAACTGTGCCTTCGGTCCTGTGACGTTTGCAATACTGCCCCTGAACTGGTCAACCCAGAAGAAATGCACCGGAGATAGGATGCTTTCCTTGTCACAATAGTGTTGGAATTTTTCAAGGGTATGACCTAATCTCTGGGTTCCTGCTGGATACCTCTTGCCCCTGGGGCGGCTTCGGGGGAGCTCTTTGAAATGGCTTCTCCTTCGCCACAGCAGCACCCTCAGCCAAGCCCCATGGGCACTCCACGCAACAATATTATGACTACAGATTTGAGCACACCCACTCAGCCTCCTGGCAAGACTGAAAAGGTCTGGGTGGGTGTGCGCATCAGACCGCTGCTGCCTCATGAGCGGGACGCGAAGGAGAGCGTGGCGTGGACAGCTGGGACGCAGAACACCCTGACGTGCTTGGCAGAAGAGAAGAATGCCTACCAGCAGTCCTCATACCAATATGACAAGGTGTTCAGTGAGAGCACCACGTCCGAGGAGGTGTACTCGGCCTCTGCGCGGCCAATGGTGCGGTCAGCCATGCAGGGCTACAACTGCACGCTGTTTGCGTATGGACAGACCGGCTCCGGCAAGACAACAACAATGCGGTCGATTATGCGGCAAGCTGCAACAGACATTTTCGACTACATCGCTCACTCGCGCGACCGGGAATTCGTGCTGAAAATGTGTGCCATCGAGGTGTACAACGAGATTGTGCACGACTTGTTCGTCGACGGTGACACAAACCTAAAGATTAACGACGACAAGGACAAGGGTCCCGTGGTGGTGGACATTACGGAACAAAGCATAGAGTCGGAGGAGCACTTGCTTAAGATGCTTAAAACAATCGAAGGCCGGCGCCAGGTGAGACGACGGCTGATCACGTACGGGAATGCACTTTTCGCAGACCCCCATAACCAGTAGTACCCTGCATTCCTCAGGTTCGCGAGACCAGGATGAACCAGAAGAGCAGCCGATCGCACCTCGTGGTGCGACTGTACGTCGAGAGCCGGTCTGCGCCGCTTCCAGGTACGGTGTGCTGGTCGCCGCCCTGAATGTTGAGTCCATTTTCCCGAGGACCCCGGGTCATGGCCTGGTTGTGATCTGTCCTTGGTTGCAATGCAATGGTCGGCGATTGCCTGACATAACGTGACCTGATCGCGACATTTCAGTACTGGAGGAAGATGACCTGATGAGCGACGACAGCTCCGCCTGTGAGGAGGCGAGGGGGATGCAGGGCTGCGACAGCCTGCGTTCGCTGGCGCCTGTGCTGTCCACAATCAACTTCGTGGACCTCGCGGGATCAGAGCGGCTGTCGCAGGCCAGCGTGGCGGACGATGCGGACCGTGAGAAGCTGCGTCAGAAGGAGGTGCGCCTTGCTCAAACAGGGCGTGTCACGGTGACTGCACACTTCAAAAGCCTTTGGCACCGTCCGAGGAACGTTTTGCTTGTTCAGCCCTGCTCACATGCAGCGAGCGTCGCGGCGTACCATCAGCGCCTGACTTCGTCTCATGGTGACTGAGTTGCAATGGGCGGTGAGGACAATTTTTCGCTTTCGCAGGCGAGGGACATCAACGTGAGCTTGCTGACCCTCGGCAAGGTCATCCGCGCCCTGGGCAAACGAGGCGAGCACGTGCCATACCGCGAGTCCAACTTGACTCGCATCCTGCAGCCATCGCTGTCGGGCAACTCGCGTATGGCAATCGTGTGCACGCTCTCGCCGGCTGCTGGTGGGTGAAACTGCATGACCTGGGGCTGAGTTAAGGGGTCCACTCGAAGACAATAAAGTCTTCAATTTGTGTTGTGCACGATTGTCCTAGCGGAAGATATCCTTCGGCATTTGGCAGTTGCTGGATCCTACAGTCTAGGCGCATGTTTCCGCAGTGCCTTGGGTTCTACACACGTTCAATGGCACTGATGGCCGCTCCCCACTGGCACGTAGCGGCAGGAGCGATGCGTGGTGATTGGTTGCATCCGTATGGAAGTCCTGCATGGACAGCGGGAAATTTGTTTACCATTTGTTTACCATCCTGAGTATGAGACCCGCCAAATATACAATGGACCTGTAGGCTCCGTGGAGAACAGCCGCGCAGCCTTGCATTTCGCCAACCACGCAAAGGCCGTGACCATGAGGCCGGTGGTGAACGAAGTGCGCAGCGAGCAGGCTCTTATCCACAAGATGGAGGCGGAGATCTTGGAGCTCCGCCGCAAGCTGGTAAGGCTGGCTGCGGGTACGCGTCGGTCGTCGTGCTTGTGACCCGAAGACTTGGATGTATCGACCATGTCACGACTTGTCGGCATACTTCCACCCCGCAGGATCAAAGCAAAACCAAGCAACTGCTTGCTGAGAAGGACGCCCAGATCAAGGCGAAGGAGGACCAGGTGCGTTTGGGTTATTATTGGCGCGCTGTGATCCCCCCTACAATGTGCCCTTTGCTCAACCACTACAGCGCATGCTTAAAGTTCATCTCCCTGCGCCTTGCAGATGCGGCAGGCCCTGCAAGAGCGTGCGGCTTTGGAACGCCGCCTGAATCAAATGGAGAAGTTCATCATCAGGGGAGGGAGCAGCAGTCCGGCCCCTGTAAGCGGCCTTCACTTCACGCCGAGCATAACGTTTGTCCGCATCGCTGGCGTGGCTGTCAGGACGGAAGCCGGGATCGGTAGCACTTATATGTTTTTCCACAATGCAGGCTGTGCGACGGAGCTTCGATGACCTTGAGTCCCTGACTACGTCAATGGCAGCTGGCGCTCCCGGGACGCTCGGGCGTGGACTGGGGAGTTTTGGAGCCGCCGGTGGGGTGGGCGTCCGTGCGTCCTGGACACCCAGCAATCCGTCTCCGCTGGAGGCCCGTGAACGCCCCAGTGCTGGGCTGGGCGCACGGGGACTTGTCAGGTACGCATTCGTACGTCGACGAAGATGGTACACGACGATGGGTTGCTGAGTGACGTGCTCTTGCGGTGTCATGCAGGTCGGTTGCACATCCAAACCGCCTGCTGCTGGACTGTTTGCTTCCACCCAACGTCCGGGAGGCGGTCAACAGGCTTCGCGGCGACCACGCCGTGTTCCGCATGGCAGCATCGCCGGCAGCCGGGCGTGCAGGGCCTGCCCTGGATTCCGCCGCCGCTGCGTCCGCCTTCAACCTCCGTATGGAGATCGGCAAGCTGCAGGTGTGCTGTTCAGCATTTACCCGCGAGTTCATTGTTGCGGAAAAGATGACGATTTAGTTTCAGCGTATTGAGTGTGAAAAGCCACAAGGGGCGAACTTGGAACGCCCTTATGCGTAGTAACTTCCTAACCCGGAGGCAATTTCAGAGCTGTGACTAGAGCCAGAGCTGCGTCAACTGGCGCGCTGCGCCGTCGGGCGCGCTGAGGCTGAGCTGAAACGTCTGCCAGCCTATGCGCGGCCGCAGCCCTGGCTACTCAGACACGCGCCATAATGCTGTGCGTGCGTGCGATGGGCGCGTACTCATCTTATGAGCCCCGCCTGTGAGCAACGTGACGGTGGTAAGCACCGCCGCCGCCGACCACCAAATGATGCAATCAACGTAATGATGGACGCAAAGAGAGCGCGCGCACCGCGACAGTAAATGGGAACTGTCCAAACTTATTTGCGTATCAGGCGTGTGTTATGCTTACCTTTACAGCAAGCGCACAACCGACTGGGCATGTCCCATTCCGTTAACCTCAGGCGCCTGAAGGACAAAAGGCTCAGGAGGCGCTGTCAGCACTTCAAGCCGAAGTTCGCTGCCTCAGCCATCAGCCTGACGCCGCCGCAGCGTTCGCTGCGGCCGCTGGTGCAACCCCAGATACCGCGGATCGCCTGCTGGACCAGCTGACGCAGATGCTGCGTGCGATGGAGCAGCGTCAGCGTGACGCGGAGGCATCTCAGACCTCGGGCGCAGCTTCTGATGCTGGGGGTCCTTCGGCTAACTGCGACGTTTGCGCCGGGCCGTCCGATGGCAGCTCACAGCGCCCCGGGGCACAGCAGCAGCAGCAGGCCAATGCGGAGGCAGATGCCAGCGCGATTGCGCTGCTGCGGGCGGAGGTCGCGCGCCTGCAACGCCTCAAAGAGGCCGGCCTTCAAGCTGATCAGGCCTTTGAGTCGCTGCAGGGGAAAATGGGAGTGCCGGAGCCTGCTGCTGGTGTCGGTGAGTTCGGGCGCATAACACCTTCAGTGCAGCGCCAAGCGCTGTACTACAGATGCAGTGTTAAGTATGATCCGGTGACCCTGTTTGGTAGACTGTAAGCCTTCGGCCAGCTCATATTCGTACACCTGTGACACAGTGGATGCATGTACATGCAGTCTTGAGTCTCGCTCCCGTGGATGTGTGCCTTAAGGTACGAGCGGACAGCTCGACGGCGTCCTGGAGCGTCTGCACAACGCCCTGCAGGTAGGTTGTTTTGAGTGATCGTGTAGTAAACGAGAGTGGATAGTTGGATGAGGCATTTGCAACGGCAAATGAGGGACGCATCCGGGGCGTGGCACAACGGACGCACGGCGTGTGGTATTTGTCTTGCGTCTGTACGGTGTCGCCCAACACAAATAGCCGGTCCAACTGCTGCTGTGGCATGAGCCGTAGGAAGCGGATGCGCTGGAAGAGGGAGAGGAGGTTCTGGGCGAGGGCGACGTGGCCAAACAGCCAAGCCGTGCAGCATCGCCGGCCTGCAGGCAGCGTGCAGCTGGGGACGACGGCGAAGTGACCAGCGCGCCCCGCTATGATTCACCATCCGGACTGGCAAAAGCGAGTGCGACCACTACGGCTGGCCCGCTTACCAGCCCTACGCGGCTCACCGGCAACAAGCTGCCGCGAGATCCGCTGGAGGATGACGAAGAGGATGTTTGCGGAGCACTGATCAAGTCGCCTCGGCGTGGCCTGATGGCTTCTCCTCATGGCACTGCCGCGGCCGGAACACACGGTGTCACCCCGAACAGCCGGCTCCCACCAGCAGCAGGTGGTACGTTGGCCAGTATCGAAGCCGTGCAGGTGCACCAGCAGCCGGCAGCACGAGCTGCTGTTGGCGACCACCGAGGAGCTGAAAGGTCAGTCGGCAGGTAATTCGGTTCACTGTACGCGCCTGTACTTGAAACGCTGAGCATTAGCCAGCCAAGGCTTAGGGCCTGACCTCTGTCCATTTAAATGCGCCGAGACGGTGCTCAGATGACGGGATATCCGAGAAAAAAATGTATTATGGCCGGCTTGCACTTAAGCTATCCAGTTGCCCGCGATACACACATGGTGGGTCAGCCCTCCCTCCTATGTATCCCTCTGGCATGCAGCCCACGCGCTGCTGATGCGGACGACACGAGCCTACGGCGGATGCGCACGCCGTCCCTTTCCCTGCACGCGTCCGACGTGGAGGGAATTTCCGGAGGCCGCCGTACGGCCAGTGCAAGCAGTCGTGGCGGCCTATTGCGCTGGGACACCGAGCGCGCGAAGCGGATTATCAGCCGCGAGAAAGACGCAATACATGCATGGTACGTTTGATCCAGTCGAGGATCAGTATTGGCATAATGGCACGCATTGTTTCGGGATGCGAGCCTCAAGTTCTGTTGGGTATTGAGTGTAAATTGTGGGAAGCGCAGGTCGTGTCCAACTAGTACCGTACATCGTATGGACATGAACGTTCTGTAACGCTTGCGTACAACGTCTGCCCAGGTACGCCGCTGAGGTGGCGCGGCTGAAGACTGCAGTCCGGGAGCATGCGCAGGCCGACGTGGACGCCATGCGAGAGGCGGTGACAGGCTATCGTAACATGTTTGAGGAGACACAGGAGCGCGTGGAGCGGCTCAACGTTCAGAAGCAGCTGCTCATGAAGCAGGTGATGACGCCATGGCTGCGGCCATCACAATATGTCGTGGCTTGGCGCGTATAAGCTCCCAAATCTGGCAGCACGTCTTCTCCGCGCAACGTCCCTGATTCACACCTCGTCCGTTTGCCTGTTTATCAACCTGCAGGTGCTCAACCTGGAGCTCGAGCTTGTGGAGGCTGAGCAGCAGGAGATCCAGAGCCGCAACGAGATAGCCACACTGAAGGTGCGTTAAGACTTGGACTGCAACGGGCAGTCGACCAGCTCACGGAATGCAACTGCCATTCGCGCCTTCGTCCCGCAGCTGCCTTGTACCAAAGGGTCCAGACCTTAACTCTTTCTGTGCGGGTTTCCGTCGTCCACAGGAGGAGCTTCAACGGGCGAATGATTCGGCCAAGGAAGCGCATCACCTTGCGAGGAAGGCGCAGGCGATGGCGCTTCAACATGCCGCCGCAGCAGCAGCAGCGCAACAGATGCAAGACGTCCAGCCGGGTAGGCGCAATGTGCAAGATGCTTTGTATGCGCTTCGAGGGTCAAGCAACACGACCGTACGTCAGGAGTCATTCGTACAACACAGACGCAGATGCCCGCTAAACAACGCGCTGCTGCTAACCATGCCCCTTGCAGCCGATAGCGGTTTGGTGGACGAGTACGACGACTGGGTGCAGGCCCCGACGCTTTCGGTAAGCCGTCGCATGCATGGATGCATCCTAGGTCAGGGAGCCTCAGCTTGTATGACCTCAAATCCGCATGTTGTCCTTTCTGAGATACAACTAACGGCAGGCCTCGTCTCGGTGTTCATCTTATCCAACCCCAGACTCTACTGGCGTGCATCTGCGAACTGTGGCACAAGCTGCATGTTCCGCTTTCGTACCGCAGTAGGTTCTTCCTACAGTTCCGGTGTAAAGAGCTGATATACCTCCAGATGGAGCAGTGCCGCTTGAAGCACCGTTTGGAACAGCTGGAGAAGGAGACGGACTATCTCGGACGCAGCAAGCAGATGGAGAAGGCTAGCCGAGCTTTGGAGGTGCGCACAAACCACGGTGACCATGATAATGACGCCCCTGGCATGTCACGCACTCCTGCCTTGCCAACCAAAGGATACACTACGGTGGCCGTGATAATGACATTCAAGACCTGGTGTACGGCCCCTTTTTCCATGTGGCACCCATGCTCATGCTTGTTGCCGATGCCTCGGACCTTACCCTGTCACCCACCGCAGCTCGAGCGGAAGGTCCTGGCTCAGGGCCTTCGGCATGCGTACAGTGACAGCGAGCGGGAGGCGCTGTACAAGGCCTACGATGTGTCTCCCGACCAGAAAGAGCGCAAAATGCGACTCGTCCGGAAGCTCTGGGAGCCCGAGTACACCCGTGACGAAGGTGTGGACCAAAGTTGTTAATACAACATTGCGACTGGCCGCAGATGATTTGCCCTCGAGACCTATTCGACCGCATCCCATTTACCATTGATGTGTTTGTTGTGAGTCCGCTTACTGAACCAATGGTCGGGTGTCCTGTCGTGCAGCCGGTATGGAGGCGTGCGCCAAAGTGGTTTGCACGCTGGCGGGGCCCGACGCTATGGAGGAGTTCATGCAGCTGGTCTTCGGTAACACGGCCGAAGGTAAGCACAAAAAAACTTATGCGCCGCACCAGTGTGGTCAGAGGGCCGGAGGGCTCATGGTCCTGTCCTTCAGCAGCCGTACTCATGCTTTGCCGCACATTCAATCTAGATCTCGCTTTTCGTGCTCTATGCAGCGGTGGCAAGGCCAACCCACGTCGGTGCTTTCCTCAGCACAGTGGTCCGCCGCGTCACGACGCCGCGGCAGCGTAAGCCAAGCACGTCAACTTCCGGGGCCGTTCCAGCGCTGACTGCTTCCACGGCCACAACTTCGGGTTACTACGCCAACAGCGGTACCGCGGCTACGCAAGCGAACGGGGGTGTCACCCCGCGGCGGACGTCAATGAATCTGGTCGCCAGCATTGCGGGCCGCGTAGGTTCGTTCATGGGACAGCACGGCCCACCGCCCAGCAAGCCGGGTGGCTCACAGCCGCAGCAGCCCGGGGCAGGGACAGCATCCGGCGCAGCGACTCCGCGCAACGCCACGTCGGGATCGGCAGCACCCAACGCCTCAAATGCTCCGGCCGCTGTTCCAGCCTCTGGTCTGGGGCCCATGGCGCGTGGTCTAGCTAACTCAGGAGCATACGCGAATGCCGTCCCGCCCCTGCCGCCGCCGCACCCGGCGGGCATGACGGGAGCGAGTGGAATGCAGGCGGCTCCGGTGTCGTCTCGAGGGCGTGCGACGTACATCAGCGGACCAAAACAGTGACAAGTGATTTAGCGAGGCGTGGATTTATATGATTTTGGTTGTTGTGAGCACGCGGTGATGAGAAGTTCAGGCGCACGTTATGAAGGAGGTCGGGCCAAGAATGGTGCTTACGGTGCTGGAATCCAAGGCGGCAAGTTCACGTTCGCTTGGCTCTATTCCATCATAATATACTTAAGACCTTTGCAGGGGACAATATTTCAACATAAGGTCGTATGCGACATGTAAAAGCTACTTGGCCGTGACAGTGCTCCCGGGAGGGGTGGTCTCGGCGCGAGAGAAGCGACATAGTCCCACGCGACCCCAAACAGCTCCCTCTTCTGCAGCGCGTTGGTCTGTAGACAAGCCGGCAAAAATGTCGGACAAGACCTGCACCATCCGCACTCGCAAGTTCATGACCAACAGGCTGCTGCAGCGGCGGCAATTCGTGAGTCCCTAATACCTTTACTTGCACTCAAGTACTCGGACAAGCTTAATTTAGATTGACTTTCGCAGATTATTGACGTCCTGCACCCTGGCCGGGCGAACGTCTCCAAGGTGAGCCGACCTGCCATTGTGCACAGAAACGATGACTTGAGCTTCCTACGTATGCGTACCATGTGAAACATTTTCTATTTTCCTTTTTATCAGGCCGAGCTGAAGGAGAAACTCACGTCTATGTACGATGTCAAGGACAGCCAGTGCGTGTTCCTGTTCGGCTTCCGCACTCAGGTGCGGCAGCCACGGTTGTTTATTAAGACGCGGTTTGCGATCTAGAGCGTTCAAAAGGACGCATCGGGCGAAGGGGACAGGCGGCGGCGCCCTTGAACGGCTTTCCTTTTCAGTTTCCCAGCTGATTAGACGTATTGCGTTTGCAATGCAGTTCGGTGGTGGCAAGTCCACCGGCTTTGGCCTCATCTACGATGACCTGAAGGCCGCCAAGCAGTTCGAGCCCAAGTACCGCCTCATCCGGGTAGGCAGTGTTGGAGAAACCGCAATCGGTTCAATAGACCTTCACTGAGCATCTATATTCTTCTGGGACGAGTTCTGGCAGCGTGAAGTTTATGGCTCGGTTTCAGTTCGACACGGAGACGCCTGGCCCCTTGATTTCGTTGTCCGTTGCCTTCGGAGGGCGGAGCTAAATTTCTTGAGTGACCTGACAACGGTGCTGGTCTGCGGGGGGACCCAGCAACGGGGCGAGCCTGCGGGGACTCAACAGCAGGGGCATTCTGCGGGGCCCGCGCAACAGGGTGAAGCTGGCGCATTCTGGGGCAGGGTACTGCGGGGACCCAGCAACGGCCGGAGACATCACGGGCTCAGCTGCAGGATCAATGGTTCCCGCATGGTTTCGGCTGAGGAGCTTCAACGTCCTTGGAGGAGCTAGCAAAGGCCAGGCGCAGTATTATGCCTGGATCTGTAGATGTTCGACATGAGCATGTCCTCGCCATTAGATTCTTCAGTCTGTTCAGTCAGACGGAATTTTGCGGAGATGGGCTGGAGGACGCCGGCGCGGGGAAACGGCCGTGCAGCCTGGAGAAGCGGCCGCGCAGTTCAGTCGCGACATCCTGGAGCAGCACGTCACGGCGTCGAACAGCACGTCGCAGTTTCGGTGGTCAGCATGCGGGACATGCTGCATTGGTACATTGGTGCTCCCCGTCCTGGGTCTGTCATCGGGCACTGAGCGTATTATCGGCAGCTGAGCGTACAGCGTGTGCGTGTCCTCGACTGATTAGCACAGCTGCTTGTCTCGGACATCAGGTTGAGAATCCTGGATGCTGCAGGCGGGAGTTCCTTTCCGCAGAGGCAGCGCCGTGGAGATATTCAGCAAAGCAGTGGAGTCCAGCGTCCATGCTGGCTGACCGCTTGGGGACGTGTACAGATGAGGGATGGGGACTTGCCGGGTGTCAGTATCTTTGACACTGAAGTCGGAATGCCCCGTCCGTTGGGCTTCCGCAATGCAGAACGGCCTGGAGAAGAAGGTGGACAAGTCGCGCAAGCAGATGAAGGAGAGGCGGAAGCGCGCCAAGAAGGTCCGCGGCGTCAAGAAGAACGCCGGCGCGGGTGGGGACGCAGAATGGGCTGGGGCAGGGGGGTTAATGAACAAGGGGTTTAGACACGGGGCGGGGACAGGGAAGGGCACGGACGAATCGTCCGGAAAAGAATCAAGTAATGCCCTGGAGGAATGGTTGGATGGATGGATCTGCTTGACAATGTGGGCAGAGGCGGAGTGTGTATTGGGACAAATTTGTGGGACATCCGTTTCCGTACGGCGCAGGGGGCCCTCTGTGTTCTTTGCAATTGTGAACGGGACAACCGGGAATATGGTAGTGATAAGGGATGGATGGGATGGTGCCGGCCCCTGCATGATAAAGCCGTTTACTTATGCGGCACAAACTGTGACCTCGTTCCTCTTACGCCAGGATGCCCTGCTTCGAAATGGATTGCAACCGCCTTGTGTCCCGTTTGATTTTGCCTCAATATTCGGCATGTTCATGTTCATTTCGCTTTGGGCTCCTGCTGCTGATCTCTTGTGATTTCCCTCAACTTCTTGCTTCGCAGGCAAGAAGTAAACGGCAGCTTCTGGACTTGTCGCTACGGTGTAACCTCCCCGTGTCAGAATTCGTGTCGTCGCTCCCTCTCTTCCGCACGGGGTCGCACGGGGTCAAAAAGTATCAAAGGCAGCTATGACTATGTCAGATTCCCGGATGAGGTAGCAAGTGTCCTGAAAAAATGAGGATCCAACTACCGTCGAGCTTAGCGTGAGAGCCAGGCCAGGAGCCTGACCTCTTGCAGAATTAACAGAGCCAGCAGGATATGCTGTGGGTACATCACTTCAGCAAGCATTGAGGTGCGACCGCATGTGGGCTCCGCTGGACGGCAGGTAGGGTTTTTGTCCGCTCTTTGGTGCAGAAAAACGGATCATGTCGTGATCTGCTATTCCGAATAAAGACATTATCGCGGTCATCACTCAATTTCGCGATCTGCAATTAGGTTAACGCTACCGCGACAGGATGCCTCTTCAGAGGCCGTCCTCCCCAATCAACATGCCGAAATCGCGTTGCCGCATAAGGACCCGGACATGGAGAGCGGTACCGGGACACCTGCGAACTTCATGCCGACAACCCGTGTTAATGATGCCGCTCCATGAGTGTAACAAGGTGTAACGCTCCAGCATCGGAAGTGCGGGATGTCACGCGGGTCTGCACGCTCAGGTGTCTGCAGGAGTGCGCCAAGCATGTACTGCCGAGGATCTAGAATGCGGCACGACTGAGGCATGACCCGCCTCCGGGTCCAGGTCCCACGCTTCCCATGGCCTCGCGCTATGCATATCTTGCTGCGCCGCGCCCATTACCTTGTTGCTTGTTCCGATCTGATATCCGGCCTGGCACACCGCAACACCGGGCCGGCGATGAACCCTTCAGCGGCAACATTCACCCAACCACAAACTGCTATCTTGACCTGCATACACAGTACCGCCGCATCATATCGGCCTCTACGGTCTTCCTCCAGGAAAGCGGCGTGGCCGTTGGCGGTTACCGGTATCCGAAATTGACAAAAATAATCATGGCTACAAAATATTGACTGATTAGTAGCCAGTGCCTGCGTTTTCCCTCGCGACAACCAAGAGACGCCCAGAGGATTCTCGTTGCTTCAGTTACACGATGTACGATTCGATTAGTCGTGCGCATAGTTGGTACTGTCCTTATTATTGTTGTGCATCCATTGCGCACATTTGCAATTAGACAGAACATTATTGGCAACGGTGCAGGACAAAGTTATCTGCCTACTCAAGAATGCTCACATCCGCGGTGCCGTTTGCAACACCTGTCCACAAGAGTAGCGCTACGGTCGCACGTCCTGTAGTACATGGCAGAGGGTTAGCGCGCAGGCGAGCGACATACCTTCCAGCCGCGCTTTCGGACCCTCCGGTGGCCGAAAGCGTCGGCGCGGACGTTACAGGCACAGCTGCAAGCATGGACGGACCTGTAGTTGAGGCCAAGGTTCCGTGGTACAAGAAGCCGTGTGGTAAGCAGGGCAGGGGTCGCAGTGTGCAGACCGCTTTCGCAACAGTCATGATGACGCATATAAGTGGCCGAATCAAGTAGTTACTACTAATTCCTTCATAGTTTTCCAGGCGCAAATTGCGCAACGCGCAAAAATGATGTTGCGCGAGTTCGTTAGACATACTGTCGGCGTTCAGTTGCGACGTTTGGTCACCACTCCGTGGCCTTGACTCAGTTCGCGATGCCTTAAAGCAGACATAAAGTAACCCGGGTCGCACTCGTTTCAAGTGCAGTCACGTGTCGTTGATGGCAGGGCTTTCTGTTGATACCTGCAGCTTTTAAGGACCTGACAAGCGTGGAGGAACTGGAGGCGGCCGTATCACCCGCAAATAACGGCGGGCGGATGTCTGTGATCGATTTCTATGCCGGTGCGTGCGCGTGGCTCCTACGTTCCCCCTTGTCACCAGCGCAACACTTCACCAGTGCACTCGGCATCCTATGGACGCACGCAGTAGTTTGAACGCCATAGTCGCGTGTATGTGCGCGCTTTTGTCTGGAAATGAGTTTGGACTGGGTGGTCGGCCGGCAAGCGGTTGTGCTGCGCTGCGTCAGACGGTTGACTTCTGTGACCTGAAATCCGCAGGCTGGTGCGCGTGCTGCAAGAGCTCTTTCCCTGCCCTCTGCCGTATCCCGAATAACGAGCTGATGTCTTCAAAGTTCAACTTCTACAAAGCCAACATAGAGGTGCGGATCGGGCCTGGGAACCAGGTGCCGCCCTCGCTCGCAACCGGGGAATGGGACTCATTCCTCCTGGCATGTCGGCAACCCTAGCCCTGCTCCAACTTGGTGCTTAATTTCCAGAAAAATCTCACCCCCAAGCATCGTGACGAGAGGGAATTATGGGTTTTCTCGGTAGGCTAACATTCGGCGGGTGCCTGTTGGCTGCACTACCCAACCTCCTGGATCCGCTGCCGATGAAGGTGCAACTTGGGAGTGGCTGCAGCACTCAAGGATGCCGATGGCATTCCGGCCTTGTAGGACGCGGGACTTCTCGCCACCGCTCCCGTGGTGCTCCCGGTTTTCTTCTCCGCCTCACTTTCCGATCTCCCTTCCCGGCCCCCTGTCAGGACGGCAATCTCGCGAGCTACATCAAGAAAAAAGGCGTCCGGGGCATTCCCTACGTCATGGTCGTCAACAGCGACGGCAGCGACTGCATCGGCATGGGGGCGTCGTTCAAAAAGTTGGAGGTCCTCCGGAAGAATCTGGATTTTATCGCACGGGCGGAGAACACGGATTTCGTGCTGGACCCCAACGGTCACGTCAAGAATCGCTGAACGGGAGCGTCGCACCTCGCCCTTGGCAGCTTGCTACAGCTGGGTTGCGTTCTTTGCCGGTATTGCTCGTGTCAGTGTCGTTTCGGACTTCTTTCCGGGTCCCGACCAATGGTGATTCCTTGGTAAAACATTTTTGCTGGTGACAAAGCAAGGTTTCTACCGCCGGGGTTGGGCCTACGTGCGGCAGAGGTGTTTCTTCTCACGTCCGGGTTCAGTTCAGGGAGCCCGGACTGTGAGGGGACGACTCTGCAGCTGCAGACGACCACGCGGTGATTAGACGTATGGAGCTGTTTTGGTCAAGATTGCGCCTTGCTTTCCTGCACGCTCTACAAGTCTTGGGGCATGTGTGAGCATTCTGGCGTAGTCCGGCAAATAAATGTAACCGTGAGAGCATGGGGCCCACAGGCGTCGGGGTCCTTCCTCAGAGGCGGCATTGCCGACCGCCGGGCCTGTGGAAGGAAATCGTGTAGCGGTGAGCCTGGTAGCGGACCTGCGGCACATGCGTCCCCGCTGAACGAACAGTCGCGACACGGAATCTTATGAGACTGCCTGGGGGCGTGGTGAACCTTTCGAGTGATTCATCGAAGTGAAGCGGCGCTGCGGTTTCATTGTTGGAAGACGAGCCCGGATTTGCGCTGCCGTTTCGGTTGATTGACTCGCCGTTGTTGACCGTTGCTTTCTGGGGCGGCGCGGCGAATAGTGGCGGACGTGGGCCGGTGCCGTCCGTCCAATTACAGGGGCCGGGGCCTTGCGGCGCCCGTTTCCGACAGCACAACAGCTTGGTTGCCCTGCGGCAGCGGGAAGTCTGAAGGTCGGGCGAAGAGTGCAGCGTCCCATATCGTCGGAGAGGTTTGTCGGGTGTTGGCCAGAGGGTCATTGTCGATGGCCGACAGGGAGTTGCGAGGGGCAGGCCGTAGCTGCGCATTGGCAGAGGCTGCCGGTCCCTTCCGTTGCAAAGGTCTGTCCCTGAATAAGTGGGCTGTGCATCCCACATTGCCATGTATGAAGAACAAGGCATGTTGGCCAGGGTCTGTGACCACCCGGGATTGTCTGCCGACGGAGAACGCGCCAATTTGGCGTTATGCGGCGGTGGGAAAACGGGTCGGAAACGGGGCAGTTGATCCTCGTGCTCTTTTGCTGGCGCGATGTTGTCCTTGCCTTCAGACTTTACAGGGGAGGATCCGGTCTGGGCATTATTTTATTGCGTTGGTATCACTGTTTTGTCCGATGGCTTGCGGAGAGCGGAAGCGTGCCGAAGCGTTCTATTGAACGGGTTTGAACGGCTGCTAACTGCATTACAATCATCAGCTGGTTAGGACTGCCGTGGAGGCTTATGAGCGCGGGGGTTGTGCCGGATGACAGCGGTGCACGGATTTTGTTGGATAGGACGGACGAGAGGGAGTTTGCACGACTATGAATTGCTCGTGCAATCTTGAACGTCTGCTCCAGGCTTCATGACTCCGTAACTGTGGATGGTTTGCGGGGGTTGAGTGTCTGCCAAAACGTTAGGGCTGCGGGTTTTCTGGTGCCTGCTGGCGAAACGCCTTGTACCGGTACTCTAAAGCCCTTGTCGTCGTAATTGGGGCGGTTAAGGCCTGGGTGCCGCTCGGCGTTCTCCGTGTGTGACACAACAGAGTTGTTCCAGGTCCAATACCTGATCTCAACTCTGGCCACTCATGGCTGCATGCGGCTTACGCCTCCAAACGCATTTCCATGCTACCCATTGCCATTCACGTTGATGGCGTGGCCATTTCTGGTAGGTGTGGACGCATTACTCCTGTTAGCTGCACATGACAGGTTGTCACGATACAGCTTCATATGACACGCTGCATCACTCCAGCGCCAGCGCACATGAACAGCGATGGGACCACTTGTCACTCCCTTACACGCTCACCTCCTCCCTGGCCTGCCTGGCAGGCGCCCGCCAGCCTACATCGGCCCAACCATTAGTGCATCCCCGGTGTGGTGTTCTGCGGTGAACTCCACCGCACGAGGTCCACCATGCACCTCAGGACCTCCTCCCTTGACGCTACTCCAGTAGTTCCTAGAAGTGGACACCAAGTGGACGCAGGCGGCAAAGCGCGCAGCAAACCTGGACAAGTCAACGGCCGCCCACACCTCGCCCACGTGCCCTGCGTCTGAAACCCTCAAACCCCTCAACTCCACGGACACGCGCCTGCCGACCGGTGCAGGCAACGCGAAAGTACCAAAACGTATTCACTCCAACCGCGGATGCCGCGCAGCCTTTACCAATATCCATCTCACGATTTCTTGAAGGCACAAGGCCAACTTAACGGTATAGCTAGGCGCCTTGGCCTCGCATCAGCTCACGAGACGCCCACATCACATAGGCGGCACGACTCAGGCCCCTAAGCCTTCACTGAAAAGCCGAAAAGCTCCGTGCATCAGCAAGGGTGCTGCCAGGAAGAAAGCTTCTCCCACGTGCTGTGAAGGACCGCGGTCCCCATCTGACCTCGCAAATCTACCGCACATGTCGTACAGAACGTCCTCACTGCGCTCATATGCTGCTTATCTCTCACTCTTCCTACTGCATGCACCCAAACGACACACGGCTGCGAAGGACTGCGGTCTCCGAATCTTTGAATCATGCCCCGGCCCCGAAAGTGCATATCGGACCGAGCGAAAGCACGGACAGCCCACACAGCCTGCATCCCACCGAGCATGCGGTATCGGTGGCACACACCCAAATCACGTAGAAAACAGCTGAGGGCGGGAAACAGCCCCACACGTCCCCAGCACATCCCAGCGATCATTCAAGAGGCCGTCACATGTGGCTGTGCCGCGCACTGCCACACGTAGCCTGCCACATGCCTCCCGTGCATAGTCTTTGACAGCGTGACGACCACGCCGCTCGACATCGACTTCGCAAACCTCCGCTACTCCTATAATCCTATAGCCCCCAGACGGCAAACCCAGGTCGCCAAACCTCCCAGACGGCAAACCCAGGTCGCCAAATCTCCCAGACGGCAAACCCAGGTCGACAAATCTCCCAGACGGCAAACCCAGGTCGCCAAATATTCAAGCAAGACCTAACCTAACGCGCCAGCCTGGCTCGGGCTTTCTCCGCCTCGAGAGCCTCAGGAGCACTTAACTCCACCCCCTCCGCCCTCTTCCTCCTCCCTCGAACCACGCCAGTACGTCCAGTGGCTCACCTCCGCTCCACCGCTCACACTGTCCCGCAGCCTCACCCTCAAATTCAACCATGGCGAAATCGTTCAACGAGGTTCGCCCAGCACTCTACATGTCCTCATCGGCCGGCATGGGCCGCCGCACTGAGTTCAGCGAAGGCATGCCCACCGGCTCCTCGTCGTACTCGTCATCGCCTGACGACGTCGACCCGCCCAGCGCACCAGCGGCAGCGCCGCCCTCCTCCAGCGCCCGCACCTGCGCCGCGCGCTGCATCGCCAACCGCCGCGCCTCCGCCCGCCGCAGCCGCAGCTGCTCCATCTGTACCCACTGCTGCGCCTCCGGCGCCGCCGGCCGCCGCCCATCGCCAGCCTCACCGGTCGGCTGCGGCTTCGCGCCCCGCACCGACGGTGCCCACCCAAGCTGCAGCTTGCGTTCCCGCGCCGCCGCCACCAGGGCCTGCTGCTCGGTGCTGCGCGTAGCTTCGATGAAGGCGCGCCACGCCTCGCTGCCCCAGTAGCCCTGCTGCTTCATGCGGTTGAGCTCCTTGACCGCCGCCACGTGTCGGGCCAGGTTCGCCGCCATCTCCCGCTCACCCAGCGCGCGGAGCACCAGAGACCGCTCTGTCATGACGGGCGCGTTGAAGGCGCCCGCTAAGGCCTGCGCTGCGCGAACGAGCCGCAGCGCCTCGGCGTAGCGGCCCTCGAGCCGCTCGACCTGCGGTTCGGATAAGGGGTGTCTGTTTGTTTGGGAAGGTCGGCGGCACGCGCGCTGGCATGGAGACGGCTGCCGTCCACAACAATGTGAGTCACGTTCAACGTCTGTCCGTTTCGACAAGCCGGCGCTACACTGATCCCTCACCTGGACCGTTAAGGTCAGTTCGGTGTCATGCAACCCAGGGTTGCCGCCTGGAGTTGCTAACTGGAGTTGCTAACCTGAAATGCTAACCGGACCTGACCGCGCTCGTCCCGACAGAACAGGCGCATGGCTACATGACACGGAGCCCGCAGGAGTCCCAGCAGCGCAAGACGAGGTCGACAGATGCGCCACACATTGCCATGACGGAGTGGTGGGCCAACAAGCGAATAGGGCCCGCCAAGCCAGCCCACAACAGCCCCCGCAAGCCGGCAGCTCCGCACCTTCGCCAACGTGACCAGCAGCGGGGCGGACCTGGGGTGGGCCGCCAGCCCGCCCTCCAGCAGCTGTCGGGCCAGGCCCATGTTACCCAGGTCCGCCTCGAGGGAGGCCCAGTCCGCACGGTTGTGCACGCCCATCACGGGGGACAGGGGGTCAATGCTGAGGGCCCTGTCGTACAGCTCAGCCGCCTCGCGGTACGACCCCTCCTCCGCCTCGAATCGTGCGTACAGCTACAGGGAGGGGCATGGTCCAGGCAAATGCGGTAAGAGAGATCCAGCTGGTGTGCATGGGAGTGTACCGACAGGGGCGTACAGGTGTTACACTGACAGGAGAGGTGCATTAGCTTCGGTGGTGCGGCAGTGCCGTCTTCCACGACATGCAACGCATGCGATAGTCTGCAGCCGTCGCATCTATCCACGCAGGTACACGAGCTGTACTGGATATGTGAGGTAGGGGCCTCGCGCGTCAGCACAGAAGAAGCCCGTACTAGCTCGCGGTGACAGGTCCCATCCGACAGTCCGTCGCTTCGTGGTTGTACTTCATGGCCCTCAAACTATGACAGGACTTGCTTGGCCCTGTGCTTAAACAACATGGCAACGAGGGCGACACCTATCGCGCCGACTTATCCCATCCCAATACCCCCTCATCCTTTTCCATTGCTCCCGCCACCGACCGCTTCTGTCCCCGCCGTCGACACAAGCCTTCCCCCTCCGCGCTCACGTTTATGATCTTGGTGTTGAGGGGATACATGTCCAACGCGCGCTCGTACAGCAGCCGCGCCTTGAGCCTGTCGCCCAGCGCCGCCTCCACCCGCGGCCATATCAGGAACAGCTGTTTGTCCGTCCGGTCCAGCGAGTAAGCGCGCTGGCAGTAGCTCTTGGCGAGCTCTGAACGGGGCAAGGACGGGGCGCATCACATGGCGAGGCCGGCGTATTTGAGCAACCGTCCCATAAGAGTATCAAGAGGCGCATCAGATACCTCCGCAGTCGACCGGTCACATAACATGACTGTATGCCATAAATATTGATTTCCGTTCCAACCAGGCCCGGACCCGGGAGGTTCGATCACTTCATTAGCCGCCTAGAAAGCCACGCGCTAACGCAGAGATGTTGGGCTGAGGGCCAAAGATTCCAGACTCAACGGCGGACCGAAGGTGTCAGACTCAACGGGGCCCGCCGCGACCCGTGGTTCTCAAACCCCATTCTCACCTAAGTTGCCGCCCTCGAGCTCCACACCCGCCGCCAGGACGTACAGTGCCACGTCGGCGGGACACTTCCGCAGCGCCTCCGCCGCGATGATCCGCGCGTTGCGCACATTTAGCGCGTCCAGTTCGCGGGATGCCCAGAAGTGCAGGATGGCGGCACCGCCGCCACCGGCGACGCCGCCCGGATGGCGCGCCGCCTCATCAACCGAGGCGCGGAACAGGTGCCGCGCACTGCCGTACATCCGCAGCCGCCACTCGTGCTTGCCCCAATTTCCCAACGCCTGCACGAGCAACCAGTTGTGCCGCTGCGGCTCCAGCCCCGTGACAAAACCTGGCTGGCCGACTGACCCGTCCACCGCGGCTCCGTCATCTCGGCTGGCCCCAGCGGAGCCTGTCGGACTGGGCCGTACGGCACCGCCACGGCCCCGCATGACGGCGCGCTGCGCAGCCGCCTGCAGCGCCGCCGGCTGCGGCGGGATCACCTCCATTTGGCGCGCCGCCTCCACTGCCGCCCGGAACAGGAGCCGCGCCTTGGCCTGCCCGCCGGGGCCCTCAAACCGCGCAGCGGTCTGGGCCCAAATCAACCACACGGCTGCATCCCCTGGATTCGCCGCCGCGAGCCGGCGCAGCGCCGCCTCGGCGCGAAGTGGGTCGCGTCGTGACAGGTTCGACAGCTCTGCCATATCCGACCCGCTGGACGTCGACGGCGAGAGTTGTAGCTCGTCGGATGAGGTCTCGCCGTCACTGGCGAAACCCGCGGTCGTGACAGCCGCTGCGGAGGAGGAGGCGGCGCCTGGTCCCGACTGATCCATGGCGCCGCCCGCCATGTCCTGCGGGCCCGCCCCGCCTGTGCCCGTCCCAGCAACGTCCCCACAGAGCCGCTGTAGCGCCTCCCGCACCGCTGAAGGCGGCGCCTGAAGGGACTCGACGCGAAAGCTGAAGGCCCGGCTGCCGAACCAGATCTCGTCACCTGGCACGAGGCTGACCCCTGGGTCGCCGACATTCACAGCCTCGCCATTGACGTACATCAGACAGTTCCGGGTGCGCTTCCGGACGACGCGGCTAATGTTGAAGAGCTGCAATGACACCTCATGGTAAGATGAACGATCCACGACGTACTCGAGCCGGATCGCGAGCTTTTCGCCGGCGGGCGTGGCGTAATCCGCCAGCACCGCTTCAGTGCCCGCAAAGACCCGCGGGTCGTTCGAGATGACGACGGGGCCCGTCTCCGGAACCAATAAACCATCCGCCAGCACTGCCCCTGAAGACACGTCCGTGAGGGGAAACCGACCCGTCGCAATAAGCCGTACAGGCGTGTACGGCTGCTGCATCCCCGCTGGTGATCCCCGGAACAACCACCCGAGGTTTGACGACCCAGACGCTGATACGCCCGAGGTTGCATACCCCGCTTCCTGCCCAGGATCATCAAGCTCCGGCTCCACGGACATTGGGCTCCGAGACGGGCGTTGCAGCAGAGCGGCTGTGGGACGGGAGGCAACGGTGTTCGCCGGCACACCGGCGGCTACGCCGGCTGTGTCTCTCGCAGCCGCCGCTCGGTTTTCCTGCTGAACATCCTCCTCGGCCCTGCTGCCGTTCATTGACCATCCGGATTCGTCCGGGGGGGTGACGGTTTCGGTCTCGGCGCCGCCGCCGCTGCCATTCAGTCCTGTGGGCAGAGCCTCCCGCTCGACGTCCCCGCCGTTGGCATGACCCGCAGCGCCGTTCACAGCGCCAACGGCGTCTCTGCGGCCGGTTCCGTTCACTCCTCGTCCGCTCCGCGATGGCTTACCCTGCAGCTGTTCCGGCCGCTGTGCCGTGTCCAGCCCAGCAGCATCGATCTCTGGGCCGCCCTCCAGCAGCGCCCTTGCTTCAGCTGGGAGCTCGCCAAGGATCAAAAGATCGGGATCCCCGACCAGCTCCGAGTTCCCCATCGCATCCGCCTTCGGAGCGGCCCGAGTACCCGCCGCAGCCCTCCCGTTCTTGGGACGACCGACGCTGCTGCGGCTCCCGCCATTTGGCCCGGCTGCCTCGTCATCGTCCGCCGCAGCCTCGCCTTCCTCCTCCAGTTCCCCGGAGGAACGACTTCTGGAGGAAGTCGACAGGGCTGTCCGGGTCACTGAACCGCATAGCACCACGGCCGGCTGCCACCCATGCGGCGATGCGCCCAGGCCGTCTGTTACTTGGGTTGCTGCTGGTGTTCGCTTTTGTGGTGGCAGATGGGACTGCGACAGGCCCAGGCGCTGCAGCAAGAGGCTGTAAAAGCTTCGGCACCGCGGCGGCAACGCCTGACCCTGTTGTTGGCCCCACACGGCCGCCAGCGCCGCAGCCGGGCTGCTGCAGTTGTCCAGGCACCAGCCCACAAGCTCACTGTCGCGGGAGCAGCAGAACAGGACCGGAAAAGACACCACGTGACAAGACGCGCATATCACGTGACCCTGTGGTAGAGATGCTGACGCTGTGGGCGTGTTTGCATGGATGAAGAACATCGAAGCGTGGACTCATGTCAAGGGATGCAGGAGTTGTTCAGCATCGACAGTTTTGAGGCAGGGCGCATCCATTCCACGAGCGTGTGGGTGGGACCCCACAGCCCTTGCCCCAGACTCACTTGATCGAGGCGCTGGCGTCCATCGCCGCCCTTTGCACGAGCAGGGTCTCCCGCAGCAGGTGAGCTACGCCGCGATCCACCCAGCCGTCCAAATCCGCCACGGACAGCCATTGCCACATAAGCGGAGGAAGCAGCTCAGCGGCGGCTGCCATATCGATATGGGTTATGGACCCAGGGACCGCATGCCCGGTGGCGGTTTGGCTATGTGCCAGTGCAGTTGAAGCGCAGCCAGTCACAAGGTGCGTGACGGTTGAATGCTCCCCGTTCAGCTGAAGAGCACGCAGAAGTCTTTGTGCTGCTTCATCCGCCTGATTCCTCTGCGCCTCCGTCAGCGATGCATATGGCACTCGTCCTGTGCTGTTAGCTGATTGACGACATGACCCCGTCCGATCATCAGCACCAGCGTTTGCCTGAAAAACGATTTGGAAATATCCAGAGGTCTGTAATAGATTCATCCATCTGGACCAATGATCATACAGACCACGCAGACGATCGCCACACGGAGCGGCGAGCGCACCTTCAACCGATGAACTAGCGATCCTGCATTTGAGGTAGGCGCTGAAGAAGGAATCGTTCCATTTTCCGCAGGAGGTGCTGATCTAATGCCCAGGTATCGATGCGAACGACGCCGACCACGGTTGTGAGCCTGCGCTGCCACACTCCTGTGCAGCGACGGCCAGCCCTGGCCAGATGATGAGCAACGCTCCAAGGATAGATGTGAAGGGGCTCTGAGCGGCCCCATCGGCCAGCCCGAAAAGCAAGCTCTCGCGACTCAGTGCATTTCAAAGGCGCACAGAAACAGAATTTTTGTCTGAGGGTCTTAATTACATGCCCTTAGATTACTCGGATGATAGACAATGTCCAGACCCTGTGCGTGAACTTCAGTTTTACAAGGAAGTGTTCTAGCAAGGGCAGATGCAAAAGCAACAGCGTGTAAGAATTAACTACTTGAATCATACAGAATGTCAGTAAGGAATGGAACGTCAAGCACTGGGCACGCCACCCATTGAAGTATAGATCCTGGTGGCCACAGATTGATTATAGGTAACAGAGAACCCTGCGGTCCTGACGACCATTACTATTTGAAACACATAGACGTTTCCTTTTTTGTGTTGTAAAATTGCACCGTTGTTACTGTGTGGACGAACCTCTAACAGGTTGTGCCTTGCGAACTGGGCACAATCATCGCTCCCTTCTCATATTCAAACTCCCAGCGTTTAACTCTGTGCTGAGTTATTGCGTGGGGCCTCAATTCGAGTTCCGTGGCCTCCATTTCCTAAGCCTACCCCAGCCACAGAGCTCCGCCATGTACACTTGACTTGAAGTAACATCATTATTGAAACACGGATCCTTGATTTTGGGGTGTGTTGGGGCCGCGTCGCACTGATGCGCACGACTGCGTGGGCATCGAGTTTCTACACGTTTCCATTAGTGTTGCCAGGGTTCTCTCCTTCATCGAGACCAAGACCCTCTACCTGCCTCAGGGGGTATATAATTACGCATGGTTACACGGTCCCACTGCGGACGTCAGGTGCATGGCAAGGTAGTTTCAACGGTCAGCGACCGTTCGGAGTGTCCCATGGGACTGTTCTGGCAATGCAAGTATGGAACTTGCCAATCCTGGACGCTTGTTGTCAGTCCGATAGAGGAGCACGACGGTTTATCATTGGAACAATCGGAAGATCCGCAACAATCGGAACCTGTCCATCCTCTGCTTGGGTTTCGCCGCTGGACGCTCTCTATAACGCCACTCTGTATCGGAAGACTTATATCATGCCATGCCAATGGACGTCCAAGCCGCGCGTGTGCACGGTGTGTCGCACGAGAACACCTAAGTTGTGCTGACCGGTGCTGAAGGGGAATTTAGGACGCGACACGGCGAGTTGATCAACTTGATGTACCTGCTGTGACAACAAGCATTCCAGGATAGCACATAAACGGTTCCTTCCGTCCCCCCCCTCCTTTTGTTAGCTGTATCCACCGAGCCCACACTTCAAGACACAGGTCGCCGAGTCTGCACAGGACCTGCACGCAAGGGCTGAGCATCCTTGGACCTGCCTTCCGCAGTGCTGTACATGATCGCTGAAACACACATCGTTGGCGTTTATTTCTTGGATCTTAGCGTTCCTTAGGGGTACTGTTGCCCTGCCGTACACAATCGGTTGATACGTGTTTGCTCCATTCTTGTGGATCACTGTGATCGAATGAAGACAAATTAATGGAAGGCATGAGACTTGTACGACGACCACATATACACTCCAAACACACGAAGATAGACAATTTGGAGTTGCATGATGTTGCAAGATTACAATTTAACTGCGTGATTCAACTAAATTACCCCTAAGTAACTTTGCAGCTACGCTCGGCGAGGGTACGCTGGCGCTGAAGCATGGCCGACAATGACGAAGATACAGTTGGTCCGCCGCGTCCACCGGAAGGAGCCGATGATGCTGAACCTGAAGACGATGTTGGGCCAGCTCCACCAAAGCCTAAAAAGCGCAAGGTATTCAAATGTCCTTGGCTAACCAAAGACCGTTTTGCATGATAGTATAATCTGTTCACTTTGCATTTGAAACTTTGCATTTCAATGATCAGCCTCAAATCACTAGTGTCGTCGTGTTTGACCACGTCGGCGCAGATCCTGGAGTTCGAGCAGCAATACTTGGATGCCTTGCCGTCGGCCGCGATGTACGAGCGCAGCTATATGCACAGGGACACAGTTAACAACGTTGCGGTGAGCGTTACAGGGCAGCTGGCGCTGTACAGAAGGGCGTACGACAAGAGGGACAGTCGTACACGTTCGCACACGAGAGAACATGGCCCCGCGTACCATACATGAGGCAGTTTACGGGGCGGGCTGCTTGCACTGCTTGGCACACGGTTTGTCCGGGGAGACCAGTCTTCGTTGGCACGCGCCATATTGTCCGTCTCCTGTGCTATGCGGCAAGCCCGACAGCACCTGGGGGGAGGCGTCTGACGCTGTGACCTACGGCTGTTAGCGAACGAAATCCGATAATCAAGATGGGCACGCGCATGTCTTTGGAGCGCATGGTGCTCGGCGCCGAGAGGCATGCCTGGTCAAAGGATTTGTGCAACGGCTTCGCACGCAATCGCCTGTATCCTGGACCGCATTGCGGACGGCATTTTTGTCTCTTCCCTCGTGGGTATAGCTCCTGGGTATGAGCTGGTTGGCGAGCCCTCTGCGTCTAGTGATGTAATGCCGACACCTCATAGGGGAAACCAACCCAATCCCAAAGAGTAAGACGGCGTCGCCCTGTCCCGCGCCTACCAGTCTCGAGCCGACCCTACCCCAACTAATTGGGCCCGATGACACGCTGCCTCCCAGGTGACATGTACGGACTTCGTAATTACGACAAGTATCGACGGCTTCCTGAAGTTCTGGAAGAAGCAGCCGCGGGGAATTGAGTTCGTGAAACAGTACCGGGCGCATGTGGGCGCTGTTGACGGTGGGTGTCTGCATCGGCGAGCGCGATGTGGGTTTGTCCGGATCTTTGGGCAGGAGTCGCAAGACGCCAACTGATACCGGTGCCTTGCCCTGGAGCGGCCACTCGGAGCTGACGGCCTTCCGCGCTTGTCCGCTGCGCTGCGCTGCAGGTCTTGCGGTCAGCTGGGACGGCACCTTGTGCATGACGCTGTCCCGCGACCGCACCGTTAAGGTAAAGAATCTCTGCTGGGTGGCAAACTAGCAATGCTGGGCAAATGACGGTCGCGGCTGTCGTGTTGCGGCCACTCGTGCCGCATCAGGAGCACTGCTGGTGCCCCGGAATCACGCGGTCGCTGAATCTACTGCACCTGCCCTTGCCCGAGCCTGTGTGCACAATCGCCTGTGCGTGCTGCGTCCTCCCTCGCCCCGTTTGGTGCCTTCGGTATTCGTTATTCAGCCGTGGCCACATCGCCCTGCGGGAAAGTTGAATCCACATTTTGGCCTTGGGACCGTGCGTAATCAGGTCGCGGCTTAACGCTGTGCGACGCCGCTGCCCTCAATCCGCGCCGCGGCCTACAGATCTTCGACGTGCTCAACTTTGACCTCATCGTAATGCTGCGGCTGTCCTTCACGCCCGGCTGCGCGGCATGGATCTACAAGGTCAGACGGCAGTCCGACCAGGTGTCGGAATTTCGGTTGTGTGGCGCCGAGTGGCATAGGCCAGCGGGTCCACCACAGCAACGGGGATTGGATGTGACTAGTCAGCTGCGCTACTGTTGGGGGTGACATGGCATTCGAGGGGCCTGGTGCTCCTGTTGGGCCCGTGATTGCAGTGAGGCTGTGGTGGCCGTATCTGGGTCGCCTGGCACCTGCTCCCAGGCCAGCGGATGTGCAGCGGAAGGTGCCTTACTGCGCAGGGCCCCAGGGTGCGCGTTTGGTTCGCGATCGGATGGTGGCGGGCGCGCGGGCCGATCGAGCTATGTTACTGATGCCGGGCGGGCTCGCCGGGATGCATTGCTAGGAGATGCTGGTATTGTACGTGGTCGTGTGACTGCAGCTCATCCCGTATTGCATCATGCACCTGCCCGCTGAATGCCCGCTGGACTGTCATCCCGCCGCCTGCCGCGGATGCCGCTTGTACAGAAAGGCGAGGCGAAGGCGCGACTGGCCATTTCGGACCTCAACTCCGGCAGCATACACGTGTACGACGCGCGCGGCGGCAGTGACACGCCGGAGGCGGTCGTGGAGGTGGGCCTGGCGGAGGGTTTCCAAAATGGGTTTACATCGGCTGGGGCTGGGTCCCCAACCCGCCAGGCGTCGGGATGTGGCATGGCCGTGGGAGCGAAGGGCGGTCGAACCTTCTGACGGGCAGTGTGGAGGTCGGACTGTGGCGAAGCTGCGGAAGCCGACATTCCTGCTTAGACGGGGACGCCCCAGACTCCCATGATCCACCAGGTCCCCGAAACAGTCTGTCCTCCCACCATACCGCCAACGGCCCCGCGCAAGCCAGGTGCACCGGGCCCCTGTGACGGCCATGCGCTACAACGCCCCGCTCGACACCGTCGTATCCACCGACTCCAAAGGTGGGGTACCGCACATTAGCTTGGAAGCCGCTTCTGGGGGCGGTTATCTTATGGGCCGGCCTTCAACACCCTGTCCTAGCTTCCTTACATCCTAGTTACATCACGTTCTTGCATCCTTACTAGTATCCTTACTACTGCATCCATACTGTTTAATGGCAACGACGACGGCCAGAGGCCGCCACTCGTGCCCAAAGCCGCCCGTCTCCCGCCGCATCTGGGTTGGTCCGGCGTTCTTCCTGACCCTCCGCGCGGCCCCCGAAGACTCTTCCGTTCGCGCTCGCTGCCCTCGTGGATTGGATTGGGACTCGATTGAGCGCCCCGGGTGGTCTTGCGCCTGCGGAGCTACTGCTAATGCCACTGCTGTTGCTGTTGATAATGCTGCTGATGCCTCCGAAGGCATGATCGAGTACTGGTGCGGCACCTCCTACGGGCACCCCGACGGCGGCCGGGTGGCCTGGAGCAGCAAGCTGGACACTGACCTCTTTGACCTGGCGAAGGCCAAGACCACGGCGTTGTCGCTGGAGGTGCGGGGAGCGGGGACCGGGCAGGAGCACGGTGCGCGCACCTCGAGCGGGCAGCTGTCCTCCCCGGTCGGATACCCCTGCGGCGCCCATCGCCTCTTTGGCAATGTGTCCCAGGCCGAGTTCCGCGCGGCAACCTGCGGCTTCCAGCCCCACTGCGTGGGTCCCCAACCCGATAGCATTCTCACGTCCTCCGATTGACACCCCTGACGCCATGCGCGCCCCACGCGCACCCCATCTGCACCCCACCCGGCGGCGTGTGCAGGTAAGCCGTGACGGGCAGCAGTTCTCCTTGGTGTGCGCCGACCGGCGGGTACGCGTCTTCAAGTTCGGCACTGCCAAGCTGCGGCGGGTGTACGACGAGTCAGCGGACGCGGCCAACGAAGTGCAGCGCAGCGGGGGCGAGATGTTCCAGGTGCGGCCAGTGGGGCGGTCCAGGGGGTGCCGGCTTTTCGTTTGTCCCTATTGTCGTCAAGGCTTGAGACTGCACACGCCGACCCGCGGGACGCAAACCCAAACGACGCGACGGCCGGCAGGCCGGGGCCTGCTCCCTTGTTTTCTGCCACTGTTGGACTTGAGGGGTCCTCAGAGCGGTGTGTGCGTGTTAGTGCCTGATTGTTACCCATCTTGTGTCCTTCGCCATGCGCAATGCGCCGGTACCGCCGCCCCGTGCCGCGACCCTCCTGCCAGTCACACGCTGCAACCCACGCGGTCCTTCTGCCAGTCACGCGCTTCAACCCACGCGACCCCACGCACCCGCCCAGTTGGAGGACATTGACTTTGGTCGGCGCATGGCTGTGGAGCGGGAGCTGGCGTCCTCGGCGGAGGAGACCCACGGGCGGCCCAACGCCGTTTTCGACGAGTCCGGCAACTTCCTGCTGTACGCCACCCTGCTGGGCATCAAGGTGGTCAACCTGGTCTCCAACAAGGTGGTTCGAATCCTAGGTGAGCTGCGCCAAGGACGGGATGCAGTGCTGCTGCCTGCTGGGGGGAGGATGAGGGGCGCGAGGCGGACTAACAGGCCCTGGAGGCAGGGTTGGGGGCTGGAGGTGAGCTTGGAGGGCCGGAGGCGAGTTCGGGGCCCACAAGGCGGGAGGCCGCAAGGAAGAGGGGAAGGGGACTGGCGGCTGCAGGAAGGGGTTGGTTGAGCGGGATGAAGTATTCACCAGGGTTGTGCGCGTGGGGGCATTGTGCCGCTCTGTGCCGGCTTGGTGCCGGAGACGCCCTGCACTTTCTCAGCTGAACGCTGAAGACCGTACACGCCATCGCGGTTGCTTGTGCGGCCCCACGCAGGCAAGGTGGAGAACACGGAGCGCTTCCTCACGCTGGCCTTGTACCAGGTACGGGTGTGGGAGCCGGACGGGCGCGGGTGCGGGTGCAGGAGCCATCGGGCGGGCGATCTAGCCGGCGCTGTGCTAGAGTCTGAGGACAGACGATAGAGCCGCTGGTTGCTGCCGAGCGAGTACAGCCATCCCTCGCAGCCTTCCGTCGTCATTTCCCTACCATGCCTGCCAGAGACCAACAGGCTAACGCCAGGGCTCCAAGCCCCCAACCCTCACGGGCCGGGGGCTGGGCCAAGGGGCGGACACCGCACTCTTTATCTCTCGTCGTTGGCAGAGTTAGGGCGGACAGCGCAGGTGCCAGGTGGTTGACAGGCTTGATCCACGAGACGGACTCTCACCGGATGTCCTCCTTCCGCCGCCTGGGTTCCGGAACGCGCAGGGTGCGCCCCGCGGCAAGGGCGCCGCCGGCACCCGGCTGCGGGGCCTGCCGACCGCAGAGCAGGTGGACAAGCTGCTGGGCGCGTCGGACCCCATGCTGGTCGCGTGCGCCTTCCGGAAGCAGCGCTTCTACCTGTTCACGTAGGTGCCGCGCGGCGGTGTGTGTGGAGGGTGTGAGTTATTAGGAAGGGCGGCGGGGCAGCAGGGGGTTGCAAATTAGCCTCTGGTTGTAGGCTGAGTAGGCCGACGTTGGGGTGCCGTCATCGAGGGCCGGCCCTTGGCGGCCGCGAGCGTGAGGGGCTGCTGTGATCCGCAGTCTTCGATGGTTGGACGGTGGGGGGCGATTGAGCCCACCAGGACTCAGCCTGCCGTGGACGAGCAGACCACGTGGCCCGACCTGGCGCGCAGCCGTCCGGCCGCCAGCGACCTCCCAAACCCTCAGCCGCCCGACCCCTCACCCTTTCAGGAGGGCACGTCTTTCACCTGTGGCACGTTGCACGTTGTTGTTCACTTAGCCCTCAGGCCTGCCACACCGCCCTGGACTTCCTCGCCACCCTTGCAGTCAGCACGAGCCCACAGAGCCCGAGGACCCCACGCAGCCCGGCCGCGACGTGTTCAACGAGAAGCCAGCGCTGGACGAGCTCATCGTGGCGGAGGGTGAGAAGGCTGCGGCCGCGGCGGAGGCGCGCGGCACCGCGCGGAAGGTTCTAGCCAGCAGCATCTAAGTCAGCAACGACCCAGTCCATGCCGCTTCCATGACCCACTCCATGCCACTTTCCATGACCCACTCCATGCCATTTTTGCATCACCTGCTCCATGCCACTTTCCGTGACCCACCGCCTTGCCCCGTCTCCGTGACCCAACTCCTCCAAGCCGCACTCCCTCGTCCATGCGCGACTGGCAGGCGGCGCCCCGGTTCCCGGCCACTCGCTGCCGCACGGCGCGCGCCTGCACACCACGCGCGGCGACATCACCGTCAAGCTCTTCCCGGACGAGTGCCCGCGCACCGTGGAGAACTTCACCACCCACGCGCGCAACGGCTACTACGACGGCGTGCTGTTCCACCGTGTCATCAAGGGCTTCATGATCCAGACGGGAGATCCGCTGGGTGCGCGGCAGGGGGGCGTGGGTTACGGGTTGTTGCGTAGTCCGTAAGCAGTTAAGGGAAACAGTTCTCGGAGGGAATACGTTGTCAACGCGGATGTGGTGGTGAAGGACGGTGACGCGGCCGTGGGCCTCACCATACCCCGGCGTCGGCGGCACACCGTACCTGCGTGCTAACACTGCTGGGCCGGGGCCTACGCCATGCAATGATTGGCGCATTAGCTCACTAGGGTTTGGTTCAGGGCCAGGGCCAGGGGCAGCTTGGGACATGGCGTGCGGTGTTGCCTAAGGGGAAGACTCTGACCTGCATCCCTTGACTGAGCGTGACCGGCAGAATCGCTGGCCCCGTCACTGGCGCCCGCCCCCCAGGCGATGGCACGGGCGGCGAGTCCATCTGGGGCGGCGAGTTCGAGGACGAGTTCCACAAGGCACTGCGTCACGACCGGCCCGGCATCCTGTCCATGGCCAACGCGGGGGCCAACACCAACGGCAGCCAGTGAGTGCCGGTGCCGTGCTGGGCGCTTGGCGTCGCGCTGCCGCCTGGTCAAGTGGTCATATGATATCATCCGGGCGCATGTTCGCTCCGCCGCGGACCTTGACCTGCGCCTTGACTCCTGTCCGCTCGGGGTCGTGATTTCTGAACGCCGGCGAAACCACCACCGCAGAGCCCTCGCGCCGCTCCCGACCGAACCCGGAGAACCGCCCTGTCCGCCTGTCAGCGTCCCCGTCCTTCGGCGCGTTTTGCGTTTTGCTTCCTTTGTCCCGACGTAGCTAACCGATAGAGGACGCCGGCAAGCTGATTCCGCGTGCTGATACGGTGCACGGCGGCGGAAGCCCTGTGACGTCATCCGAATGACCACATAAGTGCGACGGAAGCGCTCGCACACACGCGCAGTGTGGGGACCAGCATCGGACCTGGTCAGCCAGGTCCACGTGTTCCACCCGCATCCCGTCCCGCCCCGTCCCGCCCTATCCCTTCCGTCCGTCCCGCGACGGCCCACACACACCACTACCACAGTTCCTCACAAGTCCATCGGAACCTCCGGTTCCATCCTCACCGGTTCCATCCTCTCCGGCTGTATCCTCACCGGTTCCATCCTCTCCGGCTGTATCCTCACCGGTTCCATCCTCTCCCCGTCGCGCGACCCGACCGCCTCAGGTTCTTCGTCACGACGGTGCCCACCCCCTGGCTGGACAACAAGCACACCGTGTTCGGGCGGGTGGTGCGCGGCATGGACGTCGTCACCGCCATCGAGAAGGTGCGCTGCAACAAGGACGACAAGCCCTTCGAGGACATCAAGATCCTCAACATCACGGTGCTGGACACGGTGGACGAGACGGGAGCGTCGTGAGCACGTGCCGCGCCCGATGCGCAGTTCGCGGCGCATCGAGCGGGTGTTGGGGTCTAGGGTTGGAGGGGACCATCGGCGGTGGGTTGTGAGGGAGGTTTGACGAGCGGCTTGCGAGGCTGGGCAGCAGCGCCGGAGGCGCGGCGGAGATGAGGCAGTGCTCCACGGCCGCTGGAGAGGCAGCACGAGATGTCGTGACGGTGCTTCTCTCCGTAGAGAGTACGGCACCGGTCGGGATGCGGGGGAGCGGGCGTGTTGCGTGGGGATCCAGCGACAGCGCGAGGCTTGTCTGGTACCGTACTCAACGCCGATTTGCGGTTTGAAGCTGTTGGACACATCACATGTGGATGTCCGATACGTGGATGCGTGCGGCACGGGGCGCTGCCATTGGCTTGCTATCAGGTGGCTGCACGGCGGCCATGCAATACGTGGATGCGTGCGGCACGGGGCGCTGCCATTGGCTTGCTATCAGGTGGCTGCACGGCGGCGGCGTCGCGGGCTTCGGGAGTTGGGCGTTGGGGTTCAGGGCTCCTTGTCGTGCTGACGCGAGGGACATCTCACTGATTCCGGCCAGCTAGGTTTGGACAGGTTCTCAAGCCGACGACTCACTATGACGACCTGGCCCCCCTTGTTTGGCCTCTTATGTCTGGATGGCGGCCTTCGACACCGCGTGGCCGTCAGGCCGAGTCGCGGAACTGCAGATGCGGACCTTTCCAGAACGTCCAACCGAGGTGTAAATCGTGCACAGAGCAGCCCAGCGCGCCCCACACTTGCACCGCATCGTGGGATATCCTTTATAACGCATGCGCCAAGCCCAGATCGGGCACATGACCGCTTTCCCCCGTTTCCCCCGCAGACCCCAGCTCTTGACCCGCGACGCGGACCATTTCATTACTAATATTACTGTTGTTGTTGTTGAAACTACATTGGACCCCGTGGGTGTGTCTGGGCCGTTTTCTTTTCAACCCCTTGGGTCATCGGTGACAGTGGTGACACACACTGATGGCTTCCATGCGCTCCGCTGCTCTGCACGAAGACGCCACGCGTCCGTCACTCGTCCCGACCTGAGGTCGCGCTGCTCGTCCTGCACGCAACCGCCTGACAGCCCGGCCAGAGGGGGCAAAAGCCGGTTCATATGTACCACCGTGCCGAGTCGCCGGTTGGAAAACCCCCTTCTCCGAATCTCCCCCGCCAACCGGTCCACGGCAGGGCGCAGCCATGCCAACCTCCGGTAGGACCTAACACATGTCATCTAGCTCAACGTCACTCTCGCGCTCACGCCACGGCTTTCCCCATCCCTCGGCGCAGTTGCCCCCGCCACGAGAGCAAGCTCGCGCCCCTTATTTCAATCAGGCTGCGAAAATGCGAAAGCTCGTGCCCCTCCTCGGTCGCTCCAAAACTTCAAACCGCAGCCATCCGTTGCCTGTGGCGCACCCGTTAGGATGCACTGCACTGCTGGACCGCCTCCGCCGCTGCGGCTTTGACCCTTCGGGTGTCCCCAGTCCTGCTGCTTCAACGCGTGGCTGCCGCCTTCTCCTCCTCTGCGGGTGTTCGCGTCACAAGCGACAGCGCGTGCAGCCCCATCGCGAATTCCTCCTCCAGGAGCTGCAGGGGCGGCCCGGCGGTGGAAGCCACAGGGGGGGGGCATCATGCCGTAGCTCAATGAAATCGTCCAGAACCATCTCGCAATGAGCCGTGCACGGAAGCGAGGCAGGAGGACAGTCCGTGTGGGCGCGCCGCCAGGCGGGGCAGCGCTACCGTCAATGGATGTGGATGAATGCTTTCGGCTCCCGGCGGACATTCAAACACGGACAGCAGAGCTATGGCTGCTGACGGCCCCTGGGGTCCTCCCGGCCAACTCCTCAACTGAGATGTGACGGACAGTGATGGTACATATCAAGACATGCTGACATGAACACCAGCCGCGACACGAATCCGCGCAGGGACGCTTGCCGGGACGCCGGGCGTCAGACGTCGTATTGCGAAACGTGTAGGCCGCACAGTCGGGTGGCGCCCCGCCCTCACGGCTGCAGCAACCAGGCGCCACCGTTGCTGCCGCCGCAGCCATTAACACCCGCCCTGCCCCGCCCTCCGCCGCCCCGTCGTACCTGGTAGATCATCCGCTGACGCTTGACCTGGGTCATACCCTCAAACACGTCCGAAACCACCTCCACTCGAAAATGCGTCTCGCCCGACTCCCCCGCCTTGCCGTGCCGCGCTGCCATGGCACCCGCGTGGCCCGCGTGCTGCGCGCTGTCGTTCTGAATGTTCAGGATCCTGGGCTGCAGCGCCTCCGTCAGCTTGCGTCGCATGCCGTCCTCCACAGGCGTCGTGCTGCTAGGGCCCGCTGCGGGTGCGGGCGCCGCCGGGGCGCCGTTCGGAGCGCCGGTTCCATTGCTGCTGGCTGCGGCGGGTGATGTTGTGGCCTGCGTGTGGCATGAACCGAGGGCGGGGCCGTCCGCCAGGCGGGGGCCGCGTTACCTCCCGAGTCCAGGTTCCCCTCTGGGTTGGGGGTTTCTCTTTGTTTATCACCCCTCAGTCCTGCGTTACCTCCGCTCGTGGCCCAGGAGTGCTCCCGCAGGCCGTGAGCAACCGTCGCGATCAAGAGTGTCCCGAGCCGGAATCACATCGCAGGGCCGGCTCGCGGGTGGTCGAGGCAAGCGAAGAGAGGTACACACACGCGCACATACCCCATCCACAACACGCACACGCAAACCTGTCAGTTCGTTCATCCACAAACACGTAGCTGACAAACAGCCCTGGGCTGAGGCGCCGAGCCCTTCCAGCGACACGGCAATCGAGCCAAAAACCCAAGTCCGGCTCCACGGAAAGCAGCCCTACCCTACCTCTGTCTCCCCGGCGGCCGGCGACGCCGCTTCGGCTGTGGCCGGTGCCTCGCCAGCGGTTGCGCCGCCTTCCCGCGCCGACGCCGCCACCAGCTCAAGGGTCTTCCGCTGCATCATCCGGAACATGTTCAGGAAGCCGTTGTTGCGGCTGGGGGTGAGGCTCTGCTTCAGGCCCAGCATCTCAATGAAGGTGGGCTGCACGGACAGGATCTCCGCAGGGGTACAGCCGCTGAGGCCGGTCACCAGCAGCGCTGCCAGACCCTGCGACGTCACAACGCGGAACCATAAGCCCTCATGATGGTGATGATGATGGTGATGATGATGGTGATGATGATGATGATTATAATGACGATGATGATCATGATCATGAACAACTGGACGGCGGAACGACGAATCAACCCCCCGCCGGAGCCTGGCTCACCGAGCCCCGGCCCAAGGCGGCGGAGGCACGCCAAGATACACTGGAGGGGGCAGGGCCAGCGCGTGTGTCCGCGTCGACCGCGTAGACACACCCTTCCAACGCAGCATTCCAAGGGCTCGCACACAAGGCGCGGCGCAGCTTGCCGAGGTGCCGATGCGCACAGCAGGCGATCCTGCCCGCCCCATTGCTCGCTGTCTGTCCAAACCCTGTCAGGTGCCCCTGGGCTGTGACCAACAACGCAGCAACCCCGATAACAGCCCGAGCAGCCCTGCACTCTGGCCTTTGTCGTCGTACCTTGGTCAGCTGAGAGTCCGAATCCGCCCGCCAGTAGATCTTGCCATCCGCCCGTAGCTCCGGAACCACCCACACCTGCCGCGGGTGCGCAGGATATCGTCCAAGCTCCTGAAACGCGACCCGGACAAGCTACGGCCCGGTGCCATGACAGAGACAATGGTCATCATCATCCCAGCCGAGACCGAGCCACCGCGGAGGTTCGGGCCGCGGGCGTGTGATTCCCCGGCGCCGCCGTCAAGCGCTCAACCCAATTCGTAGCCACCTTGATCCCGGCCGTCGCCCCGATCCGCTGCCTCCTTCCTGACCACCATTCGCCGCCCTGGCTGGCTGACATCGTGAATCAGGTCCCCGACGGCCCCAACGAACATTTCGCAAAACCATCCCGGAGTTTAAATCCCGAATCGCTTCCAGGTTTCCGTAAGCCATCCTCGCATCGGTCTGTGATCAGCCCTGCCGTCTACGGTTATGAATGAAGTGGGGCGGCGGCTGCGGAGTTGCTTCGGTATTTCCTGTGCCACGGGTGGTCTTGGGCCAATTGTTCCAACGAACTGCTAACTTGCCGGTTTGCCACCTGCAGCGTCACCCCTACTCATCTCTGACATGCCGTTGTAGCGGCTGACCTATCTGGCATCATATTAGCCGCTGCAGTCGCCGCAGCAGCAGCGACTGCCGTTACACTATCCAACACCATCCCCGTCGCCGCCGCAAGCGCCGCACCCTCTACAGCACGGCAATGGCATGCCCTGCGCGTGTCACTCGCCCACCTGTGAGACGCAACCCTCCACTTTGTTCCCCGGGATATGGTCCTCATCGGGCATTGGGGCCAGCTTTGTGGCGAAGAACAACAGCTGCTTGTATCTGAACAGGACAGAGAGGAGGTTGGAGAGGCGCGGTTGCGGTCTGCCCCGTGCCAGGTGACTGTTCAAGCATGTGAGATTGCTCAACTTACCTGGCCATGGGATCCGGCACCATTTGAAAAGCCCCGACAATCTTCTGCAAGCTCGCGGGGAATTGGGCGGTCTTCTGTGCACGGCAAGTGCTGACACCCTGTGTGGTTGTGAGCGTGTTAGAATGCAGTGATCTCAAGTCCCCAGGTGCTGACACCCCATCTGAACATTCGCATCATTGCTTGGACACGATGCGTTTGGGGAGGTTCGGGACCTTACCCTTGACTGATGGCGTCGGACCGGCTGAGAAGCTGGCATTTGTAATGCCAAGCTCCTTTTAAGACTGTTTAGCCCAATATTCTGCCCACCATGAAAGCGGATTTGGCGATGCGTAATCATCATTTGTTGCAGCACGCGCAATATGGACGCAAGCACACAATTAAAGCGCCAACACCTCACAAATGCTTTGATCTTAAATAATTCAAGGCAACCAACGCAAGGTGGACGCAAAAGAAAAGTTTTACATCCCTCCCGTACACGCCATCCCGTTGGCCAGTAACCTGCACTCCACCTCAACTTTTCATTTGGTAGGTAGCTGTGTCAACAGCTTAAGTCTTACATATCTTTCTGGGACAGTACAAGTCCGTTCCGGTTTCTTGAACAAACGTTTTGCCAACGCCAAAGACGTTCAGTTTTTGGGCAATTTCAACAACGTGTTTTGACACCTGAATCTATAAGCGGCATTTCGTTCCGATCAGGAGGCTGGGCACGGGCGGACCTGCGTCGGGCATTGATAGGTGAAGGTGCGTTGTTTTGATAATTATTAAGCAATGGGATGAAAGCGAAAGAGCGAGATGCCTTCCACGGTTCGGGGCTGGTGATGGGTTTGTCCTGACATTGGGTTGTTTGGGGGGTTTTGTCGCTGAGATAGACGCGTTTCATCGGGTAGGCCTTCGTTGACATACTTAACTATCTATCCTGGAATAAACAGGGTGCAGTTCCGTAGTGGGTCGCCTCACTTCGACTTCCCTTCGCTTGTTCCGTTTCGGGCATTACAACTCTTGCCAAACAAGTTCTCCGTTAACTGGCGCGGACTGCAGAAGAACACATAACGACGGCTACACTTGAACCGGATGAGCTAATCAAGCGTGGGGCGCCGCGGGCGGATGGCAGTGCGTCTCGCCCGCGGGCCCTGCTGCTCGGTACCTGCCTGGCCGGAGCAGGCCCAGCCAACTTAGACAGCTAATATTATATTCCAGGAGGGAGTCTACTTGTGGAGGGAATTGATAAGCACCAGCCTGACGCCATACAAGCGCCAGCCCAGCATCATTCTCGCGCGGCCAGCCGGGCCACCCGAGCCCAGGCGTTGCCCTGCAACAGAATAACCGTCGCCGAACAGGGCCCGAGCGGCCCACGTCATGTTCGCGAATGAGTACCAGGGCGGGGCTCACGTGGAGGTGCTCAGTACGCAGGGCCAGAACCCGCTCGCACAGTGGAAAGTCACCGGCCCACAGAAGGGTGTGCAGAAGGTGTATGACAAGGTAGGGTCTTTGGGTATGTATCCTCTGCCGTTGATGATGTACTGGACAGAGAATGCAATATGCAGTTGTTGGGGGAATTGGCAGCTAGTTTGACCGGACGACTTGCGGGTGGCGGCAGGACTGCGGGGGGGGGTTTGCCTCTGTCAATGCCCGGGGGTGCGTCGGCAGCACATCAGGGCGTGGTCAGCCATGACTAGAAACGTGACTTATGAAATCCTCTTCTGTATTTCTGTCCACGTTTCCGGATGCCCACATCCCCATGCCGGGGTTTGTTTCTGGGTTTGTTGTGCTTGTTGTGTATGTTGTGTCACCTGCCCCATCGCCCCGTCAGGCTCTCAAGGGCTACGTGTTCGTGAGCAGTGGCGGTTGCCGTCTGGCACTGCCAAAGGATGAACGCGCAGCGCTCGGGCTCGTGCAGCCGCACCTGCTGCTGCAGGTCGAAGTTGGCGTGGTGGGTTTCGGTCTGACATCCGGGATTCGCGCGGCTCGGGTGTGGGCCGCGGCGTATACACGAGCTGGGCCGCGAGAAACGAGTGTAGTGTGTGGTCCGCGGTGTGGATGTGCGCAGCGAGCCATCCTCGTGGCTCAGACTGTCCGGGCGCCACCTGGGGAAACGTTTGATGGCGTCCAAAGGCAAACTCCACATGACATGGCCCGGAGCGGGCACCGAGCTACCCACTCGCAGCTCGGGCTTTGCAGTGGATCTAAGGCTCAATGACCCCAAAGTCCTTTGCTTAGGCGTGCGCATAATGTGGGCGGTCACGGTAGGCCCACATTATGGGATTGTCAAGAGGCTGGCCTCCTGCTGGCGCTGGTGTTGGGCTTCTGAGTGCGCAAACCGCCATTGTGTTTGCCGCTCTGGGGTGTTGCGTGCGCCCTCCGGCTGCTGCCCCTCCTTCCTCAGGGCACCCCCTTCAGTGTGGAGGTGGGGCTCAGCGACGCCTCCGCCACGCGGCGCCGCATCATTCTCTCCTCGTCCTTCTCTGAGCTGAAGAGCACGCCGCTGCACTGCCAGGTATGGGGCTTGCCCGGCGCTCACCCATGGCTGGCGACTGGGCACCAGTGCGGTCCTGCACCCCAGGATGGAGCTGGTTCCGGAGCCGCAAGATGGAGTCCACAGCACCGGGGAAAGGATTTGCGGATGTAGATTGCGTCATTGCGTTCTGGCTACGGTGACCCCACGCCCACACCCACACACGTACACTGGGGAGGTATTCGCGGCTCAGCTTTTCTCCTTGCTAGTACACTGGGGACTTCGCTTCTCGCGGCTCAGTTTTCTTTTACACACGTACACATCGCCGCTTTGCACGCTGGTCCGTCGTTTGCCTCCCGAACACGCTTCCCCTTCCGAACATGCAGGTGCCCTTCACGGGTCTGCCCCGGGAGTGCTGGCTCAACTTGGTGCTCCCACTCGCGGACCTGGCAGCGGTGCTGTTCAAAGGCGGCGGTGCGGCAGGTGGAGCCGCCGCTGCAGCTGCAGCAGGGGCGGCGGCGCTGACCGCGGGAACGTCGTTCGCATCGACCACATCCGCAGCAGCGAATATGTCTTTCCGGACGCTTGACTCGCTGCAGCTGGCAGGTACCTGTCGTTTGCGTAGGATCTGTACGCTGAAGGAGACGCCCCAGGTCGCGGACCTAGCGGACGGGTCGGGCCAGACCGGCGCCTCCGGGAAGCCGTTGGAGTTCCCTGCTGGGTTGGATCATCAAACCCTGGTACTAGATCCCCGTAGCCTTGCCCTGGTGGGTGTGAACGCCGCCGGCGGCAGCCCCAGCCAGACGATGTCGTTGGGGAGCAGCGGCGGCAGCGGCGGGGGTCTGGGGGTGGTTGGCACGTCCACCGGCTCGTCCCGCCGGGGCGCAGGCGCACCCGGCACCACGGGCGGCGCGTCGTCGCCCCTCCCTGGCGTGAGCTCGGGCGGCCGTCCCAGCCCTGGCGCTGCGGGCAGAGCCGGAGCTGGCGCGGCGGTTTCCGCGGCAGCAGCGGCGGGTGGGGACGACGACAGCGCCATCGGCGGCGGTACTGGCAGCAGCGGTGCCTCCGCGGCCGTGGCGTCCGCGGTGCCCCATCACGTGGGCGACCCGCCGACCCGCGGGTCGTCTTCGGGTGCGTCGGGCGCATCGACGCCCACCTCCCGGGCCGGCAGCGCCGTACCGACGCTGCCGCCTGCGTTTGGCGCGACCGGGCACCATTCAGCGGAGCACGGGGCGACACCCAGCAGGTACCTGTCCTTGCGTGGTGGACCGCGCCACCCGCCTCCTTGGGCCGTGGCACAGCTTGCACTTTGTTTGTTGGCGGGACGCTGGGGAGCCAGTCCCACCGGTCCCCGGCGTCACGCCAACACCGGGGACTGATGAGGGGTGGTTCCCCACTTGTAGATCGGAACTGAGAGAAAAAATGACAGCACGTCTGTCCAGGTGGACACCTGATGCTGTGACTAATTGGGTCGGGGAACGACCCTACGATGTACTTGATGAGGGTGTGTCGACGTCTTTGCCGCTGTGGCTGTCCATTGTCCCCCTGGCAGGCTCGGGCGCACCCCCAGCGGCGGCTTCATCTCGCTGAACAGCGGCGGGACCTCCAGGGAGCAGCTGGCGGGGTCAGCATCGGGGCAGAACTCGGGGCCGGGATCTCTAGCGGGGTCGGGGCCGCTTCCTTCCCTGGACGGGGGAGCCTCGGGATCCCTCTCCCACGGCCACGGCGGGCTGAAGCTGCCGCCGGTGCAGTGCGCCAACGGCAGCGCAGCCTCCGCCGCCACCGCCACCGCCGCAGGCGCTGCCGGTGGAGCTCATTCCGGCGGCGGCGTCTTGAGCCCGGGCAGTGAGGACATCAGCCGCGGCGACGGGTCGCCGTTTGGGAGTCGGCGCGCGCTGTCCGCGCAGACCCCGCCGAGGCCGGGCGGGTCGCAAACCCCGCCTGGCTCGGCGGGCGGTCCGAATGGCGGCGGCGGAGCCAGCGCAGCGGCCGGCAGCGGCGGCGCAGCCGGAGGTGGCGGCGGCGGCGGCGGAAGCGGAAAGCCGCCGGCGTCATCTTGGTCGGGCTCGGCCAGCAGCAAAAGGGCGCAAAGCGGCCCCGCAAGGATAAGCACGGAGGCTCTGGCACAGGTACAAGTGGCAGCGTGTGTGTAGCGAGAAACCCGCTCGAGCACGTGGCAGCGTGTGCTTGTATAAGAAAACTGGCCAAACCAAGCCTACAAGCAGTTGTAAGGCTGCTGTGTGCAGGGGTTTCGAGGCGAGGGATGAATGAGCCGTGGCAATGTAGTTGTTGTATTGCCACGGCTCATTCATCCCTCGCCTCGAAAAAACCCCTGCCATCTATGTCTCTTGTCTGGGTCGCCATCTGGGTCGCCATCTGGGTCTCCGCTCATCATGAAGGAATGCCGTGGCCAGGTCCCTGACTCTTGCGCCGCCATTCGTCTTCTTCGCCATGAGCACACGCGGCACTGCTTCTCTGCGTCAAATAAGCGGACCATGCTTCTGCGTCACATCAGTAGACCACGCACTGCTTCTGAATCACATGAGCAGACTATGCACTGTTCCACGGGCAATCACGCAGGGTCTGGGCGAGACGCAGGCGCCCACCGACACGCCGACCTCTCCTTCACTGGCGCCGCGGCAAGGCCGCCGCACCCCGAACAACAGCCACATCCCGCCCACAATCAGCGAGAACGAAACCACGCCAGCGCATACGCCCGGGGCGAGCAGCGCAGCCGGCACGCCCTCCGTCCGCTCCCCTGCCCGCAGCCCCTCTCGGGCCCGACCTCAGCAGCCGAGCTCCGTCATCGCCACCGTGACTGTCGTGCCCACGCCGGCGGTCGGGGGCAACGGTGGCGGCGGCGGCGGCGCCGCCGCCGCCGCCGCCGCTAACGCCGCGACGCCGGCGCCACCGACACAGACCTTTGCCAACGCGGGATCGGCGCGAACGAGCGGCAGCTATGGGCCCGTCGAGCCCGCGTCGCCGGGGCTGCCGCACCTTCGGCCCTCGCGAGCAGAGGCCGCGCCTGGGGCTTCCGGTAGCAGGGAGCTGCCGCCGTCGCCGGGGGCGTCCACCGGCGCCGGCGGCGGGACCAACCCGTTTGCGCAGTTGGCGTCCGTCCTGACGATACGAGGCGGCATGGAAGCCTCGATTGACTTTGGCGCCCACAGCGTGATACCGGAGGGAAGCCCCGGATCCTCCTCCATACTCTCTTCGAACCTGCGGATCAGCTCTGTCATCGGACACGCGCACAGGTACGGCAATGGCGGCGGCGGCGGGGTTGGATCCGGGGCCGGAGGCGGCAGTGCGTCTGGGGCTTCAACAGCGCCGCTCGGTGCGTCAGCTGACGCATCCTCGGAGTCCGAGGGCGGCGCGCTGTCGCCGACGGGCGGTTCCGCGGCCGCGACGGCGACAGTTACCGTGGTGGCGGCGTCAACCAGCGACGCGGTGTCGGTGAAGGTGCCGCGGATCAGGACGCGGGTGCTGCCCGGCGGCGGCGCAGCGGGCGGCGGCGGGGGCAGTGGTGCTGCCCCGGGGGGCAAGGGGCCGTCACCGCCGGCGGCGGGCGTCGAGGGGATCAACGGCCGGACCGCGACGGCGGTGACGGCACAGGGCGTTGTGCCCAACTCGCCGTCTCTTAGCACGCGAAAGGGTGTGGCCTCGGGTCAAGGCCCCGATGTGGACACGCCGACACGGGCGGGTCGTGGCGGGCTGTCGTCCGCGGTGAGTCAAAACGGCCGCAACAGCCCGGCGAACACGCCGAGCCGGGCGGGTGGCGGCGGCCGGATGACGCCGATGCCGGGTGCGGGTGCGGGTGCGGGTGCGAACAACGCCGGACCGGGACCCAGCAGTCTAAACCCTATCGCGCACAAGCGGCGAGAGGACAGCTCTGCCAGCGGCCGGCCCTCTGCGGCGCCTGCGACGCTGGCGCCAGCGGCCGGCGCCGCTGGTGGTGGCGGCGCTAGCACTCCAGCCCGGGAGGGGAGGGCGTCTGCAACTGCCGGCGGCGGCGGCGGTGCCGGAGCCGCGGGGCCTAAGCAGTCCGCCAGCGCTTCCTCGGCGGTGTGCAGCTCCCCAGCCCGGCAGCGCCCCGCCGCACCCAGCAGTGCTAGCCGGGGTCCGGCTCGGAACGTCGCCGGCGGCGCCGCCGGCGGCACGTCCGCCACACCCGCGGAAGGGAGGGCGGACAGGGACAGATTGCCGCCGTTAGTGGCCGGTGGTGGACGTGGCCGTGGCGCCGCGGCGCCCCGCGCCGCCGCCGCCGCCGCCGCTGCCCCCGCCGCGGTCGGCGGCGGCGGCGGGCGCGGCAAGGGCGCGTCGAAGCCGCTCGTGACGGCTAAGAAGCGGCCTACAACCTCCAACGAGGTTGACGTGGAGGAATCAATCACGCTCACCGCCGGCATGTGGGGTGGTTTCGGAGTGGACGAGGACGATGACATGCTGGGGTCTCGTCACTTCCGCAGCGGCGGCTTGGGAGGGTCCTCGGGGTCCGACGGCGACGCCGACGCCGGGATGCTCCCATCGACGCCGTCGTTGCGGCGCGGCTTGGGGCCCGGCGGCGGCGGCAGTGGGAACGGCAGCATGGTCCGTCGTACGTCTCGCTCCAGCTCGCCGGACGCCCCGTGCATCGGCGCAGCGGAGGAGCTCCCATCGCCGCCGAACCACTACGCCCACGCCAACGAGAATGGGCTGCTGTCCCCGCCCATTCGCCGTACCAGCGGGGCCGTGCCGGCGGCGCAAGAGGTGCTGCCGGCCTTCGCCGGCTTCGTCACCAACGGCGGCGCGGCCGGACGCCGCCGCAGCAGTGGGACGGGCGCGGCGCAGGGCCCGCCGGCGGGCGCGCCACGAACCGTTCTGGATTCGATATTGGACGAGGAGGCGCTGCTGGCGGGCCATACTCGAGATCTGGATCAGTACGACGATTGGGCCAGAGTGGATCAGCGGCCCACGCCGCCGGATCTGCTCCATCCGCACCGCGCCTTCACACCGCCGGTCGTCCCAGCGAGCAAGTCCCTGGGCGTGTCGATCGACGACGGAGGCAGCCGGGGCCGGGGCGGAGGCAGCCCCAACGGCGGGCGCGGAGGGGCCAGCGGGCGCGGCGGAGGCAGCGTGCCGGGCCCTAACGGTACTACTAACCGACAGGTCCTGAGACTGAGCGGCGCGGCGGCGGCGGCGGCGGCGGCGGCCCGGGGCCAGGGCGTGGTGGTCTCTGGCGGCGGCGAGGCGATGCTGGATCTTGTGTACGACCCCGTACTGAATTGCTATTATGATGGATCCACGGGGCAGTACTACGAGCTCAAGACGTGATGACGGGATGGGGATGCCCGTGCGGCGACAGTTGGGCTTGCGTGCCGGGTGGGTACCGGTGCCGGCGGCCGCTATCGTGCAGTCCATGCAGTGACGCCGCCGCCGGCGGCCGGCGGACGCAGGCGGAGGCGGCGGCCGGCGGAGGCGGAGGCGGCGGCCGGCGGAGGCGGAGGCGGCCAACGCCCGGCCGCGTGACAGCGGTGCAAGACGGCGGCCACAGAAGGCGGGGAAGGGGTAGGCCGGGGTTGACGCGTGTCGGCCTGTTCGCAGAGCGATTGAGCAAGCCGTGAGTATTCCAGCTCCGGGGTTGAGGACCGCAGACTGGCCTTGCCCGCATATATGTATCAACACCACTCCCAACTGAGCACGCCAGGGGGTTATGGGGCCGATGAATCGGAGTTCCCGCTCAGCTTCAGCGGCGGTCGTGGTTGAGGGAGCGCCACGCCACACGCGTGCACGGTCGCCTGGACCGTGCCATGCCGTACGTGTGTACGACAGACATTTGAATGTGGGGGAGCGCCGCGGTGGCGCCACGGTGAAAGGCAGCTGCCGACGTCCATGACGCCGGCTAGCTGTGCCTGCCTGCCTGCGTCTTTCCTGGAGGTGTATTTAAGAGTGACCAGCGACAGGTTCCGTATTGGTGGCCCCAGCCTCGGCCATACCTAGTCAGTAGGTGGCACTCCGGGGGGAAATTGAACTGCATGCTATCGTCGGCATGGGCCTCCTGGCATGTGTGTGTGGAGGGGGGTCTCCGCTGTGTCGTGTTGTCTACCTGGCCGGTCCTGGCCTGGCCTGGCGTGGCGTGGCGAGTGTGCAGGAAGGAATGTGAGCTCGGCACGTCCTCCCCTGTGCCTATCCCGGGCGCGGGGTGCAGGACATGGCGTCCGGCCTCGCCCGGCTGCTGACGTGTTGGTCCCACGTGCCCAGCCTTGCTATCAGTTACTTGCATTCGCGTTACAGTTAGTCGGGTAACGGTTGGCTCAGATTGAATCGGACTGGTTACGGGGTCTACAATTTACTGGCGAGGCCGTAGCAGCGGCGTGGTGGAGAGGACAGGACAGGACGGGGGGCGCGGTTTGGTGATGGACAGGTAAGGCAGGAGTGCCTGATGGGGACCGGGGGTGGTGTGTGTGTTATAAGGGAAACTGAGCCAGCGGTGCGTGTGTGGGTGTGTGCCAGCGGTCAAACTGAACCATGTGCCTGACGAGCGTGTCGCACTCTGGGCCATCCTTGCCGCCGACGCGGCCGCCGACTGTGATTTCACCCGTGTAGTGTACTTTGCTAAGATGCAGCCAGTGTGCGCAGCGTGGATAATCGGTCCGACATGACTGGATGGGCACTCGCCTTCGGAGGGTTCCTAGGAAGATGGGGCCGTGGGGGCGGTAGGGTTGCGTTTCGTGGACTCCATTCGAGGGCCCTCCTGGTATCGGAGGTGTATGGCGGTCCAGGTGGCTGCGGTCGCCCAGGGCCTTGCCTCCCTCTTGCAGCCGCGCTCCAGGAGGCCCCTCCAAGCACGGCGACACTGCATAACGCACAAATTGGGACGCATGGGCCTAGCTTGCACGGCACCGCAGCTGCGCTTCTATCACATACACGCCTGCACCCGGCGCTTCGCGTTACAGTGCGGCCCGTGCTTCGGTCTGGCATACCATCCTTCCTGTACGCCTGGGGCCGCACGCCGCCCTGACGTGGTGCGGTGTGGTGTGGTGTGGTGCATCGCGTTACTGGGCTTCCGGCGCGTTCAGGTAGCTGGGCTGCCGGTGGCCTGCTGTTGGTGGCCAGCTGGCTGGCGGGCTGGCGAGCGGGCTGGCTGGGGGCCTGGCTGGGGAGCTGGCTGGGGGGCTGGCTGGGGGGCTGGCTGGCCGTGACGCTCAGGGAGCATTTGTATGTCCTGCTGGGTTGAGTGCGTGGCTTGCACTGGGAAAGCCCGGACGGCAGCGTTGGTTGCCATGAACCATCCTGCACTCTGTGCCGCGCCGCGCCGCTCGCAGTGCTTCTTTATTCTTCTGATTAGTCTAGACGGCTGAGAGCCTGGCTGCCCTGACAAGGGCGAGCTCGGCCGATGGCTCAGCTTTAGGTATCAACTTATTCACATGTGTTATGTAGGTGCGTGAACGTGCGGGTGAGCCACGAGAGCGCCGGGGTGCAGCGGGCCGCACCCCTTAGAATGACATATGTAACGTGCGAGCCCCTTTTGGTGTCCTGAATGATGACGCCGCCGAAATGGCAAGGTTGTTGATTCAATATGTCGATGCTCACACTGTTGATGACGGCGCCATCCTATCGCCTGGTGGTCGCGCGTGTGTCGCACTCTCTTGCTGGGCAGGCGGCAGGACACCAGTTGATCCTCTGGCGGATGACGTTTAAGCAGGCGCCTGCCATGCTGCGCTGCTGCCCCTGCAGCGACTCTTCGGGGCGGGTTGCATCTGATGGCGCTGTCGTCACCATGTGGGCGGATCGCTCATCCCGGGCGGGCCCTTGTGACTTCATGGTCCGGCGAGGTAGGCTGGGGAGAGGGGCCAGCTGATCTGGGCACGGTGCTGTGCGGTGTGGTGGTCCGGCGGACGTGTGGTGTCATTGTCGACTTGACCCAGATGGGGTGGACGACCTGGCGGTGGCGTGTGCACCGGCGGGAGTTGCCAGTTGCGGGCAGAAGATGAGCAGCGCCGGGCGGCGATGATGCCCCTCAGGAAATGACGCGCTGGACCAGGCTGCTTGAACACAACCACAGCGCCGATTTGGCCCCTCGGTGAACCGCATTCCGCTTTCCGCATATGACGGCCACCGGTTGTCGTGTTGCTGGGAGCGATACGGTGGTGTCCTGTATTCCTGCTCACCCTCGCAAGGGTGTTAGGGCTGTCAAGAGGCGCTGTGGGCTCCTTGCTTGTGCGACGATTCTCCGTACTGCGGCCACCACGGCAGACGCTGTGGATACAGGTGTTGGGTGCTGCGGCATTCCAAGACGTAGATACCAGTACTGCTCCCACGACTCCGAAACCGTGGTCAAGCAATGGTAGGGGTCGGGGCGACGGCGACAATCGGTGTATGACGCTCGCTGGGATGTGATATATGTGATATGTTCAGGCTGAACCTGTTACGCTGATGTTGATGACGTGAACCCTTAAATGGGGGCGGAGTGTATGTCGTCCCTCCGGTGCTGACTTACTGAATGGAACCAAAAGGAAGACGATGATTGCGCTTGTTAACTTGTGTGTTGTGCCTGACGGACTGTTCCAATGGCGTCCTGTCCGGCCGGGCCAACCACACATTTGCATGTTCCAGGCTCCCATGGTGCGCCTTGAGGGCTCTTGAGTCCAGATCGACCGTATGTCTTGGCCGATGTAACAGGTCGCAGGGCATGCAGCGTCACCCTCTCACCGGCGCAGGCGGCAACTCCACTCAGCGTGTTTGCCGCGCATGGCAGTTTGCAGCGACACGTTACTAGCACGGTGCATGACCGGCCATGGCACGGCGCGACGGCGGCCGGGTTCTCATTCGCCCGGCCTTGCCTGATGGTGAGAACGGCGGTGTGGGCGGCCTGCTGTGTGGTGTGCACAAGGGGCCAGCCAAGGAGCAAGATGAGTTATGGGCGGGACACAACCGCCAGGTGGTGCCAGGTCGAATCTACATGTGAGCTGCCCTTGAGCAGGAGATCTGGAGGATTATTGAAATTGCACACGACACTCGGACACAGAACAAGCACTTCAGGGGCATCTTAGTACATGCACTTCATTGCAGGACGCTTCCGCCTTTCCCGTACTATATACAATATCTTGTCGTCCAAAACTGGGATGTCATGCGTTCCGATCCTTCTCTCCATTGCCAATTAATGTTGTGGAATAAAGCAATACTTATGAACGAGGGCGCACATGGGGGCTGATCGCGATGTGTACGAGTTAAGAGGAAGCATCGTTACTGACTGAGCTAGCCGTACGAGTTAGCAACGTGACGAGCGCCGCACATGGCATGTTGTCTACGTTGCTCAATCGACCCATTTGAATGTTTGAACCATTTTAATCTTTTCCAGGGGCCAGGAAGCGATGAGATAAGGTGATTTACGACTGCAAAACGGCAAGCGGTCACGCGCTACCCTCAGTGGTGCACATACAACCACGCACTGAACACCAACAGATCAAGTTTTGAAATCTGCGTGCCTATATAACAACCAAAGCGGACAACGGCGAGCATGGAGGAGCGATTCCGACCCGCCGCAAAACTCCTACCTGTATCATCACAAATAGTGTACTAATAACTGTCGTTTAATCCCGAAGGAGCGAAGCGATCGTAGGGATTTTACGAGGCTCGCTCTATTATTCTGCAGTGTAAGGTCCATGTCAGCGCTCCTCCCTTTTTGCCCTGGCAAGTTGTCGTTCCTCTAAGGTTTTGCGTTTAAGCTAGCAGCGAAGGGCAGCGCTGGAGTAACAAACAGTGTTCTTCCCCGGCATGTGCGCACCTATTGGAAACGAGCCGTAATTGCCCTGGCTTCATTTGTCGCTAAAATCAGGAGCAGCGCGTCAAACGTGAAAACGCTCGCCCGCAGTGACAGTAATTGACGAGAAGTGTTTACGACTCGAGTTGCCGTCGACGGCGCGTTCGAGCGTGAAATGCAAACGAAAGAATGCTACGCTGACACAACCGTTCAACAGGAAGCAACCAATCAACACACTTCTCAATCCCTTCGCAGTCATGCCCAGTCATGCGACGCATTCGCATTCCGAAAACAAGCGAACGTCAAGTAACTAAAGGACCCAACCCTGTCTGAGCACGATTTCAAAAACCAATGACTTGCTTAGGATATAGTAGTGAGCGGGAAGCTGGGCTAGCTCCGGAAACCGAAGCCGATGAAGACTCAGTGGCCCTCAGCTTCGCCGCAGATCCGTATGGGCTCGGCACGATCTGCTGCCTGCAGCAGCACATAACGGTCCTCGTTTTCCGTACGCCTCGCGAATGAAGCTCGAGCATGCTCATCGTTCGAGCCATCCCTCTTCTACGGCTTCCAGGCAACTTCCCTTCCCGCAGATCTTTATTTCCATCCCACTTCCAGCTCACGGCGGGCATGCGTGCACGGCGACGCTGCTGCACCACGCAGTCGCCCGCCAGTGCGGTAGCTAGGTGATCAACGTCGCCCGACTTCTTGCAGGGAATTTCATCCCCGTGGGCGGTGACTGCGCGAACGGGGCAAGGCAGGACACAGCCCTGCCTCGACACACATACACCGGTTGTGGAGCCTGTCCTGTCGCTTGCCAGCTGCCTGAGGGTGCCATGCAACCGAGAAGCCATCTGAAGGGTCCATCGACCCTGCGACCTGCCGGTGCGAGACTGATGACGGACTCACGGATGAGGAGGCTACGGCTGTCACCGAGCCCATGCACAGTAGACACCGTACACAGGCGCCGTATAGTGTACGAGAGTCGCCCATGAATGAGTGCAAAGTGCATTTCCAAATGTAAAATCCCGATGAGCTGCTGATGGCCCCCCTGGGGCACCTGCTCCTCACTCCGTGCTCCAGCCCGAGCAGCAGGACATGCTCCCAGCACTTGCACGCATTTCCAGCTCTCACTTGCTACTGGTTTCGAGACCAACGGTATGATCGCTAACCACAGCTGACCATGGCTTGGCAAACAGGCGGAGGCGGTCCCGGAGAATTTAGGAGGAAAATGGGCGGATGCCTTGTGGAGGTTGCGTGCTCGGAAATATTCCATAACGGGGTTGCCGCATGCCCGCATGCCCAGCGGAAGATGCACACATGGCGCGACGTGGAGAGCGTGGCAAGGGCGAGAATGGCTGTGTGTCGGGCCGATACGTCCGCCCGCTTCTCTTCTTTGAGCAGGATGAGTGCCGCAGCAGGTGAGGATGATCGGTACTACAGCGAAGCTCCAGCCTCGGATCGTGTTATCATATGATGCATGTTTCCTGGCCTTAGCAGCAGGTGTCGTACAGAGGCCTCTCGCGGCAGGCACCTTTCGGGGGTAACCGCTGTAACAACCCCTATGGTCTATAGTCTGGTCCAGAAGGCGCCAAATCTGCCTGCTGTTCGGGCTCTCCGCGGAATGAGTACCCGTTCGGTCCATGAGTACGACCAATCCGCCTGCAATCAATGGGATGACAAGACACTTGCTAAGAAGCAGCCCCAAGCGATACGTCATCCGCACACCTCAGGCACAGGCAAAGTAGCAAACTAGCAAGGTGGTAGGTCGCCGTATTTTGAAGCCTACAAAGGGGCTCGGCCCCAGTGCAGGTAGCCAGTCCATCTGTGTGCTTGACGTACCGGCATGCGTCGTACTCTGAGCTGTGTGTGTATGTGTGTGCGAAGGGGGGGGCCCAGGGGGGGAGTGAGATGGGGGTCCCTTATGACTGGTTGGATGCTTGACGTTGGACCCGTGAGCACGCATGGATTGTGTCGGTCAAACCCATGGGTCATTATTGCACGGTGCGTATACGCGATTACGCACGCGCCGTTGCACTGCACATCGCCTCAATTATTAACATAACCTCCACATTGGGTTCTACCACAAAGGTTTATAACGTGCACGGCAAATGCGTTGCAACATCCTTAACAAAGAAACACCTGGCGGTTTCCAAAGACAGCGCCTCAGTTGCGAGGATGGGCCGTGATGGGCACACGGTTCATTGCTGCGCGGTAAGCGGGCTGCCTCGGGCTGCTGCGGGGTCGCTGATTGACGCCGAATTCAGAGCGGCATACGTCAAGTTATTGAAGCATGATACAATAGTTAGCTTGAAACATCACAGCAGTGCGGCGGAAACCCCATCGGACGGCAATTACATGGGCAGCGGCGAAAAAAACCAAATCAAAAAACGAGTTGACGTAAAATGGCCATTGCATTCCTGAATTTTATCGTAATGGGTAACCGCAACGCTTTGCGCCCTGCTTTCGTGGACGACGGTTAAGTTAGCAAGGGAAGCTTTTTGCGCACAGATACATTGGAGTTGAACTAATTTCGTTGATGGATCCCGCCAGCGCACACGGAACGAACGCGTTTCTCACCAGCGCACACGGGCATCCAATACCAATACGGGATACGTGTTTGGCTCCGGGTCATTTCCAAGACCGGCTGATATCATGGAATCTACAAACATTCATCAGATGATGCCCCCAGCTGTGTGCACGCCTAACCCTCGCCCGCCAGAAACCACGGCCGCACACGGGCAGTACTTCATCAGACACATGCCATACCCTGCGATCGATAAAAATACTTGCAGCTGCTATACGCATTGTTAGCTAGGCACGAGACGAAATGTGCGGCGACAACCTTACTTGGTTCGATTCCAACTACCATCACTACCGTATCGTCGGGCGACCGATGAAACAAATCTACTCAACATTGATCCAGACATTATAATAATATTATTTACGCAAGAACCGAACAGAAAGGAGTTGAACAGCTCGGCGCTCTCATGGTACTGCCCGTAAGCATGCGTGTCGTCGGCTTTGTACGGAGCAACTGTGCTCCGAATTCCCACAGAGGCCGTTGGGTACGCTGCATATAAATCTATAGGTCAAAACAGAGTGTGTAGCGCTCGCATATATGGTGCATCGTGACTGATTACTGGACGACAGGAACTTGTGAGAAAACTTCTGAGGTGAGCATAGGGATCCCCTCACAGACAGACACTGTATTTCAGGCAGAGATGGCGAGCTTCAACTACATCAGTAGTGCCTCGGCTTCGGTCCTAACGCTGTTCCTGCTGTCATGTCACCTTTCCTCGGGTGCGTATGCTACGGGCAGCAAATGTGGATCAGGCAGCGTCTGTGGTGAACAAAGTATGTCACATCCCTTTGTATACCCTCTCCCTTGTCGACAGGCGCTGCCAGCAAGGACATAACTGTCGTCGGGGATCGCTTCAACCACCCAAAGGCAAGCTCATTAATGTGTCTCGAGAGCGCTGTCCGATGCGGGTTTTTGACCTCTGTGCATTGCTAGTATGGACCTCCGCGCCGGCGGAGAGGATTCCTCGGGATTCCACAATCGAACGAGCCTCGCCCCGTTCTCGTCCGTTCTCGTCTGGTCCAGGCTGTTACCTGCCCATACATTCTTGCATGCCCTTATGATTTCATGTGCGAATTAGTAACTTTCTGTGTCTCAGCAGCAAAACTTCGCACGGCAACCCGAGCATGCACGACAGATGACTGACATTGTAATGCGGCACACGTAGGAAATTAGGCTTTCGGAGTATTTTAGCAGTGAGATTTCGTAGTGGTTAGATGGATTTTTCAAGCGTGTGGTACCCTTGAAGTACGCAAATAGTTCGGCGCAGGGGAAACGCAGCTCAGGCAGCGCAGGAAACGCTCAGACTGTGAACATTCTTAAAGAAACGGAGTTGAGTGTTTCCAACGAAACGACGGTTTCTCCGAAACAGTCGGACAGCAGCATCGTACGTTCAAGTCGCTCGGCCACTGCGTGCTCGGCCACTGCTGGTCAGCTGCATTGCCCGATTGGGACTTGGACGATCGAATCGCTTGGTGCTCGACTTCTGACGCGAATTGTACCACTATTTCCTTGATTGTCCTTACAATGGGTGTTTGCCGTTATGTTTCGTTCGGTCATCATCGTTGGGCATTTCCGCCGTTTACTTGCATCACACGCAGGCTCCAGAGGAATACTTGCAGACTTACGTGAGGCTCCCCAAGGACCACACCTCCCAGACGCCACCCCTCGCTGTCGGCATAGAGCTGACCGAGGGCTTCATTCGCAAAGTCGATAAGCTGCCGGTGTCGCTCAGCGTCCAAATACCCACCGGCCCCGGCACCACCTTCAACTACACCGCCCATGAGCAGGCGGCCACTTTCTTCCCCATGGTTGGCAAGAACCCCTTTGTGTGAGTTGGGATACGCGCGGTGAGGGGGCGGATGGGCATACCCACCACCTTGCTTGGCGCAACACACCTAATGTATGTACCCCGTCAAGCATGTATGCGCCACATACGTAATCTTGGCGACGCATGCTACCGACCCACGGGGCCCACGAGCGGTCTCTAAAATAGATCGATTGGCGCTGATAGTTGGAGCTGACGCGCTAGCATGTGAATACATGGATAACGAATGTATGTGCAGCCTTCGCCCGAAACGCGAGGTGGTGGTAATGGACTGAGCTTTTAAAATGTATGAATGAATGAACGTCACAGCGGAACCCCGACAAGTAGGGGGTCGGCTTCCTTGAAGCCGGAAAAAAGGCGGGGTCCCCCTACAATCCGTACAGGCCGCTTGCTTTACAACGGAAACTCTGTTACCGCGCAAGATTGTGAGGGAGTGAGAGGGTGCTATTGAGGGTGTCGTTGATGTTGAAGGTGGATCGGCGTGCATAGATTGAGCAAGCTCAAGCAGGTAGGTAGCCCCGAAACCAACCTGCAGTACGCGCCGCCAACGGCGGTCACCGCATCTGCATTATTATCGTAATGCTAGACGCCTCTGCACTACCACATCCGTCTGTCAAGCAGATATCAAAAAGCAAGCTTGAATCATTCTTGTTTTGCCGTGAAACTGTAGTTGTTTGGTCCGTCGGCAAGCATGCAGCCCTTCAGTTGTACGCCCGCAGCAGACGTGAACCTCTAAAGTCTGCCATCAAAAGTTACATAGCAGATATAAGGCAAAAACAGGGTGCGAAAACGCTGCGGTGAGACCCGGACTTCGGCCATCGGAACTGGAGAACTTGTTGGTACTCTATACTTGTTGGTATACTATCCCTTTGCATTTTGAAACTTTGATTCAATACATATTGTTGAATTGTATTCATCTGGCAAGACAGAAAGGCAAATCTTGATGTTGGTGGCATCTCAAACATCAGAACACTATGGAAGTTCAATTTAGCACGCGCCGCCCATTCATAAGCATATTATTCATCACGCGGCACCTGTTGAAACGAATATGAGCGCGAGAGGCGTTGGGTTGACGTTGACCTCCATGGAGACCGCGGAGCCTTACTTTGACCGTTTGTGCGCATACAATTTTTGTTAGTCAAACCAAAGATACCTTGCAATAGAGGACAATTAATGTGACAAACCTAGCGAATTAGTTTAGCAGATAATGAACGTTTTGCCGTTACCCATGCACGGCGCACTGCTCACGGACAGGGGCAACATGAGCCGGTCGCTGCGCTCCCTTCCCGGAGCAATTTTAAGCTTAGCGTGGAGTAGTGGAGCGGTGAGGGAAAGCGAGGGAGCGAGCTGTTTGCAGAATCAGTACGGCGCCCGCCAAGTGGATAGGACGAGCTGTGGACGTAGCGAAAGGAAGCGGTGTTTGAAATCAGCCAGGAAGTAGAGGAGCATGATCGAAGGGGTTAAGAACACAAAGAGAGTCGTGGGCAGAGTTTGCAGCCGCGACGTGAGGTTCATTCATCACGAAGTGAGATGCGTGTGGTCCAACACTTGCCGCACAATAGTGCTGGATGGCGGCACACGCGCAGCAACCTCATCAGCCGTGGGAGCCATTCTGTGTTGGATCTGTTCCAGCTGACTGTGGTTGCGTTCCTGAACCAGGTCCTGATGTGCCCGATTGGCCCGTTGGGCTTGTCGTTGGGCAGTATTAGCTGCTGCTGGGCCTGTGCACGTAGGGCAGCCCTCCTTGCTCGTTGCTGTGCGCCGCAACACAGCAGTGCTATGTTGCGGGCGCACTGCAGCTGCAATGTGAGGGTGGCCCTCCATGCCCTACCTCTTGCCCAGTGCTGTTGCCTCTGTTTGCAAGTTGGCAGCCAGAGGGCTCCATGTCAAGCGAGACAGGCAGGTGTACTGAAGTATGAGGCTTGGAAAATTGCATGAGTGCTGTTGTGGAATGTCCATAGGAATGCAAGGGCGGTGTGTTCAGGCACAAGCACAAGCCACCAATACAGGTCTTGGTGACGCAGGGGAGGTGGAAAGCAACGCCTGAAGACCTTGTGAACAGTCCGTAGGACAAACCAGGCTTGCTCATGTTGAGCCCGGTACTGAGAGGGTCCCATGTTCTTGACGGCCATGTTCCTTGCCCGGGCAGATGTGGGCATTGCAGTGAGGTGCGCAGGCTGACAGGCTAATGTTCCGTATGGCAGCGCTGCAGCCAGCAGCGGCACCACCCACACAGCACATGCCAGCAGGATGGGAAGCTGTAGCACTGCCCCTCGACATGTATGCTGATCCAGTAAGCTGACGATGTTCGCCGCTTCTGTAAAGAGAGTTTCAGTTTCTGGGTTTTGCAGGATTGAAACGTTAGGACGCCAGACAGAACACAAGTGGCACACTACACAGGATGCTGCTAAGCTGCTGCATGCTATCATTCTTGTATACGGTTCGGTTTAAGCAGGTCCATGTGTTTTGGTGTTATGCCGAAAGGCTTCTTTGGGTGCGTCTGTCGGTGTCGTTTTGTTCCGCCTGGTTCCGCGTACAGGTGAAAGCCCCACAATTCACGCCCAATTCCGCAGTCTGTTTCCACGACGTGGAATAACTTTGAAACGGGTACTTGACATTCTCCATCCATAAATTAAAAGTATACCCCTGTGCCCAGCACATCGCTCAATTGACGAGCAGTCCGCGTTTCTTGTGGAGGGCCTTTTCCAGCGGCAACCAAGCGGCAAATAATTCCTTCTGTTATTGCAAGGTTATGTATGTTCAAAGTTTGGCATTTCAGGATGCTTTGATCGCGTCGGGCACACCGCTGATTTGACGTTTCTTGTGGAGGGTCTTTTCCAGCGAGTGGGGAGCTGATAACCTGTCTGCCTCTCCGTGCGGCATATATACCAAGCCAACGTATGGATGCCTTCACGCTGCATCAGACGTGCATGTGCCCCGTATGCGTCACACGCACCCGCACCACACGTCGCAGGTTCGCCTACTGGTCGTATGGCTTCAACGGCCACCCGCCCGTTGGTGAGCGAGTTGCTTGGCAGCGTGCGTTGCTAGGCGCCGTCCGCCGCGGCACCGAGCCGCCGCGCTGCAGCGCCGGCTCGCCGGCACTCTGCGTGTGTCTCCCGGGTCTTGTCTTGTCGCGTCTTGTCTGGAATGCATCCTGGCTTTATTTCTCATAAATATCACACAACGGGAGGAAGGGCGCGACTCAGTGGATGGGGCAGGAGCGAGGCATCCAGGGAGGCCCCGCCCGGGAGGTCCCCTGGAGGCCCCATAGTGGGATGCACCCTTCTGTCGCCTACCCCTGCATTGAGGAAACATGCGTCGATCGACGTACATGGACTTCTACGATGAAGTAGGGCAATTTAAGGGGTGCAATGAAATGGGTGCTCATCGTCCCGCTTGTCGACCCCTTCTTCCGTTACCCCCGCACTTCCGTACATACGTACTACATTAAAACGTCCCTGAGATTACCTAACGTAAGGCCCACACGGCTGTGTGCCTTCTTTCCCCGTCGCCCCCTGCAACTTCAGGCGTGTATGACGTGCCGCACTTCGACTTTCATTTCATGTTCCCGTCGTTCGAGGACTGGTGGGGCAAGGAGTGGACCCCTAGCTCCTTTGGGCCATGCATGGGAGGCAACAATGAGACCTTTTTCAAGAGCTTCAAGCCCATCCCGGCAGCCTGCTGGCCCGGCAAGACCTCCGGACCCGTCACGCAAGTCGGCGACTTCGTTTGGGGGGTGAGTGCCCGCTTGCTGGTGACGAGGCAGAGGGGGTGACCGGGACTGGGGGCTGGCTGCGATGTGCGCCGCCAATGTCTTGAGGCAGCTCGTGTGTAAGAGATAATTGTGTGCGGATGTGTGTGTATGTGTTGTTTAAGCAGGCAGAGTGTGAATCGTTACACATCTGCCGGGCCGACTCTGGCCGGGGGCGCTAACCCGCCCCATTCGGGAGACCGCCGAAGCACTCTCCCCCGGATTCGGGGGAGAGGGGCGTAAGGGGCCTCTGTCCCCTCGCTCTCAACCAAGGGCGCGCGCCCGATCCCTGAGGATTGGTGACAGCTGTGCCCCCTCAAGGGATTGGGCGGAAGCCCATCCCGGGCGGTCTGCGCCTTGCAGTCCGCTGTTCAACCTCCTCAAGTCCTTGCAGCACCCAGGGCGCGTTCCTCAGCAATCCCTGCCCGGTGCGGTAAAACTAGCCTGGTCCCGCGTCCCAACCTAATCGTACTAGCTAAGGTTGCACCATCCGGCAGGCCTGCCCGCCCAGCTGAGTCAGAGCGACGTCGCACACGTCAGGCCTTGCTGGGTCCGGGTATGCAGTCGGGTGCTCCATGATGGGGCTATGGTTTGCACAAGGCAGCACATCACCACGTAAGCTTCCCTGTCGTACACCCCTTCCCGTCACGTTCCCGTCCCGTCGTACACCCCTTCCCGCCAACTCCCACTGGACGGGCCCGACCCTCCTCGTTCACCCACGATCCCCATCGTGCCCGGAAGTGGGCTTCCCTTGTCCCAATCCCTACACCCTAGCGTCTCGCGCTGCTATCTATCCATCACGAGTCTACGTCTACTGGCTGCACGCAGCGGATCCGGCCTTCCACCACTGATTGGGTGGTCCGGTCCCACCCCCTCCCATCCCCGTCGGTCGGCCCAGTTCTGCAAAACTGGCCACCCGCTGCCAGAACTCCATGACTGCGCGCGCCTTAGCTACATCTACCGGCGACGGGGCAGCCGGCGCCCCCGGCACAGGCTGTGTGTGTGCGGAATGTATGGGTCGGCAGGTCACCGTCGGCATGCATGATCTCGTCCAAGGACCGCATTATGGTCATACGGCCGTACATACATTTGGTGGGCCCTAGTGTGCAGATACCCAACACGGCGGGTTAGGGCATTCAACCCCTCGAGAGGCTGAAGGCACGAGATACCCAACCGACCGGGGCGGGTCTGGCCGTCTGCCAGCAGCAGCCGCTACAATATTGCAAACGTTGACCAGGGCCCCACCTGTCTGTCTGTCTGCCCCCCGCTGCTGCCCGTTCGCACCCTCATTTCGCCTCCGCAGATGGGCTCTCACCTCTTCGACTTCGTAAGTGGCCGTATACGGCGCTTTACCAGGGAAGCCGTACTGAACGATAGGACTGCGTGGACCTCCAACCGACGGGTCGGCGTCCAGTGCCATTTGTGACTGATCCCCGCAGGCAGCCGCTGCCTCCGGGTACCCGTCTCGGCGCAGTTAGTTACTCGCAGCGGGTGGTAGATAGATAGGGGAGGTCGCATCACATACACATTACGGTGCACTTGCCAATGCAGCTTACCGCGTGCACCAAGAAACCCTAAGCACCCACGGTTCGATTTCGCGCGTGAGGTTCAGCGGCAGTACCCGCCGATGCGCGCCGCATATATAGGGCCGACTGCCCTTGACAAGCCTCGCCCTCCGCCGTCACCGCCTCCCTGTTGTTGGTGTTCTTGTTGCCGTGCAGTCCTCTCCGGAGTTCAACCCGCAGCGCCACTTTAACTTCACCCAGGTGTGTACGACACCTGCTGTCTGCCCCTGGAGCGAGCCCCTCGGAGCCCGTCGGGCTCTCGGAGGGTTGCCAGGACTGGGCTGGGATGCGGTTTCCAATGTTGCGAGGAATAGCGGGGAGGAGGAATAGCGGATGTGTGTGTGTATGACTACGGACCCATTATCGGCATTATCATAGTCGTTCAGTTACAACTAAGAGGTGCTGTTACAGGGTCGGGGGAGCCCCTCTGGGCATCGTTAGCCAGACCAAGCGATGTTGCCCGTGGTTGCGGGCAGCATACATCGCGGGAAGGACATGAATGAATGAATGAATGAACGTTACAGCGGACCCCAAAGGGATCAACGGTGGAAGGACATGCGGCCGCATGCGGAAAATCTCGTAAGCTGCTGCCTGGCCCCAAGAGGCCTTTCGTACCGACCCGGCAGATGGTTTGCACCCATATTCTCGTATCCTATTGGTATATCTCACAGCGTTATGGTGCGGTTCACCTAGCTTACGTATTGCTTTGTCGGCTTCGCCGGCGGGGGCCCGCTGGGGCCGCTCCCGGTGGCTGAGCCACCGGTACTTCCGGATAGCCGCCGGTGAGGCTCGCTGCTGTTGCCACGTTCGTAACTCCCCGCGCCCGTCTGCTCGCTGCGTACGGAACACTACCACGCGGTTCTGCAGATCTACGGGCAGTACAACGGCGAGATCGCCTACTTTGAGCCTATGATCGCGCTGTCCACCATGAACAATCGCGCGGGCTACAAGGAGTGCCGGGCGCTGGTGGTGAGTCCCCTGCGTGGTCGGTGGCAACAGGGTAAACAACCATCAACAAATCAGGACGTCTTCACTCGGCCTGTAAGAGCTCTCTTCTCCTGCGACAGCGCCTCTCCTCGAGAACGCAGGAAACGACTCCGACCGTCTCTGACGGGCTGTGTAAGGCGGGTGGTACCCGTGCCGGTGTGCGGCCGGATTGCCGATGCCACCTTACGCCGCCTTCGCATCGTTGTTTCGTGTAAGCAGGGCTACATTTCGTATGTCACGTGGCCATCGTTGACCTCGACCCATTTTTCGTACGCACGCCGCCTGCGCCATGCCACCTCAGAACAACCCCCTGGCCATGTCCAAAGCACGGCTCCTCCCTGGGCAGCTCTGCCTGGAGCGCAAGGCCAGATCGTTCGTGGTCGAGTACCGCAACTTCAACCCGTAAGCACCGTCGTGCGTGATTGAGCAACCTGCTGGCGGGCACGTCGCCCTAGTGGCCCTCGTGGCCCCAGGGGCGAGCTCTCTCCTAGGGGTCGTCCCTGGGCGTCGTCGTACCACGGGCTTTCTGTGACGGCATCGGAAGTAAACTGCTGGGCCCTGTCGCTGTGTCTTTACGGGGTGGCGGCACGCAGACACCTCGAGAGGCAACCGGTTCTAACGTACACAATCCCGCACAAAGCTCCAGTACGTCGAGGTCGCTGTCTCCTCGGCTTTCTCTGCCTAGCGGTACGGTGCCGTCTCAGTGGTCAGCGTCCCACCCTCCCGGCTGCGTCTCAGGGGCCGAGCCCCTTGCCTGGCTGTGAGGACCGCCGCGCCCCGTGGCTGAGTGCGCCCCGCAACCCCCTCTCTGCGTGCCCGCCCCCGGCCCCCGTGCGTGTGTGTATGCCGTACACTTGGTGGATGTAGTGTTCCCGCAGGCTGCAGCGCTGCCCGAGGCTACGCGGGCGGCTTTCCGGCCTCGTCGCCTCGGCCGCCGGCCAACCTCTGCACTGTCCCGCCGGTTCCGTCTGCGGCGCCTTGAGCCGCCACCAAGGCAGAGCGGCCGGAGTCCGCTTCGGTCTGTGGATGCGATGACCGTGATATCATCAATATGGGTGGCTTGGGCTTCAGTATGCGTGCTGTCATGCCCTTAAAATCATGTTTTAGGGTCATATCCTTATCGGGGTGCGTTTAGCAGCTGCCGTACACACAGTCCGCATCCGTAATGGAATCATTCCTACCAGCTGGTCACGTGCGCATATGCCCAACGTGCCATGTGCCTGTGCCCACAGCTTCTTGACGGAACGAGCGCGCCAGTTTGGGTCTTGTCAATTGTACGGAATGCATCAGGCGGGATGTGCTGTCATTGTTGTTGTGTTCGCAAAGTTGTGTTCACCCAGACGACCATGACTAAAGGACATGGTTGGTCGGTACGGCGGAAAATCTTTCACATGCCATCCGCGCGTTGGATATGCTATGTCCTTCGGCGTGTCGTAAATCGTAAGTAACGTGACCGGTCCACATGACCGGTCCTCGTAATCCTAACAAACATCCTTGCAACGGAGACACGAAATGTTGACCTACTATCCGTTTTCAGGAAGGCTCGTTGGCTTCATGTTGACTTACCATTCCGTCTTCAGAATGGCTCGTTGGCTTCGTGTCCCAGGTTTGTGTTGTCCACCAGTGCCGGCCCGACTTTTGCCAGACGGGTTCTTGGCTCGTTGGACGGTTGGACCACATACATGAGCTCGATCACGTCTTGAGGCATCAAGCGCGAGCTGCAGTCCGATTATAACTGGGGCGCCGTCATTTGTCGGTCGGTTTGTCGCTGACAAAGTATGGTTCGACTGTTGTGCGTCGCGTGCACATGTCCACGTACATATATGTTACAGCGGACGCCGAACAGGGATTACGCAAATGTGAGCATTTGAAATCAATCGCAAACTGACATGACGCACCTACCCCGCATATTACAAATCAGGGTTGCTTAGTCAGCTTGTGGAATTTGTCAATCGCATGACGCTCATGTCGTACGCTGTCGTACGCTAGTGGTCAACATCCACAACCCCACCGACCTCGACGTTACAACAGGCCAGATACCTGAGCAATCCACAGCACCCACCAACGCCAACGCACTGCGCCACCATCCATCACCAGGGATGCCGCTGTTCCCAGCCACCGCCACCCGTCCTTATCCCACCTGCTGACAACGAGCCCCGCCTGGACCCCAGCACATCGGATCAGTCCTGCCTGATCAACCGGCGCGGCGGAAGCCAGGATTCGAACATCAGCAGTGATGCCTCGAGCACACGATTTCTTGCCGTAGCTGACAGTAACCAATGCCCCAACATCAACATTAGACATTACAGTCTGATACTTCATCCACCGGCCATCCCCGGTCCCAGCTCCGTACCCTTCGCGGCTCGATCGGCGCACCCTGTGCAGCGCATTGCTGCCACCGCTTCAGGCCTGTGAACCACGAGAACTGTCCACGATGAGACACCCATACTCCCCCCCCTACACACACACACACACACACACGCGCGCGCACGCGCCCACCAGTCGTCGTTCCTGATGTACAGGCCTCCTGGTGTGCCTCTCCAGAACTGAAAGAGACAACACTCAACAGGATGAAGAGGAGCTGCAGGGAACGCGTCCGCTGTAGCCTCTTGACCCAATCACGGCGCCGTGATACGTATCACGGCGCCGAGTTCACGCGGGGGATCCTCACCAGCTGCCGCCGCGGCCGCCACCGCCGCCACTGGAGCCGCCGCCGAAGCGCACGCCGGTGCCGGAGCTGCCGCTGTAGGCCAGCTCGCGCCGCATCGCCGGGTCGTTGAGCTGGAATTGCCGGAGCTGTTGGGCGCTGAACTCGCGGCCTGCGGGAGTCGGACGTGCCCCGGCGGTGTGTTAAGAACTCAAGATGGGCCCCAGGGGCGGGAAACAGGGCGCCCAGAGGGGCGGCAGGGGTCAGGATTTACGGTATGCTCAACGGGAGAAACGAACACCGCGGCGTATCCCACCGGCGGCTCGGCAGGCAGTGTTTCTTCGCGGCTGACCAGGAGGCGGGGGGCTCGCCCCGGAAACGCCCTAGGGTGCATTGCCATTACCCCTACCACCACCGCGCAGCCGCTCAGCCAGCTACCCAGCCAGCGCCTCCAGCCAGCGCCTCCGCCACCCTCTCAGCTACCCACCCTCTCAGCTACCCAGCCCGGCATTCACCATTCTGCAGGTCCTGCTCCCAGCTGTGCAGCATGCCCTGACTGATGTAGTCCGGGTGCTGCCGCTGCAGCTGCCGCAGCCGGAAGAGCATCTCCGCCACCAGCATGTCCTCCTGCAGCCGCATGGGCCGCCGGCGGGAACCCCACCGCAACCGCAGCCGCGGCACCGACCCTCCGCCGTACATGGACCCGGGGGTGTAGTACTCGGTATAATCGTCGTCGACGCTGCAAGGGGGTCTCTGGCCCGAGGACGGCCCGGCGCCGCTGCCGCTCGGACCGGCGGCATCGGACCGGTCGTTGGTGCCGCGTTGGGTGGGGTCGGGCCGCGGCGGGCGGGGCGTTGAGGTGTCCCGCGGGTCGGCCGACGCCGGCGCGTCGTCCTCGTCGAAAGGCTTGCGGCATATGGGACAGGTGATCTTCTTCTGCTCCAGCCACCTGGCACGTAGCACAAGTAGCTGTAACGTTCATCCATTCATCCCAGTAGCAACAGCAGTAGCAATAAAAGTGGCAGCAGCAGCAAAAGTCCAGGAAAATACTCCGCACGTGGGTCACAAGATGAAAGCGTCCCTGATTTCAATTACTAAGAGCGCGTAAGTGTAGACAAAATCGGTGCCCGCTCTTACTCACTTCGTGATGCAGGGCTCGCAGAACCCATGGCCGCAGGGAAGGACCAGCGGCCGGCGCTGCGTCGGGGGCTGTCGGCCCGCAGGCGCCGGCTCCGGCGCCGCCGGCGCGCCCGCGGCCGTCGGCATCGGCGGCGCCGACGGAGTCTCGCCGCCGGCGTACCCGCCCGTGGCCCCCGCCGCCGCCGCCGCGGTCGAAGCGCCGCCACTCGCGGACGACATCAGCGGCTTTCGGAGCTCGTCGTCCTCCTCTTTCAGAGAGAGCTTTGGCTTTGGGGCGGTGCCGGCGGCGGCGCCCATTTGCAGGTCGCCACCGGTGGCGGCAGCGGCGGCAGCGGCAGCGGCGGCAGCGGCAGCGGCGGCGGCGGCGGCGGCGGCGGCGCCGGTGCCCGCTTCGTCGCTGGGCGCGGCGCTGCCCGTGCGCGGGGAGCTCACGCCGTTGACGTCCTCCGTGAAATCCTCCAGGCACACGGGGCAGGAGGTGGGGTTGTAGGTGTTGCTGCGTAAGGCAGCCTGGTCACGCTTGAGCTTTTCCAGCTTGGACCTGCAGTCCTGCGGGACGCAGGGGAAATAAGGCAGGCGGGGTGGTGTTACCAACTCGGTAGAGCACCGGGGGCGGTGCCTGTCCCATGAGTTGTGTCGGCTGCTATGACGCGGATGCGGACGCAGCGGATGGCAGCGGATGGCCGCCGCGCACGCCCGGAAGCGACCTCGGAAAGGCAACGACTTTGCAAGCAAAAGAGAACAGCACTGGAGAGGAGCGCGAGAGGTGGGGAAAGGAAGGAACACTGCGCGAGGAAGGGTATCCTGACGCGCGCGCGCGCCACACAACTCTTCCGCCACATCCGCCGCAACCCCTCGCCGGGCTGAGGACCGCCATTCCCCTCCCCCGGTTCCCCTCGCAAGCGCCCTCGTTCGCGTACCCCGGGGCCCGGGGCCGGTTCTCGGCCGGGGCCGGTACTCGGCTGGCGCCGCGCACCTGGTAGCGTTTGCGTTTCCGGAAGCTGTCACGCGCCGCGAAGAACATGATGCCGCCCGCCACCGTCCCGAATATGGCAAGGCCCGTCAGTTCCTCCCACCAGCGGCCCTTGCCGCCCCCCTCGGGCTGCACGGGCTGACCGGCCAGCGCCAAGCCGATGTCCACCGCCGCCCGCTCCACCGCCTCGTTGTACCTGAGCGGTGAAGGTGTATCATTAGGGGGGAAACCGGGCCGTGGGTGAGCGGGTGGGTGGGTGGGTGGGTGGGTGGGTGTAGATACATGTTATTTGGCAGGTTCGTGTGTGCGTGCTGGGTGCGTGCGTGTATGTGGAGGGCTAAGCTGTGTCGGATGCTTAACGCTGTCGCACTGTCCTGTGGGCAAGGGGTGAGATCTCGAGGTGTGGATTCGTGGCTGTGGGTACGTTGGCTGTGGGTACGCGGCTGTGGGTACGTGGGCGACCCACCGTTGGTCTCGGAGCGAGGGGCGGACGTCGCTGATGATGTCACCCAGCACGTCGTAGGTGAGGAGGTGGGTGGTTCCGGAGCCCGCTGAGATGAAGATCTGCCGATCATCGATGCTGACCAGCAGCACGACGCCGTTGTTGCAGGATGCGTCGCCAACGCCCCAACGATCGTGTAGGAAGCGGGCGAACTGATCTGCGGCCGCTGCGGCATCGCCACTGTACTGCATCTTCCGCATCAGCGCCACAGCGACCTGCATGGGGCAATTGCGGCCGCCAGAAGGGACATCAGGAGTTCTCGCGCAGCTTGGGCAACTTGGGACACGTCGCCTATGTTCTTGGAACTCGCCGGCCCTGTCACACGGCCGTGGACTGACTGCATGGCGCTTATGTGCGTACCTGGTAGCCTTTGAGGCCCAAACCGCCGCAGGGCCCGAGCGCGTAGGGTGGCTGTCCGGCATAAATCTTCTTTATGACGCCCTCAACGACGTTCGCTGACTCGTATGAAATAACTCCATCTGGATCACATACCCAACTACTGACTCCTCGCCGTCCGCAGCTCCCGACATCTTTCATTGGGTTGGGGTAGCTCTCAGGTGTCCACTTTCGAGCAGATGCCGACGTCAATAACATGAGACAGAAAATCCATATTTCCCAGCACTTCATTTGAAAATGCCGAGCTGACGTCTGTGTGCACAGAGAATGAACAAAGGTCATAGATGAGGAAAGTAGAAGATAACCTTACGCTTACGCAAACAACTTCATGGCACACAATGCAAATATCGTTAGTATGTTTTAATGGGCTGTGTTGTGCGCTTGTACCTTGCTTCCTGCTGTGTACAACCTGGACACTGTTAGCGGTTGGTGCTGTAACGTCGTACTGCCGCAGTTGGTCCCGTGACGTCGTGCTGACGGTTGAGTTACTCGACGAAGCCCCAAGTTTTTCTGCCTGCGTCTAAAGACACTTCAAAACGGGCGTATGCGTGCGCACTGCGCGCGCTGCGGCGCCTTGCGGCGGTATAATTACACGACCCCATACCAACTCAATACGAACCCATGCAGTTAATGCAGAGAAGGGGGTTCGGAACTTCCAAACCCCGAAAATTTCTTGAATGTCATGAGGCGCCCGGTATCGTGCCTATCTGCCGGTCAAACCTGACCTCGCGGCCTTACCTAGGCACAATTGCGGCACTTCGGCGTCCGACACGAAGCTTCGACCCACATCCAAGCTCAAGAGGTAATGAAAGCGACCTCGCGTACGTATGTACGCGCAGGACCCCACGTGTGCTGGCAGGGCGCTAGGTGCGGACGCCGCCGGCAACCGCAATCCGTAAACCGCAAAGCGCAACTTCGTGCACCTCGTGGCCGCCCGGTTGCATGCATAACAGTGAAATCAATGTTGCCCTCTGGCCGGTACGATACATGCATCGCCCCAGGCGGGGGCCGATCTTCCGTCGCTGTCCCTCTCTCCCTCCGCTCCCTCGATGCTCGATCTGATTCTATACCTCGCTCTCTCACCGCCGCGAGCACGCTGGACATGCAAAGCTCCTGCAGAGCCAAACCAACCATGCTGTGGCACACGGCAACCGCCGCCTCGCACATACTGACGCGTGGGCAGCCAATCAATTCTCTAAACACACTCATGCAGCCAAAATCGTGATAGCTACCGGCTTCCTTCCTTCCGTCCTTCCTTCCTTGCTGCAGGGCGTCTTTGTCTCAACAGCGCGCTAAGGCCGGCGCTCCTGGCCAGTCAAGCAACCCGGACGCCTGGTCAAACACCTTCTGAACCTCCCGCTCCAGCTACCAAAGGCGAATGCGAAATGTAAGCCGACAACGAATGAATACGCGCTGTGCGTGCTCAAGCAACGGTGAAATGGGAGAATATTATTTATTTGTCGCACGGCGCCAGTACATGTGAACAGCTGCAACTCTGACACCTCTGGGCGCGTTGCAGTGAGTGTGGCCCCTGTGGGATGGAGGGGTCCAACAGCGAGTATCCCGCAAGTCACCTCCAGCCACAGAGGAGCGCCGCCTTCGTACTGGTATTGGTATTGGTACATACATCCAAGCACCGCCGGGGGCCCCCTCACCAGGAAGGACCCGCGGGCCAGAGGGAGGGAGCTGGACACGCCTCGGCCTGCGGCTCGCCGGAATTGCCCCTCCCAGTTCATCATCCCCGCACTTTGGGCTGCACCGACGGATCGATAGCCGGCAGTGCTGACAGCCACCTACCGCCGGCATCGATCTATCTAGGGGCACTTGCCGGCAAACCGCCTGACCGGAATCCTCTGGCCCCACCCGCGAAGCGCCGGCGGCGCTCGCCCTCGCTCGCCACCACCACTTCCCAGCACCTGCGTAGCTCCATTCCACTGCTTACTTTCCGGCACCCCCAGGCCAGGCGTGAGGTCCGGCAGCTGGCAGAGCCCTCGCCCAGAAGGGCCATGGCAGCGGAACCAGACTCGCGGGTCAACCCTCCCTCCCTCCACGCCCCCATGTGCAAATTGTAACGTCATTGACAACAGTGCAAAATCCCACGGGCAACCGGAAACAACCGCGCCGCACATCTGGAACACGATGTCGTACTACCACTCCTTGTACGGAGAAATACGGCAAGTCCGTGCGCACATGATGGTATAAAATACATGCTGCATTCGAGTCCCCAGCTCTATCTGCAGAATCGATAGGTTGGTGGCGTACAATGCCAAGCCTAAAAGCAAGGGGCCAGAGAGCTCACGTTTGTGCCGCGGGAGGCGCAGGGGGCCCCCGAAACAGACAGAGCATGCCTGGGCGCGAGTTGGCCACCCTTAGCCATCAGGATGGAGATGAACACGGCGGCGACGTGTTGGGACCTCCGATTAACCTCCGGAGAATCCACCACCTCGCCGTGTCACTTCCCATCGCTTAAAGCCGTGAGAGAGCATATGCTCCCGTGTATGAATCCGCCTCCAGAACATGATCCGACTGGCACTTGGAGCCCATACAATCTTCATGAAAAGGTCGATCGCAGCAGCCAGCAGGAAGGGAACTGGCCACGGATGCCATCATCCAACGGCGGACAAATATCCTTGAAACGCAGCTTCTTCGTACATTGACAACATGAACCATGAAAGGAGTCATGTCGCTTCTACAAGCACAGACACACACAGACATACACACACACACCGCGGGGGCCCCGTAGAAAACGCATCTCGTCGTGATAACCAACCACCACCATTCGTGCGTTTCCTCACCTAACGACGCACGCGTGCCTATTCTGGGTACACGCAATTGTGCCTGTGGCATAAGTAACCCCGAAACACTGGCCTGGTATACACCGTTGATCCCTTTGGGGTCCGCTGTAACGTTCATTCATTCACTAGAGGCGAGGGTCCCGCAGCACCGCCCCGCTACGTACGCACGACACACCCGCGCCCTCACGATCCCGCGGCAACGCGCTTCTGCGGCACGCCGGTGCGTGCTCCGCATCGTGCGGATCGTGTGTCGTACCGCTGTTGCTGTCGTACATCATACACCTGTACGACGCCGCGCGAGCGCTGCATACATTGCTGATACAGTTCTAACGCACGAAGCGCGCACTTCGACTGATGGGTACATCTAACACGAGGTGCATCAGCACCCTTTCCTCAAAAGAAGTGCCGGCAGCCTCACGCGAAGGCGATTCGAAGGAGCCGGCGTCAGCGGCTCAGGCAGCCAAACCGGCTCTGTTGGGCGCCAACGAGAACGAACCAATGACGTACGATGCCGCAATCAGTCGCACAGACACCGACCGTCACAAAACGGGGCGCTGATTCGCAAAACGCCCTGTCGACACCAATGAACAGTTGATTGCACAGATTTGCCCTGGCCTGCCCATCCGATGATAAGGCACATCAGAAACAGGTTAGGTGCCCCCCAGCCCTACCCCGGAGTGCAGTACACTGGATCCCATGCCTGCATCCGATCCTCCGCCTGCGCCTGCGTGAATCCAGGGGTTGGTTCCGGCGGACTTCCTCGAACTCGAACGCACTCCATTTTTAACAAACGCACACGCGCACACACACGCAAGCTGCCGTGCCCACGCAGATCGCGCACTCATTCCTCGCCTTCGAGAGGACACACACACACACACGCACTCCCGCGTCCCTGGTGCTGCACGGATTTGAGGAGATTGAACAGCGGGCTGCTGCAAGGCGCAGCCCGCTCAGGATGGGCTCAGGATGAGCCCAGGATCGGCTCAGGATGAGCCCAGGATGGGCTCAGGATGGGCCCAATCCCTCGTTGGGGCTGTCGCCGGTCTTCCATTTGCTCAGAACGGGGCTCAGGCGCGCGCCCGGTTGCTTGAGAGCGTTGGGGGACACAGACCCGTAACGCCTCTCTCTCCCAGCATCCGGGAGATAGTAGGGCTGGGCTACCAGCCCTTAACCAGTGTCACGCCCATTAAGATATGTAACACACAAAAACACGCACAGGCCTCCATTTTCACACAGCAGGTGTTTCGCGCATGAATCCAATGGACAGATAAGCGACGCGCCCATCGCACAAATTTGCAGCATTTCGACGTGCGTCTGGGCCGCGTACCCGCACCGGCGGGCAAACGCGACGACATAAGCTCACCCAAGCCTCAGCGCGCCCGCCTACAAGCGCCGGCCCCCGCAGCTCTGCCGCCGGCTCATCTTTCGTCCGCAGATATAGAATCCTCCATGTCGCTTCGGGTTGGGCAGGGGCATTACTCCGGGCATTTTCCGGGCTCAGCCATGCCCCTTTCCTGCTTACGAACACGCGCACTCGAGCCCTCGCGGGGGCACAAGAAGACGGCAGACACCCGCGAGACGGATGCCCACAAGACAGGTACTACCTACCCACAGCAAGGCTCCTGGAGCGTATATGGGCCCATCGCAACCCAATCGCAACTCAATCGTCCCCCTTCGACGGCTGTACTCTCCCTTTCCTTGCTTGTGCAGCGTCAAGCACGTTTTAGGCGTTCTTTGAGGGCCCTTGGGCCTTCGGCTTGTATGGGTAGTTGCACAGGTATGGGGTTATGCAACCCCCAACCATGTTTAGACACACACACACAGTCTCACTCACTCACAGACACCTACATTTTATGCCATGCCGGCCAAAACCACGCCGTACGCCCGTACCTCACTTGCCATTTCATGCCGTACCATTCCAATCCATGCGATGCAAAGCCGCATCACTCAGCATCGTTGCCCGACCCGACCCAACTCACCACCCGGATCGGGTCGGCCGTCCTCACGATACGGGTATGACAAGGACAGGACGTCTCCCTTGGGCACTACCAACGGCGACTTATACCCAAATGGCCTCTTCGCGTGCATATTAGGACGACGCATACAAACGAGGAAAACTCCGCGCGCTATCGCCGCCGTACAGCGCCCGCCACACCGGGGCCCCCTCGAATGCGATCGCTGAAAAGGCAGTGGTGGGCGGGGCGGTTGGGTTTGCGGTTTGGTTTGCCAAGCGGATCTGTCAGTTTCCAAATCCTGGGATGCCGTATGCACTGGCATCCCGTACTGCACCACGTTGTCGTACTCTCCCATTTTATGCGGTCAAGATGATGTGTGGGCTGCTCAACACCGCACCCAATGTCGTAACCTGCCTGCCATCCACCCATTCACACCTCGAAACTTCCGTGCTCCCAAACAACTACCAACCATAAACTTCTACGCATAATCAATGCCTCATTCCCCATTCCCCGTTCAGCAATCCCACTGGCAGGACCGGATTTAGTAGTACCATGGCTTTGCGAAAAAAATTGATCTCATGAAGATTTAATAAGATGAAACCCTAGCCCTTGTGCTCAGCCCACAATACGCACCAGCTCTGGCATTCACATTTGGAAGAGCTGCTCTGCTAAGGATAAAAAGAATAATCTGTTTCACAGTTCATGCATAATGAATTATCCGAGGCCACGCACTTGAGAAATCTGGCCAGCCAGCGAGCCAGTGGGCCCGAATGTCGCGCTGGAGGGTCGTGCGCCCAAGCTCACCACACCCGCATCGTACTTCAACGCAAGAGAAGTCCATCAGCGGGACCTCTCGCACCGAACAGCCGCACGGGGCGGGGCCGACATGCCGCGCCAGCTCCGCGGCTGTACACGCCACCGCCCTGCCGCCACCACAACGACCGCCGCTGTGCCACACTCGCTCCTTCTCACACGCCATGCTCCACTCTCCATATGTGCCTGAATCAATGCGCAGAATCGTCCTTACACCTATCCTTCGAGACAGCACCCTCCCCTCCCCTCGCCTTCCTCCCTCCCCGCGCCGCCGCCCTCCCTTCACCGCTCAACCCGCCCAACCCCGCACGCTGGCATACATGCCGCTGCTGCTGCTGCCGCCGCCGATGCCGCTGGTTCCCGCACACCCGTGAAGCGCCAGCACATCGAGGCAACAGCCCGTCTCCGACCGCAGCTCCCGCTCCAATGCTTCCGATACAACCCGCATCGCCGGCCGCTGCCCCGGGTCGCTGTGCAGGCAGGCCTCACCCACGCACCTGAGGTCCTCCCCCACGTCCTCTGGCCATGGCAAGGATCGGTCGATGCTGTCCCCAGTGGCCCGAGCCACAAGTATCTGCGCGGGATGCCGGTCGTAGTGCGGGATCCGGCCAGCCAGGAGCTGCCAAAGGATCAGGCCGAAGGCGAAGACGTTGGCGGCGGGCCCGGCGGCTCCACCGCCGCAGCAGGCGGCGGAGGCGCTGATGGAGGAGGTGCAGCAGCAGCAGCAGCAGCAGTCGGAGGGGCAGGGGGAGATGGGCGCGCTGGCCGCGCTGGGAGCAGCGGCGGCGGCGGAGGAGGAGGAGGCGGACGGAAGCGGAGGAGGCTGCAGACCGGAGCTGTGGGAAGCGCAGCCGGCGGCGGCCAAAAGCTCGGGGGCCAAGTAGGTGACGGCGCCCCATCGAGCCGTGTTAGCCGACAGGCCCTGGGAGAAATTCCGGGAGGAATCACAAAGTACCACGGCCGCGCCGCCGGCGCCCCCGCCGCCACCAGGAACTCCACCCCCGGAGACGGCCTGGCCGCCGGCGGCCACGGAGTACGTCGCCTTGGTCTTGATCGCATCTGTGTCTCCGGTCTCCGATGTAACGAAATGCCCGGGGCCGCTGTGCACCGCCAGGGGCCGTTGGATGGGATTCGACGTGGCGCCGCCGACCCATGGGTCTGCACGTGGACATGCGGACGCACCTGCGGAGGCGGTCACCACCACCGCCGCCGCCGACGCCGACGCCGACGCCGCCGGTGTCGAGGGGATGTCCACTGGCGTCGTCGCCGCCAAGGATACCCCCGCGATCGGCATCAGATGGTGTACGGCGACCTTGCAGTGGATTCGCCCCAGTGCTGTTGAGGCGATGATGTGCTCCAGGAGGGCTTCCACCGGGGCAGCAGCCATAGCAGTCGCAGTAGCCGTTGTTGTAGCAGCAGGTGAAGCAGTAGCAACCTTTCCGCACGGCGGTGCTACAGACAGGCACGCGCTTGACAACGCGCCGGCCGCCCCGCCGCGGTAGCAGCGAATGGTGGTGGGGTCCAGCCTACGGTGGAAGTAGCCCGCCTCGTGGACGTGGGTCAGGGCCTGCGTTGGCGACATGGTGTGGGGTCGAGGGTCACCGCGACCAAACCGATCCTCGGTGGCCAGCCTGCGAGGCGCATCTGACCACGCAGGGTGAACTCGTTTGTATCCGCGGGAAGCGAAATCCGGAATGAGCTGCTGCTACGCCACGCCACGCCACACCATCTAAACCCGGCGACCCACAAGCATCAACGGTTCAACACAAACGCACTCAATCACACGCGTGCGCGCGCGTTCTTATGAACGCACTCCCAGAAGCCCTCCCTTGCTGTACGAAGCTGAGCAACGTCCGTACAAGTGCTTGTAGGCGTACATGCGCTTTAAGGCGGTCTTTGCGCGCCCTTGGGCCTACGCTCGGCTCGTATGGGTAGTTGTACAGGTACGGGATTATGCAACCTCAACCATGTAACACGCACTCAGCACTGGCCAGCGGTGGTAGGCTATGTCCATATTTAGACCGCATGCCGTGCTACTTTTTTTCCTCTCATATCTGCATTGCGCGCACCCAACCCGCCAACCAACAAAACCCACCCAGTGCCCCAACGCACACGCCTCGGGTCCGGGTTCGGGTTTCGGGTTTTGGCGCATGCATGACACGCAAGCCTGCCTTGTCGCCGACAAACACACCCCGGTGGCTTCTATTCATCCTTGCCGCGAGCGATGCCTTGTCAATTTTGTCAATGATGTTACAGTGGGCCCCGTGGCTGGGTCAGCTCTGCCGTACCGCCGAACGAGACAATCATGGCGCCTAAGGACCGCAACAAGGGTCCACCTTGTAACGGCTACAACCCGGTCCCCAGCGCCCCGCCCGCCGGTAAGGCGCGGGGGTCCACGACCTCACCTGGCTGATCTGCAAGCCGCATCGGAGCGCCGCAATCCGCGAGGCAGAGCGCACCACGAAGGCCGGCACGTACCACACCGTCCCTCCGCCGCCCGCGCAGAGCACCGACAGCGCCGCCGCCGCCGCTTTCGCTCCCGGCGCGCCCGCCTTGCGCCCCTCCCCGAGCCGGCCCTCGACGGATTTCGGGGAGCGGCCGTGGCAAGCCCCGCTCGCGTCCGTCAGGCCGCCAGCCCTGGATGCGGCCTCCAGGGAAGGCCCGGTGCAGGCCCCACGAGGCGAGACCTCGTCGAGCGGGTATGTGTTGATCACGGCGGCTGGCGGGTGGCTGCGCGGGCAGTCCCGAGCCGCCAAAGTCTCCACGAGCCCCACAGAGACCTCGCCGGTGGCTGCGTCGAAGGCGGAGCTGGTGCTGGGCTCGGGGCTGCTACTGCCCACCGGCGCGGCAACGATGCAGCTGCTGCTGCCGATGCGGGGGCCGGTGGCGGGATGCGGTGACGGCCGCAGGTTGGCGTGAAGCGAACCGCTGTCGTACCTGTACGACAATAATATTATGGGGGAGCACAGTTTATAGCCCTGGGCGTCTTCGAAGCGCATTGGATACGATGGTGTGCAGTACGGCAGAATCGCACGAAGAAGTGGTTGGTACGGCATAAGCTCTGCGGCACGCACGCACCATTCCGTCAAAGTGACAGCCAGGCGGCTGCCAGGCGCCACGCCCAGCGTCCGCAGCCACTGCAGGACCTGTACGACACCAGCCGCCTCGGTCTGGTATGGTTGTGTGCCGCTGTACGGCTGTACCTCCGCCACTGTCACCGCCACCGTCGCCGGCGGCCGTGGCATCGACAGGCGAGCCACATCCCCGCTGCTAGCCATCCGGAAATCAGCTGGGCCAAGATTGCTGCTTGCCTGTTGCTGCTTCTGCTGCTGCTGCTGCTGCTGCTGCAGCTGCTGGTAATGAGAAAGCTGTTGCGCGGGCGGATTCTTATCCCAAACCTGGAGAGAAGGCCGCCGATTTCCTAGAGGGGCCAGGGGCAGGCCATCCTCCGGCACAGCCGTGTAGCAGGGCAGGGTGACCCTCCTGTGCGAGGGGGCAGCAGCGGCGCCGGCTGCTGGGGCTTCAACGGACAAGATGGCTGCCCCGGCGGAGTCGACGCTGGACGCCTTATTATACGCGGGCGCTAGCCCCCTGGCAGCGCAGGCCGACATCAGCCGGCTACGAAGTTGGGACTTGAAGAAGCGGTCCGATTTCAACCGCCGGGGAGGTTCCACCGTCGAGAGGCCGGGCTCGGTCGGCTGCCTGGCACTCCAGGGGGCCCGGAGGTCGATGTGGCGCAGAGGCGGCAGAGTGCCCGGCGGAGTTGGCGAGGCAGTCTCGGATCCTGCCCGGGGGACAGCGAGGGAGGCAGAAGAGGCAAGGGGACGCTGGTTATGGCGCGCTGACGCAAGCTTGCCGCACCGTCTCGCGGGGGCAGCAAATCGGGTGCGCCGGGATTGCAGCAGACCAAGTGAAAACAGCAGGTTTCGGCCGGAGGACGAATCGGGTCTGCGTTTCCTGGGCGCTCCGCGTTTTGTTTCGGAGCGTACAGGACAGCGCCTGCCATCTTCAGAACACAGCTGCCGCCCTCTGCCGCTGAGACGCAAACGTGGAAATGGCCATTACGAAGACGGATTCTGAGGCGCGGACTGATGCTTGGCCCGTTCTGACCTTCTTTCGATGCAACACCGCTGGCCGCGGTCGGCGACACAGCGCACGGCTCGCCGGAAGCGAGGGCAGCCTGCTGCAGTATCTCAACATCTTCTTTCGTCATCCGGGTTACGACGGAAACCGTCCGGCAAAGGTGTGGGTGCGATGGGACGGTTTTTCCCGCAAGGCAAGCCTCAGCACCGTCGCCCACCTGAAGATAAAAGAACACAAACAAAAAAAGAATGCAAGGAAGTAACAACTCTCATCGTCAAGTCCAGTTAATTGTCCTGCGGTCCTGCGAAACCTCGCAATGCTTGTGCACGCGAACATCTTCCGTGAAGCACTCACATTTACTCTAACGGAAATCAGGGTCCCATCATTCAGCACTGCCTTGTACACAATGTGGTTTGGAGAAGCGGCGAGAAGACACAGAGGTTTCGCATTGATAAGCAGCTCGGTTGTTGCCGCTGCTCCGGTTGCAGTGACAAGGCTCTCAAGGTGTGATAGGGAGTGTTTCAGACGATCGCGGGGCGATATCCCGCCTATTGACAGGATAGCTGCCGGTGCCAAGGAAAGGTCGCTAAGTGTACCGACAGCTTCTTCACCACATGGCATTGGTGAAGAGCGAGTGCAGCAAATGAAAAGCGCTTGTATGAACCCCATCGGTGTCGACGGTAAGAGCGTAAAATTAAGCGGAGCTTTGTCAAACAACCAGTAGCGCACGTTGCCGCATCAAACAATATGCGTCACTGCCTATATGAGATTTCAATATTCAGCAACCGGTGGAACCTCTTACACTTGTCGTCCGGCAAAATGTGGAAACGCTGACGAGCGTTGTACAGTTTCATTCCTGAAAAGGACCTTTCAACGAGTGGGCCGTTGCGAGTGCCTATCTCGCTGCTTATGACTTGAAAAAAGTATCCTTATGTAATGTAGTTATGATTGTGCACACAGCTGATTGGGAGGCAACGAACCGAACGACATTCTTGCCTCCGGATGTGCAAGTAAAAATACTACGATTAATATGTGCTATTTTCTATCACAATAATATATTTAATAGTATTTAGATCAAGCCTCAAGTGGTTTGTTCGATTCTGACGCGATTTCGAAGTGTGCCTACGGTTCGCTTTAAATTATTGGCAAATAGCATATATCTGTAGCGCCTTGTCATGTTGGTGGGTCGCCCACTCGCTTTTGTGGCGCGATGACGCCACCCTTTTAACGGACTGGATTCGGTTTCCTATTATTGTGACTGTGCCGTTACAGCGTGACTCGACTTGCAGTCACAAGACAATATCGTTAAATTTATTGGGGTTGAAGCAATTGGACCAGGGCAGAGGTCTTCGTGTTCGACAATGGCGGGGGAACGCACGCACCCTCACGCACAAGAGCCTGGCCAGGAACGCCAGTGCACGGCCTTGGAACACAATAATTTGACATTTCAACTGCGGCTCATGACCACGATTCTCAGGCCAAGTAAAAGAGTGATGGGTTTGCCTTGATAAGCCTGACATAGCCGGTCGCAAGGACATTTAGGGTCGCCGGTGCAATCCCTTCTATGTTATTTAATCTCTTTGAAAAATTCCATTACCCTACCACGCGTCATCAGGGTGCTTGTACTTGCAGACAGGTATGGGATTCGTATAGGAATATGAGGTTCTGACTACAGATGACAACAAGGGGACAGCTAGCTAGTAAAAATGCACGCATGTTATAAGAATCCAGATGTTAGGCAGACGGAAGAAAACAGCATTGAAGCAGTTGTACATCTGCAGTAAAGCTGGAATGATTCAGCAAAGTAGTGCATACAAGCGTTATGAGCTCACGACGGCATTACACCTGGATGCATGATAGCACCGGCAGCAGGAAATATGACATCTATCTGTTCATGCAAGAGACTCAGAATACCGTGACATAGAAGTCCCTTCTGGCGTCACGCAGGACGACGAAACGAACAATCGTAACACCCATACGCACCCACGCATGTCAAGTATTATAAGCGAACTGGGTGATTGCATGCAGGAAATGAGCGACCTCCGCGAACGCCGGAACACGCACATCACCAGGGCCATCATAAATGGCTTCGCGCCGGACGCGCTACAAGGCTCTTCACGAACAGTATCACAGCATTGCGAACGAACGGATATGCGACGGGTATAATCGTTGCGTGTATCCAGTTCCTCCAACTCGGGAATGGCAGTGTAGCCTCCTTCGGTTGTAGGCCTGGGTGGGGCCTGACGTCCATCGGCTAGCTAGCCGACCCTTATGGGCCTTCAAGTAGACCTGCCGTTACCCAAGGTCGGCTCCCGCCCCGGTCCCGTGAACAGCCACGGGGCACCGCTTCGGTGGTTCGCAGGGGCAGCAAGGGGCGCCCGGGCGGGTAGGCAGGCAGCTAGGTAGGCAGCAGCTAGTCGCCATGGACAGGGATGGATCGTTGCCAAGCGTGCGGAGCGGCGGGGCCTGGCCTGGGCCTTCAATGCGCTTGTATGTCGTCCTTGTTCGGGCTTCGGCCTTCCGTGGGGGAGCGCGCGGCTTCCCCTTCTCTACGCGTGGCTGGTGCGTCAAGACAATTCGATTCGCCTGTCACCGATCGATAGATGACCCGAGGCGTCCACGGCAACGAACAGGCTGATTCATTGGGCTTGCAAAGCTACGCGACCTTCATCTATCAATTATGGTGGACGGATGGATTTGCAGTCCTGGGGAAGTGCTAATGATGTGTCTCGGACGCAGGGCTCGGGCCGAAACGTAAACCTGCCGAAACGTAAACCTGCCGAAACCAGTTTCGGTGTTTCCGACGAAGAGGTCCTGGTTCTGCGGAAAGGCCGAAACCTGTTTCGGCCCCTTTCGGCTTGTGCCGTACCGCGGAACCTACTTTTTCTTATTTCAAAGGCTACGCGCGCAGGGTTGCGACCGTATTCCGGCACAATACGCCAAGCACAATACGCCCTAATACGCCAATAATACGCCTGGACGGTGGTCGGTTTTTAGGGCGGCGTATTCCGGGCGTATTCTTGGCGTATTCGTTTATCGCTCAGGGCATACAGGCACCGAAACCGCGCGCAAATGATGAAATGAACGTATGAACGCGTCATCTACTCTCCAAAAGCTTCAGTCTACTGATAAAAGGAAGTTTATCTCTTGGCATAGGTGAAACAGTCCATCTCAGGTTTCACGCCCAGTGGCGGAGATGGATGATGCGGACGGGCCCGAACGCAAGAAGGCCAAACCAGGACCTAAAACGGGAGTATTAGGCGACTACTTTGCAGCGGGGGGAGCGGGGGACGGGGATGCGGGGGAGGGGGAGCGGATGCGGGGGAGGGGTGGTGGAGGGGGACGGGGGTTCACGGAAGCGGGCTGACGGGGTATCATACCTGATTTGCATAGCTGTCCGCTTTTCACTGTTTGAGATGCCTTTTATAGTTGATTGGCGAGGTGATCAGTTTCTGGCGGTCTGGCTCTGCACGCGCTGGTAGGCACTCGGGGGAGCTGATATCAGCGCGTGCCAACATTGAAACTGACAATATGTTCAATGGCATTTTGGCTTGCCCATACGTGTCTTGGGCGTGTGGGAAAGAAAACGCGGCAAGTGAGAAGGAAGGTCAATGATGCCAGCCTGCGACTACTGAGCGAGATAGCCCTGCTATTATGACGCAGTTGAATACGCTATTGTTTCGCCCGCAATTTTCAGGTGTTTTGGCGCAGAATACTGTAAGAAAAGATACGCCACAGCCTGAACATTACGCCCAGCGAATTTCAGCTGTCGTACATTACGCCAATACGCCTGGCGTATTAATTTGAGGTCCAATAATACGGCAAACGGCCAAAACTAATACGGTCGCAACCCTGTACGCGCGTTATGGAGAGCTGCGAAACTATGCGAATGTTAAATAAACATAGAAATGTCTGCGACAACTTCCGCTCTGAGCGGCGGGGACTCTGAGCCAGTCAAAAATAAGGGCGGAAGGCCCTCTGATCAGGCCGTCTGGGCTCACTATGAGAAAAAGGAGTACAACTCAAAGTCTAAGAACTGGACAGTCGTCTGCAACTACTGCCGGACCGAGTCTAAGCAAGGGCGCCTTCAGGAGATGCGCATCCTGCGGTCTAGTGTTGGGCCAGCGTCGACTGGTCGTGGTATCGTGTCACTAGGTGTGAAGCAAAGCGTACGCAAGAAAGATGCTAATAAGGAGAGAAATGCAGGACAGATCTTCTGGCCCGGCGGTAACGTGTAAGGAGAGGAATGCCGCAGCCCCCCCCCTTTGGGCAGTCCCTCCCCCTTTGGGCCCCGTTCTACCCCACCATTGCACCTCACGGCTTCATCACACAGCCAGCGGATAAGCCTGTCAGCTTCTCCTCAGCATTTCACACCGGTTGCACTTCGGAAGATTCAGGGGATGCACCTTAGCCGGTAACAGTAAAGTGATCCAAGGGTGCATTACAGCACGTCCCAGATGCGCCACGGCACGTAGGGCCCACTAGAAACGATGTTATAGCATGCACGTCATTAATTACAGCATTTTGAGGTTTCCGATGGTTTCCGTAGGTTTCGCGAGGTTTCGCCAGAAATCGGAAACTATTTCGGTATTGGCAGTACGGTTTCGGCCCGAGCCCTGCTCGGACGTTGCCCTTGTAGGCCGTTCGGTCTTTCCCTTCGAAACGTCTTACCTTCCGGCTCTGCTGGATGGCAATCGCCGTCATCTCGGTCGCCCTAAGGAAACATACATCGGGCTCCGGGGGGACCGCAGCCGTCGGCATGCTATGATCCCATGAAAGGTTCGTTGCCACAGGAATGCCGCGCGCCAACAGAAGCCCGACGTCTGAAGTGGTTTCCAAGATTAGACAACGACAAGCCAAGAGTAATTTAAAGTAGAAAAAAAGTTAGCCAAGGATTTGGCCAAACGTTCCCAGACAGCTCACATTTGGGTTGCGTCCTGGTCAGGCTGCTTGCTGCTGCTGCTGTCAGCCGTCGGGTTTCAGATCGTTTGGGGCGCCGCACCAGCATGCTTTCGCGCGCTTCCTATCGCATACCTTCGCATATGGCAGAATCCATCTGCTGACTTTGAGCTCCCTTCTAATTTAGTTTTCCGTTCTCACTTGTCATCACCTGTCTCACCTTCTCACGTCTATTCGGTAGATCGACGGTTGCGGTTGATGCCTCCACGCCAGCACTTCAGCCCTGGAGGTGCCGTCGGAAATTCCTAGTGGATCTAGTGGATCATACATTCCTCTGAGAAAGAAGAGAAGAAAGGGCGGGGCGACGTGTCCAGAACAGGCAATCGGTTTGGTCACACATTACGTTACCGCGCCGTTACGCGCGCCGCACTGCCTCGATCCGCACGCCGTCCTGCAGCACGAGGGAGCTATCTAGATCATCGCCCGTACGTCATGCATTCTGCCAGCCACAGTAGCCAGCAGTTCGCATGCATCCATGCACGGGCGCGCAAGACGTGCACGTGCTGCTGCTCGCGTTGCTCGCTCGTCACACGGACTGCGCTCGTCACTCGACCCAGTCCATCCATCCGCGTCCCGGGCATGCTCTGGCTGGCCCGCATGCTCCGCCGCGTCATCAAGCGCCCGCTGATGCCCAGCCAAAGCACACGCGAACCTTACGCGCATGAGCCTGGATGAGCCCAGCTGCTGTGGTGTGTCATTCGGTGGATGGGCCAGGAGTGCGTGCCATGCTATCGGCGTGGCAGCGGCCATCGGCGGGAGCATATCGGGTGCGCAAGCATTCAAACCCCAAGGTGCGCTGGTGTTTGTTGGGACCTCCCTGTCCATATCTGCAAATCAGCCGCAGTGGGGGTACGTACGGTATGTAGCTGACTTACCATTGCCACCTACTGCAATGCGGCACATCATTAAAAAATGCGGCAGGGCATCGTCGGCCCCTCTTGTCCAGGTGTCTTGGGTGGGAGGGTGTCCTGTACTCCTGTCAGCCGCAAAGCGTGCCGGCAGCAGTGCTGCCCCTGACATGCCATGACGCGGCGGCCAATCCAGTCACTGCGGAAAGCGACGGCACGGCGCTGCGTTCCATGGCAGCCTCCTGATGGATGCTGAATGCGGTGTGGCTGGATTAGTGACACATACCGCACCGACCTCCCGGCATCTCCCACGAACGCCCGGAGATCCCGTTTTCCCTGCCCGGCGGTCGGTGGTGAACCGCGACGCAAGTAAGCCCCCCCTTACTTGTCAACAAAGTAAGCCACCCCCCCGAAACCCACATGCCCATGTGTTACATTGCACGATTCCAGTGATGCCTGCTGTCGTTCTGTGCTTCTGTCGTCACACGTGGGGAGCCCCTCCCACACATCGGGAGCCAACCGACCCTTAACGCTCCCGCCGGGACGGCCCGCTGACGGCCCCCACTAACCCAAACCCAAACCCCACCCCACCTCGTCCGCTGTGGCCCCTGCCTCGCGGGGGTTAGGGTGTGGGGAACCCCGGGGGAGGGACCGACCGGCGCAGGGCCGGGGCCGGAATGAGGCGCCGTATACCGTACATGTGAGGGTGACGTCGTAGGGGGCAGGTGCGGGTGACACACAAGAGGTGGGGGGGCGGTGGCAGGAAGAGCTGGTGGGAGGCTGGTGCGGCCAAGGGGACAACCGCACGGCCGCCCCGACTCTGCGCCGCCCAACGACGCCACGAACCGTGGTGTCACGACGACGTTCGGGAAGGGTGCGTGGGTGCGTGGGTGAGCGATGGTGAGTCTCGCGCTGCGGTTGCAGTGTTGCCCTTTCGAGAGCGGAGGATGCAGGCAGCAGCAGGCGGGGGTTTACTCAGTGCCCCGCGCCCGACCCGACCGCGCCTCAATCCTCGCCCAATCAATCCGATCCGACCCGACCCGATCCGACCTGGCCAAACCACACCAGCGCCGCCCTCCATTACCCACTCCAAGCCGTCGCGTCTCATCTCTCGCGCTCCCTCCCCCCCCTTGGCCGCTCTCACCCCCTTGGCCGCTCTCACCCCCTTGGCCGCTCTCACCCCCTTGGCCGCTCTCACCCCCTTGGCCGCTCTCACCCCCTTGGCCGCTCTCGAGCACTCCCGGCAAACCCAGCAGCTCCCGCGCCCTGACACCCGACCCTGACCGCGCACAAGTGATTGGCGCCCCCAGATGCCCTACACACCACCAGAGCCAGTCCCACCACGATCACCCTCAAAAACACCACCGGTGCTGCCTAGCCTAGGCAGGGCCGACAGCGCCGGCGGACACGCGCGGGGGCTGGCAGCGGCGCAGCACCCGCACGGCCGTCGCCGACACAGTCACCTGAACATCGCACCCATTCAAAGAGCGCGTCCGTCCCAGCAAAGTAACCCGCAGGCGCAGACAAACACGAGCACACACAACGCGAGATTTGTCGTGCTCGCAGGTTTTGGTGAGTATCCGGGCCTGGGTGCTTCTGGGTGGGCTTCTCTTTAAACACACAACACGACACGCACACATCCCGCACCCCCGCCCCCGCTGCGCCTCCTGCCTCGCAACCGCGCCCTTACCACTGCAGGCCCCCCCCCGTCATTTCTCCAAGCCTCGCCCTACGTCCCCCGGGACCAGTAGATCGCAATACCCGCGCATAACCCTGATGTCACACACCCAAAACGTGCCCTGTGCTACTGCTCCTCAGTGCCGCACTCTTCAAGCCCCCGCGTCCTGCCCAACTCCCCAACCGCAACTCCTTACCCCCCCCAATGAACCCCCGTGGACTATCGGTCAACGCCCACGGACGCGCCGAGCATGGCGAGAAGGAAGCACCGCGCCATTCCCACCTGCCAACGCTTCTCGCAAAGCACCCCAATGCAACATCGGTCTCATAACCAGTTACCACAAGCAGGCACGACACTCCTGCGCGGCACACGAAACCCGCGGGTGCCCCCTGTCTAACTCACGTCACCCACAACCAGGCAGCAAACACCCCAGGCCACGCCCTGCGGTTCCACTGCCCTGCATCTTTCTATTTAAAAATCTCACCCGGACAAAACACATACACAAACACGTGCGCGCGCAAACTTTCTCCCGGCACAACAGATACCCGAGAGCGTGACCGCACGCGCGCACCCACCGACACACCGCGACAGCAACCCACATATCGTTCACTCAGTCCGGTTCCTTCTCGTCCGCCCCGCGAACCCCCATGCTGCCGGCGCCCGTCCAACCCCCCTTCAGCTCTCCCCCGCTCTCGTTCCCCGCAGTCCCACCACCCCCGCGACCCAGGCGCCCATGCACACGAGCGAGAGAGACAGCACGTGCCCACCTGCCGCGAGCACCCCGTGCCGGCCGCCGGCGCCGGCGAACCCGACCTTGCCCACGGCACCCACGGCGCCGCAGCGGCAAGTCAGCATCGCCTCCCATCTATTGGAGAGACCTTTCGCACGCGCGGGATTCCGCAGGTCCAAACCGCGCACCCGCGCCTTCACCTGCGCCTCGACGTCCCCCCTTACCCGTCCACCTACCCATACGCCGAACTGGGTCTGAAAGATTACCGCAGTCCTAAAGGAACGTCTACACCCCGTCCCCGGGTCCAGATGTTGGCGGGTGGCGAGAATGGCGCTCTACAGCGCCCTGCTGGCGCTCGAGGGGACTCGTCCTCCGCCCCGGAATCCAACGGGCAGTTGCGCAGACGGTGGCCCCCATCTGGAGTTATGGACCCCACTCGCGGGGTGTGATTTCGGGCCTGGGTGGTTCGGGCGGGCTCCTCGCTGGAGGCACACATGCAGGCAACGACACACACACACACACACACACACACACACACACACACACACACACACACACACACACACACACATGCAGGCAAGGAGCTGATTCACTCGTCGCCCATCGTGTTGAGCAGGTCGAACAAGTTGGAGGTCTTGGTGGGTTTGACGCTCTGCGTCTCCACCACCTTCTTGTACAGCGCCTGCGCCTTGGACTCTTGGGGCACCTCGGGCGCGCCGGCGTCCTTCCGGGGCCCGTGCGCGGCGTCAGCCCGGCCCTTCCGACCGCCCACGCTGGGGCCCGCCGGGCCGCCGCCGCCGGCGCCCGCGCTGGCGGCTGCGCCGCCGCCGGAGCTGCGGCCGGGGTGGCCGTGGGCCCCGGCGCCGCCGCCGGCCGCCTCCGCGGCGGCGCCGGCGCCGCCCCGCCCGCGCCCGCCGCCGCTGTGCGGCTCAGGTCCGTGAGGCGGGTGCGGCGGCTGATGCTCGTACAGGTGACGACCGCCACGGCCAGCGGAGGCGCCGCCGGCGCCGCCCTCGCTCCTGCCGCCGCCGCCGCCCCGACCTCCCTCGCCTCTTCCGCTCCGCCCGCTCGCTCTCCCGCCGGGTCCAGACGGACCGGCCCCGCGGCCTCCCGCGCTGGCGCGCGGCAGCCGCTCCTCGTACGCACCAGCAGGCGCGGCAGTGGCCACCACGGGGGATGCCACCGTAGGCTCCCCTGGCGGCGAATCACCCAGCAGCGCCGCCGCCGATGGCCCAGACGGCGGTGTTGGCGCCACCTCGTGTCGGGGCCGGCGGGGCCCCGGACCGTATCCGGCAGCGGCTGGTGCGCCGGCGGCGTCCGTTGAGGTCGCGTGGGAGTGGTGTGGAGGCCCCCCTGCCGCCGCCTCACCGTCCGGCCCCACTCGGCCCCCGGCCCGCCCGGCCCCTCGAGGTCCCCGGCCCCGGCCGACGCGCTCGCCGCGCTCCGCGCGGCGACCACCACCGCCACGGCGACCGCCAAACTCCGAGGGCCCTGCGTACGTCAGGATAAATTCATTGTTATTATGTGTAGCTTATCGTATTATATGTAGCTAAATCACCAAGCGACATCACACACACAGAACCTCCTCATCTCTCACCCCCCCACACACACAAATGATAACACTGCTCGACCTCGCTTCCCGCGGCTCAGATTCTTTTCACACACGAAAAACGCCAGCGATGCTGGACTCCTCGTTTCCCGCGGCCCCATGTTCTTTTCGCACACCAGCAATGCGCTGAGAACGATGCGTGTCGAAAACGACCATCGGGTAAGGTCATCAAACAGAGTGCGGCGCTTGGCTACGGTGATGGTCAGAAGCTGTGAAGAGTATTGGGCGCTGATGGCTTCGCAGACCGGCGCGAGTGTGTGAGGCTTGCGTTGCTGACCCCGCCCCTGTCGTGCGGTGCTTCCAGGTCTGCGCACGCAGCGGCAACCAACCCATTCGATGCCGTCACAGCGGTGGAGGATTCGTGCACGACCCGTGTCTCTTCAGCCCATCCCCGCGCGGCCGAGCCCGACCCCGCCCACCTTCACCCGGGGCGGCGCCTGCAGCCTCGTCGTACCGCAGGCCCGCCTCCTCGCCGGCTTCCTCGTAGTATGGTTTCGGTCCTGCACGAGCAGAAAGCGTAGGGCGGGGGCCCGGAGGCGCTCATGGACAGCATCAGGTTCAAACCTGGACTTTTGCTGAAGATTCGCGCGAGAAGAGGCAACCAACAGCATGCGCTTTCTGAACAGACCCGTGCGGCCTGCCGCCGCCGGCTGACGATACACGCCGGCTGACGCAGGCGCCCTCGGTAGATAGAATCACACGGGGAATCTCTCCTCCGGAACCTGGGACTTCCCTGGAGTGTTTGTGTGCGGGTCTCGGTCGTCCATCTTTGCAGCCTTTCAGGCGACCGAGGGTATCAGCACCCGCAAGGTATCTGCCGCCCGTCAAAAGAGGACGTGCGACCCCTCTCAAGACACTCTCATCACCGGGTCTGCTAACACCGCGGCGGTCTCCCGGCTGTGACCGCGCGCGACATAGCAGACGGCCGCCCCAGCGGCGCCCTCGAGAACAGGAGCCCGTGACAGGACAGCGTAATCGTGCTTGAGGGCGGACATGAGGTCGGACATGATCCCCCGCCCTCGACGCGCAATCTGAAATGTATACCAATTTCCTATAACCCCGCCCTCGACCACCCGGCGCGCAGGCCCACCCGTCTCCGCTCACCCCGCCAAGACCGCTCCCCGTAGGGTCGCTCTCCGCCCGCGGCGCCGTCGCGTCCTCCCCCACGGTGAAGCGGCGCCCGCGACTCGCCGCGGCCGCGGCCACCCCGGCCACGGCCGCCCTCACGCGCGCCGCCGCGGCCGCCACGCAGGCCGCGACCGCCGTACCGGCCGCCGTACGGTGCACCGGGACCGCCGCCTGCGGCCGGGAAGCCGCCGCCTAGCCCTAGGCCCGCCGCGGCAGCGGCGGCAGCCGCCGACGCCGCCGCCGCGGCGGCGATGCTGGCGCCATCCGACGTCGGCGTCCCGTGCTGCTCGTCCTCCGAGGAATGGAGGTGCTCCTGCGCGTCTACGAACTCTTCGTCCTCCTCGCCGTACTCCTCGAACTCGTCCGCGTCGCCGCCGTCGACTTGCCGCTGCGACTCGCCGACGTCTGCTGCGGGCGTCACCGGCGGCGGCGGAATAGCGAGCGCCGCCACGGCCGTGGCGGCCTTGACCGCCGCCGCGGCCGCCGCCGACGCCTCGGCGGCGGCGGCAGCGTGCGCCGCGGCCTCGCTGGCCTGTCGCCTCGCGGTCTCCTGCTCCGCGGCCGCCCGGCGCAGCGCCGCCTCCTCCGCCGACAGCGCACTCGCTTCGCCCTGAGGACCTGCACACAGTGCACGAACAGCACACATGCACGGGCGGGTTGGGGTCGGGGTCGGGGTTAAAATACAAAAAGAAAAAGGAAACCCTGGAACGAACCCGGGCACACCCAGGGGTCGGGTGGGTTACTTGTCGTGACACATCAAAGCGCATGCCGCTCGCGCGTGGTCCGGACATGGTCCGTGGTGCACAGAACGCGTCCGAACAGGCAAACGCGTTCGAAATCCCGACCCCGCCGCATTGAAGGTCGGATGGCCCGGGGGACAATATTCAGCCTCTCCACTGCTTGCGACCCTACCGCCGCCCGGGCTTGCCTCTCTGCCCGGGCCCCTACGGCTCTTTAACCGGCCGTCAGCCCCCGGGAATCTCAACCCCTGAGGTCACACGAAGCGCTGTGCCGCCACCCAACAGCACAAGGGCAGTGGTCAAAACCATGTGGCTGCATAACAACACGCACCGGTGGCCACTGCCGCGGGCCGTCTCCCGGAATCTTCAGTAGGAGCCGGGACAGCTGGCGGCGGTGGCGGCGGCGGCGGTGGCGGTGGCAGCATCGCCTGGGGTTGATGTTGCACGGGTCGCTGAGCGGCAGCAGGGGGCGGTGGCGGCGGCGGCGGCGGCTGCAGTGGCGCTGAGGCGACCAGCGGTACCGACGGCGGCGGCGCCGCCTGAGTCAACGCCGCCGGTGCGACCGTTGCCGGAGGTGGGGGGGCCGGCGGTGGTGGCGCTGGTGCCGGCTCCACAGGCTGGCGAGGGCGCTGCAGGATCTGTACAGGGCCGTGCAACTGTACGGCAAACGGCATGCCTTGCGTCAGGGACTGCGCATGCGGCTGCGGTTGTTGAAGCTGCTGTAACGAAGACTGCGGCGGCTGTTGCTGTTGCTGCGGCGGCGGCATGGGCTGTTGCTGCGGCTGTGGCTGCGGCGGCGCCATGAGCCCCGCCGTGTGCATGTGCGGATGCGGTTGCTGAAGCAGTTGCGGCGGTGCGGCTGGCATCGGCCGCTGCATGGCCCCTGGCGGCGGCGGCGGTGGCGGCTGAAGCACCAACGGCATCGCCACTGCTGCCATGGGTAGCATTGGCGGCTGCGTCAGCTGCGGCGCCGGCCCACCCCCCGCCGCCGCCGCCGCCGGAGCTGCGACTGCGACGCCGCCAGGCAGCGCACCGGCCAGAATCTGCGCGGGATGCCCATGCGGCTCCAACAGATGCGAATGCAAGTGCGGATGACCCGGACCCGCCAGCCTTTCAAACGCCGCCGCTGCGCCTCCTGGTCCGCCGGCCGTACACAGGTCTATCGCGATCAAGTGCTGCATCGGCGCCGCCGACATCCCGACAAGCGGTATCGGCGCGCCCGGCGGCAGCCCCGCCGCCAGCGCCGCCGGCACGAGCGTCGGGCCCGGCAGGCCGCCGCCGGGCGGCACGCCGGCGACCGCCGCCAGCGGTATCGCCGCCGCCGCCGGCCCCGACGGCGGCGGCGGCGCGCCAGCGGGGTGAGTGAAGGAGCGCTCCTTGAAATCAATGCCGATGCGCTCCCGGGCGATCCGCTCCTCGATCTCTCGTTCCCGAGCCAACGTGTCCACGGGCCGCGCTGCGCCAAAGGGGTTGGATTTAGGCTTGCCGGCGGCGGACGCGGCGGCTGCCGCCGCCGCCGCAGCTGCCGCTGCGCCGCCTTGGGCCCCATCCGCGGCATCAGCTGCTGCCGGCGGCTCGCCTGGGGACGGCACGCACGACAACCAGATCAGCAACGGTAGTTCAAGTAGTAAGGCAGAGGCGTAACCCCCCGAGGCAGCAGAGTTATGGTTCGATGGAGCTGAACTCTTGAAGTACCCTGGGGGCAATTGATGATATGACCCTGAATCTTACGACAATTGTGATGACATAAAGGATTTGGCTAATGATAATGATGCTGTGATAGTATAAGGAATCTGGTCAATGATACTCATGCGGACTTGTTGGGACGCCAACAGCGACGTCGCTCAGGCCCCTACGAGGCCCTGGGATTCCTTGTCTCCGGCGGCCCGTAATCCATCGACCCCTGGACTCACCCGAAGGCCCCTCAGCGGCCTCTTCACTGCCTGCCGTCAATGCGCCAGAAGACCGAGGGTGCAGCTTCAGCCGAGGGCGGTCGGCGTCCGTGAAAGACGACTGTGACTGCAACTGTTGCGGCGGCGGCGGCGGGGGAGGCGGCGGCGGCGGCGGCGGCGGCAGCGGACCGCTGCGCGCGGCCATCACGTCCCGCGGGTCGCCGTGCATGGGCGGCGGCCCGCCCCGGCCCCCCCATCGATCGTCGCCGCCCTGGCCGGGCCACCGATCCGGTCCCATGCCAGGCATCGGTCGCCGGCCCAGACCACCTGGACCGCCAGGGCACACAAGGACGCACATGGTATGGTATGGTACGGTACGGTATGGTATGAGCGGTTCGAATTTTGTAGGAGAGTGCGTTGGCGGACGACATGGCGAAGCGCTGCGTGCCATGCCGTGCACATGCGAGCAGTGACCCGTTATCAAGGCACCGGACGCCATAACGCCGACTGGGGGCTCCGCGGATTGCGCCGGGACCCCTGAGCCCTGTCCACAGGCCCTGGGTGCACGCGGGTGGGCGTGAAGCCGCACGTGGACGTGTCCAGTTGATAGTGTCGACCGTCAACCCAGCCCCTTCGCACCCGCTGAGCCCGCGCCGCCGATCCCTTACCTTGCATCCCGTACGGATCGTCGTACCGAGGGTCAACAGGAGGCGGCGGGTACGTTCCCCGTATCCCGTGACCGCCGTACGGTCCGCCGCGGGGCGCACCGTACTGGGGCGCGCCGAAGCGGTCCATAGGTGCACCTGTACGACCGCCGGGGCATACGACGTCGACAGCTCACCGCACGGCCGTTAAGTTTCACATAAAAGCACAGCGCTACAAAGGGCATCGCTACATCCCACGCAAAAGGCACCAGCCCATCAATCCTCATCCGCGGCATATTAAGAGGCAAGCGCCATCCGAAGCGCCCCCTTACAAGTGCCCTCTCCACTGCTGTTCCCGTTGTGCAGCTTCGATGTCGTCTGCTCGACTTCTGAGCAGCTCCGCTCGTCCAGCTTCTCTTCACGCAACAAAGCTGGCCAATGCCCTCAGCTAATCACTTCAACCCGATCTCAACGCCGCCCGCGGGCGGGGTCACCGCAGTTTGCATTTTAACCCCTGCGGGATCGCAGCTGCCCTACCTGCCGGGCCACGATGCCAGTCCTCATCGCGGCTGCCCGTTCGCCGCGGCAGGTGGCCACCGCGCGGCGGGCTGAACTCCCGTGAGCTCGTACGGCCGTACGGAAGCGAGTCCGACCTGTCCAGCGGGCAGGGTGCGTGAGCGACTACCCACAGCGACTCATCATCGGTGCAAGCCGACGACGCCATCTAGGTTAGGCAACCCCCAGTTCAACGGACGGCCTGCTGTCAACAAAGCCGTGCCGGCCCTCGAAAACCCCTTGCGCCACCCCGACCAGGAACTCCTCGCCTGCCCAATCACGCTGCCCCACTTGCCTGCTGAAGCTGCTGTGAGATGACAATGAGCCATCCCGCTGACCGGAGAACGACCGATCGCCGTACCCCCTGCCACCACCGTACGGTCCACCACCGTAAGGCCCACCATCGTAACCTCCTGAATGGAAGGGGTCCAGCCGGCCAGACGGCCGCCGAGGTGGATGGCCGTACTGCGAGTAAGTACCTGCGCGGGGCAACCAGGTGTATAAGTGACGTACCCGTGGGCACAAAAATTCCTCCTGCACCTCCATCCTGCAACTCCATCCTGCCTTTCGGTACAGGATGCACCCGATCTGTCGCAGGAAGCCCATGCCATGTTGTCCTGTGCCATGCCATGCCGTCCTGTGCCGTGCCATGCTGTGCAGTGCTAGAACGGCCGTGCAGAGCTGGGCCGGCCCGGCTCGGCTCTAGCGCGCATGTCTTTGTACATTACTAAGAAGCTCGAAACACCCGGGCAATCAGCCCTTGTCCGAGAGTCGGCTCCGAAAAACCCCGGACTGGATCCGTGTGTCAAGTGTCCTGTGCCAGAGACCACATCCTCCTTCCCAGACATCCAAGCGCTGGCTCCAGCCTGCCACCCGCCCATCCGACTACCCACCTCCATAGGTCGGAGGGTGACCGTCCGCCGGATGCGCCCAAACGCGGTTGCCCTGAATCTCAATCTAGTAGACAGGATGAGACAGAATGGGACAGGGCGGACAGGCACAAGCGGCGGGGTGTGTGCAGCGTTGGGCTCCTGCCATCCACATGGCGCAACAACAGTGATCACCACCGGTATGCGGCCGGCATGCCGGGGCGGGCATATCCCATCCTCCAATTGCAGGACGCTGGGAGACGCGATGAATGAACCCGTGCATCGGCCCCACGACCCAGGCCAGGCGAGAGTGCGGGTGGCAGCCCCGACTGCCTGGTAAACCGCAAGACCCCTTCATACACGGCCACCGCCACATCCAGGACATCACGGCCCACCCTCGTGTCCTCAGTGAGCGCAATCGGCCTGGCGGAGCCTCTCAAGCTGCTCCTCAATTTTCACTCGTTTTCAAGTTCCAGTGCCCAACAGTCTGAGACTGCACGGTCGCCCACCCCTCATTTTACGGAAGTAGCAGTGAACTTGCAAGTAAGCTGCCGGCATAAAAGACGGGCCGAAGGCTGATGGTGTGGGACCTAGGAAGGTTTTCCACAAGCCGTCCTCGCGGCCCCAAACCGCATCAAAATGTCAAGGCAATGCCCACACTGCATGCGCGGGCACAGCGCCAGCTGACTGCCGGCCCCAGGCCGCCGATCCCCGCCATTAATCTTCCGCGAAGACTTCTGCTGGGCCCAAACCCGGTCTTACATCGTTCAGGCGCTTGCAGACGGTGTCCACGTCCTCTCGACTGCTGAGATCCAGTTCGTATACGGCCTGCCCCGCCACACGTCTCCGGTCCACCACCTGGGTCCGGGTCGGCAACATTCAAGGCGTACAACGCAAGGACGGCGAACAACGCATTTGACGGCAGAAGGCACGGACAGGTTCGCAAGAGGTGGTTTGTCTCACCGCACCAAAGCGGACACGGGTCGCGGCAACGGGAGGCCCCTGCAGGGCCATGAGCTGCATACATCTCCTCGTCGTCCATACAATCCGTTCACGAATCTATCGTGGTGTGTGCTTCCTCCCAACCTCAGCAGGGGTAGTTCTCTGCTCACCTGGACGGACGACAGTAAGTCCGTCATCATACGGTCGACCTCCCATAGCTCAAAGTCGTCTGGTACACCACCAATCACCACCCCATATGTGGGTGGCCGAGCCGGCTCTGCCGGGGGGTTGGCAGCCGCTTCGGCCTCACGCGTCTTGTCCACTGCGAGTTGGGGGTTGGAGCGGTCGAGTGAACGTGTGTTAGCGTGAGCTGCAGGTATGCTGGGTTTAAGATGAATGTCATGGATAGTGGATACTCGCGAAGCGAGAAATGTTACGGAATGCAAGCCGCAAACCCCTTGTCCGGGTGTTGCGCAAGTGTCACGTCGCACATCTGCACAGCGTCCGCAGGCAACCAGCATAGGTGCCGGTGTACCGTAACAACACTACGATCCGCAATCAAAACCGGCCGTGCCCTGGCTTGCCGACATATAGCAAACCGTGCGACTGCGCATCCTTCTTGCAAAAGTTGTTGATACAGCTGTGAAGGCAATATCGTTATAACATTTATTAAATGCGCCATGCAGAACAATGGCCTTCTTGACAAAACGTATGCGCCCAAGGACAATACCGCATCGCGCAACCAGGGCCCCTGCAAACGGCTAAAGATACGGTGTGCAAGAACCTTAGCGCAGCCCCATGCATTAATCCTGAACACTGCTCGCCAACCTTCGGCAATTGTGCCACCATTCCGACCTGATCCCAAACCGCAGTCATACAGCTTACATTCGTCAACCTCATCTGCCCAGTTAAGGCGCCCGACGGAGGCTAGTTCAGTGTCCATTCTTGACTCTGTGGTCTTCGCGCCCGTTCGGGATCGTCGGAAGCGCGGGATACACGCCGCCCAGTGCAGACAAGAATATTGTCACGGCGATTAATGCAGAGAGTCTGTACAAGCACAACTTTGCGGCCTTGCGGCTGCCCGCAGGAAAATCTGCAAAGGCCAGCCTTCTGGCACAGAGTCCTTCAGTGTATCCTCATCCTTGTGGAGATGTCTAGAGTACAAATTCCCTTGTGAGCGGGCCACTTACAGTTATTGTCAGGTGCGTTCAGACCAAACTGCTGTACAAACGCGCACGACAACCGTTTCCTCGCTATTTCTATGATAAAGCTGTCTTCGTAACGATGATAATGATTTGAACTCGCAAGAACGACTCACATTAGACAGACAAGTGTTTGGCTCTTTATCAAAGCCTACTCAGTGTTCTTAATTTTAGTACTTGGCGGGTCGTTATCGCGTCGTAATTCTCGCAGGGTGGGTGTTCTTCTGGAGTACGATCATAATCCTTCAGCTGTGTCAGTAGAAGTCACATATACAAGGAGGTCTCCGTAGAGCCATCGAGCAGATACCATGTCCTATGTCCCGAAAAACGTGCGCGATACCGCGGCTGCCAATGATAAGTACGCCAAGCTGGCGAGGGAACAGGCTCAGGAGATGCACGCCTCCGTCGTAGCCCACTGGGCCGAGCGTGACCGGAGGCGGGAGCCTGTGAACACACTGCGCGGCGCGACCATGACCCTGCAAGCGACCGCTGGCGAGCGGGCTGCTGGAATCACAGCGGGTTTGGCGACTGTTAAAGCTGCTCGCTCAGCACGTCTCAAGGAGCTTTACGAACGAGGTACGCTGGGCCAGGCAGGCACTGGGATTCTTGTTGCACGTGGACGGTTAATGGAAGGCGCCGGAACTTCATCAAGCTGCCACCTAACCCTTGATCCATTGCTGCCCATCACCCTGCAGAGGCGCTTATGTACGAGCAGGAGCTCAATGATCGGGGCCTCAGCCTTGTGAAACCGCGGGACTGAACGGGACCTTCGGTATCGGTTGCTGGAGGTGCGGGACGCAGCCCCACCACACTGCGCGCGGAACACGGACGCTGTGGGGAGTCGGCGGCGGCCTTTACAACAGTTTGGATCTCCAGGGAGCGGAGCATGACTATGAACGGATCGCTCATCAGGGCGTTGTGTGCTGATACACAACTCCTGCCTTGTGTGGCCAGCCTTCGTTCAGCCGCGCTGTGGTCGCGTCAGGCAAGTAGGACCCCGTCCTGACGCGGGAGACACGCAGATCCAGAGCCGAGCAGCTGCGTCACCGTCGTCGATCGCAAACAGCTCGGGCTTGCCTGCCCCTCGTTGGAGAGGCGGCGGCCTGCGTGCAGGTTCTAGTCATGTGGGCAGATCGGCGTGTTGCTGTGGCACTGGCACCGCTGGCGGTCGATTCAGATAGTGCGCGTCGCTGGAGAGGCCGAACCAGGATGTGTGTTCTTCCACGGCTGCAACCATGGGGGTGGTGGTGGTGCCCTTACGCGGGGCGGGCAGCAGCGGCCGTCCCAACCGCCGGAGCGGCGACCGACGGGGTGTCCCTTCCGCGGCGATCCACGTGCACAGTCAGCTCAACCTGTTGTTGGTCGTCTGGTTGCGGCAGCCGGAGGTTCAAGGGCACCTGCATTGTGAAGCGCGCAGCGGGTCGAAGCAACGGGAGCAGAGGTTGTGAGGGTGCTGGGGATGGCTTGCAGCTTGTTGGCGCCGGCATGGGTCCTCCCGCATGCTCCTTGGATAATGAGAGCACGCAGGCGGGGATTGCAATGCTCGGCGAGGCGGTGCCCGATGTGCTGTTCCTGCAAACCGCTGCTATCGGGCCTGGATCTGGGCGAATGGTGGGAGGTACAGATTCGGACTTCGTTTACTTGCTAGTTGGGTGTTTGCTAGTTAGGTGTTTGCAAAAGGATTGAGGCGGCGCCGGCCGCGGTCGCGGCGATCCTGGTTTGCATAGATTTGCATCGTGGTAAAACAACAGCCATCAGCTTGCGGATGAAGGGGGGGGGCCGCGTGACAGGCACGACGTGGGACGGCCAGCATGTCGAGCCCTCCGTTCTTGCGGGTGGGCTCTCTGGTGGTGACGTCATCATTAGAGAGGACCAATCACACATGCGTGGCAGTGTCTACTACGTACTACCCCTCCGCCTGTTAGGGTGCGTGAGGTGACCGCGCTCTCACCTTGAATGTGCCGTATGATTTGATTTCGGCTTCCGACAGGAAGTGGCTCGGGTCCAACTGGATTCCGAGCTGTCGCAGCACTGCCCTTCGGATGTTTTCCGGTGACACGCTGGGCCCCACGAAGCGCTCCGAATCTTGTTTGGAGGCGCGCCGCGTGAGAATCTAGCAGGGCGGACCGCACAGGTGTGGGTTCACGCGCGGGCGTTGGAAAGAAACGTTGGCGTGCCGGCTGGCGGGGTAAGCGACCTGACGCTGGCGGCAGCGGCATGAGTCCTTGTGATCCCGGGCGGGTGTCGGGTGGATTTACGTGCGAAACGCGGGGATCGCGGTGCACAGCGCATGGCCGTACGGATGACCGCGCCGAGCTCACAGATCTTGCCCGGTATTTTTTTAAATTTGCGCTGCAATTTTTTAACGCTCCCAGTAGCTAGGTGCGTACACGTGAAAACGTGGGAACTGGTTTGCAGTCACCCTCCCCCCTGTAACGGCAGGAGCCTTGGTCGCTCAGGCCGGTCGCTCCCTGCATCCAAGCGGATCGCAATCAGCCCCGACACTACCCACGTTGAGTCACATCTTCCAGTCGGCAAGCCACGGCCGCGCCGGGCTGCTGCTTACCACCGACTTCTTGTTCAGCGCTTTAAGCAGCTTATCCAGCACGCCCTCCTGCGCGTTGCTGTCTCGAGACTCCTTCTCCGCTTCCGTCTGCACACAGAAGAACAGAGGGGCGGCACCGACCCATGTAGTCGAAGCCTCGGAACCGGGAACTGCGTTTCCGACAATGGTTACTGTAGGAGCGCAAGTGTGCACCAACATTCAACGAGTGGCGCTGCCCACCGCTTGCCGAGCGTGGGTATTAGTCCTTGGTCACGTGCAATACTCCTCGCAACTGCATCATCCTCGGCCCTAGCTCTTCTCCACAGACCTTCTCTGATGAGTGGGTGGTGATGGGTTGGCATGTATGGGGGTGTCTTTCACTGGACCCTCGCATTTGCGCGCCGGCCCTGATGCGAAGGCGGTCTCGGCGCCATGCATGCCGAATCGCACACGCAGCCCTAAACAGGACACCCACGGCCTATGCCCGTTTGAAGCGGAGAATGCCAGGGCCGTCCAACAGACCAATGACTCCGGCTTCGTTAGCACGATGACGCCCTGCAGGGGCACCAGGGGCACCCCAGCGCGGCTCCCACGCACCAAAGCGTACTTGGCGACGTTCTCCGGTGTCGCGTACGCCGCATCGCCACTTGGGTACAGCTCGTGGCGCATCTTGCCGCGTTTGACGGAGACAATGTCGCCTTGACGGCCAATACCTCTGACATCCTGAGGTGAAAGTTAGTAGGTACGCGAGTAAAGGGCCGCCGCGCTCGAGCCTGCCAGCGTGCAGCAGGGGTGCCTCGCACGTGCCCCTGAAACGTGAACATGAGCTGCGTGTGCTGCAGATATATCCCCTGGACACATTGAGTTGCAGTCGATGAGGGGTGGTATATGCACGGCCCAAACAGCATCCAGCTGATCCGTCGTATGGAAACCTGCACTGCGCGCACGCCGACACGCGGCAACGGCTGTGTGCTTGCCTTGCGGAGCACAACCCGAATAAGGTGTGTGTCGTCCTCCCTGGCAGCATCCCCTCCACGAGATGTTTTTGTGGGCCTTGCTGCCTTCGTCGCTGTCGCAAAGCTACCTGGAATGGATGACAAACCCGAAGGCCCAGGCGCACTCCCCGCGCTTTCTGGGTTGAGCGCCATGGACATGTGCGTACCCAATACACAGGTTCGCGCATCCTTAAAGGCACCTATTAGGCACCCGACACCCGGCTGTACCAATGCCCGGATTTTCAAAGCGCGCATATTGATTATGTGATGAATGAAATAGATTTCAAATAGATCATGCCCTCGGCTATAAGGTAGATGGATAGCGCAAACCAACCCAAAACTCAGCTGCGCCGTACGGCGTCGATTTCCGCAAACTATTCGGAGTCCGCTTCACTGGTCCCACAGTCTACCTGGTAGTTACAACGTCTTTTGCCTCGAAAATGCAGCTCCTTGACGTGTGGGCTACAAAAGTATTACAAGAACAACGGTTGTGCATAATCTACTGGCGAAGATAACTTCTTTCATGATTACTTTACGTATATTTTGGTCAGCATCTTATGGGAATTCAAGCTGTCAAATGTAGACGTCTTCGTCAAGTTTTGAGCTAGCTTTCATACGCAGGCTCCATTGTTAAGGGAAATGGCGGAGAGAAGAGCTGTGCATATGCAAGTTCAGGCGGACAATGCAGACGGCAAGTCAGAGGACCGCGTCATGCCCCCGGTCTTGGTGCCAATGTAAGTAATTATTATACAAATTGCAATACAGTGTGGCAACTCATGTCCTATATGCAAGGGCGTATGGTTGCAGTCGAGTGCAAACAGATAGAACATGTGACATATTGAAACAGCTGGGGACGGTTTGCTCGGGCTGTTGATTTACAGTCGAGGATTGGGAACTGTATGTCGTTATGTCGATGGGCTACCGCTGCATGCTGTAAGTCATCCAGCACCTGCCCCTCCTTCTGCCGTCCGCCCTGCCCTGGCCCCACCCACCCCCGCCCGGATGTCCAGCATGGCCGTGGGGATGACCACAGTCCCTGGCGGCGTCTGTCTGTTGGACAAGGACACCGTCGTATACCCTGTGGGCCGCTCCCTGGCGATGTACAGGTAGGCGAGGGCCGGGGTGACTGTGCACGGGACGGAGTGGAGGTGGGGGAGGCGGGCCGGTGCGCGCCCCACCCCGGCGAGGCTGGGCTGGCCACGTGAGTGCGATCCGCATGACAGCCGCTGAACGGAGGTTCGCGCTCTGTTTGTCTCAGCGGAGACCCCAACAGCAGGAGCGATCTGGAGGCCCATCAGCGGCTCACAGCAGCGCCGCATTGATGGAGGCCAGGGGCCGCAGCGGCGACAGGCGTGGAGGCGTGCGCACGGGCGCGCGGGCAGTCTGCGCCGCCCTCCTTGTAGGCAGCAGGCCGACGGGCTGACCACCCATGCCGTCCCATGCGGTTGATCCCATGCGGTTGAGCACTGGGCCATGGCACAGTCTTGGAGGGCCACGGACGGCGTGTGGAGGAAAGGCTGCGACTGCCGTGACATCGTGTGCGGGACCTGCCCTGGGCCCGCCCAGACCGGCCTCGCCGGGGTCAGGAGCCTCAGTGAAGGTTTGGAACAGCGCTGGAGCTCTGGCAAGGCCCAAGGCCTGCCGTAATGCGCACACGGCAGGCTGTATTCGGGCTGCTGGCCTGGAACCTCTTCTCCTGGCGGGCGCTGCGCTGTGCCGCGCGGCGTGGCGTGCCTCCAATCGTTACAGCGCGCTGCAGTCTCAGGCCCCAACGGACGGCCCAGCACCAGTAGCACCACCAGAAGGATTCTAGCCCAGCGGCCGGGCGCAAGGCAACCGCCGTGTGTGCTCGAGGGCCCTGCCACCGTCAGGACAACAGGAAAGGTGCTCGGCCATGGCGAGCATGGCCTTTCGCGCTTCACGTGGCGGTGTTGCGGCGCACCATGAGGGGGCCCCGGGGTGATGGCTCAGGGGGTCGCCAGTCCCGGGCACTACACACGGCCCGGTGAGGAGGGGATTTGACCCGCAGCGACTGGCGACATGCAGCTCTATTCTTCACCGGCGTGAGCCCGGGACACGAGCCAGCGCGCGGCTTCCGCGCCCTGACCGCCGGGCAACGCGCCTCTACAGACATGGAACGAACGAACCGGCTCCGGGTGCCGTACCCGGGCGCACTGGACGATTGTCACGGTGGCTTTCCACCCTCATTGCCATCACCGCCGCATAGCAGCAGCAGCAACAGCAGCAGCAGCAGCGGGGGCCGCAGCAGCAGCGGGGAGTGCAACAGCAAGAGAAGCTCAAGGCGACAGCAGCCTTGGCGATGCGGCAGCTGGGTTCCGAGCCCAGGCCTGCGGACTATTTACGGGGCGGGTGTGTCGTCTCCGCCCCATGATGCTCGCGCCCGCCGCTTCGTTGTCTCGTCCGTCCGCGCGCCAAGTCGCCTCTGGCCCTGGCAGAACCCCACCCCTGGAACCTTCCCACCGTGCAGCCGGTGCAGAGGGCTCAGCCCCGGTACGGATGTCCAAGATGCCGGGGACGCTCGAGTGCCCGCCGTCCTGCCTCTCTTATGTGAATAAAGACAGCGAACCCCCCGCCCTGCTTTTTCTCCGCTCTCACGCTTCACTACTCCCTGTCCGTGCCCGTGCCCCTGCCCCTGCCCCGGCCGCAGCCCCTCGCAGCTGTCGACCGTGCGGGTCAGCGAGCCGCTCCACGCCGTGCGGGGCATCACCGCCCTCACGCTGTCCCCCAACAAGAAATACCTGGCAGCCGCAGAGAACATGGTGGACGGGTACCTGCCGCAGGTAGGGGGCTGAACCGCACAGCAAGCCCACGGATGGGTATCTGCAGCGGGCGGGTGGGTGGATGTGGGCCGGCACCGCCTGGCGGGTGGGCGAGGCGGAGCCGACCCGCTGCCCGGCTCCTGGGACGTGCAGACGTGCCAGCCCGCAAGCGCACACGGGGTGTTGGTCGGAGCCACGCCGTGGTCGGTCAGGACTTATTCGGACCAATGCAACGCAGCCATCGTTTGGCCCGCCGGAGTTGGCTTCCCTGAGCGGATCCGCACGCGGGCCAGCGATGTATTGATGCTTAGCCTCCGGTAGCGTACCAGGCAGGCGGCGTGGGTGGGAGCTGATGCACCCAGCTCCGCGCCGGCGCCAACAGCCTCCCGACGGCCTGCGCTGCGCTGCTGGTGGCGGGAGTTGACTGGCAGGACTCTTTGCGTCGGGGGGAAGGGCAGCCGGGTAGCGGCCAGGGACTGCGTGGCGAGGGGGGCACGCACGGCAGCACCGGGCGCGACCCCGTCCGCGGGGGTCCCCCAGCCACATCCGGTCTTGTTGCCGCACAGCTAGCGAGCATTCCACTCACGAATGCCGCAATGGATTAGGATGGCGGCAGGGCGGGGACCAGGCCAGGGGCCCAGTCCCGGCCCTGCTGGTTGCGCCGCGCCTGGAGCGACCCCGGGGGCCGCGCGGCCGTCCTTGCTCCGGCTGTCCGTCCGCCCCTTCCCCGCGCCGTTTGCTCCTTCGGGGTTTCGGGGTGCTGTAACCACCCACTTGTGCGCACCCACGCACCCGCGCACGCATACACACAGGAGCTTGGTTTGGGTCGGGCGGGTCTCGTATCTGTACACACGGGCTTCTCATTGAACACACGCGCGTGCAGGTGACCCTCTTCGACGCGCACACCCTGGAGCGCTCCCTCACGATCACCGGCACGGCCGCCACGGGCGCCTTCACGTACCTGGCCTTCTCCGCCGACAGCTCCCTGCTGCTGGCCACCGGCTGCGACGAGGGCACCGCCGCCGCGCCGCCCACGAGCACGTTCCACCTGTGGGAGTGGGCCACGTCCACGACGCCGCGCTGCAGGTGTGTGTGGGGTTGTGCGGCTCGGGTGGCGGGGATTGAAGTGCAAACAGCCCAGACACATCCAGCCCGGCGACAAGTACTCACAAATTTCAATTACCGGGCGGCGGCGGGGTCGCGGGGTGCTTACGGCTTCCCCGGCAGCTCTGAGCCGAAGCGGGGTTTGCGTGGGAAGTATTGTGTTTTTTCAACACGTGCTGGGATACACATACATACACACTCATGCACGGCTTCTCGATAAACACACATGCGCGCGTGCTTTCTCGCTAAGCATAACACGCGAGCTGCCAATCAATGGTCACACACACACACATACGACCCGACCCGGGTTTTCTTCGCTGTACACCCAACACACACGACCAGGCGCCACCCACCCCCTCACTCGACCGACCCATGGACCCGCCCCGACCCGTGGGCCTGCCCCCACCCACCCACCCCCCACAGTGGCACCATGGGTCGCGGCGAGATGCCCATCCGCGCGGCCCTGGACCCTCGCTACGACGCCAACGTGCTGGTGGTGTGCACCAAGTCGGTGGGGCTGTTTCGGCAGTCGCCCAACGGCTTCAAGCGGCACCCTGTGGAGGGGCTGGACATGGCGGTGAGGCGGGCGGGCCGGGAGGTTGCCGGGTGGCGACCAAGACCTGGGCTTTCTTTTAAAGGGAACCCGAGCCGAGCCAAAGTGGTAGCCAACACACAGCGCGGGGTATGTGGCTGGGTGTATGGGGCAGGCTGGCGGCTGGGCGGGTTTGCAGGGAGGTAGGGGTTAGTGCACTTTTAAAGCATCGTTTCCTGCGCGGCTTCCGCCGGGTGTGGGCACGTGGGCCTCGCAGCCCTGGACCAGTCGACCAGGAGTGTGGGGAGGGGCGGGTCAGTGGAAGTGGTGCGCCAGGACTGGAAAAGAGACGGTGACGCAGCCGGAGCCAGGCCGGCCTGCTCTCAGCCAGACGGAGAGGCGCGACGGGACCCTCCTGCGCTGTGCGTGTCGCCGAAGGGGGTTAAAAAGAAACACCCAGCCCGGCGAAGGGGGCCAGTCGCGTGGTTGCTCCTTTGCGGTTTCGCTGTCTTAATCGACAGAAGGAGGAGTCGGGAGGGCACGCCCTCCACCCCTCCTGTGTGTGTGCTGGCGCACGTCGCCACGCGCGGGACCGCCCTACAGCCCGGGAGCAGCTGTTGTTTGCCGCCAATGGCGGTTGATGCTGTCTGGCTTCCAAGGGCGGCTGATGCGCTTCGCCTTTGGCCTCTTGCTGATCACTTTTTGGACGATACCACCACCTTCTGATCACCGCAGCACGATACCACCTTCGTGGACCTGGCCACCCTCAACGACGGCCGCTTCCTCATCGCCACGTCAAGCCGGCAGGTGCGCGCGTGAGGGCGTGCGTGTGCCTGTCTCTGCGTCCCCGGGCGGGAAGGGGGGATGGGCAGCGGTGAAATGAAGGAACCCCGCGGGCCGGGTACATGGGCGGAGCCGCATGGAAGACTCCAGGTCAGGGCCAGGGAGGGGCTCAGTGCAGCCGCCAAGATCTCGGCAAAGAATGCTATAGCGCGGAACGTGCTGCCACCCCACCCGCCCGCGCGCCGCGCCTGTGTTCTAGCAGGTTTTCTTGGTGGACCGCACCCACGCGCACGTGGCGTTCTTCACCGACCGGCCCGTGATCTGCATGGTGGGGCTGCCGGACGGCGCGGTGGCGGTGGGCACGGAGCGGGGCTACCTGCAGCTCTACCGCCGCCCTGCCAGCAACGACTCGCCGCACTTCTGTGAGTGCGGAACCAGGGGGGCTGGGGGCTGGCGTCCAGGGTTGGGGGGAATGTGGCTCGGTGCGCGGTCCAGGGAACGGGAACCCGGGGAGAGAGGCGGCTTGCGTTCACAGCGGAGGGATCTGCTGGACCGGCTGGCTCGCGCCCTGGGTGGACGAACGAGGAGATGGGGCCGGGGAGAGAAATAAGTAAGCCCAGACACACCCAGCCCGGCGACAAATACTTACCAACGACAATTACCGGGCCCGGGAGGGAAAGCTGGGAGCGTTGAAATGTCGCCGCGTCTGGGCCCCCCCGGCCGCCGCACGTCACCCGCCCGGTCAGACGCGTACGGCACGGGCTGGGCAACGCACAGAGGTGTGTCCTGACAGGCGGGGAGGCCCGTTGTGCCCCTGGGGCCATCCCGCCCACCTGCTCACGCTGGGCACCACCATGCTCATGGCATGAAACGCGCTGCTCACCCTGTCCACCGATGAACACACCTGCTCACCTGCCTCCACTGCCGCCTGCGCCGCCGCCGCTGCCGCCGCCTCCGCTGCCGCAGCCATCTACTCGGAGACGCGTCTTCCGGAGACGGTGCTGAGCGTGTCCCTGGACAACCACATCCGGGCCATGGCGGTGGGCCCCGGGGGCGAGACGCTGCTGTGCGCCACCGGTGAGCGCCCACCCACCGAATGCGCGACAACCAACCCGGGCACAGGCAGGCGTGTCGTGGTATCGCTGGTGGGGCCACACACGCTTGCCCATGGTCATGACACTGGGAGGCGCACGAGCGAGGGGTGGGCAGCGCCGCGCGTCGGGGGTCCAGCCCTTTGCAGGCGCCAGCACGGCCTCCTCGCGGCCGGGGGGACAAGCGCTTGTCGGACGGCGGGGCAAGCCGTCCGCGGGAGCCCTAGTGCAGCTGGGCAGCTCTAGCGGGGCGTGCCTGGACCGAGGGGCGGCCACCCCCCTGAGTTGTTCTAGGTGTGCCCGGGTTGGTTCTTCGGGTTTATTGTTTTTCGATTTAACCCCCTTGAAACACCGCCGTCCTGACTTTGCATGTTCGGTCCACGATGCCGTCTAGGGTGTTAGGCTCCGCCCCGCCCCGACCCGACCCGACCCGCCGCCGCACCTCTCAAGTACCTTCCTGACAATGCACTGTCCCGTCCCGCTCCCCGCGTGCCGCAGCTGGCGGAGGACCCACCTACCTCTTCAACCTTGCCTACGCGAGGGTGAGGTCAGGCCCCTGCCCCTGCCCCGCGTGATGGGTCGCGGTGCGACGTTGCGGGGATGTTTCCGCGGCGGGCAAGCGAGTGCGGGGAACTAGGGACATGGCCGGGGCTATACCGGGGGTAGGGCGCGGTGCGACCCTCTGTCGGATGTGTCCTGCCCGGTCGCTCACGTCTCGTCCGGCCGTCCATCCATCCACCAGCGGGTGTGGTGGTTGGATTTCGGTGGCGGCTGCTACAACAGGTCAACACGTCCCCCCAGGCGGGGACCAACACCACCAGCGGGGTTGCCGAAGAGACCCGCTAACCACCTCGGTCGGCCCCAGTGTCGTAGCCCGCGGCTGCGTGACGGGGATGCCGGGCGGCGCCGGGACGGGGCGTCGCCTGGCGCCGGTTTTGCGGTCTTGGGGGACACGTGAGGGGGGCCCCCACGCGCCCCGGCCGAGGTAGGCGACTGCCGCTTGTCGGTCGCGCCTGCTGACCCCGCGGCTGGTGCGCCTGCCGCGACCCCCTCTGGGTCCCCGCAGACGCTGGCGCTCTCCCCCGAGCCGAGTAACGACCTGTGGGAGGTGCTGCTGCCGGGCTGCCACGAGCAGGTGAGCGCGTCTCCGGGGCGGGCGGCGGTGCAGCTGAGTGGGGCCCAGTGCGGCCGAGTGCGGCCGGACCTTGACCCCCGTGCTGCGTTCATCCCTTTTCCTTATGTCCAAACCCGGCCATGTGTCCGTGCCCGCGCCGGCGCACATCGCCTGCGGTGCGCCACCATCCTCCCCCTCCCCTACCCTGCGGTGCGCCGCCCTTTGATATCAATTTCCGATGTCCTCCCTCTCCCCGTCCCCCGTCCCCTTGCAGGGCATCATCTCCGCGTCCCTGGCATACAAGCGCGACTTCCTGGCCACCGCCTCCAAGGACCTGACCGTGCGGGTGTGGCAGACCTCACCGCTGCGTCTCGTGCTCACCCACACCTGCCACCACTCGCCGCTGGCGCTCTCCATCGACCCGTACGGCAGGGAGTTGGTGGTTGCCTACGTGGACGGTGTACGGTGCTACTCGGTGGTGGAGGGCCTGCTGGTGGAGGGCGAGGAGCTGTACCACGAGTTTGGGCCGGCGGCGGCGGGACCCGGCGGCGGCGCCGCCGCCAACGCCGCCGCGGCAGCGGCGGTCGGCGGCGCAGCCGCCGCCAACGCCGCCGCAGGCCGGCGCCGCGGCGCCGCCACCGACGGCAAGTCCTCCCTGGACCACTGCTCGCTGGTGCGGTACTCCCCCACGGGGGCGCTGATCGCGGTGGCGGCGGGTCCGGGCAGCCGTCACGTGTACATCTTCTCCACGCTGACGAAGCGGCAGCTGGCGGTGCTGGCGGGGCACTACGAGGGGGTGCTGGATGTGGCCTGGAGTGACGACGGCGCGTACCTGGCCACCAGCAGCGAGGGGGCCGTGTTCACGTGGGCCATGGACGGCTTCTGCAAAGTGCAGGTGTGTAAACTGAACCGCGAGGAGCGAAGCCAGGTGTGCAGGTGTGTGGGCGGGCGAGCGGGCAACAGAGTCCCCGGGGCCGGGGACCGGGCGGCGACCGCGATGGCGGCAACGGCGGCAGCCGACGCTGAGGTGTACTGGGCGACAGGTTGTTTTGCGGGTAGTACGGGTGGAGTTTGTTCGGTGCCTTGGATTCGCGAAGCCGCGGCCAAGTCCGACCAAACCGCCGAGACCCGGCCTGTACCCCCGCTTAACCGTCAACCGCCAACCATAAACCGCAGGAGAACACCTCGAAGCTGTACCTCAACGACGCCATCGTGTGCACTCCGGAGTTCCGGACCCTGGTGGTGGGGGACACGACGCAGGTGGGCGGCGTGGAAGGGAGGGTAGGGGACGGGCGCGTGAGGGAATGATGGCTGCAACTGATCCCCTTGTCCCTTGTCCCTGGGGATATCGAACATTTGTCCGTCGGGCTGTCGCTGGCTCTCGTGGCCCGCAGCCTGTCACCCTGCCGCCCTGTCGCCCTGCCGCGTCGTCACGGCGCGGCGACACTCGGGCGGAGGGGTGGAGCACGTCTTGCTCTGTCCGCTCTGATCAACTACTCATCCAACAGCCCCCTGTTCCCCACTGCTCTCCCCCCAACCACGTACCACAACCCACATACCACACCATATACTACTACAACCTACAACCTACAACCCACAACCCACAACCCACAACCCACAACCCACAACCCACATGGCCCTACCCCACCAGGGACTCCGAGTGATGGAGACCAACCGAACCACGGGTCAGTCAGGACCCAACGGTGCCCCCGAGCTCGAACCACCCGACGCGCCGCCGGACGGCGGCGGGGGCGGCGGCGGCGGGGCCGGCGGCGGCGGCGGGGGCGGCGGCGGCGGGGGTGCCGGTGCGGCGGCCGCGCTGCTGGCCTCCCCCGGCAAGTATCCCTCGGGCACCGGCGTCAGTGGCGGCGGCGGCGGTGGGGGTAGTCCGGGGGCGGACGCGTTCCGGGTCCCGGGCAGGGCATCGCTGGTGCCGATCGGGGCGGAGCCGGGCGGCCCGGCAGCCACGAGCCATCGCGGCGGCAAGGTAAGGCGGCGGATGGGGAGGGGGGCTGCCAATGGGCGTCATCATCGCGCGTTTCAGGGGCTGTCACGGACTTGATGGGCGGCGTTTCGATGGGGGGAGGGTGCGGTTCGTTAGCGTTCGGTTGGCAGTCCGTTGGCGGTTACCATGGCAGTCCGTCGGCGGTTCGTTGGCGGGGCGGTGCGGGGCTGTCAGCAGCCGACTCCGGTCCCCGGGGTAACCGATTCCCCAGAACTACAACCACCAGAATCGCAACCACCAAAATCACATCCTCCACCATCAGTGCGGAGCCGCGTCCCATCAGTGGGAAATTGCGCCAGCCCGGACTGCCCGGCATCCCAGGCCGGTGGGATTCCCATGTGCACGGCTCCCAGCAACACAGCATGGGACGTCTCCCATGTCCTCCACCCCGCCCTCCACCCCGCCCTCCACCCGGCCCTCCACCCGGCCCTCCACCCCGCCGTCCCCGCCGCCTGCCCTCCTCTTTCACATCCGCCTCCCCGCCCTCCTCCCTCTTCTCTCCCCGCCCTCCTGCCAGGGGTTGAGGATGCAGTCCTCGGTCCGCACTCCAGGGGAGGCCATGAGCGGCGGCGGCGGCGGCGGGGCCGGCCCGCTTGCGGTTTCGGAGCTCAAGGTCCGCGCCAGCTTCAGCAGCATCATGCAGCCCGCGCGCGGCTGCCTCACCATCGCGCGCTGCGGCGCCACGCCGCTGCTGGGCCCCGGCTACGCGGTGGTGCTGGGCAACGGGATACTGGGCCGGCTGCGGCTGTGCCCGCTGCGGCCCCGGTCCAACGAGGACGTGGAGGAGTACTTCATGCACGCCGCGGATGTGACGCAGGTGCAGTTGGAGGGTTGGAGGGGCCGTTGACGGTTACCTGGACGACATGTGGCGTGGGGGGCTGAGCATGACGGGCTCGTAACAATAACGTGTGGCGGTGCGAAGCCCGGCCTCCGTAACTCTGGGGGGCGCCTGTTTTGTTTCGTCCTAGTTCGACGGCGGTGTCAGCCAACCGGACCAGTACTACGCAATCGGTGATTGTTTCGCGATTTCGCTGTCTTTATTGACAAAAAGGGGGGCCTGTTCCCCCTTCTGTCGACCTCCTTCTGTGGCCCTGCCCCACCCGCTGGCCCCTTCCGTCTGTGTGTCACTGCCCACCTGCCCACATGCCCACATGCAGGTGATAGCCCACCGGGACGGCCGGCTGGTCTTCACCACCGACGCTAGCGGCTGCTGGATGCTGCATGTGCTCATGCCGCCCGGCATACCCGCCTCCTGGGGCTCCACCGTCGCCGTCGCGGCAGGCAGCGGCGGCGCCGCCTCGCCCGCCACCGCCGCCAGCCCCATGCCCGGCGTCGTACCCTCCACGGGGCCGCTCTCCCCCGCCCGCTCTGCCAGCCCCGGCCGCATCTCTACAGCGGGGGGCCCGGGCCCGATGGCGCTGCGGTCGGGGTCCGGCGTGACGCTGGCGGCGCAGATTGGGAACCACATGGAACGTACGGCAGCGGCGCAGCGGCTGCTGCAGGTGATCCTGGCGCAGGGCGCTGCGGCGGGGGCCAAGCCGACGGTGGCGGCAGCCGCCGCCGCCGCGGCGGCGGCGGCGGCGGACACCAGTACGGGCGGCGGCGCGGCGGCGGCGGCGGCGCAGCTGATTGTCAGCGTGCGAGCGCTGGACCTTCAGAACCTGAAGGTGCGAATCTGGATCGATGTGGGTTTCGATTTCTGGTTGGTCGCGGCTTCATGGATTCCCCTTGGCCTTATCATGGGCCTCATGGAACGTGGGAGAAGGTTGGCAAAGAAACGTGGGGGGTTTGTGCCCTGGGGTTGAGGGGAGGGAAGCGGACCTGTTCCGCCTTTGTGAGCTTGCATGCCGCCGGCGCCAAACGACCAAACGGCCGCCCTCCGTCCTCCCTCGGCGGCTCTCGGTCGGGGAATATTCGGGGCATCATCTCCAACGGCGCGATCTGTATACGACCCAACACCCGCAACGCTCCCCGGCCCCCCAACCCAACCCACACGACCCCCAGCCCAGACCCTGTCCGCGCGGGCGGCCCCCCCCTTTGACCCCCAGTCCCGGTTCCCCACCTCAAATCCTGGCCATGTGTCAGTTAAACCAACTCGCATCATTAACTACTCCCATCATTCATTACTCCCATCATTCATTACTCCAACCCAACACAAGCCAAACCCAACTGAACCCCAAACTCATCTCTGTGTCCCCCCCTCCCCCCCTGGAGCTGCCCCTCAGGAGAGCCAGCGGGAGCTCCGAGACCGCCTGGCGAAGGCCGCCACGGAGGCAGAGTACAAGATGTACGAACGGGAGCAGGTGCGGCGGGGATGTGTACGGCGATGGCGGCACCCCTGGGAACCAGCCAGCCGTCGTGTGCTTGTTTGTTCCACACCGTGTGGTGCGCATTTTCAGACCATGTGCCTCCCCGTGTGGTGCAGTACATGTACGGCACCCCCGCTGTCGGTACGACTGCGTGTGCGGACGGACGATTGACGATGCGATGTCGTGGCGGGCCTCCCTGCCTCCTGCCCTCCTGCCCCTGCCTCCTGCCCTCCTGCCCCTGCCTCCTGCCCTCCTGCCCCTGCCTCCTGCCCTCCTGCCCCTGCCTCCTGCCCTCCTGCCCCTGCCTCCTGAACTCCTGCCCCTGCCTCCCGCCTGCTGACCTCCCTGTGTTGCCCGGCGGTGGTGTCCCTGCTGCCCCAGAACGTCCGCCGCGAGTTCGAGGGCGAGGTGTCCCGCCTGCGCCACGAGGTGGAGGTGCTGCGGGCTGACCTCGAGTACACTCGGACGACGGCCAGCGACGAGTCCAACGCGGCGCAGCGGCTCAAGGTGGGCGCCATGACCGGGCTGGGGTTGGGGGTTGGGGTGTTCCGGGGCTGGGGTTTGGTTTTGAAGTGGGCGCAGGGGTGGCGGTGATGTACAATGCCTCGGGGTACACATGGGCGGCATATCGGTGCTGTGCGGTGTGGCCAGGAATGCACAGAAGGGTCGGACGGCAAACCCAACCCCGGGTCGGTTGTTGGTTGGGCCGGATTCCTGGTTGGCCCCGGGTTCCGGAGCCAACCACGAACCCTGGGCCAACCAACGACCGACCCGCCATATCTCCTCGCGCGCGCACGCGCCGTGCCCCACGGCCCTGGGTTCCGGAGCCGCGTGCCCCGTGGCCCTGGGTTTCGGAGCCGCGGGACACGCGCGTGCTCCGCGAGCAGAATTGGGGTTTGACTATGCGCCAGGGGCCGCCGCCGGTTGTGCCGTGTCGTGTTTTGGCCGTGTTTGTGCCGACGTTGGCACCGCGTTCCGGTCGTGTTGTGAGACTGGCCTTTGCTTGCTATAGCCTGCTGGCCCCTGCTGGGCTGCGGTGTCCCTGCGGGCCTTCATCCGCCACCCCTCGACCATTCTGTTGCGCCTCGCTCCCTCCCTCTCTCCCTCCCTACCCCCCTCTCTCCCTCCCTCCCTCCCTCTCTCCCTCCCTACTCCCCTCTCTCCCTCCCTCCCTCCCTCCCTCCCTCCCTCCCTCCCTCCCTCCCTCCCTCCCTCCCTCCCTCCCTCCTCCCTCCCTCCCTCCCTCCCTCCCTCCCTCCCTCCCTCCCTCCCTCCCTCCCTCCCCCCCCCTCCCTCCCTCCCTCCTCCCTCCCTCCCTCCCTCCCTCCCTCCCTCCCTCCCCCCCCTCCCTCCCTCCCTCCCTCCCTCCCTCCCTCCCTCCCTCCCTCCCTCCCTCCCTCCCTCCCTCCCTCCCTCCCTCCCTCCCTCCCTCCCTCCCTCCCTCCCCCCCCCCCCCCCCCTCCCTCCCTCCCTCCCTCCCTCCCTCCCTCCCTCCCTCCCTCCCGACTTGACCCCCACCCCGCGTTCTCGCGGCACCCCACCACCCCGAATAACCCCTCACCCTCTGGCCCTGGCAGGCAGCGATGACCCGCGACTTTGAGCGGGCGCTGCGCGAGCAGCAAGACATGTTCGAGAAGAAGTGAGTCTCGAACCATAGCTCCGTTCATTAGGTGCGGGACACCAACGGGGGCGGCAGGAAGGGCCGCGCGAGAGGACCCGCTCCGGATGGCAGTGGGCGGCTGTTTGGCCTTTGCTCCATCCGGTTCTACACCCCCGCCCCATCCTCCGGTTTTACTCCCTCCCTCCCTTGCTCCTTCCGTCCCTGCCCCACAGGCTGGCTGCGGAGATCTCTCGCACCGACGCCGCGGAGCGCGAGATGCAGCGGCTGCGCGCCAAGTTTGGCCGCAAGCTGTGGCAGCTGGACGAGCAGCAGGGCGCGATCGTGCGCGACGCGGCGGAGAAGCAGTCGGCGCTCGAGCAGGAGATAGAGACCACCAAACAGGACGCGCAGAAGGGTGCGGCTGACCCGGATTGCGAGGGCGACGGGGCCCTCAGGGTGTACGTGTCTGCACGTGTGTGTATGTGTGTCTGTATGTGTGTCTGTATGCGTCGGTGCGTAAAAGAGAACCGAACCGAGCTGTGAGATGAGGATGTGCCCCTCTCCGCCGTCCGCAGCCATCGCCGCGGCGCACATCCAGACGGAGCAGGAGCTGCGGATCGACGGCGAGCTGAACGAGGAGGAGCTGCAGCGGGCCGCGGACGCGGCGCAGAAGCAGGTGACCCGCGGGTCGCCGCCCACGTGTCAATGCGAGGCGTGACCCTGCCGGGTGAAATGTACTGGACTGGGACTGGGACTGGGCTGCGGCACGTGGATGCCTCCGCGGCACTGCCCGTCCGGGAGCTCAGGGTCCGGAGCTGCACCCCACGCTCCTCGCAGCTGTCCTCTCCACCCGCCCGCCCGCCTGCCCACCCGCCCTGCTGGTGACCCCACCGGGCCTGACCCGACCCGACCGGACCCCTCCGCCGCCTCGCCCCGCTGCCCCGGCTCCCCCGTTCCCTTCCCTTTGCCCTCCAGCTTGAGGAGAAGGACGAGGCCTACCTGAAGCTGCTGGGCAAGCACACGCTGCAGTCGGGCCTCAACGCCAAGACCACCCAGGAGAACGAGCGGCTGCGCGCGGAGGCGGAGAGCCTGCGCAAGGAGAACACCCGGCTGGCGGAGCAGGTGGGGTTGAGGAGGCCCAGGGACGGCCGGGGGCTAGAAGGGGCTAGGAGGGGCGCCGCTGGAAAGAGGCGCCGTCCTGTTGAACGCACCTGCCCAGGCACCTGCCGGGCTGGCTCGGCGAGGTGTGTGTTGGCAAATGGTATACGTCGGGCGGGCTTGCCTGCTGAACACTCTTTGCCCCTACCTCTGCCACTGCTGCTGCACCCGTCCCCGCTGCCTCTGCTCCAACCCTCCCCACCGCTCCTAAACCCGCTTTTGTCAGACAGCCAAAGACAGCGAAACCGCAAAAGAGCACCAGACCGACGATTCCCCCGCCCTATCCCCCCCTTCCCCAGGTGATGGCTCTGAGCGAGGAGCTGGAGGCGATGCAGAACGCCTGGGCGGACCGGGACGCCCGTCAGCGGCACCAGGACGCGGAGATGAAGGACATGGCCTTCCAGTGGCAGCAGAGCCAGCTCTTCTCCACGCTGGCCACCACGCGGATCAAGGAGCTCAACGACGAGCTGGAGCCCATCAAGGCCTCGCGCACTGAGGCGCTGGCGCACGTGGCACAGGTGAGAGGGTGGGTGGGAGGCGTGGGTGTGAGGGATGGTGGACGAGGGTACGGCATGGATGGGTGGGAGGGTGGACAGGGGTACGGCATGGATGGGTGGGAGGGTGGACAGGGCTCTACGGTATCTGTGTGTTTGTGGCGCCTCCTTGGCACGCGGCGGCGACTGGTCCAGGAGGAGGGGGAAGGAAGAGGAAGCGCGTGGAAGTGAGGAGGTGGGGCCGCATGCCTGCGGTTTCCGGACACCTCGGGACGTACCTTTATTGGATTGGCCCCTCCCTGACGCCTCGGCGCACCCCGTCCCGCGGCCCACCCCGAGGGGTCCGTTCTCTGCTCACTTTTTTTGCGCGTTGACACCCCCCCCCCCCCCGCCGCGGCCTGTGTCCTGTCCGGCCCCGTGCGGCCTTGCGGGACGACCGCTTTAGATGGAGTCGGTGGCGCAACGGCAGCTGGAGCGGCAGGCCAAGGTGGTTTCGGAGAACTCCTCGCTGCAGGCGCGGCTGGATGGCGCCTACGAGGAGCTGAAGAAGGCAAGAAGGGCGGGAAGGAGGGAGGGGGAGAGAGAGAGCGAGGGTGGAGAGAGGGAGGGGGGAGAGGAGGAAGGTAGGGAGGGTTGTTGCAGGGCGCAGACGGGCTTTCTCTGCGTTGAACGGTGCGGCAGCGCGTGTGAGGCCACCCGGCACCCTCGCACTTCAATGCAGGAGGGGGTTGTGTGGGGGTCTGAGGGCGGCAGGGGGAGGCTGGGAGGAGCCTTTGGAGGATTAAATCGTGACACCGTGCTGGCAACGCGAGCTTCATGCATGCAGCGTGCAGGTTCACCGCCCACGCGGCCGCTGACCCTCCCTTAGTTCCTACTACCCACGCTGCCCCGTCGCTTGCGCGCTTGTGTCACAGCCGGCACCCAGCCCAGCCAATGCGTTGAGGAGCCTGGTTTGCCTACACGTAGTCCGACCCTCGTATTCTATTCGCTTCATGCCCCTCCCCTGTCCCCTTCCTCCCATTCGACTCCATTTGATTCCATCGCCTCCCGCCGTGCCGCAGGTCAAGGGCGAGATGTTGGAGCGCGAGGCGTACTTCAAGAACTTCACCACTCAGCTGTTCCGAACCATCCAGGATGTGCCGCACCAGCACTGGCCCAAGCTCTTCGGCCGCCTCATAGACGACTACCACAAGGTACGACGGCGTCGCCTGTCTTGTTGGTTTTGGTTGTGGTCTTACTTTGGGGGGTTTTATTCAGGCTGGCGGGTTGTACCGGTAGTACGGAAGTGACGGTCGCCTTGCCGTATGTGTGTCCTGTTCGTCTGATGTTCTTCCCCGCACGGGATGACGGGGTGGGGGGTGGGGGGGTGGGGGGGTGCTGCCGCTGCCGGCGTCGCTGCCAGCGGTACATCACTGCGGTATTGCTACTGCTGCCACTGGCACTGCTACTGCTGCTGTCACTCGTGTTGCTCGTGAGCAACCACTGCTACTCTACTGCCATCGCTACTGCCACTGCTAATGCTATCATGGCAACTGCCACTGCTACTGCCACCGCCACTGCACAGGGACGCGACAAGGCCTCCTGGACGCGGTACCTCACCCCCGATCACGGGGCAAACGCGCACCCGCCGCCCGAGGAATCCTCCAGGGTGAGGAGGCCCGCAAACACACACACACACACACATCCCGGCTGGTTCCTCGCCAAACACACACACACACACACACACCCCTCGGCTGCCTGGTTGCTGTTTTCATGTTTTCCAATTCGCAGGTTACTATGGTAGGTGTATTGGTCCTTGGTTTGGGTCGGGCGGGCTTCATTTCTAAACACACACCGGCTGTTTCCTCGCTGTACACACACCCAGGCAGTCGGGGTTGCTTTGCTGTACACACATTCCAGGCTGTCGGGACGGGAGTTAATTCGCCGCCGCCACGACAGCTGCGCAGCCAGGCTCCTCCACGCTCCACCCCTCCATGTGACCCGTGACGTCATCGCACCCACCAGTCTGTGTGAACGCGCGGTGGCCGCGGGGAGACGGACTGTCCTACTCAGCGCCTCCTGCCCGTTAGGTCCGCGCTGTCGCGTTGGTTTTGTTCGTTGGCGGTTGGTTCGTTACTGGTTTTGACCCTCGCTCGCTCGCTGACTGTCGCCGGGCGGCTGCGGCGCACATCTTTATTACTGCTGAACGTGGGTCTTAATTGTGTAACCTTTACAAGGTGGAGGTCCCACGGGTCTCTGCGGGAGAGTCATGTCTCTTATGTCGCATGGGGGAGGGGAGGGGCCGTGTCTCTCACCGACCCGTCGGTCACTCGGCCCCCGCCCTGTCACGCCGCGCGCGCGTTTCCGTGCATCCCACCCTTTCATCCCACCCCGTCCCATGCTCTTGGACCCGAAGCGCCGCGCCCCGCGGCCGCGCTGCGCCCTGCGCCCGCGCCGCTCTGCTCCCGCAGGCCAGCAGCGGCGCCGCCGCCACCACCGCCGCCGAGTACAACGAGAAGATCGCTGAGCTGCACGCGCAGCTGATGCACACGGAGCGCATGCTGGCGCTGCTGACGGAGACCAAGGACAAGGCGGACCAGACGCGGAGGGCGGTGGTGTCCAAGCTCATGAACGACAACCTCATGGTCAGGGAGGGGCGGTCGGGGAGGGGCGGTCAGGGAGGGGCGGGATGCGAGGGGCGGGATGCGAGGGGCGGTCAGGGAGGGGCGGGATGCGAGGGGCGGGATGCGAGGGGGGAGATCACGCGAGAGGCGCCTGGATGCAGGGCGCCGGGTCCAGGGAGGTCCTGGCGATTCGGGCTGAGAGATGGGGTGGAGAGCCCCCCTGCGCGCAAGCAAACAGCCGTCGGGGGACCTCCGGCCTCGCCGCCCGCAGACGACCCCGGTAGGGAAGGGCGGGGGGGCGGCAGCACCACCACGTCATGGTACGGCAGATCTGCTGCTTGTACGACGAGCAGCCGCCCGCTCCCGCCATCGGTCGCCAGCAACCCGATACCGTGATCGTACCCGTCGTGCCATGGCTGCCGCAGGCCGTTCAAGAACTGAACGACGTCAAACGCGACCTGAAGGCCGCTCGGGAGCTGGCGGAGAAGCGGGCCATCGAGTTGGCGGACCTGCGGATGAGCTTGGCGGTGTCGGGGGCGGTGCCGTCGCAGATCGCCAGCCAAGCGTCGGGGGCCGGGCTGCCGCCGGCGCCCAGCTCCGGCAGCGTCGGCAGCGCCGGCGGTGGCGGCGGCGAGGGCTACCCCCAGGGACACGCCGGGCGAGCCATGGCGCGGCTGCCGTCGCGCTTCAGCGACCCGGCCAAGAACTCGGCAGGCGCGGGCGCGCGCGGAGATGGTGGCGGCGGCGGAGCCGCCGCCGCCGCCGCCGCTGCGACGAATGGCGGCGGCGGTGGCGGCGGCCTGCCGCACTTCAACTCCATTCCGGAGAACTCGGTGCCTCAGCCGGCGATGGTGGTGACGGGCGACATGCCGCAGGGCGGCTGGTGGCTGGGCGACAACAGCCCCTTCGAGCTGCCTTCCTCCCTGGACTACATCGCCTCGTCCTCGCTGCGGCAGCGCGCCGTCAACACGAGCTACGACGGCGGCGGAGGCGGTAACGGCCTGCCGGAGCGGCCGGGCACCGGTCTGCTGGGCCGGCGGCCCGCCACCAGCGCCAGCAGCGGCACTGCCGGGGGCGGCAGCGGGCGCTCGTTCGGACAGGCGGCGGCGCGCAGCGGCATGACGCCGCCGACGCCCCACGCGTTGCTGCCGGGGCGGCGGCCCGACACGTCCACCTCCGGCAGCCTGGTCGCGGCGGCTGTCTCGGGCGCCGCGTTGCAAGCCTACAAGATGCAGCACCAGCAACAGCAACAGCAACAGCAAGCCGCTCAGCACCAGACGCAGCAGCAGCAGCAGGCGCAGCAACAGGAGGAACGGCCCGCGGGAAACGGCCCATCGGACGGCGTCGGCGCTGCTGCCGGCGCCGCTGCTGCTGCTGCCGCCGCCGCCGCCGGCGGCGGCGGCGGCAGCACCCCGCCGCTGCCGCTGCCGCGGTCGCTGTCGCCGCCGCATGCGGCGGCGCCGCACCGGCCCGACGGCCCGCAGCCGCGCGCCACCTCCGCCGGGCCCACGCACAGCTCATCAATCGCGGCTGGCCCCGCCAACGGCCTTCACAGCGGCCAACCGCACAACGGTCGCGTGCGCGTGCGGAGCACCTCCGCGGTACCGACGCTGTCGCTGGGCGCGTCGGGGCAGTACGGCACCGGCAACCTGCTGCCGCCCGGCGTCACGATGCCGTTCTTGCAGGGCCAGGTGCGGCCCAGCACGACCAGCAAGGTGACCACCATGGGTGCGGGGTTTCGGAGCTTCGTGCCCACGCAGGGCAGCAACTCGGGCGGGGCGCGGGGCGGCGGCGGCGGCGGCGGCGGTGGCGGGCGCTAGCGCAGCTGGGGTGGGAGCCAGCAGCACGAGGGGCGGTTCCCTGCTGTTGTTTGCCGGGAGTCCTGGGCTTGGGGGAAGGGGGCCCCGGGGTTCTGGACGACGGGTGTGGGTCCCGTGTGGTTGCGGGCAGAGGTTGGGGATGGACGGGGCGGGGGCAAGTCGGCAGCGGGTGGGATCAGGGACGGTCGGGTGCGTCCTAGGCGCCAGCGAGGTGGGTGGCCAAGACCGCTGGCCCCTGCTTGAGCAATCCGTGACTGTTGGATGGGGTTGCTTGTTGCCGGCTGGCTGCGTCCGGTGTGCTGGGCTGTGCTGTGCGATCTGGGATATGGGATACGGACGACCTGCGGGATCCCGGATGTGGGGGGCCTGTGCGCTTACACTTTGATTTCCTGGGGCCGGGGGCGGTTCGCTTACACTGTGATTTCCTTGAGACCCTGTCCCGAAGTCGACGAGGTGCGGGGAGAGGACGACGCCTTCCGGGGTGGGTTTGCTGTCCACGGAATGCTGTAACCGTACGACATGCCGTACCGACACCGACACCAACACCCGCGACAACCTCGGGCGACGCCACGCCACTGCGCGCCCGCGGAACTTCTTGAGGAGCTCGGACCCCCGCGCGAACTGCTGACCAACTGACATACTATTTACCGACATACGGTACATATACTCGCACACAAGCGTGTGCTTGACTCGATTACCAACTCTTTGATGCTCCGGGGCGTTCCGGGAGCCGCTACTGGCTGCCAAACGGCTTTGCGGCCTGCCTCCATGCACGCCGGCTTGTGGGCGGTGTGTGAGCGGTGTTGCCGCAGGGCGCCTTCTCTCCCCGCCCCTCCCCGCCCCGCCCCGCACACCGGCACCCGCGCCATGCAGTTCGATCGCGCTGCGGGGCGATGCCGTACGCCGTTAGTGCACCAAGCGGGTGCAGGATATACTGTTGTCGGGGCTGTTTCGCGAAGCTCGGACAGGACCAGAGATTTTCTTGACGCGAGCCGCTGGATGGCGAGGGGAGCTGAGCCGCATTCTGGTATGTGGTGGTTCGGGCTCTCTGGCTTAGGCCGTGGTAGACGTGATAAACATAATGCTCGTACAGTGCTGTATTACAGCTGGGGGATTGCGGCGGCGGCGGCGGCGGCCTGCTGTGCCGCCGATGGATTGGCAGCAGCACCACAGGTCGCCATGCACTGGATGGGTAACCCATCATGGGTTGCTGGTGCCTTGCCGAGTGGCCCTCTCTTGGAAGCCCAACCGCTCGCCGCCAGGTCTGCTGGGAGGGAGGGTGCTGCGGCCCGCGCGACAAGGCGGTGTGGGGGGGCGCAGGTTGGAACGGAGACTCTAGGAGACGAGCCCCGATCGAGGAGGGACGAAACCGGGTGTGTGTGCGTGTGTGTGTGCTTCTTTCTCTCGCGACCTCACATTTTGAGCTTCACATGCACATACGCACACACGCACGCACCGCGCCTGACGTTTTCTTGTCTTGCGCTGGCTGACTACAGACTCATGCGGCCCGGCGGATGGGCGGGTTGGGCTGCGGGTTGGGGGGTGAGGAAGCGGTGGAGGTACGGTGTACGGCGAGCATTGCAACGCTCGATGACCAGTCCGCGTCTCTCTTCCTGCTGTCCCTGAAAAACATCTGCCGTACGCACCTGCACCTTGTCCCCAACCCCCGGTGGCGATCTGCGCTGCCGGTCCATTACCGTATTCAGGCGCACCTGCGCAGTACCCACCCACCGTACCCCGCTGCGCGCCGTCTTACGGTGCACTGCGTCGAAGATGGCTCTTGATGGACATGGGCTAGGCGGGTGAAGGTGTGGCTCTGAACGCCCTCCAATCCTCCGTCGCCCTCTTTCCCATCGACTCGCGATGAGCCGACGACATGCTCTGTGTAGCCTCAGTCACCCTTGACCGCCCCCAGCACCCACCCCCCGGGCCGCAAGGCAGCGCTCCACGTCCGGGATCCGTCTCCTCGCTCGGGATCCCGCACTCACTCCCGCATTCCTCCACCCACACTTATATTTGCCCTTGGTTGATCCCGTTGGGGTCCGCTGTAACGTTCATTCATTCGTATGGTTGGTGGCAGGCCATGAGGACGCCCCTTGGGCAGGGTAGGGCAGGGCGTGACCGCAGTTCATGGCGAGCGATGTGCCAGCGGACTGGGCGTCGTTGACGCGGCACTGGGGGAGGCGGGGGCCCGGGCTTCGTGCGCTGTCCGCCTGCCTGCGTTGCGTCGCGACTTTGTTACGGTGCAGGGGGCGGGGTGTGTACGGCATTTGCGGTGGGATGCAATGACCAGTGAGACCCGAGTGCGCCGCGCGAACTCCGTCATGACCCAAACTCGTCATCACATTAACGAAGGAAACTTGTTTGTGTCACAGGCATCCCGCTGCATTATATGCGCCGTAAGGCGCAACGGAAGAGTCTGGTTCGAGTTTTCCTGCTGCCACAAAGTAATGCATGCGTATGCGTACATCAGAAAGGAATGCGTTATGCCAGCCACACAGTAAATGTACACACGCTCCTCCGCTCACACTTGGCCGCCTTCCATTCTGGATGCACAGAACGGGGAACACCTAGAGCCCCTGCGAACTGGGTTGAACCCGTACACAGCGGCGGAACCCTCGGCACCAGCGGCGAGCCCTCCTTGCCGATCACTCTTTCAGTCCCTCCACGCTCCTCCACACCACTTGGGCCGCTCACGCCGCGCGCGTGCTCGTGCACCACATAATCTTGCCATACGACGACTTGATCATGACGGTCAGGGGTTTGCCAGCCGGCGCAGCTGCAGCTGCCGCAGCGGCGGCCATGGCCGCGGCGTGCGCCGCGGCGTCCTGAGCCCAGCGCAGCTGCAGCTCCAGGGGGCCGTTCCAGTGGCCGCTGAAGGCCTGCTCCGTCTGCAAATCGAACTGGACAGAGGTCACCTGGACCCCGCGCAGCGCCAGGCTGCCGCCGCAGGTGGTGATGCCGAAGCGCGCCGCGAAGTCGTCCGCGGCCACCTGTGACCCGTCCACCAGGATGTTGACGTCGTTGCAGAAGCGGAGGTCCGCCAGCAGGGACTCCCACGGGTCGTCCAGGTCGCTGCACAGACTCAGCTGCAGTGCGCCCGGGTGGAAATGGGGCAGGTAGTGCCGGCACACCAGCGCGCGCTCCAGTTTTTGGAGGCGGCGCTTCTGATCCTCCTTTCGGCGCTTCTCAACCAGCTCCGGGTCCTCCTGCGGGTCCTCCAGCTGGTGGTCATCTTGCTGATAGTACGCCATCCGCGTCGTGGGTCGCACCGATATCGATGTGGGCTCGGATGAATTAGCCTACAAACAAGAAGAGTATCGCACACCTTGGGTTGCTGATACCGATTGGCGTTGGCCCGGGCGAGACCGGGACTGCCGTTGTTCCGTGAAGAAAGCAGGACAACGGCACAACACCGTGTGACTGGTGATGCGACGCGCTCCACTGCAAATTATGGTGACACTGAAGTGACAACAGCGTACGTGGGTCCCAACACCGCTGTATTTGTCTACCCCGTTCCGAACTGACCTTGTTCCGATGCCTCTTTAAGTAACTAGCGAAAAATCACACACGGTTATCACAAAAATCAGGACACTGTTGCCTATTTGATGCATTCGGCACAATGATTTTTGTCGTAAGGAAACTGATGTAATGCGAAGTGAGATTCGAGGTCAAGGTCACACATTCATGTCATCCGGTACAGGAACAATCTGGACTTGTCCATAGCGCAATAAACATTGAATGTCGCTTCTGACGCGCTTCACCCGAAAACGTGTACTGTATTGCGCGATTTTGGGCGCGTCGTGAATGTGTCCCACGGGACAAGTCAACGGCCGCTGGTCTTTTGTCAGGAAGACCTATACGCACCTATATTAGTTTAAAAACCGCAACGACAACGTACGAATTTCACATGACATTACGCTTGCACCTAGCTTACCGGCCCCAATCTTTCAGTTATACTGGGGACGCGCTGTGTGAACATGTGGAAGATTCCGATGAGATATGGCTTTTATTCCTCTGCTTTTCGGGTCAAAACCGAGGAGTACCTCTCCAGCACCGGGACTCGTGTGGTCGTGCTGCAATGCTGCGCAACCCCACCTCTGAACTGTCGTTGCTACTGGTACATTTGCGACTGACGGGTCGGGACTCCGACCACTTTCAACTGGTCATGTGCAGCCCAAATGAAACGGACATCTATCTGGTGGCCATGCAGCCCTGTTGCAACTTCCTTTTGACGGCTGAATTCGGTACACCTTTCATATGACACGCCCCGCATGTATAGGCTGAACCGTCGGAAACAGTTTGTAGGAGGTGCAATTGCTGAAACGAAGTCATCTGCGTGACCAAGACTCGGGAGTAGGGCACGCCCTGCTTATCATTTGCGCAGGTTACACAGGTGCCTGTGCTCCCCGGCTCATGCAGGGATCCCGAGTCCCTAGTCTCTCTTCCACCCTCGCCGCCTCGTTGATCGTAGCCCGCTACATGGCTCACACCTACAGACCCGCGGTACCCGCGACCTGCGACCCCACCGCGGACAGCGGGTGCACCTTGCGGGACTGTTGGCGCGAACACGTGCACGGCTGCTGAAAACCCAGCAGTTGTGAGGACGGGCCGATGGTGGGCCGGGGCCGGACGACCTACCCACCCCTCCGTGGGACCGCCACAGCCTCCATAGCACTCAATTCCAGGGAGAGACGAACGAGGAGGCAGCAGCAGCACAAGCGTTACACCTGCAGCGGCTGCGGCCTCGCGTCCGCGCACCGAAGAAGGAGCAGCGGCAGATGCAGCTGCGGCTCCCCCTTTACGCGGAGGCGGCCTCGTACCGCTTCTTCTGCTCCTGGATAATGGTGAGGCGAATACCCTTGCCCTTGGGCAGGCTGATGAGCGGCTTGCCCTCCTTGCCGATCACGAAGATGTTCGTCAGGCGGGTGGCGAAGCGGTTGCCGGCGGCGTCCTCGATGTGCACGATCTCGAACGAGCCCTGTAGCACATAGAGCCCAACAAAGTTCGCATGCTGTCAAAACGCACACTCGGCATGGTTTGTATGCTGCCAGAAGGCAAGCCCTGCAAGGTTTGTATGCTGACAGGATGTAGGTCACGCTGTCTCAGGACCCGCTGGACTTCCGCAGGACTTCCGAACAGTGGCGTCCACCAAAAAGGCCGAAGGGCACCGGACGTGTAGACCAAGCTTGGTGAAAAACTCCTGGTAGTGCTCTAATCTTGCACGAGCTCACCCAGCTCAAGAGGTGCTGCCGTACATCGCTTCCGGTGAGACATTGCCACCGCCATACCTTTCGCAACCAACGCAACCCTCAACCCCGTACATGACCTCAATCCGGCCCATCGGTCCCCTTCGCACCTTGTGCTTCTCCTTGTGGACAATCTTGCCCACACGGCCCGAGTTGTGGCCGCCAGTCACCATCACCAGGGCGCCAATGTCGTTCTTCACGTACTCCTTAATCTTGCCGGTCTCAATGTCCAGCATCACCGTGTCGTTGGCCTGAGGTTGGCAGTAAGTTTTGAGGTCAAGCAAGCAACGGAGGTCGAGATGATACATATTAGTGTATAACCCGGCCGTCTCAGGAATGTACCACCAGGTAATACTATTTCGCACGGACTGCAGCGGCATCGGATGCCGCTGCGCTTCAGTCGCTGGCAGACCTAAACCACCGGTCAAGCATGCAGACATTGTGCCGACAGACAAATTTCGCGGAGGGCCTCCATTCAAATGAGACTTTGACAGCACCGGCCTAGGCACCTCGGTAATCCCACAACCCATATCAGTGGAAGAGCTGCAACGAGCCCGTGGTAGCTCACAAAGCGTAGCACATTAACATTACAGCAATACCAAGAGCTTGCAGGATTTCGTCACCTCTTCTTAATATTGCCAGAGCCCCTACTGTTCAGAGGAACCCCCCTCTTCCGGATTAACCGCAGAAAGGGCCTGCAAGTTGCTCGTGATCAACTTTACTAGGTGGCCTATCGCGTTGCGTTACTTCATTGGACGTTTCGCAGCCAGTTCTGAAGACGCCCTAATTAGGACGTCTCCCAGACATGACATAGATCCCGTCCATGAGAGCCCTCACTGGGGATTCGTTGATGCTTGCCATTCTCAAGGTCGGAAAGTCTTTCGTCCCTGCCGAAGTCCATAATTCTACAGCGGACTGCGCTTTCACGTCCTCCTCCCTCTTTGGACACGCGGGTCCATCTCGCTGAAAACCCTCGACGTGCTCCGCGCAGAACGTGCCCACGCAAATCACGCCCTGTGTTACGGCGCTGTCCTACGTGCCAATGAGCCAGCACGTCAGCCCAAGCGCCCAACTCCCCAGCTCCCTATTTGACAGGCTGGTCTGCGCAAGCCCGTTGCTGAGCTGCTCACCTTGACCTCCGGATCCGGGTAGCGGATGGTGCGGCCGTCGTGGGTGGCCACGTACGGCACACCGCCCTTGCCGAACGCAATCTTGCGAACCTGGATATACGGAACGGCGGGGAAGGTATTGACGAACCGAAACCGTCCGCTGTGATGCGCGGGGCATCGATGCCATCGCACGTTGATGCAATACATTTGGACGGAGCCTACAAATCCTGCTGTGCTGTCGCAAATGTCGCAAATTTGCATGAACCTGGCGAGGCTGACCGCCCAAAATAGCCTTCGGACAATCGAGTCACGCCCTTGCCCAGCGCCTAGCGCGTCCCTCTGAATAGTCAGCAGACACGCCCCGTGCAGCGAGCGATGCCCAGTCAAATTATTCCTTGTGCTGTTGCTGCTGCCTCATCCGTGCGGACGTCAGTTGCTGCTCCGGCCCCTGAGTGTGAGTACCGCTGTGCTGTGGTGGATGTGCTGCTCACCCTGCACAGCTTGTAGGCGGCCTCCTCCTTGCTGATGCGGTGGACCACGAAGCGGCCCTTGGTGTCCAGCACCAGACGGAAGTGCTCGTTGGTCTTCTCAATGCTGATCACATCCATGAAGCCGGTGGGGTAGGTGTGGTCTGTGCGGACCTTGCCGTCCACCTTCACCAGGCGCTGCATGAGGATGGACTGCACCTCCTTGCCGGTGAGGGCATACCTGCGGGTGGGTAGATGGATGGGAGTGGAAGCCCCCGCATATTGGTCAAAAGGTGCTCCTACGCAGCCAGCTCCGTCTCCACGACACAAGAAACCGCGTCGAATACGCCGAAGACAACCTGACCGGCTGCTAGTTATCTGTACGGCTGCTAGCTATCTGTCATTGACTCCAATTCTCCAGGCCACAGCCGCACTGCAAGGTGAGCGCCAGATGCCAAGCGCCTCGGCACTCCGCCCGAATCGACTAGCCAGCCGACAGACGGCGGCTTGCTGAAAAGCCTGTGTACAAGGCTCCTCCATATGCTTAATCGCCTGGCTGCTGATATTTAAAGTAGAACCTCAGGCCGCCAACCTCCCGCCGTCCGAGCCGCCGCTGCTGCTTGGGAACGTCCGCAAAGCTGATGCCGCTTACTAATTTACTTGGGCATCACCAAATCAAATAATAATTTCACATGAGCAATCAAGAAAACTTACTTCAGGCGGTTCCTGAGGATGAGCAGCAGCGGCAGGCACTCGCGTTGCTTGTGGGGACCCGCGGACGGCTTGGGAGCCTGAGATAACACAGGGCACGCCGAACATGTGCCCTCAGTCAGCTTGCTGCTCTCGCCTGACCACCGACTGCAAGTCGCTGTCCAACAGCGCCGCCGAACGGGCCTGCAGTCTACCGCCTAGTAGTTTGATGTCTAGTATGTATTCTACTAGTTCCATTCCGACTTACGAAGATGCCGCTCAGCTTGTCAAGCATCCAGTGGTAAGGGGCATTAAGCCGCTTGAGGTGCTTCTTGGGACCGCGCACCATCTTGAGTTGAGCCTCGCTGGCAGTTCAACGAGGATAAACCCACGGGGAAGAGAAAGAAGGCTGGGCCATCTGCGAGCTTTCACCCGGGTGCCAACTGCTCCAGGAGGGGTCACTAATTGGACAGTCGCTCAAATACAACTGAGACTCAGAAGTCGTGCATTAAAGCAATATATTTTCATCTCGCTGAATCTGTTTGACGTTATATCTAAGCGCTGTATGCAGGGCAAGTGTCGGAGGGCTGGTTGCGATTATTCTCGGGCTTAAGCTCAGGTAGCACATGTACATGTTTTCTGCGCACAACAGCGGAAAAAGGTGGTGGTCCCGCCCAGCGATAGGAGCGATCGCAACCCGACTGAAACACCACCTCGCTGCTCATCCGTTTAGGTAATGCTTGCATGCCTTGCATCCGTTGAACAATTCTTCCTAGATGTCTTTATGCCTTAGCAAAATTGTGCTAAGGATTGCAAGGGCAAACGTGATGTGCCGGACGTTCCTAACTTAGTACCGTAGTTTCGATGCACACCACATCTATTGCTATTCTCTAATCGAACAACGATGCTAACCTGGGCTCCCGACTAAGTGCGTATCCTAGACCCGAAAGTTGGTGATGATAACGGTCTCGGTTGTCCGTTGCTTCCGGGGCTGGCAAAATCCTGACACCCGCTCTGTCGGACACTATGAATTCTAATAATGTATTTTGATGCATACATAGTGCATCAGCATTGTATGCATACCTGAGGAACGTGCAGTATTGGACTATGAAATGCACAGAACGTGTTACTTTGTACCCCGGACGTGTCTGGCTTGTCGATGGTTACAACCTGTACAACGATGCGCAACACTAATGGTCATGGCATTACAATAGTATCTGGGGGCCTTTGACGCAAGGGCACCTTGGGGGTGTGCCCGACGGACAACGTTGGTTGCCGCTCTCACCAGCAGCATCCTGGGTAACTGGTGCGTGATGGCGGGGCGTACTTTGTCTCGGCTTGGCGATTCCGGAAAAGCCCACCTCCTCCGCATTCTCTCTGCGCAGCCGCCAGCCTTCGCATCAGCACAGGCGCCCCGCGATTTGCGCTTCAGCCAGTGTTGCACCTGTCCTAAACCCTCTCACCCTCATGGCTCAGAGCACTTGACCCGCGGGTCGGCTTCTGCTGCGGCGCAACACCGCGCTTGGCACATCGCTGGCCACGTGACGCCGCAGCAACTGCAGCGCCCGCAGTGCCACCATCACGCCACCAACACCAACACCACCGCCACTGGCACCACCACCACCAACACTGCCACCGCCACCGTAGCCCGCGGGTCAGCCAGACGGACCTTGGACCCGGCAGCCCGCGGGCAGCCGGCACCCCAGGGTCGGCACCCCAGGGTCGGCACCCCAGGGTCGGCACCCCAGGGTCGGCACCCCTCCTACCGCTCCAGGGAAGCAGGGAGCGGGGCGGCGCGACGCCCTGCGGCCTCCATATCGGACCCGTCCCGCCCGCAATGATTCGTCCCTTTCCCGGGCCAGGTCCAGGGGAATACTACCGGCGGCGCCTCCCCAACTGGACCCCATTGACGTTCACACCACATAAATCCATCTTGGGGCAGACGGCACCCGCCCTGCTCTTGGGGGGCTGTGGGCCGCGGGTGTACGGACGTCCGGGCGGTCCCTGCACCCTGCACACGCTGGTTCCGAAGCCGGGGCGCCCAGCGTCGCAGCAGCCTGTTGCCTGACTGACACGTCCGCCATCCGTGTGCGTCACATACGGCAGCGGATGCGGTACATTATGTACGAGATTGACGAGACAAACGGCCGCTTCGTCTTGCGCCGCACTGAGCCGTTCCAGTTCCTGGACGTGTGCTGCTGCCCGGGCGGCTTCTCGACCTACTCGCTGACTGCGGGGCCGCCCCGCGCAATAGCATCGGGCTCAGCCTACCACCGGAGCTTGGGGGCCACCTGCCGGCCATCGAGCGGGAGGTGGGTTTGTTAGGGAGCAAACCATGGGAGGGCAGGAGGGAGGACAGGGCAGGGAAGTAGGGCAGGGAAGGAGGAAGGTAGAGGGCAGGGCAGGGAAAGGCAGGCCAGGGCAGGGCGGGGGCGGGTGGCGGGCATGTTTGTCGTAGGCGCTCTCTGTCACAGTTGTGACGCCGTCACGCTTGTGAATTGGGTCCCAAACACTGCAGAACCAAAACCCTGCTCGCACGCTGACGGCAATTTTTCAGCTGCGGGGGAACAAGGAGGTAGGGCAGGGCATTAGGGCAGGGCATCAAGGAAAGACAGTAGGGCAGGGCATTAGGGCAGGGCAGGATTGGAGGTGAGGGCAGGCAGGCGAAAGTGAGCCCAAGCGCGACTCGGCTCGGCTTCTGGGCCCAAGGCCGCCACCGGCGCTCCTCGGTATCCCTGATTGCCCCGCCTCGGGGGACCTGCCGAGCTGATGCCTCCCGCCGACCGCCTCCCGGCACAGACCGACAAGCACCTGCTCCACTTCGTCGATGTGACGACGGTGGCGGCTGGCGTCCGCGTGGGCAACATAGGTGTGGGGCAGCCCGGCTGCGGCCCCCTCACGCGTTGAGGCTTGGAAAAGGAGCAACGTTTTCGAGTTTGCAAACATGCGGGAATATGGAGAGCAGCGGCGCAAGCTCACAGCCAACATCATGCTTGCCGAGCCAGACGCCCGGACCCCTAACTGCTTTCAAGGATCGGTGGCTAGGAGAAATGTGTCACGGCCGGCCACTGGTCTCAAGTCGGATGATAATATGAAAAACAAACGTTTTACATGCATCTGGCTGTGCAGCCACTCACTGAGCATTCATCAGCACAAGCGCACACCCCTCTCGCGTAGCGCCCCCCCCCCCCACACACACCACCACCACCGCCACCACCACCGGCCCTGCGCAGCTCGCATACTCCCTGATTGCGGCACTTACGTTTCTGTGTTTGCCAACCCCTCCGCCCGACTGCGACGTCGCCCTTCCGTACACCCGTACACCCGTACATTCTTGCACCGCTATTTCCGTCTACCGTTTCCCGGACCCACCCTCTTTCGCGCCGCGTCGCCGCCGGGGTTTGCGTGATCTTTTCTTCTTTTCCTTTAATTTAACCTTTGTCTTTGCCTGCCACTTGTCTGCCCTTTGTTGCCACTCACATCTTCCGTTCGCCTTGCCGTCCGTCCGCCTTTCGTCCCGTTTGCGGAGGTGAGTCCTACGTTCTCGATAATTTGTGCTGTCTGGGGTGTGGTCCGTCTTAGTGCTGTCGCGCGTTGGTTGGTCCGGGATGGGTCCGGCGGCGACGCGGTCGCCCGCGGTAACGGTGAGCGCAGAATTCAGGTATGTATGGTAAGTAACTTGGGTCGCGTATTGACTCCTGTGCCACGCATTGGTTCCCCAATCCTTACCCCTCCCAGCGGCGTTGCGTGGAGCGCGAGGGGCAGGGCAATCGGGTTACAAGCGTGCGGCGAGTCACGGTGCACCGGTTCGCGCCCGCCCCCGGCCCCCTTAAGAGTGTCGCTGGTAACGAGGGAAAGGGAAAGGGAAACATCCAAAACAGCAACAGAGTGCCAAACGACCGCCAGCCACTTCCTCTCCCACATACAATGGCTGTACTCTTACCACATCGTACACGCAACATCTGTCTCGGTAACAAAGTACACGATGAGATGCCATCGTGTACACGATGAGATGCCATGTTCCTAGTCATAAAGCAGTTCTGTCAGCGGCATTCACTTGGAGCCGGATGGCCCACGCGGGCCAGCGACCCCTGGAGGGCGTGTTACGGTGGGTCAGCTGCAGCACAACCCGTCTAGTCACACACCAGAACCCCACCCCACCTTGCACTCCGACCCCCTCCCCAGCTTTAACCCATCATGATAGCCCAGATGCAGTCAACTCGCCGTTCCGCCGGACACCTTGCATGGCCCCGCCACCCCTCGCCTAAGAACACGTTAGTTTACCGGTCGCTCGCTCGCTCCATTCCGCCCCGCGCCCCGCTGGTCCTCGCCAGATGCGGGCAGTGTAGCTGTCGTCTGCAAGCCGCAGGCCAAAGCGTTGCATGTGCGGAAATCTCCAGTCACTCACGAACTCGGTCTAGAGACCCCAATGCTCTGGGCCTCCAGCTCTCCAGCTGTGCGCAGCCGTATCGCCATGCATGATGCACTTGATTCGGTAAGGAGCATGAGGTTGATACCGAATGTAGGCGACCAAGTCGCCGCGAATTATTGCTCTTCGCAGCTCTCTGCGGGGGATAGAGATACCGTACCTGACTACTTGCAAAAACTACTATCTTAACTATCAAATATAAATCTCTATATACATCTTTGGGTCAACGCTGTTTTATATCGTAAGGGTATCAAGAAGTTATTTGCTGTGTCTTAAAACTTCAGTTGCCGTTATTGAGTCGTGACCGATTTGGCGTACGACCTTTCGGCACGTTCAGTCCCCTGATAAAGGACGCGTTTAGTCCCCTATGTGTTAATGAGGTAACCAGACTTAAATTGTTATGTTGCTTGAAGTCGGCTCAATCCAGTTAACATTACGCTGTGTAATAACCAGAGCACGCCAGAGCTCCCAACCAGGAGGTCCCTTTCCTTTCAAACGCCATGTGCATATCGGTTGATTTTCGGGTATGCATGATTGTCCGAATGAGTTTCCCGAACGGTTTTCGGCATCAGTTGGTAATCGGGCCCCTATAAGGTTTTAGAAAACCCCAATACTTTCCGTGGACCGTACTTAGATGTCCAAAAACAATATTCAGTTGCATAAAACATCAGCGGTCCTATGTTACTTGTTAGACTTTAGGAAGCATCGCTACAAGGGGGACGTGCAAAATCTAAGCTGCTCGCTCGCCGTACAGGCGCAGACGGACTGTTAGACTTTAGCCACTCATACTGTTACGAATTTGTCTGTTCCCTAGGCAAGGATGTAGGTTGGCAGATTGCAACCAAACGCCGTACCCAAGCAACGAAATTACTGAAGCGCAAGTGTGACCGAAACCGAATGAGCCACTTGCCAGCATTCCCACGCGGTCAGACCTTGTAAACACCCATGCTCTTCCAGTGGCTCACGAACGTCTCAACCGGCAGCGGGGATTTGGACACGTGGCAGGGGAGGCGGCGGCTGCGGCGGCAGCAACGTCAGGCAACGAAGTGCACCCACACACGGCCGCCGTACATCCTTCAAACCGCCGGCGGCTTCAGGCCGCCGACACTTAGCCCCCGCGGCCCCTCCCGCCTCCGAATCATCAGCTCCGGCCTCCTGCTTCCAGGCTCTCCGCCCGCTACTTCATGGACGCCGCCAGGCTTGGGCTCATCACGGGCAGCGCCAACTCCGTGGCTTTAGAGGCCGGTGTCGCGGGCCAGGCCCATCAGCTGGCGCTGCCACCTGCCGGTCGTCTACCAGGCGCTCCTATCCGTCCCGCTGGTTCCGAACCGGCCCTGGCCCACAGATCGCCTGAAGCGCCTCGAAGAAATCGCTTCCCGGGTGCAGCATGTCGCGGGTCCTTGCCGCCAGGAACTTCTGCAGTGTATGATGTGGCGGCGCGCAGATGGTCAAGCCAAGCCTGTGCGCGACACCTCATCCACGCCCTCCCACATCGCCTCCGGTTCCGCCTTGACCATTGCCTGACAGCCGTGACGTTGTCCCCGCCAACCGCTGTCTGCGTCGGATCCGCGAACAGTGCCGCGAAGAGTGCCAGCTCTTCCACGCTCCCGGGCAACTCTACGTCGTGAGTCAAAGCGAACAGAGTGGCGAGGCAGGCTGTCACACCCTCTAATTCGAGCTTTAATTCAGCATCGGGTACCAGGCACAGCTGGCGCAGGTACGGCCACGGCCATGGCCCATGGGTCCCGCCCGCTGAGTCGCACTTCCTCGACCAGTCGCCGGGCCACCTCCGCCGGGGTCACTCACCCCTGCCGCCTCCTGCGCCGCGCCTGCCATGAAGGAGTCTGTCGGCCGTGCCCGCGGTGGCAATCAAGGGCTGCAGGTAAGCCTCACGTCATCGATGCAGCCCCAGCGCCCCTTGCCAGGTAGGTCTGCGTCCTCTCCCATGCTGCTGACCGAAAGGATGCGCCGGTACACCGCCAGTGCCGGTTCTAGGGGTGCCTCGCATGGGCGGGGGCCCCGCCGGGCCGCCGCCGGGGCGGTGCGGTCCATTCCCTCACATTCTGCTGGGGCCCTTCCGGTAAGCGGGCGGCGCCGATCACGGGGCCGAATGGGCGCCCGAGCTTTGGGTACGGCAGCGGAGGCGGCGGTAGAGAATCCGCCCCCGCCCCCGGCCCCTGGGCTGCATGGCGTGAGCCAGCCGAGTATCTCCGCCGGTAATGCCGCGGAGCCGATTGGGGTCCATCGCTGAGGAACATCTCACAACACCCGAATGGACGCACTCAACGGTCCTGCATTGCCCTAGCCATATACACCGACGTGCGCCAGCCACCTGTACAGAAGCTGGCCGTGTCGGCCCCTTCCTGGATTGGAATACTGGTACGCCATTATTTCCTGGAGCCCGAAAACCTGCTGTAGAGGATCCTCGGGCTTACCGCATAGACTGGCTTAGGGCGGGGAGGCAGTCAGCTAGGAGGGAATGATTCGGGCGGCACACGTGGGCGGGTTCGCAGGGAAGGCTTGCGCTCGCAGCAAAGGCTGGGCCAGCCAAGGATGCGTACGTGATTCGCTCGGAAGGTGTTATGTAATGTAACCGTTACAAGGTGGACCCGTATCCCGACCGGGTGTTTCGACGGGCCCAGATAGCTCGGAAGGTGTTGTCATGAATGGACAACCAAGCACAGCGCTCGTCGCGGCGCAATCGCGACTGTGCCGCATACCAACAAAACAAATAAACAAACAATGCTGCCAGGGGCGCATCATCAGGCGAGCTCCTGAACAAAGGGTCACTTTCTCCATTCTCATGCAAAGCGACAAACAATCAGCATCCCCTGATGATCAGAATCCGTGGGAGCTCCCCACATCGAGCGCCGCACCACACGCCACCACCACCACCACCACGCACCACCACCAACAACGCAACGACTCTCGGTATCTCCGTCTCTCACGCGGAACCCTCCCCTGATGACAGGCACTCTGCACCGAAGACGTACGGCACCTGCCAGTCAAATTCCTGCCTCGTGCAATCCGACCTCTTTCCGGCAGCTCCCAACCTGCCACTATCGTCGTCTCTCACTCGAATCTCTCACTCTTGGCACAAAGATGAACACACACACACATACACGCGCGCGCGTGTGGTCGCAACCCCGCGGCGCGGCTTTGATGTTCTCTGAATTCGCTGGAATCATCTGCCAGACCTGCGACCCTGCCGTGCGCCTTCCGCGGCCGCCGCCCCCCGCCGCGTCGAGCTGGAAGACCTTCCTCTGTGTCCTCATCGCCCGATCAAGACAGCACACTACCTGCAACTCCGGCCTAGATTTAAGTGCTATTTCAGGGCACCGAACAGCATCTTAAGACGCCTTTGGCCGCGCCGTGTTAACACTACCCCTGGTCCCCTTCTCCTGGAACATTCGCGCATACCGCGTCTCACCATCAACATTCTCGCTCGCGAAGCTCTCCCTCTCAACCAAAGAGCCAAACCGGCATAACACCCCTCCTTGTCCAAATGCGACATACCCCCCAAACAGTCGCGCAAACTCCAAGATGCAACAGGTACATTCCCATGTCGCCGTACACTTGCCTGGCAGCAGTCAAGCACGCTCCCTCCGTGTGAGCAGAGGATCGTACGACGACGGCCGGCGTCCCAATGACGGCGCGCCGGAAGGCAGGCGCCCGCTACCCTCGCACACACACCTGCTCTCCAACACCACTCCGCGAAAGCACTGTAAATACAGACCGGTACTACTGTCAATCCGCTACGCGATCCTCACCCCTCAGCAACACGACTACGACCAGCAGCACTCCAAACCTCTCCAGGCAAGCCTTGTCCACGACTGCAGCCGTGCGTTGCGCCGTGCTCCTGCCGTACCGCCAGGGAACCAACATGTCACGGTGGCCTACCAACACACACACACGACGACGCAGGAACTACGGCCACGCAAACCGGGAGGCGATACGATTAATTCTGGGTTCATAAAGAACGCCAACCCGAACCATATCAGACGCGGAGCGCACATGATCGGCACTGGGGAATACGCGTTAGGTACATAAACACGCGCGAATCCCCTCACTAAAAGGTTATGCCTCACATCCTGCAAGCTTCCCACCCGGCCCCAACACTCTGTCCATCCACGGCCAAGGTCCCCTACTACCAGACGTCCATTCAACTACCCAAGCCATGGTCCTCCTCCCGCTCAGGTTTGCGCTGTGCTGCTCCTCTTCCGCGCCGGCACAGCCGCCGTCAATCCGCCCCGCTAATATTCCCCACATGACAGCTCCCGCTGTCGCCTGCTTGCTCAACCCCGCCACAGCCCAGACAGGCCGGACTCCCTCTTTCACTCGCGCTGAAGGGCGCCATCCGATGCGGCTCAGATGGCCTCCAGCACCTCAATCAGGATGTCCGCGGAGGCGTGCATCACCCCGTCGCCCACCAGCACCCCCAGCGGGCTCTCCTCCAGGGAGGGTATCAGCAGGGCCACACCGCCCGCCTGCAGGTGGGAAGGGGAGGCAGGCACAGCATATCGCAGCAAGTCGCGTTGCTACCGTACTTTGCAGACTGCGCTGACTGAGGCTTAGGCCCAGGCAGGACTGCGGAGCGTGCGTGAGGGGTGAGCAGGGAACGGCTCGGCGGACCCTAACCACCCAGGTTGGCGAGGTGAACCAGGAAACGAGGGATCTGATGTGCGCGCGCGCTGCAGATGCCCATAACACACTCTGTGCGAAGCGGTAACAGAAAGCACAGGCTACCCGGACCGAAGGCATACCGTACACGGTACACCGAGTAGAAGACGCAAGTGCGCCAGCGACCCGTGGGCACATTCGCCCCCAGTCGGCCCAACCTTCCCTCCCGCCCCTGGAGTCTCACCAAGAGCAGCGCCAGCGACAGAACCGCCATGCTGTTGAACAGCCCGGTCATGCCCGAGTGCTCCCGACCCAGGCCGTCCAGCAAGTGATCCGTGTCGTCGTTGCCATCTGACGTGGTGGGCAGGGCATATGGGTGCGGGCATATGGGTGCGAGCAGGAGCGGGCAAAGCGGCGCAGCGGGGAGAGGCGGGGCACGTTGTGCGGAGCAGCGCCGGGGTGCAGCGGTCGTCCTCCAGACGGCGACGGATCCCCCCTCAGCCCCACCTCATCGACCACCCGTCGCCGCAACCGCCCCTCGCATGCAGCCTCCGTCTCCCCGCCCCGGACCGACAACAACAACCGCCAGTATCCTCCACATCTGCGCCTTACAGTACAAGTGTTTCGTCCCGTACCATCCCGTATTGTCCCGTACCGTCCCGTACCATCCCATCCCGACCCGCACTGGACCCCACGTGGGGCCCCATCCCAGCACACGCCGCGCGCACACGGTTAGCTCCCCCACCATCGTTGTGCAGCGCCCGGTCGAATGCGGTGGCGGAGGCGAACAACGCCAGGGCATTGGCGGCCTTCTGCGATGCCAGGATTACTGAGGACACCCAGCCAGACGAGTTCTCGCCGGCGGCCTCCGCTAGGCCTGGATGGACCCACACCGCCAGGAGGGCAGCCAGAAGGTGATGCATAACATAACATACGTACGTAAATTTTGCTCCGGTCAATCAATGATGTAATAGAAGAAAAAAATCTATTATCGAGCTGACTGCTGCGTTTTTTAACAAGCAGGCCCCAAATAGGACCCCTATATTAAAATTTATTGTTAAAAAGCACGCAATATACATCCATCTTATTGGTCAATACGTATAAACCTAACCATACAGGTTAGCAGGTTCAAGCGGTGGAATAAATATTTTGTAAGGGTGTAAAATAATGTATTGAATAGTACCAATATTGAGCATAAGTACAGATCTGATTTGAATCCATGTCAAGATATCGAGCGTGTATTCGCAATCCATGCCCATCCACCCTATGGTACACAATATCCGTCACCGCAGTCGCCGATATATCTCGCTACTGCGTTCCACGACGCCAGGGACACATACAAGCCAAATGAAAAATTCAACTGATATCCTGCAAATTATCAATATGCTTTTCACAAGATTTCACCCTGTTTCACCAACGCGCTAATTCCGCGATGCACAATTCGCTGCTCGGTCGAAGTAAGAAATTATATGTATCTGACCTTGCTTACTTAATTTGTCAAATTGTTTTGCAGGCAGGTTGCAGCGCGTGCTGAATATAGCGCCGTGAGAATTTCGGGGTGTGGGGGGGGCGCGAGAGCCTCCTAGGGTCAACCTATGCCCTTGCTGCAGATTGCTGCTGGACGAAACCCCGTCAGATCCGTGCCAGAGGTCAGTGTCTGGATGCCCAGCGATACTGCAGGATGCACACCAAGGCCCGCCCAGTGGCGCAGTTCTTCTGCAGAACCCGACCCCGACCCGGGAAATGCCCGTATGCCACACGGGAAATGCCCTGGCCCCAGCGGTATGTGTGCATGGATTGCGGTCCGGGGTACCGGTGCGGATACCGGATTATGCATGGGGGCCAGAGGCTGTCACCGTGCCCTGACGTGTAGCAGCTTGCCCCCTCCTCCCATCAACGAACCCAAGCTTAAACCTGAACATGCGCGGCCACCGTAAGAGTAAACATATACCTGCTTCCACCCTGCCATAACATCGCCCGGACAGCAACATGGAATCATGTACGGCATTGTACGGCCGCACCTGTGGCCGAGTGGTTAAGGCGCCGCCCTGCTAAGGCGGTGGGGTTTCCCCGCGTGCGTTCGAATCGCATCGGGTGCGATTCCACCCCGGGAACATGTTTTGTGAGACATAAGAAATTTTACGCGGAACTCAGGGACAATTCGATGTCCACAGGAGGCATGCAACTTCTATTAAAGGCAATATTCTGCTGCATGACTAAGCAATGTGAAACGATTATTGGCCGGAAAGGTTCGTTGTACGACAAGGGGGGTTGGGTGTATGCACAGCCCCAAACCATTTGGCCAGGGACAGGGACTGTCAGAATTTTGGTATCTATGGACCGGCTGTAACGCACAGATGAACGACATTCGACTAGTGGGCACATCGGGCCCAAGCAGTATCTGCTCTCCATTCACCAATCGTAAGGCAGTCATTCGTCTATTGCTCATCTATCTGTTGTTCCGCGAGGGAGTAACATCCCAGCTGCTACTACGACGCCTGTATGGATGTGTGTCCACATGCGAGAATGTGTGTACGGGGCGGGACGGAGAGAGAGCCAGGCTCGATCAACCCAAACAGCACACCAAAGACCAAACTCGCTCGCAACGAACGCGTCTCATGCCTCAGCTATTGATATCTGCTCAAAACCGCTTTCAGCTTAATTTGGTCCAGCTTAATTTCTTCCAGCTGAATTTGCTCATGCCTTAGAAAATGTACGGCCCATCGTACGTACGGCAGTATGGGTGGGTCGAGGGAAAATTGAAGCGCCGGGTCCATCAAACCCAACGGAATGGACCCCCCCCTTCCCCCCGATGGGCGCACTCATATGTTGGAAACGTAAAAAATTAACTTCATTTCTAGTACACGTATCTTTCGAGACAGCCCTATCTTTCGAGACAGCCCTCGAATACATGTCTTCCTTACCTAGGGCGAGGGTTGCCAGCACCTGTCGGGAAAGGCCGGGAAAGCGGCAGCACGGGGAGGGCGGCATGACTTCAGCGTTGAGCGGCTTCACAGTGTCGCGGTTTACGAGGTTTACGGCCTGCGGCTGCAGCTGCAGCTGGCGGCGCCGCAGCTTCACACTATTATATTGTTCACACGCCCTGGGAGGGAGCAGTCGGAATGGGTGTGCGGCTTCCACCACCTTCACATGGTGTACGGCAGAATGCGCGCTGCTGTGCCACATGGGTCAGCCACACGCTTGCACCTGCCTCGCTCTCAGGTCATGTTCAGTCAACATTCCTTCTCCCGCCAACGTAACTCGTTTGCTTGGTTATCAGCAAATGAGTTACGGTGGCAGGAAGGAATGTTGACACCTGGTTGATACCTGCATCTGTGCCCTTGTGACAAGTACATAGTCACAAGCATCCTGCCCGCGTAATTATAGCGCCACTGCCCTCCGCACATTACTCCTCCATGACGTTACCGTATGTTCATTCGGGATTGCTGCATTTAAATGCTGCAACTGTGTCGCACCACCACGCACCAGCAACGAGATTGACGACCCGGCCGCGTTGGCGCCCTCCACCAGGCTCCGCAGCACGCGCTCCTCCTCCAGATCAAACGAGTAGTGTGGCTTGGGCAGCGGGGCGGGGGCCGCCGCCGCAAGAGCCGCAGCAGCGCCAGCTGCTGTTGCTGCTGCCGCCGCCGGGACAACGGCCGCGTCGGTGGCCGCCGGCCCGGCTGCAGCGGGCTCGGCGCCGTGACCGTTGCCGTTGGCCTTGCCGTTAGCCATGTTCATCAAATTACTGGCGTACATCTTCATCTTCCCCTGCACCTGGAGGAGGGAAGGGGAGGGGAGGCAGACCGGGGGGGGGGGCAGTCGGGCAGACCGGGGGTGGGGGCAGACCGGGGGTGGGGGGCAGAACGGGGGGGGGGGGCAGTCGGGCAGGACGGGGCGCCCGGCTGGGGAGACCGAGCCGGCCGTGTGTTGCACACGGCGTGCGACACGCGACGAGCCCCCCGTGGGTATTCTGCCACTGGTACAGAAATGGCCTGCTGGCGGCGTGTATGCCATTCTGGCATCGGGTGCCGGCATCGGGTGCTGCAGACCCTTACGGCCACACGGTTGCAGTCAGCCTTGTCGTGCACCCGCCCACCAGCTACCATCCGCTGGGTGAACCGCTCATCCGCCGCCCGTTCACCCTGGGGACCCCATCACCGGCGGGCTCTTGCCGTCTGCCTGGCCTCTAAAGCTCAGCACGACGAGCGGTGCCCTGGAATCAATCACCCGGGTTGGGCTCACCCCCAGCATGTCGTACTCATGTTGGTTTTGGTGGGCGGGGCCGCCGTGGCTGTGGCCGTGGGCGCGCTGGTGGTCCGCGTGCAGCCGCTCCTCGGCCTGAAGCGCGAGGAGAATGGACAGAGACACAACAGGGCGGGGAGAAGGATGGAGGGCGGCGGCGCAGGAAGAGTGGGAGGGCGCAAGGGCGGGGAGGGTACACGGAATTCGTAGACATGTCCATGTTGCGCTGCTGCCAGCAGAGCAAATACCGGGGCGGGGAGGGACGACGCAGCGCCGCTGGGAGGACGGGAAGGGGACGCCGCGGGCAGGGAAAGCGTGGGGGTGACACGACCTTGGGCGGACCGCGGCGGGGTTGGCAGGAACGCGGTTGGAGTGCCGTACATGCGGAAGGCGTAGGGGGTGCGAGCGGTCGGGGCCCTAGGGAACCGCCCTCCCTCCGGCCGCCGCGCTTCGCCTCAAACCCGACTTACCCGCCGCTTCTCCGCCGGTGCCCTGACTTTCCCGCCCCTCCTCTTCCTCATCCGGAATCCCGACCCACCTGCAGCAGCACCCCTAATGCCAGCCAGCTCGCCGCCCGGTCCAGCGGGTTCATCTCCCGGGCTCCGGAACCACCCCGAAGCGCCGCGAGGGTGCGGGCGACCTCCTCGCCGCTGGTGGTGTGCTGGGAGATGACCCACATCAACGCGGCGCCGCGGGCCACTGCGGAAGAAAGGGGGGGGTCCGGGGACCGGCCACAATCATCCGGCCAGGCCGGCGAGACAGGGGCAATGCGTTAGAAATGGGTAGGTAGTCATTTGTTAGGTAGGGCTATGTCTGAAACAGGTAGGTAGGTAGGTAGGTAGGTAAGTAGGCCAGAAGGTAGGTAGGTAAGCATTTCGATCCTATCACTAAGCCATGCGGCGTCACCCCCCCCCCGTGCGTCTCTTCACGGCAGCTGGTCTCCGCAATCGCCACCCGCATCACCTGCCGCGGCTCCCCGCCTGCCCATCCCAACCTGAGACTCGCCCCACTCACGTCCCGACCTCGCACCCCACCCCACCCCGCCCCACCCCGTAATAACTCACCGACCTAACGCACCATCTCGCCTGCCTGCACACCCGCCACCCACCCGCCTGCAGACCCACCCATCCACCCACCCGCACACCCATCCCACCCACCCAATCCACCCACCCGCCAGTGCGATACAGAACCACGAGGCCACCTTGACCAGCGGGGGGTACTCGGCGGCCGCCGTCAGCAATAGCACCACCGCCACACTGCCGCTAGTCCAGGCCAGCTGCTGCAAAGTGACGCTCAGCCGCCCCACACCCTGCAGGGGGAGGAGAGGGAGGGAGGAAGGGGGCCGGGCCGGGCAGGTGAACAGGCGATGGTTGGCCGGATGGGGGACTCGATGGAGGGACCTTCGCGCTCCACTCTCCGTACTCTTTCTCAATCCAACAAGCCCAGACAGACAGACAGGCGGACAGACATACCGGCGCACCTAGTAGAACCCCACACAACACAACACCGCACAACACAACACACCCAGGCCGTAAACACATGAGCGCAAAACCCGCAGTGTGGCTATCCCACCCACCCACCCACCCACCAACCCACGCACCCGCAGCGCCAGCGTCATCTGCGGCTCATCCGGATTCTTCGCCAGCTGCTCGAAGGGGGCTGTTACGGAACGAACGTACGCCATGTCGTACATGTCAATGGTGGGAAGGGGCGGAGCAGCAAGTCAAAGACTAGTACAGCAGCACCACAACACCTTACGGAAAGCAAGGAAAAGGATCCCCGGAACTCACGTAACAGAAGTGGAGTGAGGTGGTCAGCCGCGCCGCTGCGGCTTTCTGCTGCTTTTGCCGCTGCCGCTGCAACTGCTGCGATCGCGCCCGCCCTTTCTCGTGTACCATGGCGATTTCCACCATTGACAGAGGCTGCGGCTGTGGGCGGCGGCCCTGCCCCGTCTGCCCTTTCCCTCATTCCTGCCCGCCCGGGCGCACCCCACTCCACCAGCTCAGGGCCTCCTTCTCTCCGTCAGCCCCACCTTCCCTCCCTCCGCCCCTCCCTCAGCCCCTCCCTCCCTCCGCCCCTCCCTCAGCCCCTCGTGCAGCCCCTACCTTCCCTCCGTCCCTCCCTCCCTCCCTCCCTCCGCCCCTCCCTCCGCCCCTCCCTCCCTCAGCCCCTCCCTCAGCCCCTCGTTCAGCCCCTCCCTCCCTCCCTCAGCCCCTCTCTCAGCCCCTCCCTCCCTCCCTCGGCCCCTGCCTCCCTCCGCCCCTCCTTCCTTCCCTCCCTCCTTCACACTCCCCCAGCACCTCCAATCCCCCCTCCCCCTCCCTCCCACCCCGCACTCACCCGCTGCGTACATAATGAGCACCGCCGGGATGAGCTCGTTGACGCAGAAGGCCACGTCCGTGAGGGAGACGGCGCGGACGCACTCCTGCGGGGAAAGGGGAAAGGGGACAGAGGGGGGTCAATACCACCCACCAGGGCCCCAGGGCGGATCGGTCACGGGACGGGGACGTGGCGCCAGCGCGCGCGGATCACAGCCCCACTCTCACCCCACCCCCAACACCATCCCCACCACCACCATCCCCACCACCACCACCACCATCCCCACCACCACCACCACCATCCCCACCACCACCACCACCATCCCCACCACCACCACCACCATCCCCACCACCACCACCACCATCCCCACCACCACCATCCCCACCACCACCACCACCACCACCACCACCACCACCACCACCACCACCACCATCCCCACCACCCCTACCCCCACCCCCGCGCGGAGCCTCAGGACTAAGGGGAGTCGTTCGAGGTGGTCCCATGCACGTGCACTGCCAACCACCGGTCCCGCAACCGCCATCCGGTGTCAGTGCCATGGCATGAGAGCGATCCCTCATGCCCCTCCCCCGCCTGATGGCGCGCCGTGGCCGCGACAGTCGCGGCCGCGATCTCGCACCTCCAGAAAGGGCAGACCCCCGGCAGCCGCGCTCGCGGCGTGCTCCGCCGCCGCCGGCAGCGCCGCCGCCGCCTCCGCGGCGGTCCCCGCCACGGCCGCGGCCCCGGCCTCCGCCGCCGCCTGCACGCCGCCGTGCGCGCCGCCGTGGTGATGGGCGTGCTCCACGACCTGCGGACCGGCAGCAGCAGCAGCAGCAGCAGCAGCAGCAGCACAATGAGATCTGAGATCTTGAGATCTTAGGTGCGGAAGGGGGGTCGCTTCTTGTAAGGACGGACTTTGGAGAAGGCCCCCGCGGATGCTGGGCACCAGCTTTCTATGGACGTATAAGGACTCTGTAAGGACGTATAAGGCCCACGTCCTTACAGAGTATAAATACCATGAAAAGCTGGTGCCCAGCATCCGCGGAGGCCTTTTCCAAAGTCCGTCCTTTCACTTCTGAGCCGTCCGCCCGCCGGCACGCATTCAGCCCCCGAGGACGAGATGTTCCTGACATTCTTTTTGGAGTGGCCGAAGTGATCTGAAGCAAACAGCAGGAGGCACATGGGCTGGCGCGGAAATGGGAGGGGCTCGGAGGGCCGGGGGCGCTGTCCGCATCCGCTGGAGCGCGCAGAGTTGCTGACGGAAACGTGTGCAGGACTAGGATTGGGGTTTGTAATTCAGTTCTTCGAGGGATGTTGTTCTGCTCAAGGCAGGGATCCAGGCAGGGCGCAACGGGGAGGACAGGGGAGGTGGCCGCGATAGCGCATATTTGCATTGCAGCGACGTGACTGTTGGTTGTGGAGCTTGTTGAGGTCAAGGGGGTGAAGGTCCTGAGCGACACACCTCGAACGCGTTCTCGACGACGCTGCCGAAGGCGAGTATCGACATGCCCCAGCTGCAGTTGCGCATGCTCTGCGCCAGGCCGGCGAAGACGTTGAGCTGAGAAGGAAGAAACCGAAAGTTGTTGACCTCGGCGTTGTCAAACTCATCGATGGACGACAAGGACGCGATCGATGACATGGATGCGAGTGATCGGTAGGCAGGTGGGATCTTCGGTGGCGCAACGGGTGACGCGGTGCCCGGTTGAACGGCCGTTGGCGTTCGTCTGAGGGAACAACAAACAGGGCACGGGCCCCCTTCCGTCAAAAGGGTGTGCTACTGGACCGATGACACCGAGCAGCGTTTCCTCCAGGATGCGCCACTCTTGCGTTTGAAGTAATTGCCCCCAAAAACCCATCATGCGAAATACGGTGCATATTCTTGAACGCCCGGCGCGATAACAAAACAAATTACTTGGTATTTTCTACGTTGTCTTACGTGTCACTGGTGTTGCTCGCCCGCAAAAATGTAGCTGCCCGTAATTGTTTGTGACCAAGCGCCAATCTACCGCTGCCAAGTAGCCCGCACCGTGGCTGTTCCGTAAGAGCAAGCCCTTTGGGCAGTTTCATCGAGTAAGCTGACATATTAGAGGCGTCAGTGTTAGCTGTTTGATAGGGGTATCCCTCAGCCCACGACGTTTACGAAACAAAATGAGAGAGCAAACAACCCTGAGCTACTTCTTGAAAGTACTTTGAAACATGACAGTCGGACTCCTTAGTAGTTGCCGTGGTAATGGGGCAAAGCGGTACACGACAACTGAACAGTTCCGTTAGAGGTTTGCGGTTAGCGCCCACCCACCTTGTTGCCGTGCCTTGTTGCTGCATTCTGAGGCAGGTCAGGACGTCTAATTTACACAGAAGTTTGCGTTAAAGTTAGTAGAAGTGGCTCGGAATTATGCTGCACGAGCCTACCATGCCACCCGCAGTGTACCGAAGGACAAATGTTCCAAACATACCACGCCAACAAGCGGCCAAGTGCAGTTTCATTCACACCATATGATTCAGTTCTTTGATACCTGTGATTTACAAGATTAACTCTATTGTCAATCTACAACAAAGCAAACCGCCGGTCGTCAATTCTAGTGGAGTCTGGAATGTTTCCAATCCAGTGACTGGGTGAAGCAGTAATATTGGCCATATGAAGAGCTACACACATGGACACATTATCACTCGTCGCTGCTGGCCTCGATGACCGCTTGGCACTGTCGCACTGAGAAATAGATCCGATTTCCGCTTTGAAGATGTCGGAAGATGTCAAGGAGCCGAAGGACTTGTCCTGCCGTAAACAACCCTGTAACGCTCAAGCTCACAGCGCTTGGGCCTCCTTTCATGTAACGCCCTGCTGCGTCCAGCATGCAAACACATAAAAGCGTCAGCGAAGGTCCCTCTCGTAATACCAAACAGTATTGACCGCCAATTTGGGATTCGGCGGATGCATCTGTGCTTGACAGCCGAGTGGCGTGGCGCGGCTCCCTGTTCACTCACACGCACACATCGTACACGCACCTAGGCGTTTACAATCCTCCTCGTTGGGTGCAGAGCCCACTGTACCCTAGAGTTCAAACTTCCAGGGAATGGGGGAACTCGCGAAGTGGTAACCAGTGGTAACGGCGTGGCCGCCGCTGAAGGTTGAGATCCCATCCAAGCACCCGAACAGACACCGACTGTCCCTCGGTTGGCACGGATGAGCCCTGCATGGGGCTCTGCAACGTTTACAACCTTACAAGGCGTCCGCCCCGTTCATGGGTTCCTCTGTATCGTTAGACTCCATTCACAACGACTACTCAACGTTGTTGTTTACGATCCGCTGCTCCCCGGGCGCGCGCCCGGTCGTCCTGGCTCGGTTCCCAGGTTCCGGTGCTTCCGTACGCACCGCGGGGGAACACCGCACCTGGGCGGCCGCCCGACATCCGATTGGCACGTGCACGACATGCCACCAACTCCGCGTCGCGCGCTGTCGCAAACCACCAACCACCAACGACTACATACCCACCCATATTATACCACACCACCCACCATGGGGCGTTCTGGTAATCCGAACCCCAAATCGCAACGATGATCACGTCATATGTCATTAAACATCTGCATAACTTAATGCGGCACCGTTCCAGGCAGCTCCCACCATTATTTTTGATGATGTTACAGCGGACCCCGCGGGTCATCGGTGACTGCCGAAGCTTCCTCACCATACACTGCACAAACGAAACTGCGTCACCTTGGCGCACCGGGCAGGCTCCACAAGTGCACCGAAACATTCCCCCTGCCCACACCACCAGGGCACCACCCCGTTTCTGAGAACCAACCACAGCCAGGGATAAAGCCCGCTCATGCGATTTTATCTCATCGTATTTCAAATCAACCCGTACGTACGACAGCCCCTCACCGCCAAGTGGGGTTCCAGAACCCCTCCCAGTCACCCGCCTCCTCGACCCCCGCCCCGCCACCACCCGCCGCCACCGCCTCCGCGCGGGACACGTCATCCGCGCGCCGCCACTCCGCCGCCGGCCTGCCGTACAGCTCGTCCATGGTCCGCATCGCGACCCCCCAGCAGCCGTTCAGCTCCATGTGCAGCAGCCGCGGCAGTCCCGCGGCCAGCTGCTTCACGGTGCCGTCGGTGATGTTGCGGCAGTGCTTCAGGTGCAGTCGGCGGAGGCAGGACAGCTGGCACAGGTGCGCCAGCGCAGCATCGTCCACGCCTGTGTGTGTCACGTTGGGTTCAAGGATCAAGGTTACGTTCCCTCCATCCAACTTGCGGGTTAAAGGTCACGTTCCCTCAATCCACATTGCACCATGCGTCTTGCGTTCGTTAGTCCGTTATGGTGGGGGGCTGATGGTGGCCGCGGACGTGCCTCAGACAAAGAAAGGGGGGGGTATGGATTGGGGAACCGATAGAAAGGGGGGGGGGGTCCACCTAGCCATGGTTACAAAGAAGCACCTTCGGCCGGCTAGACCAGCTCGGACAAGGCCACGGGCGGTCAGGGACCGGCCCAGACAAGGCAGGCCGGCATTCAAGTGGCGCCTGCAACGGGTGCTGCATCCACGGGGAGGCACGTAGGAACTGGCAAGCCTGGAAAGGCTCGCTCCCGAGATGATGACGCCATCGTCGATGATGGATTGATCATCGAGAAGGCAACCGCCAACGGAAAACCGCATCAGTGCGCCTCCGAAGGGTGCACGACGGGGTGTGATGACGGCCGCATGCACCCGCATGAACCCAACCGCAACCGAATCAACCGCCACAGCCACAGGTGCCATACGAATTCACTGCGGCCCGTACCTGGGCACTTGCTCAGGGTGAGGCGACGCAGCCGCGGCAGTGCGCCCGCCAGCGCCCCCACCCCGTGGTGGCTGATGAGAGTGGCGCTGAGGTTGAGGTCCGTGAGACTGACGCCCAGGCCGCCCACCATCTGTGTACGGAAGCGTACGGCACACCATCATCACCCTCACCCTGACCGTCATTGCCGGCCCGTGATGAGCGGCGCGTAATGCAAACGCAACCAAACGAATGCTGTTGCCCAGATCCGCGTGCAATCGCGAATACGAGAGCACCGGCAGTCTGGCACTCGCAGTGACCCGCGTGTGGATTTATTGTTCGGAAATCGATAGGAAGATAATAACATAAAGCCGTACCTTATCGTACCGCACCGTGCCGTACCGCACCGTGCCGTCCGGTCATGTCAGTGCTTGGCCCGCCAACTGCCTTGCGGCCTTGCGGCCTTTGGGGTCCTGGCATCCGAAGGGGACTCCCACAGTGTACGGCACTCCTATGGTACGGTACTATTGAAGTACTGTTGTTGTACTGCTGCAAGTACTCGCTGTACATCACCCGCACGCACCGTCACCCGCCAAAGTACCGCCCGTGCCCACCTGCGTCACCCCCGTGTCGTCGGTGTTGGTGGAGGCGAGGTCCAGGGAGGCCAGCCGGGTCAGGCGGGACAGGGCCGCTAGACCGGGCGCCCGGACCGCCCAGGAGCGGCACAGGTAGAGGCTGGTCAGGCTGGTCAGGCGGGCGACCTGGCGCGGGGCAGAGTGTCGGCGGGGCCTAGAAATATGATTTGAATTGGATGGGCATACTGAAGATGACGCGGCGTGGCGTGGCGTGGCGTGGCGTGGCGGGGCGGGAGGGGTATCGGTGATCGGTATCAGGTGATCACCAGGAGGGTGCGCGAGGGAATAGGAATCGGAGGTGAGGGTGGGACGGTGACGAGGGAGCCCAGGGTTGAGGGGGTGAGCGTGTGTGGCGGCGGGTGGGGTAAGAAAATTGATCCGCGAGAATGGAGGAGTCCAGCTTGATCGTCCAGGACAGGCGGGCGGGCGGGCGGGTGGGTGCCTAGGTCTAAACGAGAGGGCACGTGTAAACCCCCGCACATTGTGGGTTACGATATAGGCGCGGGGGAGGGTTGTAGACGTGCCCTCTCGCCCCCTCGCCTGCACACCCTCCCACCCTGCCTCCCTCCCTCCCTCCGATCGGTCCTTCCGCCCTCTCACCCCGCCTGCCCCCCCCCACACACATACACAGGCAGTTATCTTTTACACACACGCACCTGCTCCAGCCCCTCGTCAGTCACCCGGCAATCCGACAGATCCAGACGCTGAAGCTTGCCGAGGGCGGGGTGCAGCACACCCAGACCGGAGCCGCTGATCTGCACGCACCGGGTTACGGGCAGGGCACCTAGGGTGGGAGCTGTACAAGTGACCCACGGGTCCCAAGTAGTTCCGAAGCCGCCGCCGCCGCAAAAGGCCCACCGCCGCAAAACCACGAGGCGCTCACCCCATTCGGTGAAGTGCGGCATGTCCGCTGCTGATGCAATGTCGTGCACTACGGCAAGTACGACATTTGCCGTACACGCGTACGACGAACTCACCTTCCAGCAGCCGCGCAGACGCAGGACCGTCAAGTTGGACAGGGCGGTCAGGTGCGACAGGGTTGCGTCCTGCGACAGTGGTACGACAGTGCGATGAATTTGTAACGATTTTTGTACCGATTTGGTCCACAGCAACGTATAAAATACGTCATAACAACAATTTGCGGATATATACAGAGACGGCCTTGGCAAAGTTTGAAGGCAAGGGTGATGCAGTTGTTGGCGCGCGGGCTTGTGCTTGTGCGGGCAGAGAGACGCCAGCATGACTTTCCTCACCCGCGCTCTTTTCGACTGGACCGCACACGGCTGACACACACACATACACACGCCCCGAAACCCTGCAGTACAGATCCCACGCACAGCCTTGCCCTTGTGCAAACGCACCCGCCCACACATACACGCCCCCAACCCGGGGGACAACCGGACAGACCCGCGGGTCACCCACCACCAAGTTGAGGCAGTTGGACAGGTCCAACCCCTGGAGCGAGGTGATCCTGGCCAGCAACCCCCCCAGGCGCTCGTTGCGGAGGCGGCTGCAGCCCTGCACGGCACCGTGGGCGAGGTGGGGAGCCGTGTCATGCCGCCGAGTACGGTGATGCGAGACAAAGTGCAGAGACCCGCGGGTCACTTCTGGCTTGCATCATGGGGCCAGCCCCGGGAGTCATCGAGCGGCGCGCTGGCCAAGTACTTTGCGATTCGCACAGCCTGTGGATTCTGATGCCGCCCTTGGATTCTGGCCCACGGTCAGATCCCGCATCGCCATCGGGTTGGCTTTGTGTCCCATGCTCCATGCAGATACGGTATGGGGCACGAAAGCTCGCTCGAAACCCTCCGTATCAATCCGTTGCAGTTGCTAATACCGTTGCCGTGACCGTTACCTTCTCCCCCCCCTACGGCACCAATTTCCTACACCCCCCGTACGGCACCTGCAGGTCCAGGAAGGTAAGGCCCTTAAGCCGCTCCGCCAGCGCCGCCACCCCGTCCTCCGTGATGGAGTCACTGCTGAGGGGACCCAGAGAGAACACCTGCAGCCGCGGGAACTGCGCCGCCAGCGCCTGCATGCCTGCGGACCCACGGGTCGGTGCACCGAGGGACAGACAGAGGACGGAAGCAGCCCCACTCCTCAGAATACCGTTCGTCCTCTGACCCGTGGGTCGGCCTTGTTCCCCCCTCCTCCCCCCCTCCCCCTCCGGCGCCCTCCGTCGCCCATCGGGGGCCCCCTACTGTCCCGCGCCTTCGTGTGGCCCCCTCCCCGTTTCTACACGCCCCCGTGGCCCCGATCTTTCGTATCCCTCGCTTTTTTGGGGACCCCGCGCCCCTACCCGCGTCGCTGGCGATGCCCACCGCGCCTCCGGCAGCCCCTCCTCCGGAGCCCATCCTGCCCCCCGCTCGGGCGCCCATGCCGGAGTCCCCGATCTCCAGCCGCGTCAGTCCGCGCAGCGGTGCCAGCGCCCGCAGCCGCTCCAGGGTCCATCCAGGGCGGCGGAGCACCAGGCTGCTCAGGCTGGGGGCCAGGGGTGACAAGCTGCTGAGCAGCTGGTCCAGGTCCTGCAGGTACACAGGGTGGGGCGGGCGGGGATCGATTATTATTAGGATGTTACAGCGGATCCCGCGGGTCATCGGTGACAGCCAACGGCGACGGGGACCGATTATCGATGACTGGGTGAGTGTGCATCAAGGCGACGTCGGGGTAGGGAGGTGGCGAGTACCGTAACTCGCAGGTAGGGTGAAGATGTGGAGGTCCAGGTCCGGGGAGGTCAAAAGTGAGATCATATGGAGTCAAAACGATTCGCCGCCCGCGTCTCCGACATCGTCATCGCCAAAAGCAAAAATCCCAATACGCGTCGGAGGCTCCTCAGGACTTGTGGTCGTGTGCTCATGTCGCCATGCGCATCGAATTACGTACGGTACCGAGCTCGCGCCGTGTCATCATGTCCGGATCAACGGGATCTGGCATTCAGAAAGGGATGGCCGGGTTAATAGTAGGCGCCGTACGATAATCGTGTCGTACCATGCTCGTACCTTTCTGAGGACCAGCTGGTGCGGCACCACCGCGGGCGACTCGATGGCCAGGCCCTCCAGTCGTACGAACCGCGACACCGCCTCCGCCACGTCGGCGCCGTCGAGCTGCGCCGAGGTGCCGTAAAGCGCCAGCCGCCGTAGCCCCGTCAGCCCATCCGCCTGAAGGCATTGCGACCCACGGGTCAGGGTCGAGGGTCAGGAATCAACGACCGAACCACATATGTCAAGTGTCCCGTCCTGCCGGCTCAGCATCAAGGCTCCGCCTTCCCTGTGGAAAGCCATCGCAGGCCCAGCCCAGCACAGACACAGCACAACACAGCACAACACAGCACAACACAGCACAACACAGCACAACACAGCACAACCTATTCCCCCCCCATCCCTGACCAACGCCTCCTCCATCTTCCTATTTACCCCCCCCCCCAGTCTGGTGTGTCGATGTCTGGACTGTCTCCAGTTCAACCTCCTTCTCTCAACCAAATCTGAGGGTTTCAACAACGCGAAACCTCCCAAAACTCCTCCTCCCAAATGTCTCTCTCCCAAATTCCTGTACCTCCGAATCCCTGCACCCGTCTCAGCCCTCACCAGCGCCCGCAGCGTCCTCTGCTGATCGGGCCTGCAGCAGTCGCGCACCGCCAGATCCGTCAGGCGACTCAGCGCGGACACACCCAGCCAGGGGCCCCGCACATCCACCAGGTGCAGCGACTGCAGGGAGGGGACAGAGGCGCACCACTCCAGGGAGGCGGGCGCCGGCAGCGGGGCCAGCAGCGGTGGCTTTGGCGGAGACCGCGACTGCATCGCGGCGGCGGCGGCGGCCGCCGCGGCCTCCGAAGGTGACGTCGTCGGCGGCAACGTCGTCGTCGGCGGCGGCGCTGCGGGAGAGCTGGCCCCGACAACGGCCGGCGCGAGGGGTTTCGGAGGTGAGTCAGTTGCTGGGGCCTTGCCCTCGCCTATGTGTTCCTCCGTCGCCGTGCTGTCGTACATGGCCTGAGCGAGGCGCGCCGCGGCCTCCGCCGGCGCTAGCGCCGCCTCAGCGGCGGCGTGTGCGTACGGCAATGGACGCTGCAGCGCCGCCGTCGCCGCGATCGATGCAGCCGATGTCGACGGGCCCGCGCCGCCCTCGGAACGAGCCCCCGTGCCCGCAGCGCCACTGCCGTACAATCCCGAGACCGACGACGACGGCGGCGGCGGCGGCGGCGGCGACGGGGCCGCTCGCCGTGCACTGCCCGAGGAGCCCGCGGCAGCGATGGCGGAGGACGGCTTGCGCGGGCCGAGCTGCGTCGGTTGGAACAACGGCGGGGGCGGCGGACCTGGCGGCGGCGGCGGCGGCAGCGCTCGACGGCCGCCGGTGGCGCCAGATATGACGGCTGCCACCTGCGGCGGGATCTGTACTGGTTGTGGCGGCTGGCTTCGCTTCCAGGGCACATCAATTTGCACCGGCGCGCCTGGCGGCGGTAGCGGCGACCGCGGCTGCGCACCACTGGCAGCGGCGGCCGCGGCGGCACTCAAGCTGGCGCCGACCTGGGGCCTAAACAACGGCGGCGGCGGCGGACCTGGCGGCGGCGGCGGCGGCGGCTTTGAGGGCAGCTGTCGGGAGGCCAAAACTGCCGTACCATTTGGCGCGCTGGTGACCAGCGACGAGGTGGCGGCGGCGGTGGCGGCGGCGCGCATGGCCCGCTTTGACGGCAACAGACGCGGCGGCGGCGGCGGCGGGCCGGGCGGTGGCGGCGGCGGCGGCGGCGCCATGCGAACGCCCTCGTGGCCGCTGCCCGATGCCTCCCCTGCGGGCTGATGTTGATACACGGCCCGGCGCCGCTTGGAGTACGGTACAGCGATGCTTGGCGGCGGCGGCGGACCTGGCGGCGGCGGTGGCGGCGGCGGCGCCGGCCGGCGCGCGGCGCCGCCAGATGTTGCGCCTGCTGCGACCTGCGGCGGGGCATGGACTGTTTGTGGCGGCTGAGATCGCCGCCAGGGCAGATCGATCTCCAGCCGTGGTGGTAGTGGCGGCGGCGGCGCGCCTGGTGGCGGCGGCGGTGGCGGCGGCGCCAGCAACTGCTGAGCATCGCTGGCGGCGGCGGTGCTCCCACTTAACACTGCCCCCGCGGCCGCCAACTGAACTGCGCCATTGCCGCTGCGAGAGCGGCTGCTGTTGCTGTGGCCGCCGGCATCCCCACTGCTGTTGCGGCCGCCCCCCCCGCCCCCGCTACCGTCACTGCTGTTGTCGCCGCCGCTGCCCAGCCGTTGTACGGCCCAGCCCGGCACGGACTGCGCCGCCGCGGGTCGCGAGGACGGAAACCGCTTCTGTGCCGGCGTCAACGCGATGGTGAGCGTGTGCGGCCGCGGCGGCGCTGGCGTGGGCGGCGGCGGCGGCGGGCCCCCCAGCGGCGGCGGCGGAGCCGGCGGCGGCGGCAGCACCGCGACGGCGCAGCCGCGCAGTGTGACGTGTTTGAGCCCCGGGAGCGCTCTGAGCACGTGGGCCAACGCGTACTGCAGGCGGCTGCAGGCGATGTCCAGCCGTTGCAGCGACGTCAGGGGGGACAGGGCGGCGATACCTGCGCGGCGGCGGCGGCGGCGGCGGCAGCGGCGGCGGGCGGGTCAGGGGACTGCGCTGCAGCCGGGTGCTACCAGCATAAGTGGCATGGGATGCGTGTGTGTGTGTGTGTGTGTGTGTGTGCACCACATCATGAGGAGCGCGGCCGTATCGTGTCAGACGCCGCAAACAGCGAAAAACAAAAACTACAGAGCGCCGCAACTCCCCCCTTTACAGCCCCCTACCAGTAGGGCTGCCCCTGCCCGTGCCCGTGCCCGTGCCCGTGCCCGTGCCCGTGCCCGTGCCCGTGCCCGTGCCCCTGCCCCTGCCCCTGCCCCTGCCCCTGCCCCTGCCCCTGCCCCTGCCCTGCCCCTGCCCCTGCCCCTGCCCCTGCCCCTGCCCCTGCCCCTGCCCCTGCCCCTGCCCCTGCCCCTGCCCCTGCCCCTAGATCTGGCCCTGGCGGGGCCGACCATGGCTGCACCCATGATGCACGACACGGGGCTTCCGCCAGCCGCGCCGTTAATATGGGTCCGGGTCCCTCAAGCACTGAACTGCACTGCACTGCACCGGGGACTACGTGTATGGGTAGGGGTCATTGGTCACTACCACGCGCCACACAAGGACCGAGTCGCCGGCCTTCAGCATGGAACCCATGGGTCCCGACTCGATCCGAACTGACCCTGACCCGACCCGACCCCGGCCTAGCCCGGCCCTACCTTCGGACGTAAGGCGCTGCCCGTTGAGCTTCAGGACGGTCAACTTTCCGCAGCCGGTCAGCAGAGGGATTTCTTCGTCGTACAAGCGGTTGTACGACGACACGTCCAGCTCGTGGAGCTCAGAGAACAGGGCGGGCAGGGCCCGCTCCGGTTTCAGGAAGTCGAGGGCTGGGAGCTGCAGCCTTATGACGGCGGTGGAGGCGGCCTCTCGCCAGTTACGGCACACGAGCCTCAAGGTCCGTACGGCGAGCTGGAAGAGCTCGACCTGGGCTTCTTTGTCATCTTCGGTGGTCTGACTGTTGCGGTCGGCCGGTACAACTGCCACAATTCCCGGACCACTTGAAGAAGATAAAAGACATGGCGAGCTGGGAGATGTCGGCACCGATTCGGAGGAGGTGCCCGGGCTTGAGGGTTGTTGCATGCCGTCGTCGATAACGTCGTCGACGACGAAAGGCGCCTTTTGGGGACAGGTAAGGACGGGTGGCATTCGCGAGACTGCCAGAACTACCATCCTGAAGATGTCGAATGGCAAGTGCTGCCATGGAACAAGCTGTGGTGTCGCCATGCTTTCCTGGACGTTGGTGGTCGACAGTTGCATGGCTGGCTTAAATCAGCGGCATAGAAACATTACAAAACATAAAATTATATTGTTGTCAAGGGTGTAGTCTGTGCTGCACAGGCCTAACGGAAGGCCGGGCCCAACGAAAGCAGGCCCAACGTAGACGAATCGAAAACCATTAAAAATTCACAGCAACAGCAACTCCAGGTAGTGACATATCCCAAGGAAGTCCTTTCATTTGTTATGCGGCCTTGTGCAGAATTAGGTCTTAGGGAGAAATGTTTGGCTCCGAAGCCCGTGGTTGGTGGGAAACTGTCCCTTCGACTTGTAAGCTCCACCTGTCGAGGTACTAGCACTCACACATAGTAATTATTATCATGAAATATTTAATGCTTGAAATGCCATTCAAACACGCGCCGCCCACCTACGCGTTCTATCCAGCGTTACCTCCTGCACTCAGTTGCTTGTAAAGCTGGCAATATGGAGTACATTCTTAGTCTTACATCTTACACTTCTGATAGAAGCGGGTGCGTGTTATGGTTTTGCGAGGCATCGATGCAGGGCGCTTGCTAGACAGATATGGATTGCCAAGAAATGCTTTATCATCAGCGCTTATGAAAGACTCACAATGGTTATTTCTTGGGCAATTGCGCGCCTTCAACCTTTGGTGAAGAATAACAGCTCTTGAGCTAGTTTATATCTTCTGCGCCCACGCTCTCCCGCTACAGGCAGCAGGACAGACGGATGAGACCGCAGTCGGCTTTTGTGCCCAGCCAAAGTTACTACAAGCAGAAAGGTAAAGCCCAGCTGGAGGGCCGCGGGCCGCGGGGAACCTGTCCCGCCCGTGGAGGTTTATGAATCGTTATTTTCAGATGAATAAATACATATGCTCATCGTACGTTAACGTTGTGTTTGTGTTTCAGCCGATGCGTGAGCAGCTGGTCATGTCGCTACCTCCCGCCGCATTGCTTGCGCCGCAGGCGTGGACGATGATCTGGGTCGACCTGCTGTGCAACACAAACCGCTTGCCAAAGGCGAGTTCACGCAGTTTTCCCTCGCGAAGGTTTTCGAGGACGACCCGGGAATGCGACCGAAAGTTTTCGCGCCGCCGACCGTGAATAAAGTCAGCTACGGATTGATGAGCCAGGACATCTCGGGCGCGGTGGTGAGTTGGGGTCTGAACGTTGGTGATCTGAACATAAGTACGGTCGACCGTATTGTCCGGCCAGGGAGCGCGTGATGGTTTGGGGCGCCGCCCACCGTTGTTAATTGGTCGTACACGATCGTATCGATTTGGACGGGCATAATTTTCATCCGGCAATAGCATGGCCAATGACCGTACCGTACCGTACCCGCCCCGGTGGGTAGGGCACCCTTTGGTCCTCAACTCACCTCACCTTCGCGGAGGTTCCCAGCCACCTCTGCCCAAACTGTTTTCCACACGCCCCTCCGCTCCCCGTGGTCCCTGGTATGCCTCCCACCCTCCTAACCTCCCTCCTTGGCCCCCTCCCTCCTCACAATCCAATACCTTACCTGCCTTCGTATATTGCCCTGCCTTCCAAACCCGACCCCAAACCCGCAGCCCATGGTAAAGGCCGCGCCGAACAAGGCCCGCGACACTGACCCCAACGCGCCGCGGTACGTCCTCCCGGGAAGCTCGTCCATCCCCGCGGCGGTGGCGGCCGCCTTGGCGTCGGCGGCGGCGGCGGTGGCGACATCGACGTCGGACGGCGCCGAACCCCCGGCCCGTCAAGTCTATCAGCCCTCGGCACCCCATCAACACACCCAGCCCCACCAGCAGCACCCGCTGGTACCGCACCAGCAGCCGCAGCCGCAGCCCCAATCGCAGCCGCAGCCGCAGCAGCAGCATCAACGGTCACAAACGTGGGACACCCTCAACGTTGCCGACATCAACGCTGTGACCTCGGTGGTGGAGCGGCCTGAGAAGTTGTCGACCCGGGACACCCAGCTCAACGTGCGGGATGTGGAGGGCAGCTGGCCGGGCTGGGAGCCGCCCTTCCGGGCTCACGTTGGGAAGAATCTGCGGGATCCCGGTCTGGACGTCAGAGACATATCGGGGACCTATCGCCGTCGCCGGGTGTTCTCGGCACGGCCAAACCTGGGCAGCAGTCGGGATAGGGGGCTCGGTAGGCCTGGCGCCGCCGCGGCCGCGGCCGCGGCGGCGGCGGCGGCGGTGACGCAGCCGGTGACGTCGTCACGTGGGGAGCCAGCGGAGCCGGCGACGGCGGCGGCGGAGCAGCCGCCGGCGCCGCCGCCGCCGCAGCAGCAGCAAAAGCACGGACAGGGACAGCTGTGGCAACCTGGGCAAAGCTACCTGCCGCCGCAACTGGTGTGGCAGCCCGTGGGCAGCAGTACAGAAGCTGTACGGCAGCACAGGGCGAGTGGGAGCGAGGGATCCTCCAGCGGCGGCAGCGGCGGTGCGACGCGACGTTACAGCCACCCGGTACGGCAGTCGTCGCGGCCGTTATCGGCGCAACAGCAGCCAGCGGCGGCGCATCCGCCGCTTGAGCAGCAGCAGGAGCAGTCAACTGCCGTACTTGCCGCCGGCGCGTGGCCGACGTCCGTCACACTACCGCTGAGGCCGTCGCTACAGCCCCCGCCGTACGCGACACACATTCCGACGGGCAGCATCGCTGCCGTACTGTCGGCGTCGCTCGACGCGCCGACGGCGAGCCGCACGGCGGCGGTGGCGGACCACCCGTCGGTCACCGTCGGGAGGACGACGCCGGGCAAGCGCGATCCAAAAGCCCGCCACTCGGCCAAACTGGCTGTCGCAGACGTCCAAAGGGCTGACGCGGCGGAGGCGCAGCGGGTCATCGAAACCCTGCGCCCGAGCCGCCAGGCTGTGGAGGAGTTCTTCTCCAGCTGCCGTCGCTTGGACCGGGAGACCTGCGGCAAAGTAACGCCAACGGATTTTGTTCACGCGCTGGAGAGGGCGAATCTGCTGTCGTCGTTGTCGTTGCCGACGGAGGCAGCGGCGGCGGCGACGGCAGCGGCGGCGAAGGGGGCGACCGGCGAGGGGGAGCCGCCCGCGGCGGCGGTGGCGCTGGTCAGGGGACTGCAGGACGGGTGCGGGATGGTGTCGTACAGGTACCTGGCGAAGGCGCTGCTGGGACAGACGCGGCGGCCGTCGTTGACGGCAGCGGCGCCGCAGCCGCCGCAGCCGCCGCCGGCTGCGGCGCCGGCGCCGGCGACGACCTCGGCTCCGGAGCCGGTGCTGCCAGCGGAAACTCCGCGGGGGGGCTCGTCAACGGCGGCGCCGACACAGACGCCGTTCGCCACCGCCGCCGGCGCGGCGGGCAACGCCCTCAAAAGTCCACGACAGATTTCGGACGCTAAGTCTAGCGCGCACTCTAGCCATGAGGAGGGCACCGCCGCCGCCGCCGCCGCTGCCACCGCCGCCGCCGCCGCCGCCGCCAATGCGGAGCCGCCCGCTGGAATGTACGGCACTGCACCAGCGGCTCTGGCTGCATCCACAGCAGCCGCCCGTCGCAGCGTCAGCTTCGCGGCGGAACCTGCGGCAGCGGCGGCGGCGGACGTCGGCCAGGTCGCGGACGCCGCGACGGCGGCCCCGCCGACGCCGCCGTCACCGCAGCACCCCGGGGATGTGAAGCGGATAGAGCTGCAGGAGCGGCAGCTCCGACGGGAGGGTTCGCAGCGGCGGCGGCCTTTCAGCGCAATGCCGGGCGGCGGCGGCTCCAAGGGCGCGGGCACCGTCGCCGCTGTATTCAAGCTGCTTGGCGCGCCGCAACCCATCCTGTACGACACTCCAGCTCCCGCGGCGGCGGGATCCTCCGCCGGTGCCGCGAGGCATCAACCGAGCCCTGGGGCTTCCGTTATCTCGAACGCGGCGGCGCCGGCAGCGCGCCCCACGCCGCCGAGTGCGGACTCGCCGCCGCCGCCGGCAGCGGCGGCGCCGGAGGCGGCTGCCGCCGCCGAAGGTGGCGGCGGGGGCGCCTCTGCCCCGTATGACGGCATGGGCTTCGGTCCCCACTGGCCTCCGGAACCACACCCCAGCACCTTGCAGAAGCGCTCCGCCGCTGCTATCATGGACGCCGGAAACTTCGAGATCCGTGACGTTTGCGACGTGACGTACTTTCCGTACAAGGCCCACGCGCTGTGGTTTAGCGGTCGAGTGGGGCCCGACGGCGCGGAGGCGCCGGGCGGCCCGGCGGAGGCGGCGCGGGAGTATCACCCCAGCGTGGACCCGGTATCGATGCTGGTGGGGAAGGGCCACCACCGGATACACATCCCGCCCACGGGACAGAAGCTGGAGCCGGAGGTGGAGGCGGCGATTGTGGCGCGGCTGAGGTGAGCCATGCCGTACGACGGTCGTACGATCGTGTACGGTCGGGGTTTGGGGGGAGGGCAGGTGACGGATTGATCGGGGCCGGCTGAGAAGCACATCCGATTGCGGACGGACGCCGGACTGCAGACGCGGTTGCCACGTGTAGTGGTTGCCAGCATGCCAGGTAATGGGTGGTGTGGATTGGATCGGGCATTCGTCGTGATGGGATGCGATGCAAACATGCAATGCGATGCGAGATGCGGTTCTAAGGAGATTTAGGGGCGACCAACCGAAACGCGAGTCGACGGAGATTCGCTGGGTGCATCTCGTTCTCGTGGGGCGCCTGACCGACTGATGTGGGAGGTGGAGAGGGGCATCCGGGTGACCGGCGCCGACCGTCTCATTTCACAGAATGGGCCCAGCGCAAAATCTCAAAAGGTCAAGTGTGCTTTCCGGTACTCCGTGTCGGCGATGCTTATGTGTGTTGAGAAAGAAACGCTGATGGCGATGTGTGTGTGTGTGTGTGTGAATCGTTACATATCTGCCGGGCCGACGCTGGCCGGGGGCGCTAACCCGCCCCATACGGGAGACCGCCGAAGCACTCTCCCCCGGATTCGGGGAAGAGGGGCGTAAGGGGCCTCTGTCCCCTCGCTCTCAACCAAGGGCGCGCGCCCGATCCCTGAGGATCGGTGACAGCTGTGCCCCCTCAAGGGTGTGTGTGTCACGCTTGTGTGTTGGTGCAGGCCGCATCCTGGGCTGGGCAGCGCACCGGAGGCGACAGCTCGAGCACGGGCGGCCGCATCGGTCGTACAGCAGGTACGGCAGATCCCCACGAGCGGTGACGTGGGTACGGTATAATTGGTATCATGCATTAGGAAGGGGCACTGGCGGTTTCGTTTCGGTCTGCGCCTCTTTTAGAAGCTGCGCGATTGGAGTCCAGTTGATCGCGTGGACAGCCGGTTTCGTGAGGCCCAAGGGATGTACGACGTACACCATCCTGCCGTACATCCTGCCGTACATCTTGAGAGTGGCGCCCACGCTGTGCTGTGCTGGAGAAACGTGCAGTACGGAATGAACCGCGTTGCAGTGGACGCCGCGAGTCATGCTGTGCTTCAACTCTAAAACTCTAAAACCCTTAAACCCGTCAATCGTGTTTGCCCGCGGGGACCCCGCAGCTCAAGGTGGACAACCCGCTGCTGTATCCAGGCAACGTGGACCCGACTGCGCCCGCGGGTGCGGCGCTGAAGGGCATGCTCGGCTGCCTGTATACGGCAGGTAACGCCAACGGCAGCGCTGGCGGCAGCAGCACCGCCAGCCTCCGCGCCTCCGTCGGCGGGTCACTACGTCCGTCCACGGCGGGGCCGCGTCGCAGCATGCACCCGCGGTCGAGCAGCGTCTCCAAATCCATGTCGCTGTTGTCTGGCGGCGGCGCCTCCGCCGCTGGATTCAGCACTGGCGCCGCTGCTGGCGGCGGCGGCGGCGGCGGCGGCGGCGGCGGCGGGTCGGTCCGTGTTGGGCGTGCGGCCCTGGAGCGTCAAATGCATCGGGAGGAGATCGCGGCGGTACGGCGGTTGTGCTGATTGACGAGCTTTCTGACACTGGCGGCCTTGGAAGGTTCTAGAAGGTTCTCTGGTGATGTTTTGGTCTGAGTGCGTTGGGCGGTTGTGGGCGACGGTTGGGCAACGGTTGCTTCGGTTGTGGTTGATCATACGGGTTGTCGGTTTGCGGGACGCTGCCGCCCGAGTCCGCACGGACATGGGAGAGAACGGTTGTTTTCGGTTGTGCGCGTGCGCGTGCAGTTGGTTGGCGTGGTCATGAATACATGGCGCGAGTTGTTGGCGGGTATTAGGAGTTGAAAGTACGAGTTGTGAGGGTTGGACTGTGATGGCGGGAATTGGTTGTGATTTTGCCGAGATGGCATTCGGTTGACAGTTGCTGCTGTTGGGCAGTTGGGCACGAGCGTTATGAATGGCCGACAGGAGGGTCGTTGGGGGGAGAGCAGCGTCAGTGTCAGGTTGCTGGTGCGGATCCCTGGACTGTACGGACTGTACGGCGCGTTGGGATGGGATTGTGTGCCATTGACGTGCCATGAACTGAGCACGCCGGCGATCTTGGTGCAGGGACATTGCGCGGCAGGGGGAAAGCGCTCTTCAAGAGCGCTCCAAATCAATGCAAACTGTGGTACGTCGTACAGCCCTACTGTACGGAACTCGTTAATCCGCGGGTCGGGGGCGGGTGGATGCCGCACGTGCATTTGTATTTGTCCTGTGTGCAGTGTGTGATGGATCACCGCTGAATGCGACTGGCTGGACTTGGACAAAGAGCCACACGACGGCCTCCACACAGGCACAAAAGCCGTGGAGGCCAATTTTGTATCGCCTGGACTCTGACCGAGTGGGGTGCGATGGGCGTCCCCGTTGTTGCACGGTTGCAATATCGGTGTTGGTACACACCCACAAAGCGTTCTCACGGATGGGGTGACCGTGACCTGTCTCCTAACCAGTTGGAGCGCCAAGTATAATAAAAGTATAATTATGTGCGAAGGAGACCCCTGACCAGGGTCATGGCTGTACGGAACTGTCGTGAAGTGCCGTACGTTGGGCGACCTGGGATGGGCAGGGCATGGCCACGCGGATTCTGGCCTTGTGAGCCTTGTGAGTGGATTGGTACCGTAAATGGGATGGGATGGGATGATCCTGAGATTGATCAGGTTGTTGCTGGCCGGCCGGCAAAGTGACGTGGTGGTCCGTCCGCCGCAGGTTGTGGGCCGATGTCATCGAGATGAAGGCGCTGCAGCTGGTGCATTGACGTGGAAAGGGGGACCGTCGTCCGGCCCCCGCGGTCCCAGACCCACCTCTCGGCATGCACGGGCGCATGCCAAGTGCGGCTTGTCAGGGCTTACTAGGGCTTGCTTGATTCATAAATAGACGACGTCCTCTTCTCCAGCCTTCTTTCAAGCTAGGGCAATACACCTTTCTTACCTCTTTCTTCCGCCCGTAGCGTGCTCTTCCCACCATGCATACTCCTGCCATCAAGTGTGTTTTTTTCGCGCCGCTGTGTTGATATTCCAGGACACTCTTTTAACTCCATCTTCGTTGTGTGTGGGTGGGGCATTCGTGAATACGGTAGCACTAGCAGTGCTAGTGTGCCAGTGGCAAGCAGGGCCCATTGTGGGGCTGGCATGGTAATATGATAGGCTCCCGTGGCTTGGATGCGGTCGAGCCCGGTCGAATTGCTTTTGACTTCTTCCAAAGCAGGTTGTATGCACTCGGGCGCGGACCACTGGCGTTGGAACTCGAACCCTCTCGAACCGCATCCGCAAATCGCGCACGCATGCGCAGAATTACATGTTTACATCGGGTCCGTCAGAAGGCCACTTATGCCTCCCTTGATTGCTAATTGCGTTGATTTAATACGGATGACGCAAAGGACTGCGTCCTTCCGCAAAGCTCTTGGAACCTGTTGGAACTCCTTGGCTCTTTGGGTAAACCCCAGGATTCCCGCCACAAATAGATTAGATGATCCACGGGGGTTCAGGCAGTCCGGGATGGTACGTCTGGACGTACCGTACTATACCCCATCGAACAGCCCTGGTCCGGTCCGGCCCAGGGAAGACGGCCCAGACAGATCGTTACCACCTCTACCGCACACCAAACGGTATTGATGACAACTTTCTGGCTGTCAATCCGAACACACCCACCGCCCCGCACACGCAGTACCTATTCCGCGGTACAACCAACGAATCCATGCGGTACACTCGTACAGGTGTACGTGCACCCATCCCAGCGCACAATCGTCAGGAGAGCCGAGACCTATCGCCGGCCCCACCGAGTAGTATCTATCCATTGTGCCACACCAGATTGCACCCGTGCGCCTAGGTGCTACGTGCATGCCGCCGTACAGCGACATGGGCCCGCCCCAGCTAGACCCCACCCTTCATGCTCAGCATTCCTTACTTGGCCAAACCAGACCGGACGGAGAAAAAAGCTGCCAAGCCAGCCCCTCAGCAGAAACCCAACCCCTCAATGCGTTAGGCTGTACGGCACATACATGGAAAAGTGCAGCTGCATCGTTCGTTTCTCTTTTAACCCTGCTTTCAGCCAAAGCTGTTGCACTGCAACCCGCTGCATCGCAACCCGCCGACCCCCCGCAGCGTCCCCATCTGTATCCCAGTCCAACCGATAAATCCACATCCCGCTAAGCAAGCGCCGCGCTCTCCTGTCTGGTCCCACCCCAAACCCCAGGATTAAAGCTGGTGATCCGATTGTGGTCTGCATCCCGCCTCTGCCCTCTAGGAAACCCGCTCATAAAACAAAGCAGTGTGTTTTGATCCCGTCACAATGCCACTCCTCTAAATCTTCAGCAACCATGCCAAGTCTCCTGCCTTACCAGGGCCTAGCCAGCCGTCCTCCGATCCACACGGACACCCGACCGCGTGTCCGCCTAAACTGCCCATATGTGCCCACCTGCCTTGCTCTCCCAGCACCCCACAGTCCCACCTCCTGCGCGTCTCGGATGAGGGACCAATGTCTCCCCGGCCCCATTCTCTCCTTCGCTCGCACGTCACGACCTGCCACACCCATCGTCTTCAGCAGGACTGCCAGAGAGCCTGCCTCCAAGAACCCGCCTACCCCTCCCCAGGGTTTATTTCTTTTTTCAATTTAACCCCTAGGAACGCAAACCCGCACAGCCCCTACTGCCTACCGCCCCTACAGCTGGATTGAGACTGTGCCGGATTGAGACCGCGGCCACGGCAGCGGCTGCCGCCGCCGCTGCAGCCGCGCCCGCCCGCATGAGACCCATGGGTCGGCCTTCACGCTGCCCTTGCAAGTGGTATCCGCACATGACACGCCGCCGCAGCGAAATGCGATCAGTCCATATCCATGTCACCGCCACCGTCCTCGTCGTCCCCATCCGCCAGCCCCCCTGGAGCCCCGCCGTCGTCCTCCATGTGCAACGCCTCCAGATCGTCCAACAGCTCCTCCAACGGAATCTGTTGCACAGTTGGTTGCGGAATGGTTGCGGGTCAACGAAAGGAGGTAGTACGGAACACTGAGAAAGGACCAGTTGACATGGGAGAACGGCTTCCCTACTCCAATCCCCCGGCTCCGAAGCCGGTTCCGAAGCCCACCTACGGTACAGCAGAACATTGGCTCGGCACGACGCTGCAGCGGCCATCGCTCATGGCCAAACATGCGTGTTTAATGGTCGCAGCGGCTCCGTGAGTACGAGACATGCAACCGCCTCCACGCACACTTGGACCCCCACCACACCACCCCACCCCACCCAGCCCAGCCCACCTGCGGCAGGTCCCCGTCGTCCTCGTCGTCGTCGTCGTCGTCCTCCATGAGCCCCGCCGGCGCGGCGGGCTGTTGTTGTTGTTGCTGCTGCTGCTGGGGTGCCGGCGCCGCCTGCAATCGCTGCTGTTGTTGTTGCTGCAGAAGCAGCTGTTGCTGCTGTTGCTGCTGCAGCTGCGCCAGTCGCTCCGCATCCTTGTAGATGTTGATCCGAGACCGCATGTCGGCGTCCTCCTCAAGCTCCTGGAGGAACCGCTCCCGGTCCGCATCCTGGGGGCGGGCGGGGAACAGGGGCGTCGCGAGGCGGGACGGCGATGGAACGCGGCCAGACAGGACAGAGATGCAGTGGGGCAAGGCCAGTTGTGAGATGAAAATGGGGTATGCGGTGATGCATGCAATGAACGGCCAAGGCCTCAGGCACACCCGCAGCGGGGCGCCGGCGCGCGCGCTCTCCAAGCAAGTCCCACGGCAGCACCGCGGCCCGGCAGGTCTGCCCCTCCCCCTCTCCCGACTCACCGCGGCCGCCTCGTTCCTCCCGCGGGGCCCGCTGGTCCCCTCGTCCACCTCCATGGCAAGGCTCTTGAGCTTCCAGGGCCGCGCAGCCGCCCCGGCGCCCTTGGCCTGCCGCTTGCGTCGCTTCTCCTCGTAGCTCTTCCGGACCTGCGCGTCCCGGGTTTCGGAGCGGGTATGCAAGTGGATGCGGCGGGTGGGTGCATGCGCGTTCTTGGACGAGGTTCCAGGGAGACGTGAGCGAGCCCCGGGGAAGCGGACTGGAGCTGTGTGGGTACCCCCGGGGCGGGGGGGGGCCATAGCAGTCGGGGCAACCGACCGACACAGCGCGCGGACTGCGGACCTGACTAGGCACCTGATGGGCTAAGGGCTAGGTTTCTACTAGCCGGCCTGGCGGACGAATGTGCTTTGACGAGCGTCCTTTCATGCGGGGGGCGGGCCGCTGGCTGGTGGCTGCCATCGGGGGCCGCGTCCAAAAGGATTGCGGGCGAGAGAGAGGGAGAGGCGTGCGCCGGGTCATCTGTCCACGTGCCCCACTCGGCCATCAGAAGGCTCGTAGATAATGTTTTTTTCCGCATGCCCATAGTCGCCGACGGGTAATCGGCAGGCGATCGGAAAGACTAATCGCTTTTGGACATCACCTGGCCGAGTGAGCGGGCAGCGTGCGCACGACTGCACATGGTGTGTGTGGATGTGGATGTGAGGATGTGCGTGCGCGCATGTGTTTAGAGAAAAGCACCTGCCCGACCTAGTTCAGGCTTACCACATGGACTTGCAGCAACATACCCACCATAGGTTTTGGCGGTGAACAGGGCAACCGCGTCACCGGTTGTCACCGGTTGTTGCGTGGCATCAACAACCTCCCCACACATTCCGTATGTTGGTACACGCACGTTGGTGTGTACAGAGGTGAGTCAGTCACAACAGCGCCCCGCTGCTGCCGCCACGTGCGACATACATCCATCTCCGATGGCCGACCCTTGGAACCGCACGACTCAAAAGCTATGGCCGTACCCCCCAGTCCGTACTCACCAAGATCACGTCCGGCACTCGACCGCCCTTGCTGACGTACGTTTCGTACTCCTGTCCCACGAGCTGCGACGCATTCATGTCGTACCCGAGTGCCGTATCGCCTGCATGCACCACGGAAACGACAAGCCGCCTCCTGAATGCGGACGACGCGGGAGGGGCCGTCGACCCCCTTCAACCCCCCTGCAGGTCCAACAGTCCAGCGGCTCCAACCGCCAACCGCCAACTGCCACCCGCACGCCCACCCGCTGTGCCGCGCTCAATCCCACCACCACCCGCTGCGCCCGGGTCGTGTGCTCGTGTCCCCCGCCTCCGGCTCAACCCCTCCCGCGACCGCCCCTTCTTCCCCTCCCCTCCGGTGCCCTGTCCACCCCCGGCCCCCCGGGCGCCCACCCAACCCACACACCCGGGTGCAGCAGGTGCCCGAGGTGCGTCCGCGTGTGGAACACCTTGTCGTTCCGCCCGAAGTCGCTCAGCCGGGCCACCTGGGCCTCCGCCAACTGGTACCTGCCGGGACGGGAGGAACCCAAGGGGCCGCAACGGGGCGACAGGGCGACGAGGGTATTATTATTAGGATGTTACAGACGAGGGAATAGGAAATTTGTAGACTGCGCTGCTGCTGCTGCCAGAGTTACGGTCCGACGGGGCAACGAGGGGCCCGTGAGGGGGAGGACCGCCATCGATGACCGTATCGTGGCAACTAAACGGGGAAGGGGGTCCCCAGGCTGTAAAGACGTGACGAGCCCACGCCACGTCACCGCCCGGCGAGCAGCACGAGGTGACACGAGGTGAGGCGAGCGCGACTTACTTGCTGTTCGTACCGCCGTAGTTGGTCCCCCCCTGGATCGGCTCGATGTCCAAGATGATGTACGGCACCAACGTCCGCTGGGATGCGAGCGCAGTGAACGGATACCGGTAGTAGACGGGCGCCTGCGCGGGGTGGAGGTGTGGGGTTGGGAGTGTGGGGGGATGGGGGGATGGGGTGTGTGTGGGGGATGTGGGGGGTACAGGACATTTTCATACAGGGGGTGGGGGGGGGGAGCTCGCGAGGTAGGGATGGGGGGCCGGGTGATGCGAGGTAGGGATGGGGGAGCAGCTCAATGCCGTGGAGATGACCCTAGCACCCCAGCTGGGAATCAATCACCCTCGCCCACGACCCGCACCGATCGCTCCAAACAAACGTTCGGCAGGGATGCGGATGCGGAGAGAGGACAAGAATCGACCCCAAGAATCGCTGCCCAACCGCCAACCACCAACCGCCAACCACCACCAATTCGACTCACGTCCATCGAGTAGCTCCGCAGGGTGACGGGGTCCATGATCGTGATCTGGTTGGTGATGCGGGTGACGAGCACCAGAGGGCCCAGGTTGCCGCAGGAGGAGGCCATCTTGGCGGGGAGGCACGCCAGGTCGTCCTGTGATTGTCGGTACGGCACACCAGGGCAGGAGCCAGGCGGTTGGCGGTTCGCAGTTGTGGTCGAAAATTGACATTACTGTTGGCTCTCACTTCCTTTTGAGAGAAGATATTTAGCTTGTGTAATTGAGAGAGATGAACTATTTTCTTTTTGTTAATTAAAGTTTGTTGCTCGGCCCTTTCTCCCGCGGCTTGCAGTGGCAATTCCCTTTCCCGCGCACACGACACCCGCCGCACCTTGCACAGGGGCACAATCTCCACCGAAAAGGTGAACTTGTAGTTGTAGGTGTTGTTGTGGGTGTCGTGCGACACGAGCTGCTTGTCGGCCCGGAAGCGGATGGGCACCACCGACTGCAGAAAGTCGATGAACTTGAGCGCGTGACCGCGCTGGGAGAAGAAAAAGTCGATGCCCTCGTGGATGTCTTTGACCTGATCGACATCGCCGATGATGGTAATGACGGTTATGTTGTCCGCGGGACAAGGGGAGGGTGGAGGGAGCTCAGAAACCACGTGAAGGGGAGGAGGGGTGGTGAATATTTGGTCAGGAATATTCAAACCGCGCTGGCTGTCAGGGCAAGGGGCCGGCGAAGAATCGACTGCACCAAGCGAAGTCAGCAAGGGCACCGACCCAGGATCTCCAGGGAGGGAGGGAGGGCGGGGCCAAGGGCAGGGGGGCTGGACCTATGGGTTCAGCACATCCCCAGGACGGGTCACCCAAGTGTGCTAGATGAGATGGGATGGGATGAGTTCCGTGAAGGTGCGAGATGGAGATATCTAGGGGCGACGGTTGCCATCAGCGAGAATACTTGTCCGCAGCCCCGTGGGGGCGCGTTTGGCGCGACCCACGGGTCGGAAAGACTAATCGTTAAGGCATCATCTGGCATCATCGCTTCCCCGCCGTCCGCGCGCCCAGCCGCAGTACGGTACTCTTCCCGCGCTACAGTGACACAGACATTGAGAGGGTGGGCCGCAGCCCAGCACAGCAGCCTAGGCTGCAGCGTAGCATACCCCCTCTCAATCCAAGGCCCGCCACACGGCGGAAGGACGCAGCTGACAGCTTGCGGCGGGCGGAGGGGGGGGCCCAGGTGCCGCTAAGGAGTGCGCCGGGTCATCTGCCACATGCCCCACTCGGCCATCAGAAGGCTCGTAGATAATGTTTTTTCCGCATGCCCATAGTCGCCGACGGGTAATCGGCAGGCGATCGGAAAGACTAATCGCTTTTGGACATCACCTGGCCGAGTGAGCGGGCAGCGTGCGCGGGACTGCACATGTGTGGGTTAAAGATAACTGAGCCGTGTGAGGATGAGTGTGTGTTTGAGGATGTCTATCGCATCAGCAACCGCCCCACAGACCCCGCCGCCGCTGCCCACTGACCGCTGCCACTGCCGTCACCGCCGCAACCAGGCCGCAACCAGGCCTTATACTCGCGCCTACCCCGCGATTGCGCCCCAACCCCGCCCTACTTGGACTCCCAAACTGCCCCAAACACAAACCCTGGGGTGCCGCGGCCCTTCCCCGCTCTGCGCCTTCATCCAACCAAGCCCTCCCCTCCCTTCTTCGCCGATAGCACAGTCCCAACGTAAGTCAAGTCATGGCCGACGCGCACCCACCTTGACGCAGTTGGCCGCGGCGTCATGCTTAAGGATGAGCTGCTCCAGGAAGAGGAAGGTGCGTTTATGGAACACGTGTTGTCGGAGCTGGTGCGGGAACGACGGGGAGCGCCGAGGATCCATCACGGGGCACGAGGGGCAAGATGAGGCAGGATTCACAGTCCGAATCGTGAGTCACGGCGAGCCATATGCCACGTCCCAACTTCTCCGACGGCAGGGCGAGCGCTGACAGACAGACAGACTGACAAACAAACGAGACGGACATGCCCCTTGCGTGAAGTCCAGTCCTCTACAGCCCTCACAGGATGCGCCCCCTCCACCTTGGCTGCCTACCCACCTCCCACCTTTGCTGCCTTACCCCCCCCCCCTTTGCTGCCCACCCACCTGCACACACGCGACCCAGCTGTTGGGGTTGGCGTTCTGTCGATTGCAGTCCGGGCACATGTTGTTCTCCACCACATAGTCCACCACAAACGTCTGCTGCAGGATGGCGCCGTTGAACACCTCCGCCTGCGGGGTTAGGATGGGGTGGGGTGGGGTGGTGGGGAGCGGGAAGTACGCGGGCGGGAGAGTGGGATAGTGGGGGAGTTGCGAAATGATGGGCGGTAACGTTACAATTGGCGTTACAATGTCGACCACACGTTAGGCCACCCCAACACCACACGATAGGCCACCCCAACTCATCCCTTTCAACCACACCTTACTCCGCGGCCTGCCACCCACACCGCCCCATCCCATCCCATCCCATCCCATCCCACACCGCCGGATCACCGCACCACCGGATTATGGAGATCTGATGATGTGCTGCCAGCGGTCCCTCACCCCCCCCCTCCCCCCATACCCCTTCGTGCCCACCCACCTGGATGGTCAGTTTGACCTTGAGCCGCTTGCTGTGCGGCTCCGTCCAGATGAACCCGGCGTCCACGAGCTTCACCTGAGCGCGTCCCGGGGTCGGGGTCGGGGTAGTTTGGTGGGTGGATGGATAGTCTTGTGGATGGATGGATGGATGGATGGGTGGGTGGGTGGGAGCACGAGGATGTCGGGGATCGGTGGGCAAAGACCAACTGGGCAAGAGGGTAAAATTACAGACACAGTCAGCCTCAACTTGTACGATTTGAGGCGGCTGACCGCGCGCGGGGGTACACAACCCGACGACGGATGAGGGCCCAAGGATGGGCGGATGAGCGGTTGCACGCTGGCGAGGTTTTGCTGGCCAGGTGAGCTGAAGTGATTTGTTAAATGCGCAAACTTATCCTCGTTCCGAGCTTCTTAGATTCTTTCACGTCTCCAACTGAGGCCTGCCTACAAGTAGCTCCGCCGACCCCCGCGAGCAGGTGCCATCCCCCGCAACTACACGCCCTCCCCCCATCAACTCGCGCTTTAAACAATCAAAAAAGGGTTGCCCAATCCAAGTTCAAATCCCGCCATGAGCCATGATGATCCCGTGTCGATGACGCCCAACCCAAACTCACATTCAAATCCAAACCAAGATCCACAGTCACGCGCCGAGATCCGCCACAACGCGGTCATGCGCCACAACGCCGCCCCAGCCCCCCTCCCCAGGCGCACCTTCTGCAGCCCCTTGATCTTCTTGATGCAGAACGTGAGCAGCTCCTTGCTCTCCAGCTCTGCCGCCACCCAGTGCTTGGGGGGTTGCAGGTAGCGACCGCACTCCTTGCACCAGAGGACCGTCACCTGGGTCGGGGTCCGTCAACACGATTGTGAGTCAACGGCAATACGACGACCACATGTCCACGGTAACACATAACGGTTACATACATATTTCCACATTGTGCTAGCTAGCTAGAGCCGCACCGGTCGCCACCCGGCGGCAGCTGTCCAGACACCCACCGGGAACACACTGTGACAAAAGCGGAGAACCGGGGATATCCGTTTGATGGGGATTCCGATTTCAACTGATGGATGTGGTGCGAGCCCAGCGACTGGGAAGTCTCGGGTGTCCGCACCTGCTTCTGTATCCCCTCCGTGATGTCAACTTGTGAGCGGATGCAGTTGACGCACATGTTGGAGGGGTTGGGGAGGATACCGGTCCCACACAAGCAGCACAGCCTGCAGAGAGCGGGGACAGGGGACGTCAAGGTCACACGCAATGACCGAGGCTGGCTGCTACGGAACGCTTTAAAGACGAAGTGGGGCACCCCGGGAAAGCAGGCGAATACTACGTGGATAGTTATAATGCTGCAGCCTTTGAATGATTACACTTGCAGTGCGACCCGTTGTCGCCGGTCCTGTCCGCCGCCGATGTCCCGGCGGCCTTCGGCCAGCCCTAGTCGTAATGCCGGACGCTAGGCACAAATCCATCAATGCATTGCTTTCGTCCACTTACACATAGCCTTGTGTTGCCTGCGGCTGAAACGTCGCTTGCCCGCCGTATGACGTTGAGCCGTCCATGGCGCTGTGCTTAAGGAGTCAACCCGATAAGCTAAAGTCGATTCCTGCCAATAATGCACTACCAACAATGCAGAAGACGTTACAGCACCCGGGGCGCGTGGTATCACGTCCTGCTTTCCTCCCGGCTGCCGCGAGAGTCACTTTACCAGCTGTGTATTTGGTCGCAACAGCGACCAACAGAAAACTTGCAATTCAATAAATCCTACGAAACGGTATACAAATACCAGCATGGTCAAGATGATTTACCCTGTATCTTGTTCACTGTAAGGCCCCGACAACCATCAACCACGACCCCAACCATCAACCATTGCAACGTATCCAGGTATCCTCGCTCGTCCCTCGCTAGTCGCTACCTCGGCGCGCCGGCGCTTGACTGTCATCACTCATCAGAGAGCCATTTGTTCAGAGAGCCATTTGTAACCGACCACGACAAAAGGGCCCCATCAACACCTTGTAATTGGAAGGTAACTCTTACAACGTTACCAATATCTTCTTTCGCAACGCGAAGGTTACTTGTAATAATCGCTTATGGATTGAATGTATAAGAGCTACGCTTAGTTTCACAACTGTCATCATTAAGGATGTTACAGCGGACCCCGCGGGTCATCGGTGACAACCAACGGCGACAGCCGAAGATTCCTCGCCACACACTGCATAAACGAACTTGCGCCACCATGGAGCACCGAACAGGCTCCACAAGTGCACCGAAACACTCCCCGGGTCGGTGCGTGGAGGGCGGCGATGAGACCTGAGCGGCCGTCGCTCACCGCCATCTGAGTGGGCTCCACCGTTTGCTGGATCGGTCGCATCGCGTGTGGATGGAGGGGCACTGCGTCTTTGTGAATTGGAGGTCACCGGGCACTTGCTCGGCTCCTCACGCTTCAGGCGGCACGTACGCCTGTCGCGCCGTGTTCAGGCCGGGGTTGCTGGCCGGGTGCCTGATGTTCCCGGGAAGTGTCCCGACAGTGCCAGGGGGGTGTACCGGTAGAAACAGCGGTCACGTGCAACCCCCGCGCGCGCGCTCCGCCCCTGGCTCGCCTCCCGGACCCCCTCACCGCCGGGTCCCCCCCGCGGTAGGCAGGTGTCTGCGGAGATAGATCTGTTTGTTTTGTTCGGGAAGTGTGAGAGCTGGTATGTGAGAGCTGGCATCGGCTTCTCGAGATGGGGGACAGAACGTCGCCCGTTGACGGGGTCGCCGCTTTTACCTGTCCCGTGATCCCATGGTCAGTTATCCCCACGGATCAACGCACTGACCCTCGTGGCAGTCGCCAACCTTTGGGCCCAGCTTGACCGTCGGGACCAAGGCAGCGAAACTATCTAGGCTTGGAAAGAGTAATTGCGGAAAACATACGAGATTGGTGTCTCGAACAGCGAACACAGTTAGTGTCTGACCATCGCACCTCACCCCGGTGGCTTTGATATCCTGCCCACTTGCTGATCACTGTGCGGCATCTCAGTTCCCCGGGTGACCCCCGACATTGTTCGGGAGGATGAGATTATGGCTAGCTGCTGAGATGTGGAGTAGTTGATGGATTGAGATTCACACGCTAGATCGGTGGCGATTGCTGAACCCTCTGTCTCTACGGATGTGCGGGTGAATGGATGAGGTGGGATCCTTGGTTGGCAGGATAAACCGCCTTGGACCCTCGGTTCGTATGGCGTAGGTTCGGTGTGATGATGGTTGAAGGTGTCCTATAGCATCATATAAAACCGCGACATAAACCCTTAGACAGGGCCCGGAAGCCTATCCACACTGTAACGGTACTACTACTACTACTACTATACTACTACTACTACTACTAGATCCCAGGTATTCGGGTAATAGGATGTAATCCCCGTACGGTGTTGTATTGAGGTTACGCGGTCACGCCCGCACGTGGCACGTGGTTACGTGGTTCGTAACTTCTCGTGACATCGAGCCACGGGATGGTGTTCCGTAACTCAGTGCTCGTGACGTGCCGTCATAAACCTTCTGAAAATCTGTAGAATTAAGGAATATTATTATGTAACATAGCAAGGTAAATGTAGCTTGCAACATTCAGGACGACGCGTGTTTCCTGTCGTCGCTTCCCGAACGGATGTTTACGGCGATCTGGCCCAGTGGCGAGACAGTAGTGCGTGTGGCGCAATTGCAAGTTGTGCAGCACCGTTTGTCCATCCAGACAGCGCCGTTTGTCCATCCAGACAGCGCCGTTTGTCCCGCCATCCAGACAGCGCCGTTTGTCCATCCAGACAGCGCCGTTTGTCCATCCAGACAGCACCGTTTGTCCATCCAGACAGCGCCGTTTGTCCATCCATGCATCCGCTGGCAGATACCTCAGGTGTCTGCCGAGTGCACAGCCGTTTACATGAGGAGTAGTTGCCGTACCTCATCTGCGTGCCCTGAGAGACGTTCGTTCGTTCCATCTCAACCGGCATGCATACATGTCGTACACACGTCCGAGACGTGTACGCGCGGCCGCCCCGGCCCCCAGCAACCGTTACGGGCAACTGCTGCTCGTACACCAGCAGCAGCCGGGAGGGCGGGGCGGCCACCGTACCTCCCAACCGCACAACCAACCGATTTGGCGGGCGGGGAGAGCTCCAACCAGCCAACCATCCGGCGGAGCGAGGCCGAGCCTCAAGCGCAGCGGCGAGAAAGAAAGAAAGACACACGCGCGCGCCCCACATGGCGCGATAAGGGCGCGCTGTAGCGGCATACACCTAACAATGGAGTCTCTGACGACGTGCGCGGGGAAAACCATGGCGCTCATTCTCTGCGATCGCAAGGAGAAACGCGCGCGGGCGGCTGCGGGGCATCCTCGCGGGCGGCTACATGTGTGTGTGTAGGCAGGCCCCGTTGGGCCAGCACGCACCGCACCGCACCGCACCGCACCGCACCGCACGCACCGCACGCACCGCAAGGTAGGGGTAGTTCGTGGGCCCGCTGCCCTGCCTCCGAAACCTCCACTTCGTGTGGGCCTAACTCCCAACCACCTCCGGTCAGATTGGAGCAGCCTGAGAGCGCTGCTGCGCCTGCAGCAGCGCGTGGCGGAGATGCGCCGGGACGGCCTTCAGCGCGCCGCGCGTCGGGCGGGCGGGCGGATCCACCTCCCACCTCCACCTCCACAGCCCGGCCCAGCGAGGCTTGCCCAGCAGCACGGAGTATACCCATCCAGGGGTGATCAAATGCTCAAGTTCAGCGCACAGAAAAGTGCAACGAAAGCTGCCAGTGCGGAGGTATGGTCCCCCCAGGGGTGGTCACCGCTTTTCCGCCCTGCCCCTCGATTTTTCCTCATCCGCGCGCCATCGCCGCGCGCGGCCTCTTACTTCCGCCCACCGTCGCCCGCGCGGCCCCGCAAGACAAAAAGCAGGGCGGCTGGGCGATGGGCCAGCAGGCCTGGGCAGGACATGCGACGCCGGTAAGCCATCCAGGGCCCGGCCCAGCAAGTCCCACCACCTTCACCACATTGTGCCGCAACCATCTTTTGCCGCTTCCGCATCGCGCGTGCCATGGCTGGCCATCCAAACCTCCACAACCTTTCCAAAACGCCTTCGTCCAAGTTCTGTCTAAAAGTGCAGGACCGTGCTTTAATACACGACGCATCCAGGCACCTTGGCAATATTGAAACCAACCACCTGCCCACCGAGCCCACGATATATAAGCCTCCGTACATAGCGCGTGCTTGCCGTACTGCGCTCTCGGGGCCGTACTCATTACCATCGGCACGCAAATGGAATTAAAGTTCTACACACGACGCGCAGTGTCCTCCACTCCGAGATGGTGCACCTAGGACGCTTCAGCGAACAACGTACAACGCTGGCTTTAAAAAGATGTTTGAATTATTCAACAACCACGAACACGCGGCGCCCAAACCGGACTCTGCGCTCAATCAAATGCTGACTATACATACTGTAACGCACGCAGGGCTTGCGTCCCAAGCGAGGGGTGCATACTTGCATTCTTCGCCGGGCCAAATGTACCTTGTACCAAACAGGCTTGCTGCACAGGAACGCGCTGCGCAATGCGCTCCCCAAGAAACATGAACCAGAGAAACATGTATGGCGAAAACGTCGCTGCCGCTGAGGAGGTAGGCCGCGTGCGGGGAACGAAGATACGCTCCTCCGGGATATTTTGAATGATGGTGGGTTCCACGCACTCGTCGGCGACGGAAAGCGGACCGCCCTGCGCGCCCTGCTGGCAACGCCGGACCACAGAAAATGCGCCCATCCATTGCCCATCCAGCCCAGCATCCCTTTAATCTATATCCCTTTTATCTCACATCTCCCCCCAGGACAGGCAGGTGTTCGTAGCTGCTCCCGAACCTCCAAAACCATACATCAGCATCGTTTCCCGTGCGCACGCCAAAGATAAGAAGGCAATAGTAGCTGCGTGCACCATCGGCTGCGCGTGTGCTTCCCACACATTGCAGGCTGCACACGGCGGGCCGGACCGGACCGGACCGGACACATAAACGCACACGCGGGCGGGTTAGACGGGCCCCTTGTTCACCACCGCTCCACACACCCCCCACAAACACGGACCCGTTCATTCCTCCTCCGACACAACACAGCGCTGCACGCACAACTCACGCTCCCTACCCACACACGAGGACAGGTGGCCTCGTTTGCGGTCCGAGTCGCAAGGCATCGCGCCGCGGCTTCGGACTACTTTGGCGTGACATCAACCTACCTCGAAACTTGCAAGTGACCAACCGAGAATGAACGCTGCTGCCTACCCAGATGCTCCGAAAAAGGTGGGTGGGTGCCGTCGCGGAGAACGGCGGCGCCGCAGTCCCCAGCGCGCGCCACATGCGCGCTGAAGGACTCCATTGACTGGGATTGACGTTATTATGTCCCCGGGCGATGACGCCCCGTGGGTGCCTGGCTGCGGCGGCTTGTTACTCCGTCCTGGCTCTCCTGCATGTGCGTACTTAGTCGCCGAAGGAAACTTGACCACCTCCCACCGAAAAGAAGCGGGATTGCGGGAAGAGCGCAGCAACTCACACTGCTCTCCTTCGCGCTTTAGACGTCGGCTTGGGGCTCGCTCCCTAGAGCGTGAGAAAAAGTAAGAGGAAGGGCGGGCGCCCGCAAACGGCCAGGACCAAGACCGCAGGCAGTGCACCCCGCCACCGCTGCCAAGGCCATCCTAGCCCGACTCACATCGGCGGAGACACACACACACACACACACGCACACACACACACACACGCACGCGCGCACGTCGGGCCCGGTCAGATATATAGCGGTACACACAGGGCCGCAGGTTAATATGGTTAATATATTGGTGCTTGGTTTGGGTCGGGCGGGTCGCTTATCTAAACACATGAACACACACACACAGGACTTGAGGAGGTTGAACAGCGGACTGCGAGGCGCAGACCGCCCGGGATGGGCCTTCGCCCACTCCCTTGAGGGGGCACAGCGGTCACCGATCCTCGGGGATCGGGCACGCACCCTTGGTTGAGAGCGAGGGGACAGAGGCCCCTTACGCCCCTTTCCCCCGTATCCGGGGGAAAGTGCTTCGGCGGTCTCCCGTATGGGGCGGGTTAGCGCCCCCGGCCATCCAGTGTCGGCCCGGCAGATATGTAACGATTCACACACATACACACATACACATACACACACATATGCGAGCGTCCGAGTGAGAGAGCGTGTGCGACAACGCTGCATCCACGGCATGTACGCCAGGATTGCAGCAGCACTGCACCTCCCAGAGGCTGCTGGCGCCCTGGAGTGCAGGGACGACGACCAGCCTTTCTCCCGCCCCGCAACTGAAGGGGAGCTGAATGGCATTTTGAGACGGTCTTCGAGGGGCAGTGTGTGTGTGGGCTGCCGGGGGGCTCGCTCGCGAGCTGGAAGGCCTATCTGGCGGCTCCCGCGCGCGCCCGCCTGTACCCGGGGTAGGTCGCCCAACGCCTCACTCAGCCAGTCAGCAGGCGCCATATACACACACACACGGGCGGGTTGCACTTCTAAACACACACGCACACACACGCACACACGCACACACAGAGAGACATACGAGCACCTCCGGGCTTAGCTTCGCCCCTTGCATGTCACGATGGCATCCCCAGCGGGGCGGCAACTTGCGGGTTGGGCAAGTAACACGTAACAAGACCAGAGGCGCTGCTGCACGCGTCCAATCCGCTGGCGGCTCGCGTCGCGTTGCAACCGCCCGCCCGCCCGCCCCTACTTCCATTCATCAAAGCCCGCAACAGCTACCACGCGCCCGCCAACGCTCCGTATCAGGCACGCAGAACCACGACAGCACACACACACACACACACTCTCCCCGTGCTTTTTCATCAACACACACTCAACATCAAACTGACCGGTACTCGATGACACCGCAGCCACACCACCGGCGCATGTGCCGCCCGCATCTCTTTATATGTTATGGACCGCGCCCGCACGTAGGCAGGCGCGCGCCGCACATTATTGTCATGCGCGCGCAGGTGCTTTCACATACATGGCAACACCAACAAGAGCCGTACGGCAAGCCGTACATCAAGCAGGCCTTCACCACACGCACACGCCCGCGCGCGCGGTGTACGATGACATACCCCGACGCGTGGGGGCCACACACGGACATAAGAACGCACCGGCACGCAAGCAACGCGGATCAACGCACTCGACGGAGGGGAGGCCCTCCGCCCGCGACGAAGAAAGGGCAGCAGCAGGCAGCAACAGTAAAGCATCGGCGCTTGGCGAGAGAGTTTTCTTGGCGGGCTTTCGTTGTTTTCTCATGGACCATCTTCAGTGCTCGAGGACACTTCTGGACTGCCTGCAACCCCGCCTACCTGCACCTCGAATCCAACGTTGCCTACCATCCCAAAGTCCTGCACCTCAAATTCAACGTTGCCTACCATCCCAAAGTAAGGGCCGAGGCTCGCTCCCCTTGGAGGAGGGGAGCGAGTCCGCGGGAGACGGACCGCGGGTCCCGAGGGGGCCCAAGGAAGAGACCCAACGGTCCGTCGCTTTCTGGCTCACACGCGCACCAGTCACGCTGCGGCAGGCCAGCCCTCCAGGCCGCGACACTTCTGGCGGCCCCCGACGCCTACTGCCCACCGCAGAGCCTCCATGTAGGCATGCCCCCCCCCCAACCCCCACGGGCCCCTCTCCCCCCGGCCCCCCCACACACAAACACACACCCGCCCACAGGCTCGCGCACTCCTCGTTCGCTCCCGGCAGGCTCCCGGATACCTCCTGCCGCCGGCGACGCGACAGCCCGTATTTTTTTAAAACCACCAGCGGTGCACATTGCCGTATCATGGAATACAATGCAGTACTACACTTGCTTAGGGCAATTGGTGTTCGCGTTCGCTTTGACGCGGGCGCCGAATAGATATAATGAGACCCCATTCCGTCCTCCAGAATCATTTAAAAGCGTGTACGTCCCTGGAGCCACGGGGCGGATCCGTGGTACGTACGGCAGAAACGGTACGGCGTCTCCGTACTCCCTCTTTCTCGCTGTGGTTCACAGCGTGTGCCTTTGGCCCTTGGGGATCGAGGATGAGCTGCTTCGCATCGACATGTACGGCATCAAGACGGCGGTCCGCCGTACTGTGTGGACGACGACAGGTTCCAACGGCTGCCTTCTGATCCGAGGTCCAATCGCGCGGCATGCGGACCGCACCCGAACGGGCCCCGCCGGCCGTGTCGGCCGGGGCTGCCAACCATCAACCGCCAACCGCCCGCCCATTCCTGCGGAGCCACGACCACGTTAACTGTCTCCCATCGTGTACGAGTACAACGTACCCTCCGCGTCCATCATCAGAGTGCTGGGAGCCAGCAGCCCAGATGCGCCGCCGCCGCCGCCGCCGCGGTGGTGACCGTGACCTGGGTGGCCGCCGCCGCCGCCGCCGCCAGCTGCGTGTCCAAACATGGTCATCTGTGGCGCCGCCGACAGCATGTCGGACCCGCCGCCGCCGCCGCCGTGGCCCGTCGGTGCGCCGCCGCCGGCGGCGCTCAGCAGGCCTCCGCCTCCGCCGCCTCCGCCGCCGCCATGCACGCGCGAGCCGCCGCCGACAACACCAACACCGGCGTGAAAGAGTCGACTGCCCGTGCCGACGACGCCGCCGGCGTTGGTCAGCAGCGAGGCGCCCTCAGACACCAGCATGACCTCACCGGCGCCTCCGCTGGGGTTCAAGGAGTTGGCAGCGGACGCGCCCAGGGTCCCCAGCTGCGGCGGAGCTGGTTACAGGGGAGCGGGTCGGAGGCGCGGAGAGGCAGGGGGACTGCAAGTTACGGTAAGTAATCAACGTGCTGACGGCGGCGGCCCTGCCGGGCCGGAACTTCAGCCTTCAGCCCTCAGCCTTCAGCAGGCAGAGTGTGCGCGGGCCGGGGGCGCGGGTGAACCCAAGCCCCCGCAAAACACGAAATCAACCCCCCCGCAAAACGGAATCAGGCCGCAACGACACGGATTTAAAGCAAGCTGCCGTGCAACGGAGCTAAGCCGCTGCCGCGAATCAGGAGGAATGCACCTGTCCGGGTGAGCCTGCAGTGCAGTACCGAACAGTTCGGGTCCCGCCGGGGGCGCCTGGATGGACTCGACTGCGAGGCAGGGATGATCCGCCCAGCAGTATCGATAGTCAAGAGACATTCCACGTCGCAAGTGCCGTGTTTAATGCCGTACATGTCGTACTCCCCCAAGACATACCTGTGCCCGCGGATGCCGTGTAGTCGTACGGCGACAGGTAGACAGGCGCGCCAAACGTCGGGCCGCCGATCACGTTGTACACTGTACGGTCACGTAATAAGGGATTCGCCGATATATATGTAGCAGTATGAACAGCGTGTAAATGTCATGTCGCATGTTATGTACTGAGGGACCCCAAGCAGGGCTATAGTTAACTAGCTACGTACTCCCCTCATCACAAACATCACCGCGGGGCCCTCAGTAACTAACATCATATTAATTAGATACATATTAATTAGATACATACACACCTGGCGTGTGCAGGGTGGTGCCGGTGACGGGCATCGGCTGAACCCCCTGCATGCATGCACGTGGTGGCAGATAGGCAACACCCGGAGGAGGTTGTGACTTGACGTGCGTAGGTGCGTGGGTGACGACATTGCTTGGTTGGGCAGCGCGCGGCACAGTCAACACAGTCAGCGCGCTGCCGGCCGTTGACGCTGTATGTGTGTACGTCTGTATGTACGCCACGCGGTGTGCGCTTGTCCAGGTAGACGCGCGGTCCAGTAGCGTAATGTATATATGTGCAAATTATTTGCGAGTTTCCACGCACGAAGTAGCGTCGATTTCGAGGGTGTTTATTTGCCTCGATCTGTCACGGAGTAAGGGCGCGCGCGCGCGCGATGATGAACCCCGAATGGCAGGGCGGACACGAGCCACGGGCGGAAAGTAAGGCTTGAGAGGTCGTGCCATGTCATCATGTCGTACTAACCGCATCGATCAAAGACAATCGCAACAGAATTAAGCGAGCGAGTGGCCAAGCAACTTCAGGTGTTACACACACCACAGCAAATACAACTTCCAAAACATCTTTGCGGTAATATTTTAAGGTGAGGTAATATTATAAGGTGAGGTAATATTATTAGGTGGGACGGTCGTCTTGTGTGCCGAGGCCCGGTTCCGTCAGGCCAAAGTTCTTAAGCCCTGTAGGTATTCGGTCGTAATCGACCGCGAATGGACGGGGCACTGACGCCCAGTGGAGCTATCGCTAGGTGTGGGCGGTTTTTCGGCCCGGTGGGACCGTACTGGCAGGCCCCTGATGGTGACTCGCGATCCCCCGTGACCCTCCAAGACTACGGGCCACCGCTGGAGAAGTGACCCCGCCTTGGTGGGGGTGGTGGTTCACTAATAGGGGCGCCCTGGTGGCTAACTCCCCCTGCGCGGGCTTTATCCCTTGCCATGGTTGGTTCTCAGGAACGGGGTGGTTCCCTGGTAGTGTGGACCCGGGGAGTGTTTCGGTGCACTTGGGGAGCCTGTCCGGAGCGCCATGGTGGCGTTCGTTCATTTAGGCAGTGTATGGTGAGGAAGCCTCGGCTGTCGCAGGGGCTGTCACCGATGACCCGCGGGGTCCGCTGTAACATCCTAATAAATGAAGGTGAGTATGTGCATTGGTGATATATAGCTAATGCCGCCGGCGTGTTATCCGTTTTCTCGGCGTGCTTACGCGCGGTTTTGGTTGGCTTCGGTTTCGTTGGGACATGGCTCGCAACTGCAGTCTGGCAACACCCTGCCGCCGCTCATTTAATAATAATAATAATAATAATAGTACGCCGGCCGAAGCCTGGCGTGTATTAAGGGGGTGGGGAACTGAGGGGTGGCGTAGTCACCCCTGTATGCCCGCACCACCGGGGAAGCCTAGGTTGGTTATTATCATTTTATCCCACCCTCCATCACTCGCCGGGTCCGGATGATTGCGCCTGCGGTTTCTATCGTGTGTCGATGGATGTGCAGGCAGGTGCTGTGGGCCTGGTCGGTAGTCGCTCCGAGTCTGCAGAGGAGCGACTTAAGTGTAGTCGGCAGGGTTCCAGTACTGCCCAATGTAACTATTTGCTCCTCAGCGTAGTGCACTGTCCACCCCGCCTTTGTTAGTTCCTCTTTGAGTCTGGCATGCTGCGTTGTCTTCTGTGTTAGTTTGTCGGCATGCTGTAGGTCGCCAGTGTACCCCACTTCGATGATGTACACCTCGTGCTTGGTCTTGTCCACGGGTCCCTGGTAGCGTTTGCGCTTGGTTTTGTGAGAGGCGAGTGTGGGTATGAACATTATGTCAGGTCGGAGGCGTCGGATCTCCTCTTCAGTCAGATGCGGCAGCATCCGCTCATTTATCAGGGCAAAGAGACACGGAACGTTCACGGCACGTCCCAAGGTTACTAAACAATGGGGACGCGTCGGGAACGTTCCGCGTTCTTGCGGTTTCCGCATCTTGCGGTTTTCGTTATTTCACGTTTCCTAGATCGATCCTGCTGGACACAGAGTTCGTTTAAGACACATACGGTGTACGTGTATTGGGCGCATGGAAACCCAACCGCACTTATCAACCGCAGCCGGCGTACGGTGCAATGCCTGCAGGGCTCGCCGGGCATGCAGGGCTGAACGTACGTCTAAACGTCTTCAAACGCCCCTGCTGCCTATCTTTGCTACACGTACCTATCCCGGGAGAACTGCAGTCCATCAGGAACCGGCGGCCTTGCGTAAGCATGCCTTGAATTGGTTTTCGTGTAAGGGCCTACCACACAAGCGCCTGCCGCGTCGGTGCACCGTTCATCAGATTCATCCCCCCCTTTAGTATAGTCCCTTAGTAATTTCCCTACTGGGTGCCATGCTGTAGGGGCGGGCCCTTTTATTTTTATTTCCTGCTGGGGATCATCGCTCCAGTCACCTCACCGCTGATGGCAGAAATGCATGAAGCCCGCATACATAAAAAGGGGGACGGAGTGTTCCCAGTGTCTTACGAAAAATAAAAAAAGTGAAAAAGAAAGGAACCAAGGAAAGAGCCGCCGTAGACCGAAAACTGCATGCGTGAATGGCATGTGCTTAGTTAGGCGTGTAGCTGCAGATCCTGTAGGAGGCCGTTGGGACGGCGGACGGCGGACCAACGTCGGTGGATAGATGTTGGACGCTTGCCGCACACGTACGCCAGCAGATAGAGGCACCCGCAGTCCCCCCATCGATCGATCACCAAGCAGTGTTGCTATCTTCCAAAACGGGGAAATAGAATTCCGCAGGTTTCCGGCCTGTCGCCAGTAGCCAAAAACCTTTGGCAGGGCAGATTTTGGGGGGCTTCCTAGGTGCCAGGAAATAAAAACCTCCGAGGCAGAGTGGAAATATTTCTGCGTGTTTCGACAGCAGGGCCACTGTTACCACAGCGACGACAGGGATTCTAAGTCCATGGAGGCCTGAAGCGCGCTTTCCTTGCGTCGCGGATGCATATGGGAGGGTAACCAGGAGTTGGGGACACGGCATTCGCGTGTGTTTTGGCGGTAGACAGGTGTACGATGCAGGATTTTTCCAGGCCTTTTTGGTAGTCTGGAAAATAGTTGGCAGGGCAGATTTCCGGCTCTCCACAGTATCCACAGCGTCAAATAAATGAAATCTCGCAGGTTTCTTGGGGGTCCGGGAAATAAAAAATTTCCGGCTTTTTTGCCCGTAAATATTCTTTTTATTTAAGATAGCAACACTGTTACACCAAGGGACCTCATTCAACAGGACGCCCCAACCGCTGATCGACACATACAGAAACATACCCTTGCTTGCAGGTGTGTGCATCGATTGCGATAACAACCAGAGGATTGCACGCACGCACAGCATTATTGTGGTGTGAGTCCGTGTGGCCAAGGCAGCCGACCCGCACCAGCCAGCTGGTAGTTTTCCATGACGCAGCGACACCAACAGCGCGCCAAAACGACAGCGTGCACCGGACACCGCAGCCTTTTTCTACTATATGGGTCGGGCCATGGGTATACTATATACGCATACGGGCAAACGTCTGGGCGCTATGCGGCCCCTTGCATGTCATCATGCACTCCTGTTCTGCCGGCCTATCTAAGAACACACAGACCCTTCGGTCCGTGCGTGCAGAGTAAGGTTATCTGCCGTCCTCAGGCGCACGTATGTACCTCAGATCCCCAACTCGTTTATTTACTCGGGGTTCATCCATGCATCGTGCGTGCGTTAAGTGCAAATAGCAACTAGCTAAAGCTGTCTTGCTTTGGCCGTCCAACGTTTAGCTAGGTTGTGAACTAATTTACTTGTGAGATATAAGATAGACGGACGGAAGGGGATCGACACGGGCTGCGTGAGACGGGCCGCTGAGTCGCACATACACACAACGACCAGGTACTTGTAGACATGGATACTTTATTTGCTTGGGGTTCCAGCGCCTGCGGCCGCAGCGGTGAGCTGTCCAGCAGAGACCGTTCGACCTTCGGCGACGCACAACGAGCGACCGGCCATCTTCTGGCCTGAACCCCACTCCCCTCCCCCACCTGTATGTCCATTCCAGACTAGGCCATGCATGTTTTATTAGGACGGATATAATTGGAACCACGTGGCTCATCAGATTACTAATACTTGGTCCTAAACGTACAGCAGAACATTTCTTGAACCACGCACGCACCCATCCGCATCCGCGTGCAGTTGCAGTTGCCAACATCACTCACCAGCACGAACTGCGGCGGCGCCGCCTGCAACGGTGCCGCGCTCAAGATCTGCGGCGGGTACGGCGCCGCCCCTGGAGCTCCGGGCGGCCGCGGTGCCAGCATCGCCGTCCCGGGATGCAGGATGCCGCCAGCGGCGGTGTCGCCACCGTACAGCTGATGAGTCGATGATGAAGGGGATCACCGCAGCAGTGGGGCAGCAAAAGACAACGGACGAGTGAACTGAACAAAACCATTTGTCTTTGAGAACAATAATCATCTATGATTGATACACGCAGCAACGGACTCGCTCCACAGAGAGCCCTCAACGAATGCCCTCGACAGCAGGCCACCAGCGGCTGCCACCGACCAAGCAACGAAGTATGAGCACCGCAGGCTCACGCACGCGCACAAGCCGGCACGCAGCTTAGCTGCTGCACACAACGCTCAACGCAGCGTGTAGCCCGGCCGCCGTCCGCGTGGCAATATATATGTCACAGGTAGGAGTCGCAGGGGGAACGATCTGGCTCATGTAGAAAGGGGGGAATCCATAGGAGACGCGGGATGGCAGATAGAGCACTCACCGCCAGCACGCGCGCTTTGGGAGCTGGGGCTGCATGCACTCATATGAGACTGCATGGGATGTACGGATAGTACGGATGTACGGATGCATGTGCATCCTGAATATCATTGGCAAACCCAACAGCACGACGCCGATATCCGGCCGATTCACGCAGGCGAGCAAAAATGCTGCTGTTTTCGTACTACATGCACATGCGAGGCGACAGCATCACACAACCGATGACGAACGCAACTCCCCGCCGCCATCCACCAGAAAATTCGGCTAGCTAGCTAGCTAGCTAGCCGGGCGCTTTCGGGAAATTTGAATCGCGCAGCAGCAGGTGACGTCATGGAAGGTTAGGTAGGTGAGGGAGATGTCCAGTTACGCCGCCGGTAGGTGGTGCCAGCCAGGCGGATCTCCATCCGCGTGTGCAATCACGTCGACGTACGCCATCCAGGCCAGGGCTGGGGTGTGTGCCGGCCAGACGCTCGGTTGCCAAACCTCCTTCCCGGTCGTTTCCTTCGAGGCGGATGAGGCTCTACTACTACTCCAATCCACGCACCGGTTATGAACTTACGATTGGGAGGTAGGTGGCGCGGCAAGTACCATCGAGCGACAACGGCGACAACGTCCGTGACCGCGTCTACACTTCCGATAACGCTGGTGATCCCTTTGGCGATGAGACGTGTGAGAGATGGCTGATACGTGCATGCGTGCGTGCGCGACATAAGGTGTGAGCGACGATATCTGCTGGTGGGTGGTCCGGGCATGTGCAGCACCGCGCAGGATGACCGCGACGTCCCCCGGGGAAAGGAAGTACGATAACAGGACCAAATATGCAGCGCCCATTGTTTAAAACAAGCAGAACGATAGCTTTAAATCCCAAATCTGTCGCCCTTTTGGCCCAAATCGGACCCGAGTTTGCGGCAACCGTGACACCGACGTACCTGGGATGGCGGAATGAGACCGTAGCCTGCGTTATTAGTGAGTTAACGTCATGTCAATGTTACGGTTAATAAATCACGGAAGCCACCGCGTTTGCGGGGTTCGCTGGCCGCACCAGACAATTGAGTGCGTCATAACGAAACGCGCGGCCCGGACTCCATCAATGACTGCGCTCACCTGGCGCATAAACGGGCTTTGTCGCTAGCTGATGAGGCCCTCTGCTGCTATGGCCGGTCGCTTGACGTAGCAAAGCGAACCCCTTGAAGGTGCCCCGAACGATATCGTGGACCTACGGAAGACAGACAACTAAGAAAACCAAAAAAGCCAAGATATGCTGCCCTGAACCTACCATTGAAAGCGCCAGGCTGAGGCTCTGAGGCGTTCCGCTGATGGCAATTTTGGTCGGGTCACACGTCTGATCGATTTGAATCTACATCAGGAATATTATTGTTCAGCTTGAAAGTCAATTATCCATGATGTAAGGAAGCAGTTGTGCTCCTGAGCTGGCAGCAACGTCCGCAATGCTCACCAAGGCGCCCGTGTAAGTTTGCAGCGCCTTGATAGTTTCTCCGTTCCGTCCAATAACGCGTCCAATCATAGACTTTGGGCACGTAATGACAGCCGTTTGGCGCCGGCCCCCAGCTCCTCCCGGGTGCTGCTGCATTATTCCGGGTGCCGGGGCAAAACAACAAAGCTAAAAAAACTAGAAGTGTTGCTTGTTTTGTTAATTGAGGAAGCGAGGCGCGATTACTCGTGATGGTTGAAAAAGAAACCAGTCGGGTGTCCGTTCCAGGAGACTGGGACCATTCGTAGGAACTAATACCTTCATATCTTATGTTCAACTACATTTGACGTCGTATGCAAAATAAAAGCAAATTTTAAGCTTTCCTGTTGCCAGTCATTTGGTTGGCATGGATGTACAGCATAATCGATTCAGTATTACCGCACAGATCAGATAACTTTTAGAAATGCAAAGACATTTTACTGCTATTTACTCAACAAATCGATTATTCGGCCCGGATCACGAAAATGTACCGTATTATGTACGTATTTTTAAGTACAGTGTGACCTACCTATCGCTAAATGCCACAGCAAAAGCTACAGCCTTACGCCTTGGATTGTACGGGTCATAATCTTGCTCATGTCAACAGCAACAGTTTGTATTTATTGCTGTTCACCATGAAAGCAAAAAAGTGATCTATACAACTGTCCGTTAAATTCCAAATTCTAGGCATTGTCATGATTTCATCTTATTTTCTCGTTAAGGACAAGGCAAGTTATCGCGCCAGGCATACACGTTCTTCCCGCATGCATGGGTGGCCAGCAAACAGTGCAAACAAAACGCTACAGACGTACACTGGATGGATGTTGCTTGGTACGAATTCCCGCGCTCAGCTCAGGAAAAAACACCTACTAAGAAAGACGTCAGATTCAATAAAGAAGCTTTTTTGACATGGATGCAAACGAACACTTGTGACCTGCGAATCCGCGGGTTCCTAATCTTCACTTTGCCATTTTTCTGCACGATAACTTAGCGGATTTTGACATGTTTCTCTAGCATTTTTTGTAAACTGGATGGAGCCAATCCGTTTAGGCTTGAACGCTTCGAAAAAACTTCGAGCCGTACCCCTGGGCCGCCCAGAGTGAGGAGCTCTATTTGCACCTGATAGAGTTCTTTTGAACAGCAAATCTCGTCCGTTGTGCCGACTAGTCGTGTTGTAAGTTCCCGATTCAAAGCAAGCGGCATGCATCTCCGACTTGATATTCCAACTAAACTATTTCATATTTAACAGTTGCTTTAAACAGAAATTTACAGTAAGTAAGGGCTCTTCGATTGTTGGCGACAATGATATCGTGAGAGGTAACTACACTGGCTGCCTGGGCAATTCATGCCCGCGGAGCACCACTGTGTCGTTCATCGTGGTAACAGGCTCGCCCCATAATTGATCAAGCTCTACACAGCGTGACAACTTTAGAGAACGAGTCCAACAGTGTGACGTATATCTGTACGGACACCTTGCAGGACACGGAATTTGAAACGGTCCCTCCATCTGATGAGGGGCCTCATGATACGGCCTTGCGTGCGGGGCTACTGCATGCCCGGTGTCCGCGATAGATGGAATCGTCGCCGCATGTTGCGTGCGGGGCCCCCGGCCCCGATTCAGTATGAAGCGATCTGCGGACGGGCCGGGGGCTGCCCCCGCTGGCCCGCGGCCCGCCGCGCGCAACCATCAGATGTTCGTCACGCTACATGCATGTTGATATTTGATTATATGGTAACCGCCCGCCGCCGTAACCCCGTGCGTGACGCATGACACGCGCCTTTCCAGGTACGTAGCGTAGGTGGTTGATAACAATGAGAGGTGACAGCCGCCGCAGCCAGCCTCCTCTGTCTCTTGCCACACAATACTGCTGCAAAATGCAATCTATCGTCCATGCCGCCATTGATGGCGCACCGTAACGCATGTATGTGGGTATGTATGTGGGTATGCGCTAGCTAGTTACATTACTGTCTGCAGAGTGCCTCGCCGTTGGGTGCGGCAAGTGCATGCGTGGATGGCTGGACAGGTTCCGGCTCCGTCCATAGTAATAGGCTTAGTAGGCTCGCCATGCTGTTCGCACTACGTACGTACTTACTACGTATGTGCCGGACCAGGGCATCGAATCCACATATAGCTAGCGAGGGATTTATTTATGTGTCTGGGGATCTCCCGGGCGGGGGGCCCTGATCGATGCATCCTTCATTCTGGAGGGGCTTATGAGCTGCTGCCGTGGTTCGCGTGCCGGGCGAGCTAGCTAGCTGGGCTGCGTTGCGTGGAGCTGCTGCTGCGTTGCTTGGCGGCTGATCATGCAGCCGCCAGATAGATGCCGATTGATGACGGCGCCAGCGCGCCATACAGACCTGCCGTGTTGCTTGTCGTCATCGGTGCTCAACGTGTAACGTATGCGTGCGTGCGTACGCGTCTACCTGCGGTTGTTCGTTATACGTTCCGCACCACCATTCCGTCATGCATCCGTCCATTCTGTAAGCTAGTAGTCTAGCCGCCCAAGATCAGCCCCGAGTCATCCCGGGTTACGCCTTTGTGCTTACACATTCACGCACTACTCATACCGCTGATTCCGCCCTCAGCAGCTCACCACGCACGCTCAACCGAAGCCCAGCCAAGCCAAGCCAAGACTTTATCCACGCATTCATTCATTCATTCAACCTGTATACCGGCGTCTCTACCTGTGTATTATTCCGATGCCGCTCGCTCGGTTGCAAACCTACCTGCTGCTATGTCGATCATCCCGCCCGCCCCCATATGCATCGCGAACGAGCTGTCGCACATTGCGGCTATCGGTGCCAGCAGCATACAGCCTGGTAGGGGGCGGGGAGTAAAACATCGACCCGCCGTCTGCTGCGCGCTTAAAGGTGATGGAATGAAGGTTTCGAAACCTAGAGAAGGATGAAGTAACAATAATTCGGATATGGTATTGGAAACAAGTCTTAGAGAGATTAGGAAGCCATTCACAGTGAGATTAGGGAACATTCGATGTAAATGGTCAAGTCGAACAAATAAAATCAAACAACGCGGCCGCCGTTGTAAGCCCGGTGCCTGAGCATCCGCGGGATTAGCCTTTAGGTCTTACATTTGGTATCGAGACCAGTGCCGTACCCTTATGTGGTGGATTAAGGTCGGCGGTTCGATCCCTGGCGCAGCCATTACCGGCCCTTGTGTGGTGGATCAAGGACGGTACGAACCCGTGCTAATCTGGTAAAACCGGCATACGGTGGGGTGGCCCAATGCCTGGCGCCGAGGACGGCTTGCTCCTAAGGGGGGGGAGTGTAAGCCCGGTGCCTGAGCATCCGCGGGATTAGCCTTTAGGTCTTACAGCCGTGCAGTCACCGTACAGTGCGGTTCCCAGGGTAGCCGGTCCACGACGTCACTTTAAACACCTGATTAAGCAGTAGGCCTGTTCATCGCACAAAAATAGACATTCGTTGTTGACGGCGTATTTGTCTTGCTACGTACCGCCGGCGGTGGCCGTGGGTTTGCGATGATTGTTCGTTGTCTTCCAAGTTTCCCTTACAACGTACGCAACTGGAACGAAACTAACGCGTTTTGTTGCCGTATGACGAATTATTTATTTGTGAACAGGCTGCAACCGAAAGATGTACCGGTATGTAGCCTCGGTTTCCGTCGCCATGTCCTTTCTCATTATTATTCTGAGAACCAGCGCTCGCTGAAAATAATCTTTCGCTTGATTCATACATGGCTGCGTCGCTGCTTGATTATTATTTTGGTGCACGCGCGCGGCCACCGGCAGCCATGCACATCGTGTTTGTTTCAGCATCGCGGGCGGATGGACGGACGACCGTACGTTCGGTCGGTCGGTCTGTTGCAGTTCATAAATTAAATTGGCCCGGTTTTTGCTCGTATGTAGCACTGCCTGCCAAGGGTAAATAATAAAGCACATGTATACAAAATGGCCCATTTAAAAACAAAATCCGTCCACACGCAGACCAACGTACTTCAAGTGCGCACTGTACGTCCACGCATGTATCATCATGTCACTGGCGACCGCCGGCCTTACTTGCTCCCTGCCATCCCCAACTCCATGGCCATCATGCTTGATGGATTGTCTTACATGTACGGCGGACACGCACGGGTAGGTGCGCGACAGCAGCAGTCATTATCATCATCAATTCTGACGCCCCCAATGGACAGAATTTCGGTAAGGAAATCTGATCGCCACTTCTTATCAGCAGATGGATTGCGTTCATTGTGTAGACGTGCATGCGTCGATCGACTCGCTCGCCCGCCATCGATTGTGCGTGTGCGTGATAGGTTGGGATGGCGCGCGCGCGCGGGCGGACAGCACGGTATGTAGTAGCAGCAGACGCGTGCTTTATTGAGGTATTTCCCATCTGGACTATCTGGATCGGATACGTTGATACGATCGAGAGCTGAAATCGACGTGCGTCGGTCTGGATGCTGTGCCAACGCATTATTCATGTACGGTAATGCATACATGCCATACATCAATTGGCAACCGTACGTTATTGCATACCAGCAAAGTGGGCCGACCCTTGGTCCCGAACGAGCGGGCGGTCCAACTAACGGGCCCAGATATATAGTCTAGTAGGTAGGTGCCTCACATCCGTCTAATCCGTCATCAACCCCTGCTGCCAAGGACTGCGCACCCATCCATCACACCCGCGGGGAGGGGGGTAGGTGTCCATGCCGCCATACATACCGGCCAACGGACACACCAGCTGCAGGTTACATACTGATACTCCAGGATTGGCTCGCTCTCCTGGAAATTGCACCAGACCAGCCGAATCCAGCTATCACCTGGCGGGGCTGTCGTTGTTTGCAGGCACGGCACCCGTAACAATAGTAATGTGGCCACCACGCACATGCTACGGCATTCCTCCCCTACATACAGCGCGCATCGCAAACTTATTATACCGTTCCCTCTGATTGGCGCGTTGGAGATCAACAGATAGAGGGCGGGCGCGCTTGCTTACTTGGACGATCGACATACAGGCATCGTGTTCTCAGGGAACAGCGGGTCTGTCGCTCGTTCCTGTGGTGTCTATCGCCAGTAGTTGGAGGTTGAAAAGCATGTTTAGTTAAACTGCCCTGCTGTCTACGACACTACCATATATTCGCCTGGAGGATCTACCGGTATCTAGGCAGGCTTTCCCGCAGTTCACTACCATACATGCTGCAGCTGGAAGCCATGGTCTGCGACCTACCCGGCTTACCCGGCCCACTCGATCCATCGATCGGTTAGCGAGCCGACTCCTGCATGTATGTGTGCAGCGCCATGCACGTGCTTTTAGCGTAGGCACTCTTGCGTGCATGCCCTTCTGCTGCTATAGGGCCTTGCTTGGCCCTACGGCTGGGGCTTGCTTGCCCTGGTATACACCGTTGATCCCTTTTGGGGTCCGCTGCTGTAACATTTTTTTATTCATTCAACACAAAAGGATAAATGACAAATAAATGACCAAAGACAATCGTGTAGCGATGAAATGACAAGATGGTGGTCATGCAGTTTATGGCCACGACATGCGTACGTGAGACATGAGACGACACGCAATGCTCATGTGTCTACGTATTACATGCATGGTTGGGGGTGCATATATAACCCCGTACCTTTACAACAATCCACGCGAGCCGTACGCAGCAGGCCCAACGGCAAGGAACGCCTAAAAGCACGCACGCACGTGCATGACGCTGCACAAGCAGGCAAGGAAAATAAATTGCTGCCGTCCAAAAGGGACGAGCGATCGATTGAACTGCGATAGATGGGCGGCCGACCTACGTGCGTGCGCTTCAAGAGCCTTGCTAAGTGAGCCGGGTACTACGTACGTAGGTTAGGGTAGGTAGGGTTTAGGGTTTCCAGCATGTTCACAATGTCGTACACAGGAGGGTCGGTCGTCCAGCCAGCAAATAAAGCATTACTCATCCATCCTCGACATGACCCTCGACGCCGCAGCTAGCAACGACAGACCCGCTGCTCCCCAGCAGGGGATGTGAAACGTTCGTCATGTGTGCGTGCGTGTATATGACTTCTACCTGCAACTCGATCGTCAGGTTACTAATGTCATTCAGTCCACGGCGGGGATATGATGTATACTAGGATGGCTAGCTGCAGCGTCACAAATCAAGTCGCTTGCGAGAGGGACATGACGGTTAGATAGGGATGGCGGGTTTCAGTCGTTTATTGTTGGCAAATAAAAGTTACGAACAAAAAAGTGTACATATAGCTTAGTTAGTGTAGCCCGCGACAAGGATCAGTGCGCGCGCAAATTGATGCATCAATTGATGCTCTCATCGAATCGCCATGCATGGGATGATAGAACGGAAGTCAGCTACGTCTGCTGTTAACTCTGCTGCTGATTTTACGCAAATTAAACGTAAGATCACCAGGTAGGAATTTCCAGCCATATCATACATGCAGCTACCTTATTAATCAAACCGTATTATCATTAAAACTAAAACGCATGCGAGCGCGACTGGAAGTTCATAGTATCATTAGTAAGGATGTCACAGCGGACCCCGCGGCGGGTCATTGCTTGGTGACTTCGTCACCATACACTGCATAAACGAACTTGCGCCACCATGGTGCACCGGACAGGCTCCACAAGTGCACCGAAACACTCCCCGTGCCCGCACTACCAGGGAACCATAGTATTGTACTGTATCATGTAGTAAGCGTGCTGACTGCTGATGGGGCACGGTGTACAGGCTGCGAAGCGCTGCGAGCAACGACGTGCGTGCGTCATACACACGCAAATAATATCTAGACACGGAAAGTGGGGTCGGTCATCAGGGAGGGGCAGGGCCTGTTGGGGTCGGTCGCTCGGAATGGAAGGGCGGACGTCTCGTTTGATGCATGATGCCAACCTGGATAAAGGATGTGATATGATGATGGGCAATAATGCGCTAAATAAATTACGCCATCTGCTGATTGGTCCATCCAACCCTACGTGTTCAGTTCAGTAATAGTAGTAACATAGCAGAACATAGTCACGTGTCCGCCCACGGAACTGGAAAGCACGTGATTTGGCGGTACCTTTCTCCTGGAACTTATTATGTAACAGCTTAAAGCTTGAACTGTCTGACTATTTCTGGTTATATATCTAACATGACCCAGAAGCCGTCATGCATAACAACGCGAGTGGCCGGGACGAAAACCAGTTTGTCACGTCGGTTTACATTTTAATTTTTGGCTGAAAACAAAAATGGTAATGTTTCGTATGATACCATCATTTAGACTCCGGTTAAAGCACAGAGTGTGAGCGATTCGAGAGTATGATGGCGCGCGCGCGTTCGCTTAGGCGCCATCCGCGACGCATAACATTTTCCGTCCGCACTCCTTGCTCGCGAATAATGAAAGTTCGTCTGTGTGATGACATCCGACCTTCCTGACGAACTGCATCACAACTAACGAAGTATCGTTACAAGAGGGACCCCGCAGCAATAATGAAGCTCCTCGGTCGCCGTGCAGACAGGCGCGCAATCGGACTGTCCATAACTTAGACATACATACACGATTTCCATTAATTAGCTAGGGAGGCCAATCAATCCAGGGAGGCGTCGCATACCTAGGCGGGTGCATGTGTCAATCACAATGTCATGCGGGGCCGGGGATGGAGCAAAGATCAGAAAGATCGATCGATACGGCTGGAAAGACCTGCCTGCTGCATGCTGAGGCCAGAAACTTGCAGCTGTATCGATGTTTACGTATCTTGCAGCACGTACGCGCCGTCCTGACGTGCGTGCTACATACAAGATACAACTAAACCCTATACCCCTGCTGTTCGTTGTGCGTGGAACGCACATCCGTACAGAACGAGACTTACCTCTATCTGCGGTAGATAGGGCGGGTCGTACCGCTTGCTTACACACTTTAACGTACGTGCACTCGTTCCCTGCTTCGCAAAACGGCATTTGTTATTCAAGCCGCAAGCAGTTGGGGGAGGGCGGGGAAGGGGGATAAGGCTGACCCGACCGACCCAGCGACCCGTCCGACGGAAAGGGCTGGCATTGTGCGGGTCTGAAGGGAGTGATTGTCGGAGGCGGTTGGAGGGGGATGGAGGAGGGGGATAGAGGGTGGAGAAGGGTGAGGAGGATGGAGGCGCGGTGGCATGGAGAGGGCCCGCTTGGCAATCTCCTTGGCGGCTATATAACCACGCGGGTCTATCTACTACCACGCGGGTCTCTCTATCTACATCATTAATGATAATGTAACCGTCTATGAATTTAGTGCATGATCTCGGTTGTTGGGTACACTCTCAACGCCCGGCGTTCCTTGTTACAACATCAGTCGACCCGTCGAGGCGATCCCTGTCAGGGACGCGCTCTCCGACCCCCTATCAGGTGCGGGTGCACGGCCGTGCATTGCGTCAAATCAATTGAATCTTACTGTACAGATCGGCCGCAGCTGTCATGCCGCAGCTGTCATGCAACGCTGGGATCGGCGCGTCTGATGCGGACCCGCCGCCCGCATATCACCGCCAGCACCAAAACCGACGCATACATGCAGCAGCGAACATCGTTAAGCGGTCGTCCGGGCGTCCAGAGGAGCGGAGCACAACGAAGTAGATTGCGTCAGGAGGTGCGGGCGCGCGGCAGCAGGCACCGCCCTACCGCCTCCTTTTCTGCCACGACCGCCACCACCGTCTCCACTAGCTACCTCAACCACCACCGCCACCCCTATCGCCACCGCTACCGCCACCACCGCCCAAACAATGAAATTCGTCGCCAACGACGCCAGCAGCCTCCCGGCGGCCTCCGACGACATACAGTGCGCGTCGCGCCCGGCCATGGCATCGTCATCCCGCTGACCGCAGGAGTCCCCTACGGGCCCTATTCCCGGAGCAATGCCGTACTCCATGAAGCGCCAGGTCTGACTCACTTCCCCGCCTACCTGCGACGGTACGCAACCTCGGCAGCAAGGTTCGGGTGGTTCCGAGCAGCGGCCAGCAGCAGCGGCACCTTCCCGTCACTTTCCCAAACGTCCCTCGGGACGTCGTGCCCCGATAGGGACCGCCCCAGACCGAGGCCTCCAAACCCGCATTAGGGTGCAAACAAACAAACAAACCAAGCCCCGACCCACATCACAACGGAACGTGACATACAGCCGGAGGTCCACGGGTGGCTGTGCTGGGGTCGCTGTTTCTCGGTCTGCAGCTGCTTTTTAACGAGTGGCGTAATTTTGGCGCGGTTAGTAGGAAGGAAACGAAGGAAGGTCTCAACATTCTCCCACCACTGACCCCACTCATCCGACTACTGGCCACCCGACCCTGGAAAGACAACCACAGCACGCCAGACCACCAAGACGACGGCCCACGCCCTGGCCCGTAAAGCCACGAGGCCACAGGCACGACCCATATCCTGCAGCGGGACCCAGGCCCCCTCTCCCGTCGCCATTCGCACTCCTGCCGCCTCAGGCGTTCAAACGAACGACGCCAAGGGCGACCCATTTCCTCCGCAGCCGCAGCAGCCGCAGAATGCTGCGTGAGGCGTCAAGGACCCTGTAGTACGCGGGGAAGTGGAGACCGGATGGGAAGACAGGCTGGAGCCGCATGAAGATCATCACCCTTCAGCACCTACCGGCCGGAGGCGGGCCGCCCTCCACGTAAGGTACCGTCGCACCTCACGCTTTCCAGGCGGCGTGGCTGCGCGCCAGTACCGTACAGTCGCCGTCCGGCGCCCGTACGTGCCGCCTAGGGTGCCGATGGCGCCGCCACCGGGACTGCCCCCAACTCGACGTCCGGCTGACCGCCGGTTGCCACCACCACCGCCATTACCACCACCATCACCGCCGTCATTAGCCAGCATCGCCCCTGCCGTACTGCTATCCTGCTCGACTGCTCGTCCAGGCGCCTTCTGAACAGCCTCCATCGGGGCTTCCTTCAGTCCACATAAAGGGAACGTGCGAAAAGCTGCGGTCACGGCCGGCCGCTGAGAAGGGCCCTCGGGCCCCATCCTGCGCCACAGCAGCTCCCCGCAGAGATGCCGCCACGCGAACTGCGCAGGTCATGTGCCACGATCGCCCCCAGGGAGCTATACGTCAGGAAGCCAACTTACTGCCCTTCAATGCCGCCTACTTGCACTGTTGCACACTCCCATCCACATCAGCGCCACCTCACCGCGAGCAAACCACCCGACACAAACACACACACACACACACCTGGGATCGGGCGGGCGGGCGGGTTGCAATTCTACACACACACACACACACACACACACACACACACACACACACACACACACACACACACACACACAGAGAGTCGCACAAGGGATAGCCCCACACCAACTTCGTCACCCCTCTAGGTCACCAAAAACACTCACACCACCACCACCACCGCCAGCACGTGTTTGTGACGTGGCCAATACCGCATTTCCCCGCCCCATGCCCCAAACCAACGCCTGCGACCGCCTCCTCCTCCTCCGCCTCCTCCAGTCATGAGGACCGGCCGATGCGTGCCCGAGGCGCCGTCACATACGACCCTCAGTTGCCTGCCCGAGGTGGCCGCATGGACGAGGCCAGCCGGCTGGGCGTGTTGGCGCCCCCGCCCGCGCCGCCCGCGCCCAAGGTAGGTCGGGACAGGGCCGGGGCGCTGCCGGCCGAATGGGGGCCGCAGCTGTCGCCGCCGCCGGCGCCCGGAGGGCAGCCGGGCTCCGGAAGCACCTCACTCCACCTGCGGTACGGCAGTATCGTACGGAATAATGGGCAAGGTACGGTAAGAGAGTCGACACTCGCACATGTGCAAAAAACACATCGACCGCGGTGCATACACGACCCGGCTACATATGGCGTGCGAAACCGAAAACCGACAACCAACAGCAGTTCGTTCGGTCCGTCAAAGTACTCATGACCGAAGGTGGCACCCTCATTCCATTTCGCCATCCCATAATCCCGCCGCTGCTGGGCGTGATCAGGCTCGTTCTGGGCTGGTTTTGCCAAATTTTGTTATCCCAACCCCCGCCGAATCCGCAAACCTGAACCCAAATTCAACCCAAACCCACTCCCCGAACACAGCAGCAGACCCACCATCCGCGCCCCGTCTTGGAGACGTTGGCGTCAAAATGGATGACCGCCGAGTGGAAGCGCTTGAGTGCGGGTCGGTGCGCGATGGACAGAAACGTGACCCCAGCGTGGAGGCACTCGCTGTACAGCCGCAGCTCGCCGTCCGCGCTCACGGCACTCGTACACTCGTCCAGTACGGCGTACTGCGGCTTGTGGTACAGCAGGCGCGCCATGGCGAGGCGCTGCTTCTCCCCGCCCGACAGCACCTCCTGCGCGAGTAGGACGAGCAGGACGAGCACAGCGACGTGCTCGGAGCGATTCGGCCGCCGCGACCAGTTTTGATACGGCAAAACGTGTGCCACCAAACGTGTGCCACCAAGGGACCCAAGGATCCGCGGGAAACGGCGACCACACAGCACTCCACCCGGCTTCCGCCAAACCACTGCCTACCCGCCCGCGTGCCTGCCTGCTTCCCTGCCTCCCACACCCTCTCTTGCCCACCCCCCGTCCACACACGGTTCGTTCTTCGGGTTTATTTCTTTTTTCAATTTAGCCCCCCCCCCCCCCCCACACACACACACATCCTTTCCACCCTCACTCACGTTCCAGTTGTGCACCGCGTCCCACCCGTGCCTGGCCAGCAGGTACTCGAGCTCCACGGACCGGAGGCACCTCTCTAGTTGGGCGTCCAGCTCAGTCGAGGCGGGTGGGGGCGACCAACCCGCCTCAGACACGAAGTGGGCGTGCTCCGAGGGGGTGGCGCCGCGCCACACGGACCTGGGGCGGGGCGGGGGGCAGGGCGGGGGGCGGGGCGGGGCCGGGCAGGGTGCCACGGGACGGGGAGTTGCCGCGGGGGGAGGGGGAGGAGGGGGGCACGAGGGGGCCAAGAAGACACAGATGCGGGCACATAGGCCTCAGGCCCGGCCTGGGCCGCCTCGGCGTGGCTACCGGTGTTTCGATGGATGACGGGTGAGGGTACCTCGGGAGCGCTCGACGTGTCGACGTGCCGATAAAGCTGCAGTCTGGGACGCCCTCTGACCGCCCTCTGACCCCCCCTCGGTATCCCGCGGAGTCTGTCGGGTGCGAGGGCGGGGCTGGCGGTGCAGGGCACGCGACCTCTTTTGTCAGGGATGCCGGTGCGGCACCCGATGTCGGGGGCCATGATGGTTGGACCCACCATCATGTACCGCCGTGGCCCAACCCATAGCCTGTCACAGCCGCCTCCCGTTGGGTGGGCGGCCACGAAACCCCAGACCCGGGCGCACCTGGGCGGGTTGGGGTAGAGGATCTGGTCTCGGAGCGTGCCAGTGACCAGGTAGGGGCGCTGGGACAGGTAAAACACGTTGCCCGAGGCGGGGGTCGTGATCTCGCCCGCCTGAGGCACGGAGGAGGGGCGGAGGGGGGTATAGGAAATTGGTAGACATTTTCATACTGGGGGGAGGCGGGAGGAACCGGAGGAAAGAGGGACGGAGCGGGGTCTGTAGGTGCCGCTGTGGAGGAGGAGAGAGGAGTGGGACGAACAGCGACCACGCACAGCTGATGGTGCAGTTGATCTTGGCGGCGGCGGTGTTGAGGATCCGGCCGGCGAAGACGCCGTTAAAGGCTCCAAGGCCCCCTCCGGTGCACGTGTGTTTGGCGAGAAACCCACCCGAACAGCACGTGTATGTGTGCGAGCGTGTGTGTATGCCCCTCTGCTGCAAACCCCAGCTCCCCATCCCCGTCTCACAACTCCCACGCTCAACCCCAGCCCCAGCCCCACCTGCAGTGGCCACAGCCCCGCCAGCACGCGGAAGAGCGAGCTCTTGCCGCAGCCGTTGGGACCCATCAGCAGGACGCTGCACCAGGGGGGAGGGGACGGGGAGGGGCAGGGAGCGACAGTAGGGAGGGAGCGGAGAGGACAAAGGGATGACCCGCGCGGTTGGTTGGTTAGTTGGTTGGTTGATGTAAACCGAAGTCGACCTAGCAAACGAGCAGCAATCGGCCCCATCAGCACCGCTCACAACGCACCCGGCACCCACCGCCCGCAGTCACCGGCTTGGCGTTCTGTCAACCCCGCCCACCCACCACCCTTTTTACTTCTAGGTTTGTGACTGCACCCACCACTCACCATCCAACCCATTTACAACACTCACATCCCCCAACACACGCACACACACACAGAGGTCCGGACCTGGGCGGTTATGGGTGGGCTTCTTGTTAAAAAAGCCCGCCGATCAACACACACACACACAACATCGGCTAATGCGCTGGACTTCACTTCTCGCGGCTCAGTTCTCTTTTACACACAACACATCGTTCTCGCGGCTCGGTTATCTTTTATACACACACACGCACCTCTTGCCGGGCAGCACATCGAAGGTGAGTTCGCGGATGAGCGGCGTACCGTCCGGCGAGTCCAGCGCCACCCGTCGGAAGCGCAGGGTGTCGCCCAGGGTGCGCTTCGGGGCGGGGGGCGGCTCGTAGGCCACAACCGGCTCTGAGGGCGGGCGGGCGGGCGAGGGAGGGGAGGGAGGGAGGTGAGGGAATTGGTAGAGGGTTTGGAATGGGAGGGGAGGGGAGGGATCGTGGGGGTGCGCGGGAGGCACAGCACAGCACAGCACAACATTGCAATGGAGGGGTCGCAAGGTCATGATCCGTCCAGATCCAGGTCAGCGAGGGCCTGGATGTGGAGGGTTCCAGGCCCGGCCGCCTGCCGGGCGTGGGCAGGCGGCCCGCCGCGCGACACTGGAGGCCGGGTGAGAGATGAGCCCCCGGAGTCCGGCGCCCTCAATGGAGCGCTCGGGCGACACACCCCACCGCCTCAACAGAGGATAGGCCGCCGGTGGGCTCCCCCCCCTTATGTGCGAGTAAGGGTTGGCGCCCCCGTCAGCGTCGGACCCGGCTCCGAGATACCGCATGTGTACACACACATATCTCACACACCGATATCTCTCTCACACACACATATCTCACACACATATCTCTCTCTCACACACGCACACACACACATATCTCGCGGCTCAGTTATATTTTACACACACATATATGCAGTTTTCTTTTGCACATACCCCCTCCGTCCCCCTTGCCCCTCCGTCCCCTCCCCTGTTGCCCCCTGCCCACCCACCTCCCGGCGCGTGGTAGGGCTCCGACAGCCCCAGGAAGTGGTTGACCGACACGTTCTTGCGGAAGAGCTCCCGGTGCTCCGCGTCCTCGCCCACCAGCCTGGCCACCTGCTCCAGCAACTCCGAAACCCGCGAGGTGTGGGAGGCCAGGGCGGTGACCCGCTTGTACACCAGGATCAGGTCCCCTACACCCCTGCACACAAGGCGAGAGAGCGCGGGAGGGGATGGGGAGAGGGAGGCGGGTGCAGGCCCTTGGCAGACATGTTGTTGTCAACATGTCTGTTGACGCTGCACTGCTGCCGGCGCAGAGCAGAGGCGTGAAGGTCCGACCAGGCACACGAACGGGATTACCCTTTCCCACCACACGGAGTTTTTTCCCAGGCCGAGTGTGGATTCCAGCATTACTTACCCCACGGATACGTGAGTGCACCATGATCGGGGTCCGGGTACCCAGAGGGTACGTAATGGATACATCGTTGGGGTCCGGGGTTGCCACCTCGCGCGCCGCCCTCCCCCCCCTCCCTCCCTCCCTCCCTCCCTCCCTCCCCCCTCCCTCCCTCCCTCCCTCCCCCCTCCCTCCCCCCTTCTCCTCCCTCCCTCCCCCCCTTCTCCTCCCTCCCTCCCCCCCTTCTCCTCCCTCTCTCCCCCCCGCCGCACCTGCTCGTGTTCTGCAGCAGGCGCATGGAGCGGATGTAGTCCCTGGTGAGCTCCCCCTGCGTCCCACGGGTCGCCGGGTCCTTGAAGTAGATGGGCAACCCGTACACCAGCAGCGCCGTCACGCTGGCAAAGTACTGCAGGGGTGGGGGGCGGGGGTGGGAGGCAAGGTGGGAGGGATAAGGGGGTATAGGAAATTGGTAGACATGATTATACTGCGCTGCTGCCAGGGCGAATCTCCGTTAAGAGGGGGCCAGGGGGGTGGGAGGCCACACGAGGGATATAGGGGATGGGAGGCAAGGTGGGAGGCGGCAGGAGTCCGGCACCGCACCGCGACATGCCAGTGGAGGGCGAGGCGAGGGTGGGAAAGGCGCGGTTCGAAAAGGCGAATGGGGAGGCTGCTGGTCGCCTGTAACGGTTACCCAGGGGGTCGCCGGGCGGACGAAATGCCGAATGGCTGCTTGAGTGGGCATAGCGGGAGGGAGGCAAGGGCCCCCGTCATCATACGGGATACGATCGACATCGATCGCAGCTTTGCAGGCCGTGAGATAGGAAACCAAATGCACAGCACCGCGCCTGCCCTGTCCGTACCACCTCAACCTCAACATCAACCTCCCCCCCCCCGCCCCAAACCCAAACTTCCGTTTGCTTTGCGGTCTGCACGCCTCTACGCCTCCCATGCCCATGCCGTACACGCCCGTACACACGCGGTCTCGTATCTAAACACACAGCCCACCATACACACAGTTTCGCACGCGCCTGTGCACGCACCACCGGCCCCTGCCCCCTCCCCGCCGCCCCCCCCGCCAATGTCTACCAATTTCCTATACCTCCGCCGCCGCCCCCCTCCGCCCCCTCACCCTCACCTTGACAAAGTAGCCGTCCGCCACCTGCTGGATGCCCCTCAGCAGCGCCGACAGCCCCGTGTAGCGCAGCAGCCGCCGCAGGTGCTGGTTCAGGACGAGCTGCTCGGCGGCCCCAGCGGGCGGGTCGTTGAAGGCCACCTCCTCGGAGCACGTCACCAGCCGCTGATGGGCAGCCCTGCGGACGGGAAGAGCAGAGGGGGCAGAGGGGAAACGGGGAGTATAGGACATTGGCACGCCAACGTTGAACTGCGCAGGAAGAGCTGCGCGAAGCGGTTGGCCGGAGCAGGCAAGGCAGGACGCACGCACGTGTCGTGCCATGCGCCGCCAGGTTTATTCGGGCGAGACACCGCATGTGCACCACTCAACATGTGCACATCCGGGTTCAGTCCTCCCCTACCTAAACACGCACCGTCTCGCTCTCTAGGTTCCGTCCCCCCTACCCAACACACCCGCACACCCGCACAGGCCCCCCCACCTGAAGGCCCCGCTCAGGGCCGCCTCCTGCGCCGTCATGGAGGCCAGCGGCGGCGAGATTGCCCGCAGCAGGTACGCCACCGCCACGTAATAGCCGTACAGCGCAAACTGGCCCTTGTAGCCCATGGTGCGGGCCAGGCTGCGGGTGAACAGAACCACATCCAGCAGCGGCTGTGAACCGGAGTGGGGAGGGAGGGGAGGGACCGGAGCGGGGCGAGGCGGGGCAGCGGGGGGAAGGGGGGGTATAGGAAATTGGTAGACATTTTCAAACTGCGCTGCTGCCAGAGCGGCGGGGAGGGGGGGGCAGGGGCACGAGCAGAGGGATTAGGAATACCGCACCGGGTGTAGGCGAAGACGAAGTGCGCTGGTTGAGACAACGAGGGCGCACAGGTGGTGGTCTGTCAGCACGGAGGGGGAGGAGGACGAGGACGAGGAGGACGGACGGACGGACGGACGGACGGACTCGAGATGGGCGACAACGAGCGGTGCGAAGACGTGGCGACCCAACCTGGGGCAGCGGACCTGGATGGCGTGCGTGCGTGTGTAGACGGCGCGAGGCACAAAGTGCCACAGCGCACACCAACGTCGGACCGGGCGGGGGCGCTGTGGGGGAGCCGCGCATCACTGGGTCCCCACAGGGACCCACGGGGAGCTGAAGGGTCCGAGTCCACTCCACCCGTCACCCAGATCAACCCATCGCTTCAATCCTGCAAGACAAATCGACCAACAAACACGCGCGCACACACACACACACAACGCCCACAGGAACACACACACGCCCACGTGCCCACGCTTGCCCCCACCCGCTCATCCTACCTCCCGCCGCTCCCCACCTTTCCGGCCCGCGGCCCCACTCGTGCTCTGCCTCCCAATCTATTATTAAGGATGTTACAGCGGACCCCGCGGGTCATCGGTGACAGCCATCGGCGACAGCCGAAGCTCCCAATCTGTTGGGCCGCCGATGCGCCCAAAGACCCCAAAGACCCCACCGCCCCCACCGCCCCACCTTGAAGGTGTGCGCGTACAGCTCGCTGATGGAGGCGGCGAACTTCTCCACATCCTCCGTGATGCGCTGGTCCGCGTGGGTCAGGCCGCCCAGCGTGCTGGCGGCGTAGTAGGCGCGGTTGCTGCGGTCGGGGGCGGGGGCCGGGAGCGAGGGCGCGGGCGCGACACAGGTGAGCAGGGCGCAACACTGGCGGCATGGCTGAAGCTCCACCCCAAGCCCCCCAAGAGGTTGAGGTTTGGACCCTCGCGGGTGTCAGCCGAGGGAGGATCAGGATTGACGCACGCCGCGTGAGGAAAATCAAAACCACTGCGTGAACACTTGCGTCAGGGGTGTGGGCACCACAGGCGCGAGACCCGTCCCGACCCGACCGTGACCAAAGCGTGCGGTGAGCCCCGGTCCTGGCTCTGTGACCAACGGGGCAGCGGCGGGCCGGGACTGATCTCCCAGTGGCCAGTGACTGACTTCAACGACAACCACGACGACAACGACGACGACGGCGGGCCGCCGTCGGACAGGCAGCCCGCCCCTCAGAATCTCACGAGGTCTCCCACCCGTAAACCGCCTTGCTCAACTCCCCACAGTGTGGCAGTTCCAGCTTTCCCTGAACAAACCAAGACGCCCTTGAAGCACCCTAGCCGGTCCCTCACCATCCCATCCCCCAGGACACACGCACATACGACATAACCCCTCGTGCCAATCAAGACATAACCTCCCCCCCCCCACCCAAGCACACACACACACACGCGGCTCAGTTCTCTTTTACACATGCACGCACCTGCAGTACTGCGCATGTAGGAAGGTGGTGAGCCGCTGCTGGAAGGCCAGCTCGATCTGTTTCTGCATGTACTTGAGGCCGCTGTTGACCACGGCCGCGGGGACGCCAACGACCGCGAAGGCGCCCAGGGCTCGCCAAAACTTGGAGAACTGCTGACTGACCTGCAGGCAGCCAAAAGGGAGGGGAGGCAGGGAGGGAGGGAGGCAGGAAGACAGGGAATTGATAACATGGTCGACATAAGTGGCAGGCCGGTAGACAGGGAAAGATCAGCGACAAGGCCTTGGCGACTCACGATTTGGGGGAGGCTCAACGACTGACCAAGCGGTCAGGCCGCCCCCGCATGGCCTCGCCGTCACGGCATTGCTAGGGCCGCATCCCCACCACCTTGCTATTACTGTCACACAAAACACTGCTCGCTGCCAGGGCCTCCACAATGGACGGAGCTAAGCCCCAGTCGGCCTCCATTCGCCGAACCCCACTCGCCCCCCGCTCCTACTCCAGACCGACAGCCATCCACCTTACCCAACCACCCCCTCAGCCCCAAGCCCGACAGCCTTCATCTCGGCCGACGCATCGCCGCAGGCGCGCCCGCACCCCTACCCCTCGCGCCCCCCCGCTCTACGCCCCATTCAGCCACCCAGGCCCCGGCCCCCCGACAGCGACTCCCCCCCCCCGCGAGCATGCCAGCCCGCACCCGACCCGGCGACACTGACCAGCGTGCTGCCGCAGTAGCCCTCTACGCGGCTGATGTAGTCCGTGAGGAGGGTGCGGCTGACCAGCAGGCAGCCCTGCACCAGGATAAGGCCTGCCTCCTTGCTCCAGGGGGAGGGCACGCAACTGCAAAAAAAGGGCGGCGCGCAGCGTCGTGCGATGCCCCGCAGTGCAGGGAGGACGGCGGAGGGTCAAGAGTCATACAGCTACGCAGGTTGCGTAGCCTGATACAGAGAAGCGCAGGGGTGGGGGGTAAAGCGAATTGGGGGGCGGGCGATGCACTGCGTTGACTGCCAGAGATGGGACTCAAGTGCGGAGGGACGGAGGGATAGACGGAGGGTTGGAAGGAGAGATGGAGAAGGATGGACAACACGGCAGACAGGGGTGTGTGGGGCCTCCAGCATGGGTGCTGCATGGAGTCAGGTGCATGGAGTCAAGTGCATGGAGTCAGGTGCATGGAGTCAGGTGCATGGACCTATGCAGCAGTTCATGGGGAGCGTAGACGAGCGGCATCAGCCACGCAGGTGGCGATCATACACGTCAGGACGCGGAAGAGTAGCCAAGATCCAGTAGGTCAGTGCATGGGGGGCCCCCTCGCGGCGTGCGGGCGGCTCCCGAGGCCGAGGCCGTCTCTCCCCCGCGCGATGACGTGATGGCAGTCGTTCGATGTGCGCACTCAAGAGGTATCACCGATATGTCGTATTGTAGTACTCAAAACATAAACCCAAGCCCGATTATTTCCAGCACATGTCAAGCCGCATAGGCTACCGGTGGGTTGGACGGCCTAGACTATCAGCCCCTTCAGGCGCACCTCCTGTCAGGCGTACCTCCTTCCTGTCCTCCGAACAACCCGTTAGCTCCCCCCTCGGGCTTCCCCCTCTGGATTCCGCAGCGGAGCGGAGGGGCCCGCCTATGCAGCTGATGCCGGCCCGGCATCAGCTGCATAGGAGCGTCCCTCCCTCCGTCCCTCCTTTCCCTGGCCACACTGCCTGACCCAGGAACCGAGCCACCCCTCATCTTGCATCCGTAGGCGGCCCCCATCCCCGATTTCCGGTCCCCGCACCCGAGGCCGACATCCCACTTCATTTCCGCCGCGTGCATTTTACTTGGCGAATAGGTTTCCAACGTGTTGTGCTGATCCGCAGATGCTTCGACCTCAGCGACCCCAACCTCGACCCACATGGAGAGAATGACGAGGAGGCGGCGCAGAAAGCGCTTGTCCACCGCAATCCGCACATTGCCGCTGATGCGCCGATGGCTGCTGGAGCCCCGGCTGGCCTCAACCTCAGCGGACAGGGCCCGTTGCTCTAGCTGCGTTTTACGTACGAGCTTGCGGACCTGTAGGCAGGGAGGGGGCGGCGCGATCGGGTGTGTAAAAGAGAACTGAGCCGCGAGAAGCGAAGTCCAGCGTATCAGGCGATGTAGGCGAAGGAAGTGTGTGTGTGACGAGTCGAGCAAGCGACTTCCGAAACACGGCAACGAGGGGTAGGCAGGCACTACTGGGCTGAGGGGCCTGTCACACAGTGCATGACCGAGATTTCGTGCGCTGCATCCAGTCGCACATATAGTGGGCAAGGGTGGCTGCCCCGGTCAGCGTCGGCCCCGGCTCAAGAGATATGTAACGACCACACAGCACGGACGCGGTTGAGTGGCGCTGGGATGTTCCGGGTGGGAAGAGGCTGGTGCGCACACTTGAAGGATTCAGGAATATGTGTTGCAAAGGGACAGCTACCCGGCACGCGAAAGGCTTGTCAGGCCACGGGGGACAGGGGGATCCTGGACCCCCAGCGCCGCCGACGACCCACAAACACCATCGGCGGGAAAGCCCAGGGTCTGCTGGACAGAATGATGGCGCGTACCTGAGCACCCACAGTGATGCCTCCCGCAACAATCGCAACCTGCATTGCGTCAATATGGCGACAGGATTGCGTGAGTGGTCGATGCGTAATCCACTGGTCCGTACCCCAAAGTCAAAACCCAGCTTTGCTTTTCACGGCGACATTTTATTAGAAGCGTGCAGCTTTAAGGATTCCAGCCTTGCAAATTTCACGCGTTCACACGTCCGGTACTGACCGCAAGTATGCGCTTGCGCGCTGGTGGTAGGGACGCCAGCAGAGTTGCAAGGGACCCGGCCATGATAATGAGCTAAATAATCCCTGAACTCTGCGCTCCAGACAGTGGCCACTCGTTTGAACTGCGCTGGCTCAGCCGTGCTGCCCGGGTGGCTTGCGCGGCTTGATCACGACTAGCGTGATGGCTTCATATTCGTGGTGCGAGATAGACGCGGTCTTGGAATAAACAAAGTAAAACAAGGCTCGAGCGGTCTGTTCCAAAGCCCTGGTTGTGCAGCTATAAATCGTCCGCAAAGCACCAGTGGTGTAAGAATGGTCAAAGCGATGCAAAAAGAAGAAACGTTTGATGCGGAACAATGGTCGTAAGCCGCCTTCATCAGGTTTGACGGTTTGGAAAGAGTGCCGACGTGTAAACAACTTCTGTCATGTTGTCAACTAACCAGGCCTTCTGGCACCAATTTGCATTACCCCTATAATCATTTCGAAATGCTACCCATTGCATCCATATGTTCTTGTTTAAGTGTATAATGAGAAAAATTGCACATTCCGTCACAGCTTCGTGACTGCTCGAATTCTCCGAAAGCTATATTATACTAGTTATACTAAACAAAATGCATCTTGCACGTTCTGCTAGAACTATCCGTGGTGGTTCCGACTTCGCGCCGCCGACAGCGCCGGCAGCAGCGACTGGCTGGACCGTAGGCAGCGCCGAAAGAGCGCATACATTTCATCATTTGACACGTGCATCTGCTGCTAAGCGCCCTGCTTCCGGGCCAGCCGAGGGAGGTCCCGCCATCGCCCCTGGCGACTCCGAACCCAGCAACCAAGCGCCTAAATGGGGCGCAGCAATCGCACGCAAATCCAATGCAGTTCCGCGGAACACGCTGCGCGCGTTGCGTGAGCAACAAAAGCGACAGGAACAGCAGAAACAGCCCCTGGAGACGGTGCTACCTGTGACGCTGCCCGCCGAACGCGGCAGCAGCAGCACTGAGAACGTCGGCCCAGTCATTGCCGTACAGCCAGAGACGCCGCCGTCTGCCGCGGCGCAGAGCGCCTCCCGCAACAGGGCCCCCGCGTCACCGTCGGCGGCGGTCACATTCACACGGACCGCCCGACCCGCGGGTCGCGCCGCCGCCAACCGAGGCGATGCCGCAGCCCCTCTTCGCTCTGGACGAGTCCCGCCCAGGGGTGAACCTGGAAGCAGTAGCACCAGCACCAGCACTAGCAGAGGTGGCAGTAGCAGCTTCGTCTCCCGACGCAACTTCAACTCCTTGGATCCCTTCGCCGATGCCCGTGCCCCGCCGCGGGCAGCTGCCGGCCCACAAGCAGGGGTCCCGGCCTGGCTGGCAGCGGCTGCTACTGCCAAGAGGAGCGGCGGCGGTACCGGAGTCGGCGGGGCGGTCGGCTCGCCGCCGCCGCCGTTCACCAGGGCGGGTTCCTCGAGCCAGGCGCCGCCGCCGCAACCGCAGCAACAGCAACGGCCGCCGCCTGCTGCCGCGGCGGCTGCCACTGCAGCGGCGGTGGCCACCGGCCAATCTGGTGGAGCTACTTCTCCTCCTCTGTCTCAGCCCCCGGCAGCGAATGGAGCTTCCGACAATGACGGCGCGGCCGCGGAGCTGTCTCAGTCCGTGTCCTTCTCTGAGGTCATGGGTCGCGGCAGGAGGCGGGGTGCTGCCGGCGTCCAGACCTCGGACGCAGCAGGATCCAAACAGGATCCGGAAGAAGCGGATCCAAACGTGGTGGATTACACCTGGTCGCCGGATCCGGATCTCGATGTCGTGGAGGCCGAGGCGAAGGCCGAAGAGGAGGAGAGGCGGCGGGAGGCGGCGATGAAACGGGACTTCGCCAAGGAGCGTCGCGAGGCGAGGGAGGCGGCGGAAGCAGCTGTACGGCGTTGGTACGAGCCGGGGGCGGCGGCGCCGCCGCCAGCTTTTGTCGGGGCGGTCAAGGCCGAACGACTCCCGGGTGAGCATGCGCCCTAAGGCCGCAACCGCACTCGGGGTTTTGAAAAGAGGAGACGGAAAATCAAACGCAGAAACGAGGTCGGGGGGTTGGCCTGACGGGTGACGCGGCCGGGGCTTGGCGCGGGACTTGGGGAAAACTCCAGGGTCGGAGGATTAAGAGAAACGGAAAACCAAACCCAGATACGAACCACGTGCACGAGGTTTCGGGGTTGCCTCGACGGCAGCGGTTGGGGCGGCACCCGGGAAGCTGAGGTGGCGTCACGCGGCGAGATCCTCTGCGGTGCAGTCTCGATCGGCGAGGTGCTGTACAGTACTCTGGGCCGCCCCTGCCGTACCGCCTCCTCCCGGCGGCTATCCTCTTCAGGGGGATGCCGGCAAGGAGGAGGCCTGTAAGGCAGTACGGCAAGGAGGAGGCCTGCCTGATCTTCAGTGGGGCAAGGATGAAACACGGGCATGGAACGACGCCTAGTGGATCGCCATCGACTGGCCGGAGTGGGGATGGAGCCACGTGTGACATATGTCATGTGCTCATGTCATGTCATGTCATGTCTCGCCTCGTCACTTATTCCGCACACGTCGCACTTTGGGGGGTCCCCCTCTGTCGGCTGACTGACCCGAGGTGTGTGCTGTGCTGCGCTGCGCTGTGCTATGCTGTGCTGCGCTGCGCTGTGCTGCGCTGCGGCGCGCTCTCGCCGCGGCTTGGTGTGGGGTGCAGGTCGTGGTTTCGGCCTGGTGGCTTCGGATGACGTGGCTCCAGGGGAGCTGCTGCTGGTGTCGCCCGCCGCCCTCCTGGAGCGCGGCCCCGCAGGAGCCCTCCCCGAGGTCGGTCCCGTCTCCCCAAAGGGGGAGGGGCGCCTCCACCTTTCCCTCTCCCGTCCGTTCTCCCGCGTTCGCGCCCGCTCTCTTTCGCTTTCTCTCTCTCGTAACTATGCCCCCAAACCCTTTCCTCCGACCTGTTCTCATTATCGCGTGAGTGGCGGGTGTAGAGCTGTACGGGGATGCGCGGCTTGGGGCTGGGATCTCCTATTGGATGTCGATTCCTTTGCCCCTACTTCCGGATTCGACTTGGGTGATGAAATAAAGCCCGCGGCGGAGAAATCACCTATTGATTCTGAAGGACCTCTTGACGCCGCCTCCACCCACCGCGATGACGCGCCCTCCACCCACCGCGATGACGCGCCTCCACCCACCGCAGATGGGGCCGCTGGTGGCGCAAGCGCTGCGGCTGCTGCGTGCCGCCGACGGAGTGACGGACCCAGCCGGCGCTGATGTTGCTGCGGGCGGCGCCCCTTCCGTAAAGCGCCGCCCGGCTTCTGGCGACGATCCGGGCGGGGCCGTGGCGGCGGCTGCGGCTGCGGCTGCGGCTGCGGCTGCCGCCGCTGACGGCCGGGCCCTGGCGGTGCTGACCTGGGGCGGCCCCCGTCCCACCTCTGTCCGACCGCCCGCCGATCTGGCGGCGTGGCGCGCGCGGCAGCGGGAGCTGCTGACGGGCTCGCCGGGGGGTGCGGCGCGTGGCGGCGGCGGCAGTAGCGGCAGTAGCGGCAGTAGCCTGGACGGCATCGGCGGCGCGTCCGGGTGGACGCTTCCCCGGATCATGTCGCTGCTACAGCTGAACTTGATTGTGGAGGAGACGCAGGACGGTGCTGTGGCGATGTCTCGGTGAGTAGTGGTTGGTTGGCAGTTGGCGGTTGGCGGTTGATGGTGGGCGGCTGGGGATTTTGAAGCGGGCGGAGCGGGGCTTTCGGCCCGATCTGGCAGAGGGTTGGTCGGCCTCAAATCCCACATGGTTGCGTCACCCCACCCCACCCCACCCCACCCCACCCCGCCCTTAACTAACACGAACACGAACAAGAACACGAGGGACATCAATTCCCTGTCTTCCAGTTCTTTGGGGTTGCCCGTGACGCTGACGGTGTGGGTGTGTGATTCTCCGGCGGGCCCCCTCCCCACCCGCCGCCGCTCCTCCAGGTCCGAGGCGCTGTCCTCCGCGGCCGGCATCTGGCCCGAGGTGGCGCTGATGAACCACTCGTGTGCGCCCAACGCGGTGGCGGTGCTGCTGCCCGGGGACCTCATGGCGGTGAGCGCGTGTGTGTGTGGGGGGGGTAGGGCTTTGGTCCCCAGGGGGGTCCCGGGCACCCCGGGGCCCTCTTACAGATGTGTATGTACGGCAAGCACGCGCACACACAGAGGCGGACACCCCACGCACAAGTACACATAAGCGCACACACACACACCGGGCGGGCGGGTTGCAATCCTAAACACACCCCCACCCTGGACTCTTATCTAAACACCCCCCCTGGACTGGACGTCGCTTGTCGCGGCTCAGTTTCGTTTTACACACAGGCCCGCGCGGGCGGGTGTGTGCAAGTCGCCGGTGGCGGCGCGGCTGGCCTCAGCTTGGCGCTCCGCTGCGCATTGTCACCCGCTGCGAGCCCGCGTTTATCTTTCCGCTGTCCCCCGACTGCCCCCCCCCCTCTGGCACACACAGGTCCGAGCCGCCCGGCGCATCCCCCGGGGTCGGGAGGTGCTGCTCAACTGGCTAGGCGCCCCCGGAGCCATGGCGCCCGTCAAGGCGCGCAGGACGCAGCTGCTGCAGATGTACAAGTTCAGATGCGAGTGAGTGCGAGCGGGGTGGGGCGTGCATGGGGTAAAGCCCACGGTTATTGAGAAGACACGCCGGCGGAGGATGGGCTGCCGTACTTTCGGGCTGCCACGCTTCTGAGTGCTGCAGTACCCCGCTTAAACGGGTGCATACCCTGCCCTGCCCTTACCCCCACCCGCCTGTATGTACGGCACTTCGCCCTCCCGCCCCCGGCCTCGCCATGAGGCCATGACACGACACTGGGTGGCGGGGGCCAGCCCCCCGGGGGCTCAGGGCTGCGGGTCTGCTGTCGCTGTCGCTGTCGCTGGCCGCAGCCCCTCTCCTGACACCCTCCAGCCCTCCGACGGACCTCACCTCCCCCCGCCCGCCCAGGTGCGCGAGGTGCCGCATGGAGGGCTCGGAGTTCTCGGCGCTGCCCTTCATCTATGCGGATGCGGAACGGGAGAGCGAGGCGGCGCTCGAGGTGATCGATCGGGTGAGGCGGGAGAGCTGTGAGAGGGGGGAGGTGGGCGGGGGCCGGGGGGAGGTGGGAGGGTTGAAAAGAAAAACAGCCCCGGGGAGAGGGGGAGAGGGGGAGGGGAAGGGGAGGGAGGGGAGAGGCGAGAGGGGAGGTGTGCGGTCAGGCGTAGAGCTGACGGGAGGTCGGGTGCAGGGCGTCGCGGAGGCTACCGGCGGGCCCGAGGGGGATGTGGCTTGGCGGCAGGGGACCGGTCTCGCCGCACGGGGATGGTCGTGCACACTGTTACACACACGTGGAGGCTTCCCGCCTGCGTCGGTAGGGCTCGCTGCCCTGCTGCCTACCTGCCCTGCCGGCCCACCTGCCCTGCTGTCTTCCCGCCCAGGCGCTGAATACCCGGAACCTCGGAGCGCTCACGGCAGCGCTACAACCACTCCAGGCGGCTGTAGCGCAGCTCACGGATGCCGTACAGTTGCTGGGCGAGCAGGTGGATCTGACGGGCGGTCGCGAGGGGACCGCGGTGGCGGCGGCGATGGGCGAGACGGCCGCTGCCGTCGGTGGCGGCGGCGGCGGCGGCCGCGCCGGCGGTGCGGCCGGAGCTGGCGGCCCGCCGGGCAGTGACCCTCTGGCGGCAGCGGCGGCGGCGGCGCAGCGGTTGATGAGCGGATCGTCGGGGCGACCGAATGCGGCGGCGGCGGCGGCGGCCTCGAAGGCCGGCGGAAGGGCAGGACGCGGGGGTACGGCAGCTGCCGGCAGGGCCTCCTCGAGTGGCGAGCTGGGCCCTATGGACCGCCTGACGGCGGAGGCGTGGCTGATCGGCGGCATGCTGCCACTGCACAAGGCGCTTGTGACGAGTGGGTGCGGGGCGGAGGTGCTGACGTGGGCAGTTTGGTTGTTACCCAATACTTGGCTTGGACTTTGGAGACCAGCGGCTTCGGGCGACATCAGCTGGGGTCGAGTCCATCGCGGCTTCGTGGCACCCTTGTACTCAGCCCAAAGGCAACCGAAGTAGCGGACCTAGGAATGTAGGAAATATAGGGCGGATGACCCTTGGCAAGCCCTGATGCAGCCCGATACCCTCGATGTATCGGTGCCCTGCGCCCTCCGCCGCCCGCACAGCCCTGGCCTACCGGGCTGCCTGGTTGGGGCTGGACCTGGGGCCGGGATGGCACTGGCCGGCGGAGCTTCCGGTTGTCGTACCCGCCACCGCCGCCGCCGCCGCCGCCGCCATGAACGGCGGGTCAGGTACGGCAGCGGGCGGGGCTGACGACGACGGCGCGGCGGCGGCGGCGGTGGCGGTCGACGACGCGGAACTGGAGGAGCTTCAGGCGGAGGCGATGGCGGAGCTGATTGGCGGCCTGGCGTCGTACGTCGATGTCGTGGGGCAGGTACGGCACGGGTGCAACCGTCGTACCGTGGAACTCCATGCTGTTGTAGGTGCCCGGGGCGCGACAGTCACCATATCTGTGCCTTAACGACCCATGGGGGGTGGACTACGCCAGAGATCGTCCCTGCAAACGGAGCGCCGTAGGTCTGTCTTTTACCGTAGCTAACGGTATCTTTGAGAATATGGTATGGTGTGGCGTGCGACGAGGGCGCGCTGTTACAATTGCACTGTGGGGCATTTCTTTCATACGATCCGCCTACTGGTTGCGGCTGGATGACAAAACCGAGCCAACTTGGCTGTGGTTTTGACATGGGACAGAGAAACGTGGTCTGGGCGGGGGCCATCATCAACGGCTTGCTGCACTAAAACCACTGCCTGCCATTGTCCCAGTCCCCGACTCCGGAACCCAACACCGAATCCCAACTCCGAAACCCAATCCCCGACAGCTGCTGCCCGGCTCCGACGCCCACACCCAAGCCGCGGCGCGGCTGCTGTCGCTCAGCCGTCGCTTCCTGGGCCCTATGGACCGCGTCTCATCCGACATTAGTACGGCGGCGTACGTGGCCTTTGCGCTGCGGTACGGGAAGCTGGACGAGCAGGCGTTTGAGAGGCTGGCGGAGGCAGGTGCGTCGCCTGTTTGGTGTTTGCTTCCTGGGAAGGACGCGGGCAGGGGCCGGGTCCGCCAATCACCCTGGAGCCCAACACCTGGGAGTTAGGGCCCGTGTGACGTTTCCGTTGGTAGTTGGTACGGCACAGCAGGGGGTCTACCTTGTGACTGTTGCAACAGACAGGCAGCCTTCAGCCCGCCATGCCTCATCGGATGGGGGGTGTGCATTTGCGGATACGGTGGTTCCGGAGATCCAGGACTTGGGATCGACAGAACGGAAACAGGTGGATCCTGGAGCTGAATCGACCGACACCTGGAAGCCGGAACCGACCCATGGGACGATCTAATCTGAGCGCGTTCAGGAAAGCGGAACCCTGGGCGTGACCTACCGTACTGTCCATACCAGCAGCAACAGTACAAGCCACAATACATTATATATATATATATATATATATATATATATATATATATATATATATATATATATATATATATATATATATATATATATATATATATATATATATATATATATATATATATATATATATATATATATATATATATATATATATATATATATATATATATTATATATATATATATATATATATATATATATATATATTTTCATAACTACATAATTATCATGTAGTATAGTTGTATTATATTATCATCGTCGTGGATGATGCGGTGCAGGCGTGGAGGCGATTGACGCCGCGTTGCGGCGGGAGGCGGAGGGTGCCGCCTCGCCGTCCGCTACTGCCGCTGCGGAGCTGGACGACGAGGAACTCGGGGCGCGGCAAGCGCAGCAGCTCGAGGAGATGTTCCTTGAGGACACCCAGCTGAGGGCAGCAGCGGCCGCCGCCGCCGCCGCCGCGACGCGGGCGAGGGCCGCCGCTGCCGCGGCGGCGGCAGCGGCGGCGGCGGCGGCGCCACCGCGCTCCTGGCCATTGAGCGGCCGCTCCGACCCGTCGGCCTCTTCCACCGGCGCCGATTCTCCAACCCCGCGGAGGGCGGCCCCGGCAGGGTACCCGGCGAGTGAGGGGGGTGAGGTGATAGGGACCGAGGTGGAGGAGGCGGAGGAGGAGGAGGAGGAAGGCTTTGAGTTGCCGGAGGGCGTCATGGCGGGCAACGAGGGCCGCGTGCGGAGCAGCGTGATGGACGAGGCGGAAGAGGAGCTGCAGCGCATCATCGGCGGCGCATCGGCGCCGTACAGGTCGGCGGGGGCGCAGCCGGAGCAGATGGACGAGCAGGTGGCCGCGATGCGGCGGCTGCTGCAGCGCGACGGCGGCGGCGCCGCCGCGGAAGCGGAGGAGGTCGCCGACGGCGAGGAGGAGGCGGAGGAGGAGGGCGCCGCCGCAGCGATGAGACGGCCGTCGTCGCCGCAGCCGGCGGCGGCGGCGTCACAGAAGAAGCGGGTGCCGCCGCAGCAGAAGTTTGACGCCTCCCTGGACTCGTTGCTGAATGTGTTTCCCGGGTTGGCACCCGCCGACACCGACGAGGGGTCCCAGGGCGGGCGGTAGGGCGGTAGGGCGCCGGCAGGGACCTGACCTGACCTGACCTGACCCGCTCCTGACCTGTCCTTGCCTGGCCGCGAGGGTAGTGGGGTCGGGTGCCCTGTGTACGGTTATGTGATGTTGAAATCGCGCGCGGGGGGCCGGCCGATGCCGATCCCCGGGCGTTACGCCAAGGGCGGGGGGGGGCCGGGGCGGCCAGCCTCCGGACATGTTCTGCCAGCCAACACGAACGCCGTCTCAGACGAATAGACATGGCAGCCAGATCGGTCGGCTATGGGGTTTTGGTTCGGGCGGGTCTCCTCGCTTCCGTACAAGTTGAGGGTTCAGGGTTTACTCTAGGGCTTTTTTTGGTGGATTTAGGGAACAACGGAGGATGCCCACAGTGCGAGAGGAGGCATCAAATGCACACAATGTGTGTCATTTATTAATGTATGTATCCGAATGCGCCTGAATGCGCCTGTTAGAAACAGGCGCGACGTAACGGTCCGAGCGGTCTGCCGTACACGCTTCAACACCCGCCCCTCACCCGCGTTCGCCACCTCTCGAGCCCGTGTCGGCCACACCCCACACCCCACCCCACACCCCACCCCACCCCACCATGCCTCTCCCCCCTCGGCTGGCTGGGCCAGGCATGACTGGCGATGACTGACGGAAACCAAAAGGGCTGTGCGGCATCAGACGGCCTCGAGGTTCCCGCCACTGACCCCCACGCCCCCGTCCGCATCAAACAACGCCACACGACCGCGTACAATTGCTTCCGTACCCACACCTGAAAATCATTTTATGTGTACGACATGCACCCAGATGGAAAATGCACTTCAGGGAACACTAAAGTACGATTTGAACGAATAAACGCAGCGACGCGCTACGGCGCCCGCCAATCAACACATATTTCGGCGCCCGCCAATCATACACGCTACGGCGCCCGCCAATCACACACGCTACGGCGCCCGCGGCTGCCGCCTTCCGTCGTCTCTTGCCTCTATCGCCGTCCGAACGAAACGCGGCCCAGTCCCAATTGCGGTCCGGATCGCGAGAACGGGGGAACGGCTGCGAGGGGCGGCAGGTGAACTCGCTGCTGCTGCCGCCGCTGCACGGAGACGACCGACCGCCCCCGAGAGCACGTCGAGAGCACCGCGTGCGGATATCCCCCCGGGCCCCCTCCCTCCCTCCCTCCCTGTCAAATGAGGCGGCGACACCGTGAAAAAGTCCCCCAACGTCAAGTCAAGTCAAGTACGACCGCGAAACCGCGAAACCGCGTCACCCGGAGCGCAGCAGCAGCAGCAGCAACAGCAGCAGCAGCAGTGCCCAACCTCCCTCCCTAACCCCGCACTGCGTGCGCAGCCCTGTCCGGCCCGGTGATGCGGCAAAGCACCTGAGGTGCCAGGAGCTCTCTGGTGTCTCCCCCCGCACCGACCACCCGCACCGACCACCCACCGACCCGCAGAGGCACATTGCCGCCCAGTGCACCACCATCACCACCACCACCACCACCACCAAGGGAAACACATGCACAGGGCGTAAAGTCCAGACCCCAGACCGCCAACCCACACACAGCACCCAACGGACTCGGAAGCAAGGTAAGCAGGCAGCCGTTGGCCCCTTCCCCACCCCACCCCTGCACCCCGCGCGTCGTACCGCCCCCACACCATCCCAATGCAATGACGCCCTCGGACGTCGAGTCAGCTCAGCAGCTGCAGCAGCAGCGGCGGCGGCGGCGTCATTGATTGATGCCCACGGCCACATAACATTCCCCGGAAGTTGTTGACAGTGGCAAGGGCCCCCGTGCAATCAGCGCCTCCGTCAAGTCCCCCCTGGAGTATCTATTATTCCGGAAAACGCAATTTCAATAAGCAGCGCACGCATTGGAGGTCCAGGTTCCAAAGCCCTTCGGCAGTGCCCATGCCCAGATGCGATGCGGCCAGATGCTACATACGGTATGCCTTCTGTACGGCCATCTGTACTGCGTCTCCGTACCCTGTCCCAGTACTACCGTACATCTACAGGTGAGTCACATGAGGGCGGATGCATCCGCGGCGTTCGTCGGCCCGGGGCCATCCCCGAGCCCCGGGCCCGAGCCCCGGCAGCTGTATCAAGCTAGGGTTCAGCTGCGGCAACCCAGGAGTGGCGGGGACGCTACCCGGTGAGGGCGGTGGGGACTTCGGTCTTCAGCCGGGGGGAAGGAGGAGGGCTGGCGCAAGCCAGTCGACCGGCCGGCAATCCCTAGTCCTCCTCCTCCTCGTCACCATCATAAGACCCTCGCCGGGGCCTCCCAGTGCCGATCTTACTGATGGCCTTTCTGATGCTGCTGCCGCCGCCGCCGCTGATGGCGGAGGCGCTGCCTCCGCCGGCGTTCCTGCCGTACTTGTTCTTCATCGCGTCGTACGCCGCCAGACTGGCGCTCCGGCCCGACGACGAGCCCACGCTCATGTTGCCGCCGCCGGCGGCTCCCCGGGCGGCTGGGATGGTGCCGCCGCCGCCGCCACTGCCGGGGATCCGCCGTGACGCCGAGCCGTACCCGCTGAGCTTCTTCGACAGCGCCGACGGCGTATCCGCCTCCGCCGGCGGCGGAGACACGCTGGCGGCGCGTGAGATTCTGCCCCCGCCGCTTACGGAGCGGCCCCGCGGGCTCCGGGTCTGCGCGTCGCCGGCCCCGCCACCGCTGTCCCGTTTCTGGCGGCCCCGCCTGCCCGCCGCAACCCCCTCCTCCTCCCGCTCCTCTTCCTGATCTTTCCCTCGGCCGCGGCCGCCGCTACGTGTCCCCCCGCGCTTCTGCTTTGCGCGCCCGGTCTCCTCCTCCCCCCGCCCCCCCTCCAGGTACGCCTCCTCCCGCGGCGGCATGACGCAGGGACACCACGAGAACATGCTCCGAAACACGTCGCCCATGCCGATGTCTTTCAGACGGGTTCGTTGGCGGTTGTCGCTTTTAAGATCGCGGTCGTTGCCGCCGTCGCCGTACGCCCCCTCGTCGCCCTCCCACAGCCCTCCGTGCGCCGCAGCTTCCAGCAGCTTCGCCAGCCGCCATGTACGACTGGGTTTCATCAACTCGTAGCACCCCAGCCCAACCTCCTCCAGCACGTCCCCCACGAACGCGTCAACAAGTTCCACAGTGTGTACGACGTCGTACATGCCACCCATGACGGGCTGCGGCCGCCGGAAGGCCTCGGAGATGGTCACCATGGGGCCCGCGCCGCCGCGGCCGCCGCCACCGAAGAACGCGAGTTCATACCCGCGGTTCAGATCCGAGTTCGTTGAGCACACCCGCAACGCCGGGAACTTGGCACCGCCGGCGGCGCCCTTATTGCCGCCGCCGCCGCCGCGCTTGCTCCTCGGCGACGGCTCGCCACCGCCGGCGGCGACCGCCGCCGCCGCGTCCGCGGCGGCCGCGCCCGCGGCGATCGCCGCACCCGCGCCGTAATCGAGCTGCAGCAGCTGCGCGGGCTGCGGCTGGTTTGCGTCCATCTTGACCCAGATGGACTGTGCGGCGGTGTCCACGTGGACAGCCCGTTTGGACATTTCCTTGACGGCGGCCAGGAAGGGCATCCCGATCATGTAGTTGTGGGCCACCAGGGCGTCCGCGGGGTCGAGGGTGTCCACGAGGCGGTGCTCCCGCTCCAGGATGCGGACCTGCGGGCGATAGACAGGGCGGGTGGGCGGGGTACACACCAAGAGAGCTTGGGAAAGCTTGGGAAAGTTTAGCAAAGCGTAGGAAAGCTTGGGAAAGCTGAGAAAAGTTTAGAAAAGATTAGGAAAGCTGAGAAAAGGTTAGGAAAGGTTAGAAAAGCGTTAGAAAAGGTTAGAAAACAGAACCCGGTCAAACCCAGTCAAACCCAGCACGGTGGCTGTCAGGTGGCGCGACGGTGTGATCCGGACGCGATGTGCCGAGGGGTGCTTCCGCGGGTGCGCCATGCTCCAGGGGCTGATGACAAACCCGCCCGCATGTGCCGTGTTTCCAATGAGAAGCCCATCCATAACCGTGTGTCGTGACGCTAGGGTGTTGTTGTTCGGCGGAAGAAGATCCGCCCAACCAGCCACCACGGGTACCTACCTTGCTGAGTTTGGCGCCCAGCGGCACGTTGGTGGCCCGCACCTCGACCCACACCTTGAGGCCGCACATCTTGACCGGCTTCCTGTACTGCACCCGCTCCAGCCGCAGGCTCGGCGCGCTCGAGTACGACAGGTCGTACCACATGGCTGGGTTGGCCGCCGCCTTCGGGTCTGCCGTACTCAGCAGCAGCAAGTGTGTGCACCGGCTCCCGAATCGCAGCCCGGTCCAGACCTCCTCGTCCGTATCCGGCACGGGGATCAGTACGGTGCGCGATCGCTCGTCCAGTACGGCAACCTCTGATTCCGCCAGCTCAGACGCGTACGACGAGAAGCCCTTGCCGATCGCCATGACCTGCATGGTCAAACGTGCGCGCGGCGCGGCCCGCTGCAATTTCTGGCCCCGTTTGTCGCTCTTGAACTTGATGGGCAATTCCAGTGGCTCCATCAGCATGTCGGGACTGAGCTCCTGGAGGTCCAAACGGATGGATCCGACGTACTCGTCCTTTGTCACCTCCTCGTCGTACAAGTCCAGTACGACAACGCCGTGCAGGCCCTCCTCGTCCTCCTCCGCCTCGAAGAAGAAGTCCTGGCGCCCAGGGATGGGAGGAGGATGAGGAAGCGAGTTTGCCACGTCCAAGACTAACGGGGCGCCACGACTTGGAACGAGCCGCGGCTGTCCAACGGCGGCAGACGACGGCCTCCGAGAAGCACTGTCTCTGCCCCGCCCTTACGTTGTACTATCCTTCCCCGCCCTGAACAGGCACGTCCCCCCTTGCCCTGACGCTGCCCCGCCACCCACTTCATTCCACACGGGGTTGGGGCTGTTGTCTCGAGTGGCGGTGCGGCCCAGGGACTCGCCCATGAACGTCACCGTCACGTAGGGGTCAATCTGGCTGAACAGGTCTAAGAGGCAGGGGGGAGCGGGGCGGGGCGGAGGGGGGGGGGTTCGGTCGGCGATGCGTGCGGAGAGCGCCCAGGGAAGGGACCGGGGGGGGGACGGGGTCAGTGCCACGGCGTTTTGGGGGCCGAGGCTCCTCAGACCATTCTGGGGGCCCAGTCCCCTGCTGTCACTGCGTAGGCTCTTGACATTGAGTTACAGCACAATGGGGCCGAGACAGGACGATTACGTTGTGGGCGTTGTGGTGATATTAAGGGTAAGCCACAGCCTGCCTGATGAGGTGCGGGTATTATGGCCTCTGACCAGCCGCGGGCACTGGACACGTTCCAGACCCGGGCGGGCAAGGGTGGTGGGCGATCCTGATTTTTCCCGACCAGATGGTAAGAAAGGGGGGGCGTCGGTCTCAAGTTCCACAGCTCAGCGAGCCCGACCGCTGGGATGCGGCTCTGGCAGAGATGTGACCCGATGGAGTACCGCCGAGGGTCAGGCCCAGGAGAACCGCCGAGGGTCAGGCCCAGGAGAACCGCGTGTAAGATAAGGGCAAGAGCATAAACCTGACGAAAACTTTGCCGCACAAGCTCCAGCGAGCTGGGGGTTTGCGTGGCGTCCGCCAAGGAGCTGGAGAATCACCCCTCGGGGAAACTAACACCCTCACGGTGCGATATCGCCATCATTCCCAGACAATCACAATACAGCAAACGCCAAGGTGCAAAGTATATGCGGGACCAGGTTGCGACTCAGCGCTGAACAGAACTCGAAGACCGGAACGCAGCGAACACACCTGTCTTTGGCAGCTCATGTCCACTGATGACCCTAAGATGTATATTGGAATATGAAGCCATTAAAAAAGGACTTGCGAGGTTACCGCGGTGTCGCTGACTTGCTGGCGGAGATATAGGAAGTCATTATTCAGCCCTGCCGCCGCAGCAAAAACGTCCTGCGGCGGCAGAACTAACGGGGACGTTTGTTGTTGCCAGACGTTCTGAATCTATGATAAGTCTGTTGTTGCGGATTGTTTCGGGCAACGCGTAAGCCCTACTGCCGTGGAGTAACCTAGAATTTTTGATGAGAAGTAACCAATGGATGATATGAATCCGTGATCAAAGTATTGCATCACAGGAAAGAAGTGCAGCCGGAAAATGCAATCTGTCACATAAGTATGACCAGGGTGGGTGCAGTATAATCTCTAAAACCATTGCAGCCGAGCATGCTAGAACAAATCGTTATTATATTATAAATTCTTATGTCGGGCTTCCTCAGCTTTTCATTGTACTTGTACTGGAGCTGACCGCCGTCAGCTCAACAGTCGTTGTGCCGTAGAATGGATGCGCTACCGTGCTTCCTTGCTGATGCGCTTCTAAGTGGTTGCGAGTCGTCAAGGTAAGCTGTTTGCCGCACGCGTACTTCCGGACGAGGACCTTCGACTCGGCGGCGAGGCTGTTGCCCGGTTCATTCAGCCCCTTGCGAAGCACGTAATCGCATCTCGGGCCACCATGCATATACTTCAACTGAACCGCATAGTTGCAAACTCTCCTTTAGACAGCCTCCACCCCCTTCTGTGCCCCACCCTGCCGCCACCGTTCCGCGATGACAGCCAAGCCGTACCCGGAACCGCCTGGAACCAACGGGACACCGACGCCCACCTGTCGGTTCTATCCAAGTCAGCATGGTTCCGTACACTCGTACAAAACTCCTTGCCACACATCGCCGTGGACCCGTCCAGCGGCGAGCTGACATGGCAGGACCGCCCGCTGGCGGCCACGCACCCCTCCCTGGACCGCTGCCTCGCCGGGGCCCTGCACGCGGTGTGCCGTACAGCTCATTCCCGCGCCGCCCAGTCGCGCACAACCCCCAGCGAAGCCTCTCCCCCCAGCACAGCCGCCGCAGCCGCGCCCGGCAGCAACGATCCAGGCTGCCAGCCAGGTGTCCCCACACCACTATGTGCACCAGATGCCAGCGCAGCTGCCGGGTCAGACTCGGAATGCGCCGCAGCCTCCCCAGAGGCAACCCAGCTGCTGGCATCGTTCCAAGAGGCTCTGCTGCTGCGCCTGCTGCCGGATCTAGTGGCCTGTAGGGCCCCCCTGGCTCCCGCAGCCTCCACCGCAGCCGCAGCCGCCACAGCCTCCGTGCCGCTGCAGTCCGGCCCCCCCGTCACCGCCGCCGGCAGCGGTGCCGGCAGCGGTGCCGTCGGCGTGCTCTCACAGGCGCACCCCGCGACGGCGATCCTGTGCCGTACGGCGGCCGAGCTGGCCGTCGCCCATGCACTACTGTCGCCCGCGGGGGCGGGTGTGAGGGGCCCCTCGGACGGCGCGGTGCCGCTGACCGCGGCCGCGGCTGGCTCTGACACTGGAGGCTGTGAAGGTGGTGGCCGCAAGGATTGCGACGGCAGCGGCCCAGGAGGAGGCGGAGGAGGCGGGGAAGGCGGAGGAGGCGGGGAGGCGCATCTGATGCTGGACCGGCTGGTGGCGCTGTGCTGCGAGAGGCTCAAGGCGGCAGGTGACGGGGGCATCCCCCAAGGTACCCTACCTGTGCGCCTGCGCGCGGATTCGTGCCCGGTAACATCCCTGACAGGGGGGATGACAGCAGTAGTGACAGCGGTAGTGACAGCGGTGAGGGTGATGCGGCTGCGTTGCGGGGCAGCGACGGGTGGGGGTTGGGGCTCACGGGGGTGTCATAGACCTGTTTGTGACGGCGTCGTTCAGGTCCCACGGAACGCCGCCCAAACGGGGGGATTGTAAGCGTTGATGTTGCCGCGATGTTGCCGTCCGAAATCGGTTCCTGCAGCAGGACGACGACCCGCGGGCGTGGATGTGGAATCGTCCGGCAGCGGTCTGGCCCGGGGTCAGGCTGTCGCCGCGTACACGCTGGCGGCGGTGTGCGTGGCGCTGGCGGACCCCGGTAATACCGCCGCCGCGTACGGCAACGTACGGCAGCCAGGTGGCGGAGAGGGACGAGCGGCCCCGGCCTGTGCGGGGAACATGAGGGCGCTGCTGATGGCGGTGTTGGACGTGGTATGTACGGCACCAAAACGGCAGGGTGAGTCGCATGCCGTACGTGGATTCACTTCTAGAACTTCTCTTCAGACCCCGCGCATGTATCCGTAATGCCAGCGGCCCGGCGCCCGGCACATGGCGTGTAGAACCCTAAACCCTGGCCTGGCGCATCCTCCCCGGTTTTAGGAGTTGTGAAACCGGGGAGGGTGCGCCTACCTCCCAAAACCTCCCCTTAGCCAGGCTCCCGACCATCATTCCTAACCACCCTAACCACCTCATATTTAACCTACAACCACCCACGTGCCGGCTCTGCCCCGCCACCCACCTCAGCCGCGGCGCTACGACAGCACCTGCACGCTCTGCTACTGCCGGCGCTGCTGCGTGCCTGCGCGGCCCAGCTACTGCCGGGGGACTACGGGGCCGCAGCGGCGCAGTGCCTGGCGGCAGTACGGGACGATGACCTGGACGAGTCCGTACGGGGACGGGGAGGCGGGGCGCCGGCGGGGCGGCTGACGGCGGCTGTGCTGATGCCGCCCAGACTGGCGGCGACGCCAGCTGTACGGGAGGCGGTGGCGACGCTGGCGGCGCTGGACGTGCGGCACGTGGTGGCGGCGGTACGGCATTCTCCTGGTAAGGTGTGTGTATATGCACCGTACATACACCGTGCATGCTCCGTACATGCGTGTGCGACGCGCAACAGAGATCTGTGCCGTCTCGATCTCACGCTACAGCGGCCCTTGAGCCTCTTCTCCTTGGCAGCACCTGCCTGCTGTAGCACATGCGCGGTGGCTGCCCCGACCCGTGGGACGGCCCCACCCGAAGGCGGTGTCCCACGGGTCGACTGGTGCGCGCTGCGCACTCCCTGAGACCCTCTTGCCGCCCCGCTGCGCCGCCGCCGTCACCCCGCCGTCACCCCGCCTCGCCGTCACCCCGCCCCGCCCCGTGCCCGCCCCGCCCCGCCGCCGGCGTCACCCCGCCCCGCCCCGTGCCCGCCCCGCCCCGCCGCCGCCGTCACCCCGCCCCGCCCCGTGCCCGCCCCGCCCCGCCGCCGCCGTCACCCCGCCCCGCCCCGTGCCCGCCCCGCCCCGCTCCGGTCACCTGCAGCACTCGGGACCTGGCTGCTCTTCTCCCTGCTTCCGCCTGCACTGCTGGCCCCCGGGGATCGGCCCACGAGGGTCCGAGGACTGCACCTGCTGCGGGCGCTCGTGGGCGCGGAGTCGCCGGGCGGGACCTCAGCACCGGAGCAGGACCGGAAGGCGCCGGACGAGGAGGAGGATGAGGAGCAGCAGCAGCGGCAGCAGCAGCAGCGGCAGCAGGAGGAGGACAGGGCGAGCGGTGCCGGGGGCGCCAAGGTGGTGGCTGCGAGGTCGGCGGTGTGCGACCTGGCGGCTGTGGGCTCGTGGGGGCGGGAGGAGTGGCTGGCGCTGGCGGACCTGCTTCACGTGCTGGTGAGGATGTGATTGGGCGGGTGGGGTGTACTGGGGAGCTGAAGGGTCAAGGGTGTGTGGCTAGCGAGGAAAGCCGCCCGGCTGAAGGGGGTGTGTTCGTAGGCAGGCAGCGCAGGAGTGCGTGACATGCGGGGGCGGACAGCAGTACCCCGTAATGCCCACGGGTTGCTGAGGGTAAGGCGTCAGGGTGTGTGTGTGTGTGTGTAGATAAGAGGCCCGTCCGACCAGGGTGTGTGCGTGTATAGTGTTGGTTGCGGAGGGCCTCGGGTCTTCAGAATTCCGTTGGGTTCGTTGGGTTCGTTGGTCGCCCTGGATGGGCCTCCACAGGCAGCGGCCTCCACAGACAGCAGGTCGTCTCTTTCGCGCCGTTTGCTGTGTGTGTTGCTTAGGCGGGCAGAACAGGAGTGCGTGACATGCACAGGCGGATTAGCGCCCGAAAGTTGCCCGTATGCGTATAAAATATACCCATTGCCCGACCCTTACAAAAATGAAACGCTGCTATGTGTCGGAAGAACGCTGTTAGGTTGGCGCGCCGGTTGCTGTATGTGTGTATGTATGCCGGCGGCCGCGGCCCCTGCTATGTCTCTTTTCGTGTTCGAAACACGAAATCCTATTACGTCAACAGCAAAGTGGATCCTGGATCCCTGCCCGCGGGTCGCCCCCTCAGGAGGAGCACATGTTCCACCTGGTCCAGCCCGTGTGGGCCGCCTTCATGCCGGGGCTGCTGGCCAAGGCCGCGCAGCCACGTCGCTGGGGCGCGCCGGGGGAGGAGGAGGAGGCGGAGGCAGCGGGGCCCACGGCAGCCGCGGCAGCGGCTCTGGCGGCGGCGGCGGCATCTTGCACGGCAGCGAGTACGGCAGGGTCCGCGTTGGAGGTCGGGGGGGCCCGCCTGCGCCTCCCACTGGCCGGGTCCTGGCCAACCGCTACGTGGCTGGCTGTACCCATACTCAAGGCAAGTGCTTGCGCGTTGCGGGTGTCGGGCACCCGACTGACGCAGCAGGGGCAGCAACGCCGATTGTTTGAGGAGTTTGGATCCCACGCCTTCTCTTGCAGACAAACCTACGCTTTCCCTAGAGTGGATGTCGGGCGCTAATGCTTCATGTACGGACCCTAAGGTTTTGGTGCACGGTTTCAGTCGTACTGGATCTTGCTGCCGTACTACCAGTCGTACGTCATCCACAGTGTGTTTGACCGATGCACGAGCATGTTGGTCTCACGACCCTCGCCCTCTCGCTCCCTCCCTCCTGCGCTCTGCCGTATGGTGTCGTACCGTGCTGTGCTGTGTCGTACTGTGCTGTGCCGTGTCGTGTACAGGCATGTCAGCACGTCAACGTCTCGGTACGACGCTTGGGCCTGTACTACATACTGCAAAACGCCGTTTGTACGGACGCCGCGGGCGCTGTCCGTCCGGCGGACTGGTGGGCGGCGCTGCTACAGCCGGATGGGCCGTACACCACCATCCAGCAGCAACAGGAGCTGCAGCAGGGGCACGGCCAACGGCCGATGCCGCCGGGGCTTTGGGTGCTGGAGCAGCTACTGCCGGTTTTGGAGCACGACACGATAAGCTGGGAGCACATGCCTGGCTGTAGCAGCATCCGGCGCCATGCTACAGCTGTACGGCAGCTCCGCGACGCGCTCACGTCGTTCCTCTCGTGCACGATTTGGTGCAGCATTGCCGCCGACTGCCCGCCAGCCGAGGACGTTGCAGAAGTCGCGCCACACGCGACGTGTGCATTAGCCTTGGCGGGAAGCACCGCAGCCGTCCCGACGGGGGCTGCTGCTGCTGCCGCAGTGTTCGTACACTGCTGCCTGCGCTTCGCGCTCCAGGGAACGGAACGCGCCACTGCGGCGGCGTTCGTACTGACGGCGCTTCGCGGGGCCCTGGTGGCGGGGGCGTTCGACGGAGGCGGTGGCGATGGTCGTGGGGACGGCGGCTTGGGCTGCGGCACGGCGGAGGCGGCGGCTGTAGCCAGCGCCGTAGTCAGCGGCGCCGGAGGCCCTCGGGCGCTGCTGCGCGGTGTGCTACTGCCGCTGCTCACCCGACAGGCGCTGCAGCACCCTCGGGACCTGCAGATCCAAATCCATGCTGCCGTACTGGATCTTGTACCGTACATGTTGGATCCGGCGTCGGTGCAGGTCGCGGACGCGTTGGAGCTGCTGTCCGCCGCGACGGCGACGGCCCCGGCGGCCGCCGCTGCCGTACACACCCCGGCGGGTGCGACCGGGACGACTCCGTGTGAGTCAGCCGACGCCGCCGCCTGCAGTACGACGCGCTTTGATGCCTGGCTGGCTGCCGTACTGGACGAGAGGGGCCGGGGTACGACGAGCGTGCTGAGCGACTGGCTCGTGAGGCAGCTGACGCTGGCGACGCGTCCGCTCGGCGACGCGGCGGCGGAGCCACAGACGCCGCCGGAACGGCGGCTGCCGTACCTGGCTGCTCTGTCGGCTGTTGCGCCGCGCCTGCCGGTGCAGCTGCAGCTGTCCATCGTCGCCGCATTATCTGCGGCCGTCTCGACAGTGGGCGACGGCAGTTGTGACGGTGACGGCGGTGTCGGTGACGACGGCGGCGCTCGATGCGGCCGCGGCCCGAGCTGTGACGGCCCTGCGCGCGCTAGGACGGGTGCTGTTGCTGCTGCTGACGTGGCGGCCGTGCTTGCACTGCTGACGGCACTCCATCGGTCGTACGGCAGGGCGCTGACGGCGCCACCTGCGCCAGCGGCGGCGGCGGCGGCGCGGCACATGGCGTCGGCGTCGGCGGCCCTGCGATCACTGACGCTGTCCGCAGCGCCGCGACTGCTGGCTGACTTCTGGAGCCGGAACGTCCAGAACCGTACATGGGACGAGCATTATGCGTACGGCATAATCCATTTGGGCGATCTTCTTTTGAGCGGAACGGGTGACAACGAGGCGGCGCTCCGTACTACTCTGGCGGAGGCGTGCGGATCTTGGGGGGTCCAGCTGAATGCACAGTTCACCGTCGCCGCCGACGACGACGGTGACGACGGCAGCGGTGGCGGTGGCGGCGTCGCCAAGATGCCGTTGGACGAGCAGCTCGTCCTGCTGGCGGCTGGCTGCGTGGCCTGCCGCGCAGCTCGAATCACGTGCAGCGGCGGCGGCGCGTCACCGCCATCAGCGGCGGCGGAGGCCGCAGCGGCGGCGGCGGCGCTGGCTTCCTCCGTCAGTGACCTCGAACCTTCCTTGGAGCTCTCCCCGCGCTTCGTGAACGCCACAGCCACCGGTACCGGCAGTAGCAGCAGCTGTAGCAGTAGCAGCGGCCGCATGGGGCTACTGCCGGTCTTCATGGAGCTCAGATGGCGGCTGCTGTCGGAGGTGCTCGCCTGTCCCGCCGCCGCCGCCGTCGTCTCGTCGGACCTGCGACTAGCCCTATGCGTGAGGTGGGTTGATGGTTGGAGAAGGGTGGTCCTAGGTGGTCAAGGAAGGCGCCCGGGTGCTGAGGGAGATGGGTAAGGGAACCAATACACCTGGGAAGTGGGTCGGAGGTGGGTCGGAGGTGGAGCGGCGGGGCTGCCCTCCACCCTAAGAACCTAAACCCTCCACCTCTCACAATGTTTGATTTCGACCCCCGGCCCCACCGTGTTGCGTTCTGTACTCCGCCTTGCACTGCGGTACGGAAGCACGACAAGCATGTACGAAGAAGAAGAATGAAGAAGAAGATGGAGCAGAAGACGAAACGACTGCTCGCAAGGCTGGACCTTTATTCGCACGTCTATCCAGATGTTCTCTCCTGCGCGATGCGGGGCGATGCACCAATCCGCGACAGCGACCCCCTGCACCGCCGCGCCATCCCCGACCCCTTGTCGTCCTAACGACCTAACGACCTAACCTCCAGGGCCTAACCTCCGTGACCTAACTACACACACGTAGGGCCCTGGAGGATCTGGATTGCGCACCCGACGCGGCGCTGACGTACATTCTCGACGCATTGCTCGCGGCGGCGCCATACGACAGCGTCCTGCATGCCGTACGCTCCGCCGCGGCGCGCGTCATGGCCGCAGACGGCGTGGCCGTGACCGACGGCGCGGCGCCGCCGCCACACACGCCGCCAACACCACCACTACCACCGCCGCCGCCAACACCGCCGCCGGTGGATGACGGCAGTGACGTCGCGGCTGTAGCGGCCGCGATGGCAGGACTGCGGCTGTTGCAGCGGATCCAGACCGCGGTCGTGGCGACACTGAGAGGCGCGCGACGGATCTCACCGAACCTCGCCGTCAAGGCGCCCCAGCTAGCTTGCCACCCAGCCATCCTTCTGGCGGGTTGCGCCGCCGACGAAGCGGCGCCGGCGGCAGCGCGGCCTGCGGCCGCCGGTCGCCAGAAGCAGCAGGGCCAGCAGCAGCGGCAGCAGCAGCAACAGCACGGACAGGAGAGGGAGTTGCTGGCGGCGGCAAGCAAGCTCGCCGCCGCCACGACGGCGACCGTGGTCCCGCAGTTGCTGCAGCTGGGCGGCTCGCGGGCGGCGCTGGCGACGGCGGCGCACCTGTGTCGGGCTGTGCTACAGCCTCATCCGGAGCTGCGGGCGGCGCTGCTACTGCCGCTTGTGCACCTGCTGGCGTTCTCCAGCTGGGCACCCGCCGTGGACGCAAAGGGTGCGGTTCTGCCTGCCTGCCTGCCTGCCTGTCCGTCTGTCTGTTTGTGTATTTATGTGTGTGTATGTGTGGAAGCGGTGCCGGGTTTCCTGGTGCGGTCATCTACCCCCCCCCCACACACACAAACAAACGACCCAACCACCCAACCACCGAACCATCGCAGTCGATGCCTCCCCGCCCCCCGCGCGCGGGTATGCTGCCGCCCTCCCTCTCTCCATCCTTGGAGTCAGGGCTCCTGAGCCGCAAGTACGAGCCGCACCAGGCCCTCCCCGCGCGCGCCGCCGTGTGCGCCTGGCTGGAGACGCCGCCCGGGTGAGAGCAAGTGAGAGGCAGCGGTGCGCCCCACTGTTCGCACTGCAAACGCCATCAACGCTCTGTTTATGTGCCGCCGCACCTGGCGCGAAGCGCTGCGGACTGGCCCCGGCTTTCCTCGATGTGCGGCACCCGCCATCCAGTTATACATTGTTTTGACGCCACCCGAACAATCTCGCGCGTGAGTCAAAACCGAACCATGGGTCAACCGATCCATGGGTCAACCGACGCCGCCGACCCGCGCAGCTCCCGCTTCGGCCACTTCCTGGAGGACCTCATGAGGGCCTTATTGCGGGCGGCATGTGGATGCCGCGCGGGAGCTGCGCCTCCCGGGATGGAGTATCCGGGCGACGTCCCCATCCCCGGTCGCGTCGCCGCCGCCGCCGCCGTCGCCGTCGCCAGCGGGGGTGTTTCGGAGGCGGGCGCGGCGGCGGGGGCACGGGAGGCGGGCGACGAGCCGCCGCAGCAGCAGCAGCGGCAGCGGTGGCGGCGCGGCGGCGCGGCGCAGGGTGAGGCGGCGCCGCCGCCGCCGCAGAGGCAGCATTGGCAGCGCGGCGCGGCACTCGGCGCTCAGGCCGTTCCGGCCCTGTCCCTGTCCCAGGACTATTCCTTCCTGTCGGCGCGGGAGGCTAGCCAGAGCAGCACCCTCAATGCCATGAAGGTGCACTCGGTTTGGGGGCCAAAGGGGCTAATGTGGAGGTGGCCGATTGGAGTCGTGGTGTGGTGGTTTAGTGGTTTTGTGTGCTCGGTTGCACATGGCCTGCCCCATTCCGTGCGGGGTCGGCGAGCCATAAGACAAGTCTCAATTTCTTAAGGGCTGTGTGCTTGTACATGTTTTTAACATAACACACGTACTCAGTCCCCTGACGCTGACCTGACGCTGACCTTGACCTGCCCCGCCCCACTGCAGGTTGCGCTGTGGCAGACGGTCTGCCTGCTGGCCAGGAGGCTTCCGCGTGCCGCAGCAGGTACGGTTGGACCGGGGACGAGCGCGGCGTGTCATGCACAAACACATAGACATTCACCTGGCGTCACTAAGCCCCCATCGCATACTGTATCACACAAACTTTGCCTTGCCTGCCCTAGAACGAACACGCACATACCGGGTGTGGCGGGTCTCTTCTCTAAACACACACACACACACACACACCGGTACACTCGTACAACCACATCGCGCTTTCATGGACGAGCATGGACGAGCAGGTGTCGCATGTCATGGCCCGCCCGGGTGCCACCCGTCAGTCGTCACAGGGATTAACCGACCCAACGAGACCCGCGGCCGCCCATTCCACACGAACCCTCCCTCCCGCCCTCCGAACTCCGTACTCCAGACCCTCGGGCGGCCCTGGTACGGCAGCGCCCGCCAGATTCCTGATCCCCAGTAGACCCCTGCGCAAGGTTCCCGCCCATACTCGCAGATCTATCTCCCGACAATCCCCAAACACTAAACACTTACGGCACGCATGTCCGTACGGCACTCCTCGAATGTGTACGGCACCCGTACACACACCCCGGCAGGCGGCGCCGCCCGGGCCGTGTGGCACTGCCTGGAGCAGCCCCACTTGCACCCCAACGTGCGGCCACTCATCCAGCAGTCCCTGATGGCCCTGCTGGACGTCTGGCCCGAGGGCGTCGAGTCGCTGCTGCTGCCGGCGCTGCGGCGGTACGACACGGCCAGCTACCAGGTCCGTGTCGGTGTAAATGTGTGTAGCGCGGCAGGCAAGACAGGAAGGAGTACGTGACACGGACGGCGGCAGCTGCCAGTCGGTGTCTGTGTCCGTGTCTGTGTACAGGCGTGTGTACCGTCCTTCACAAAGAAGCCTCCGCGTGTGTTTGGCAGTGAAACACACGCGGGGCTTCCTTGTGAAGGACGATTACGGTACACACGCCTACAAGCGATGAAACCTGTGTCAGTTTAGCGAAGGAACTCCGTGAGTGTGCCCGTGTTGAGTGTCCCAGTCCGTACGCCAGAGGAGTGCTGAGATGACGACCTGCCGACGTCGACAGCCATCCTGTGCACGGTGTGCTGCATGTGACGGTTGGGGCGGTTGGGACGGTTGTGGCGGTTGGGACAGTTGCCGGAGCGCGGCGCTCCGCTGCATCAAGTCCGCCCGGACCCGGATAGCCGCCCGCGGGGCAGCGGATGTTTCTGCAGCGTGCTGACGGCCGCCGTGTCCCCCCCACAAGTCCGCGCAACTCGTAACCCGAGAGTAGTTACCGCGCTCGTGTGTCTGAGTTGCGGGGTCCACGCCGCCGACGAGCGCGCGCGCCCACACCCACACACCCATATCGGCTCAGTGTTTTACACACCCATGTTCACATGCATATCCACATCTACATCTCCTGGGTGGGTGCGGATGTGTGTGTGTGTGTGTGTGTGTGTGACCCGCGGGTCGGTGGCCGTACAGGTGTGTGTCTCGCTGGTCATCGTGGGCTCGTTGCTGCTGCGGCGCGAGGCGGCCCGGCGGCCCCCCGGACCCCTCACCGGGCCCCTGATGGAGGCGCTGACGCCCTGGGCACTGCACCACCGCCATGCCGTGCGGGTGCCCGTACAGGTACGGCAGGGTACGGCAGCCAGCGTAGGGTAGTGGGGCAGGAGTTCTTCGGGCCCCACGGCATCAAGTGCGCTTTTCTCAGCCTCGTGTTACAGTGGTGGGGCAGTACCAGGGTGAGCCAGGATGCGGGGTGGCGCATGCAGGAGGTGATAAAGAGGACGCTGGCCGCGGATGCGCCGGTTGGCCTCCCCGGTCGCTGGATTGCAACGCCTCGCTGTCCTTCTGACCTGCCTCTTATAATGAGGTCTTATGATGAGATCTTATGATGAGATTTTATGATGAGTTCTTATGACTCAATATGATGTTGTGCAAGACGGGCACACGAGCTGCTGGACCCCCGACCCCGACCCCCGCACCCGGACTGTCCCCGGTGCCTCCCCCTCCCCCTCCTCCAGACGGTGCTCTATTCCGTCTTGGAGCAGCTCCAGAACCAGAACCAGCTGCAGCGACAACAGCAGCAAAAGCCCTATCCCGCGGACTATCTGCAGCAGAGGCCGGAGCAGCACCCCGCGGTCCCCCTGCCCGGCCTTCTCGACGGCCTCCGCGTGTTTCTGGGCTGCAACCCCGAGCTGGTTGCGCTGCGCAGCCGTCAGGCGCTGGTGGACTTTGAGCGGTTCGATTTGGAGCTTGAGTGCTCCCTGGAGGGCCTGTTCGGAGTGAGTGGGGGCCTCACCGTAGTGAGTGGTTGCAGCAGTACAGCAGTACATCAGTACAGCAGTACAGCTCGGTCTATCTGGGGAGTGTGTGCCCCAAGGCGACGGCGCTAAGATTGACTGGTTGCTGGGTGTGTGGGGGGCGGGGGCGCGTGTGGCTTCCAAAGGGTCAGCGCTCGGCGGGTACCGACCGGTGCCGGCGTCCAGCCCGTATACCGTAGGGCCCGTATACCGTACTGCATAGGGCCCGTATGCCGTACTGTATAGGGCCCGTGTACCGTACTGTATAGGGCCCGTATACCGTACTGAATAGGGTCCGTATACCGTAGGGCCTAGCCAGCGGCCTGGTGGCAGCTAGCTGTGCAATCCGTGAGGGGCTCCTGTTTGTTCTGGTGGACAGACTGCCGTCATCCTCTCACCGCAGATACGCGAGGAGGTCCTGATGGCGGCTGCAGCGGCGGGAGAGGCGATCGAGGTGGGTTGGTGGTTGTGTGGGTTGGTGGTTGTGTGGGTTGGTGGTTGGGTGAGTTGGTGGTTGGGTGAGTTGGTGGTTGGGTGGGCGGGCGGGCGGTCACCCTACGGCTGGGTATGTGGCGGGCGCACCACCTACCGTGTCTGATATCAGACACGGTAGGTGATGCGCCCGCCACATACCCAGGGGGCCGGGGGCCTGTTTCCCCCGGGCCAGGGGCCCCTGCCGCCGTCGTACATCGGGTCGCCCCGTCCTCAGGCCGACTCCCCATCCCTACCCGCCTCCCTACCTCACCTGCCTAACCCTCTTACCTGCCTAACCCCCTTACCTGCCTAACCCCCTCACCTCCCTAACCACCTTACCTGCCTAACCACCTTACCTGCCTAACCACCTTACCTGCCTAACCACCAGGTGGACCCGGGTCACCCCTCAGCCTGGGCGCTCCACACGCGGGACCGCCTGCCCATCGATGTGCTCCGAGCCCTGCCCGCCGTCGTCAGGTCCCTGGGCGCCAGCAGAAGGAGGGCCGTCGGAGCTTCTGCCACTACCACTGCTACTGGTACTGTCGGCGGCACTGCTACAGGATCATTGGCTGTAGCCGATGAGGAGGACCTGGAGGAGGCGGTAGGAGAGGTGGAGGAGGAGGAGGAGGACCTGGAGGCGGAGCAGGGGCTGGGTGAAGCGGATGGGGACAGGGACGAGGAGCATGAGGGCGGTGGCGGGCAGGGCGGCGGCGCGGCGGGTTCCCCAGAACACACGGCAGCTGCCAGGAGCTGCTACCAGCTGCGGCCGCAGCTCATGGGAGGTACGGCGGCGGGAGGCGCAGGACCTGGGTTGTTGGGCGGGCTCGGCGGCGGTGATCCGGGCTCTGGCGGCAGCGGCGGCGGCGCGGCCGCCGCCGCCACGTTTCCTGCGGCGGCGCCGTCTGCGGTGGCGACGGTGGCGGAGCGCCTGGACGCGCTGGCAGCCGCCGCTGCGGTGCAGTCCTCGCGACCCATGGGTCTGGTGGTGGTGGCGAGCCTGCTGGAGAACATCCCCAACATGGCCGGGTTGTGCAGGTGGGTGTCGCTGTACGGCAGTGGTGCTATGACGTGACGTTGCGCAGTGGGCGTGAACCGTGAAGCCGCTGCCCTAGGCCCTTGGCAGGCGTTTGCTGGGCTGCTGTCCGCCTTGCCCTGGACCCATCCCCTGCCTCGCCGCTTTGCTGGACACCACTTCTGTGCTGCCCGTGCGGTGAACACTATTTCTGAAAACCGCCACGCGGCTTGAGAGGGGGATGTCTGTCACGGACTCCCTGCCGCGAATGCACCAGCCCCCAGTCGTGTTCCTTCACCCCTGTCTGTAACCCCGCGCCCTCGCCTTCCCCCTCCCGGTCCTCTGCGGCCCTTTGTGTGTGTGTGTGTGTGTGTGTGTGTGTGTGTGTGTGTGTGTGTGTGTGTGTGTGTGTGTGTGTGTGTGTGTGTGTGTGTGTGTGCGCGTGTGTGAGGTGTGCGGCCTGACAGGACCTGCGAGAGCCTGGGCTGCGAGGCGCTGGTGCTGCCCTCTCGGGCGGTGGTGGCCAGCGAGGCGTTCAAACGCCAGGTGGGTGGGAGTGCGGACCAGCTGTGGGGCTGACGGGTGTCGGGCCGTGGCGGGCGGACAGCAGGTCCCTCTTGAGTGTGCCCTGCGCTTCCGTGTGTCACGTACGGTGCACATCTGTGCAATGTCCATCATACTTCCACACTTGAACAACCCACCGAGGCCCGCGAGGCAACGGTGCTGCACGGGGCCCAGTCGGAGACGAGACATCACGGGGGCCCTTACACGTAGAGCCTCTGCCGTACCTTCCAGGGCGCGCTAGTGCTCTAGGTCGAGCAAGGGGGGATGTGGCCCCTCACGCCCTTCTCCTTCCCTCGCACTCCGAGGAGAGTGCTTCGGCGGTCTTTCCGTTAGGGCTGGGTTAGCAGCCCGTGACCATTGATGGGCTGCCTGCTTCCTGCCGGGTCTTACTTTTATTTACATGCTGGGCCGGTGGCGGCGTGGCTCCCTTGTTCCGTGGTTGTTCTGAACTTCTGATGTTTGTTGATTTGCAGGTTATCATGGTAAGCATATTGGTGCTTGGTTTGGGTCGGGCGGGTCTCTTCTCTTAACACGCACACCGTTGCGCGGCATTGCGCCGTAGGCGCGTGACGAGCTCCGAAACCCCTGCTGGTGGCCCCGCTTCCCCCCGTGTCTGCAGGCGGTCACGAGCGAGCGGTGGCTGCCGCTGCAGGAGGTGGGACCCCTGGACCTGCGGGCCTACCTGGATGAGATGAGGCGGAGGGGGTACGCGCTGGTGGCGGTTGAGCAGGCGGCGGGCAGTGTGCCGCTGCAGGCCTTTGCCTTCCCGGGGCGCTGCGTGCTGCTGCTGGGCAACGAGCAGAGCGGCGTGCCGCAGGGTCTGATCGCTGAGATGGTGGGTGCGGAGGGCGGAGGGTGGGAGGAGGGCGGCTGGGTGGGGCGGAAGAGGGGGTTTCGAGCATCCGCAGGTAGGGGTGGTGGTGGCGACATGGGGTCCACACGGGGTGGGTGACGTGTGCGGTGCTGTATGACACACTTCATTGTTTGTACGTACGGTGCTGTCGTTGCTGCCCGTGCGGCATCCCGTATTCCCGTTGCAACCTGACCTTGACCTTGATCCTGAGATTAATGCCCGTGTCGTGTCGTGTCGTGTCGTGTTGTGTCGTGTCCTGTCTTGTGTGGGTCTGCTGCTGGACCGCTGCGCCCCCTCTGGGCGTCTGGGCGCGTGGGGTCGCGTTCCTGACCTCCACCTCGAGCTGTTACATCCCATGGTAATATTGCATGGTGGTGGTGCTGCTGCTCTTTCGTCCATGGTTTCCACCGCCCCCTTCAGGACGCATGTGTGGAGATCCCCATGCTGGGCGTGACACGCTCGCTCAACGCGCACGTCAGCGGTGCCATGGCGGTTTGGCAGTATGTCCAGCAGCAGCAACGGCAGAAGCTGTAGCGGCTGCAGTAGCAGCTGCAGTTGAAGGCGGCGCCCTGTCGGCGTCAGCTGTGTTGTGCAGCACACACGCAGGTAGCGGTTGAGGTGCCGTATACTGCTTTGCAAGACTGCAATGTCCGCCCGGCTGTTGACCATAGACACGCGACAGTGACGACGGTGCCTTCCAAGGCGACAAGGATGGTACCGTACAAAAGTCGCAGTGGCGGAGTTGATCCATGCAGTGGAGGAAGCGAATTGACACTGGAATTCGGTGACAGCCGGAGGCGCCTGACCATCCTGGTTGTGGTGTGTCGCGGACATTCGGGGCAAGCGAGCTGCCTGCGTGCCGTACGTATGCCTTTGGGACAGCTGGTGCAGACCAATCCCTCTGGATCGCTGCATTTCATCATACTTCATCATACAAATCGCGCGAATCGCTGAATATACCTGTGCAATAACGCGTCGTCGGTCTAAGCGACCTTGGTCTTTAACATGGCGTTAGCGCATGTCTGATGTCATCTCAAATTTCCGGCGAGGGTTCACCTGAGGGACCCGTTTGGCCTTGATTGATAAAACATTGCAAAGCAATCGGCAACCATTTGGCATGATCTACCATTAGATGCCTGCAGGTGCGACGTCTCGCGGAAATACCGTACTCATGCGTGATACATTCGCCTGACCTACATATCCTGGCTTTATGATAAACGTGAATCAAGCTGTGCAGGAAAAGATGCAATGTCATACAACTGGCATCTTATTTTTATTAGTCATGCAGCAGACCATGGCACCTGAATCAGAGAATCACGCAGAGGTGCTGCTTACAAGTTGGTACACTATATAATTTGTCTCACAGGAGAACATCAGTCTTTATTAGGGTTCTTGTCGTCCCATACTGCAGTACTAGTTTATGAGTAATGACATTTCAACTTCGAATCACGCCCATTGTTGATGGATAGACTGTATTGATTGTCACGGGACCTTTCTATAGCAAGGATGCATTGGCTGCCGGCTCTACTACCTTGCGGATCGAACCTTGCCACTGTAAGTGTGGACCTCGAAGAGGATTCCTTGACCTAGGCCTCTGGAAACGATTACCAATCATTCCGCAGGTGTCAATGATAAGTTAGATGTTAAGCTCCTGGTGTCTGAATTGGACTTTTACCGCTTGTACGAAGGATCGGGAAGGATCATTGCCTAACCGGGCTTCAGGCTTCAGGGAGCTAGGTGAATGGGTGCATGCGAAAATAATATCATCATTTTTTTGCGGCGTGAATCTGGTCACCACGGAGCTATGGAGAACCGACCGTCACCCGTACGAAGGTCTGCCCCGCTGACTTCGGCTCGGGCGAACGCTGCTTGGGATAATCTGCCTCCTGCAAGGATTCCTCAATCACGGTATAAGCCTGTACGCAAACCAGCTTCGGTCGCAGCTTTGGCTTGGAGCTGCACCCGAGTTGGATGACATGCCTGCGGCTGCAGCAGACGCATGCAGTTGCATACCTGTGTCCATCAAAATTTCCCTCGGGCGGTACCAAACGCCACATCATCCCCAACTCTCCGCCGCTGCCCTCTCTGTCGCTACCAGAACCCCACCGCGCCCTGTCGGCACATACACACATCCTGCTTTTCTCCTTGCTAACACACATCCTGCCAGGACCACGCTTGGCCATGTGCCTATGGGTCCGGAGCGCACTAGGGCGTTTATTTACTACCGACCCAGGACCCTGCGTAAAGGGCAACGCCGCTACTACCGACCGTGCGCCGACGCCGACAGCCCGTCCCTTGGCAGGATAGGATAGGTCCAACAGCCGGACCTGCGCACGTCCTGCACGAACCAGGCCCCTCGCCTCGCCGACTTATTTCACCGGCCGAAACCGCTCATTACGGGACCGCCACAGCCAGGGCGCCTCTGTGATAGCCATCGTCCGCCCGTGTCCGCTCTCGCTGCTTCGCCAGGTTCGATGTGCACGCGTGCTCTGAACACCGTGCATCTGAAAACCGTGCATCCGTTGACTTTTGAGGTATCCATACCAGAAGCGACTGGAGTGAGTTGTGCATCACCCAGCCCGAAACCTGCGTGAGTTGTGCATCACCCAGCCCGAAACCTGCGTGAGTTGTGCATCACCCAGCCCGAAACCTGCGTGAGTTGTGCATCACCCAGCCCGAAACCTGCGTGAGTTGTGCATCACCCAGCCCGAAACCTGCGTGAGTTGTGCATCACCCAGCCCGAAACCTGCGTGAGTTGTGCATCACCCAGCCCGAAACCTGCTGCGGCGGTCAGGGGTTACCACACCGGAGGGCGGCAGGGGGGCAGACGGTGTGCAGCAGAGGTGCGGCAGCGGGCCTCCCTGTGACACCCGCGGTGGGTCCAGCCCCCGGCGTCATGCGCCGCACCACCGCGAGCAGCAGGCTGGCCTAGTCGAACTCTCGTGTGACCGCCACACAGGGGCCCGCGGCCCGCTCCGCGACGCGACCGGCGGACGGCCTCCCTCTTGCAACTCAGCGCGCAGGCGCGCAGGGAGAGACAAGGACGCCTCATCGGCTCCCGAACAATCGCGCATACAAACGTCCAAAATGTAGCACGTACCATCCGAGCGCGGCGGACAACCAGGCATTACGCACTTGTAGGCACGCGTTCCATCCGGAGGACAAACAAACCGCCCTCCGCCCTCCGGACCAGATGCACCCGCACATAAAATCCAACAGACGAGTCCTGCGCTGCGAACTGGCCAGGCAAGGACGACGGACGACTTGCCGGCCCGCGCTAACCCACCTTTGCATTACCAAAATGACTGCACGCTGCGGCTTGATCAAAGCCAACCCCCCTCTCCCCCTATGAAGGAACAACGCTGCGTCGCAAATCCTGCTGATGGCCCACTACCCCACTACAAAGGCAATGTGTCTGTGCTGTTGCATGCTGGACCCGCCCACGCCTCCGCCGTCCATCTCGCGCGCGTGGAGCTTCCAGACGCGCCTTACGACCCGGCGGACTGGACCTGGCCATGCCCTAGAACACAGGCACGGCCCACACCCGGCCAGCGATCCTCCGATACCTCAGTAGTGGGCGTTGCCGAACATAAGGCCCGCCGCCGCCAGACCGGGCATCACTGCGGAACGTGAGGCGAGGGGCGAGACGCGAGGCTAAGCCCCTCTCCACGCGCAGGGCATGGGAAAGAGATAAACGCAGGCAGCGCACATGGACCGGCGCCGGCACATCCACCAGGTTTCGTACTGTCCGATCCGTACAGTCATGCGGTACGGTGCGTTGGCCACATCCCGCACCAGCGCCACCCGGCGCCAGGCGAGACCCCATACGTCATGTGGGTCGCGGGGAGCTCGGATGGGACAGGACTCCCACTTCCGTCTGCCCGTTTGGCCAGCGATGGCGTCACGTTAAACCACACGCTCTGCCAAGGACAACGTCACAGGCAGGCAGCAGGCAGACAGGCAGACATGTCACTTACCGAAGGGTGCGTGGGCGTGCGGAGGTCCCGGGGGACCCATCCCGGGCGGAGGCGGTGGCGGCATGGCCATCATCCGACCTGCCACGCCGCCCACAGCCGTCGCGCCGCCAGCGCTGCCCCCACGAGGCGCCCGGTACACCGCACCGTCCTGCTGGGCGCGGGACAGGAGGGCAGGACAGCAGGGACAGCCCGAGAGCAGCGTCACCGGCAAAGGACCCTTACGTGCACCGTATTTTTCCCTGGCAAGTACATCTAGTTCTATGCTTATCTTCCCTGGGAAGATACATATCCCTGTCAGGTACCTGTGGGCAGGTACTATGTACTTGGCGGCAGGCCCAAGGCAGCACGGAAGTAGGTGAAGAGGTAAACAAAGTTCCTAGATTCGGGCAGCGACGCTGCGATGCAGCAGAGGGCGGACGTCTGTGTGCCCCTCGCTGCGTCCGGATGCCCATTCACAGTGTCTGGGCATTGTATCACACAATGGCCATACACAGGTACGGGCCTGTGGGCACGTTTGCCAGCCCGGACGTTTCTCCGTGCGTCCCACGGACCCCCTGCCTGGGCCTGATCACTTGCTGAATGCTGAACGGAATCCCCCCGACCTCCTCGCTTCCCATCGTACCTGCCGCAGCGCGAACAGCTCGGGGTGCGCCATCATGAACCCACGGGGAGAGCCGTACACGTGGGCCAGATCCCGTGCCCACTGCAGCGGTGCCAGTGAGGCGTCCAGCGCCGCATCCATCCGCTCGTCCCACTGTACTGCGTCCGCGGGATCCGACGGCAGCAGATCCAGGATCTTGGCCTGGATCTCATCCGGCGCCGGCAGCGGCGGGGCGAAGGCCGCCATGGGGTGCGGGTGGGGTGCGTGGGGATGGGGCGGCATGTGGAAACCCGGCGGGAGTGGCATCCCCGGCGGCGGCGGAGGCAGGAAGCGATCGCCAAAGAGGCCGCCCACACCGCCGGCGGCGGCGTTCGCCGCATCCATGAAACCCGCCATTGGCCCAGGGCCCGCCCCGTCCATGGCGCCCGGGGCACCTGGCGGCGGATTGAACAGCGGGTGCAGCGGCGGCGGCGGCAACTGGAAGCCGCCGGGGGGTGGCGGCGGCGGCGCGCCCTTGAGGCCGGCGGCGCCAGCGGCAGGGGCGGCGGGCCCCGGCGGGCCTGCGAGCCCCGCGACGCCCATCGCCGCAAAATGGGCTCCAGGGGGGCCGCTGGGTCCGTCCGGAGGGTGTCCCGCACCAGTGAGCTGCAGGTCAACAACACGGAGCGAGGGGACCATCGGCGGTACAGAGCGGGTTTACGCATCAGCTGATTGATTAGAGCAGCCGATGCTTCCGCACGCGCACCAGGCGTGCCACTCGAGCCACGCATGGCGCGGCTGGTCTAACGCGCGCGCGCACACACACACACGTCGCAGCAGCTCGCTCTGGGCCGACGGCGTTTCGCTGCCATTGTGGGTGGAGCAGCAAGTCAATCAGCCAGCAAGCCGCTCGTCCTTCACCTCGCCGGCGCTCACCCAACGTTTTTTCTTTTCCTGGTTTCAGGTCAGTATCTTTTTCCTTCTGCACGGGCTGGGACGGTTGTGCCGGGCACTTGCTTGCTGTCGGCATTGCACGCGCTGTTGACGCATACGCCCTTGCTTTTGCTGCACCTTAGGATCCGTAGGTAGTTTAGTAGAGTTTCGTCTGCATTAGCCTACGACGTCATAGCCGCTGCTTCTGCTGGCGTCACGGCGCCCACCGGCGCTCGACAACGATACGGGGCGCTACCGCATCACGGACTACACCACCTTGGGACTACTTATGGTCGACATACTTCGCCCTGGCATATTGGTAACTCTGGTCTCGGTCTTAGTCGTCGGTTGCATTGCTGGACACGGTTCTGCTTATTCGCGGCTCAGCTTTTCTCCTTGCTAACACACACACGTCGTTCTTTCATAGGTTATTGTACTTTGCTGCCTGATTTGCACCTCGGTGGTGGCGCGGGTGCCTTGGTCGCCGCCAATACCTGTGGTTAGTGTGTTCTTGCAGGTTGTATGATAGGTATCTCCGCGCCAAGGCTGGGTCGGGCGGGTCTCTTCTCTATAAACACACACATGGAACGGGCGGGTTCCTTTCCTAAACACACATGGGCAATGCCCCTTGCATCTCACGCAATCCTGCTCTGCCTGCACACACACGCAGGCCAGTGGTTGTTGAGTTGGAGCTGACGCTATCCTGAAAATGAACGCCGACAGGGCCAACCCCGAGCCACCCCATGCAAGGTTGCAGCAAGAGCTGAGGACCTCCAGAGCTGAGGACCTCCTCGCTGGAACGCGTCTCACCTGATGCAGGGGCTGGCCCATGTGTCCGAGGTGATGCGGCGCCTTGGGGTGGTGCCAGCCGTCGCCAGGCGCCTGCTGCTGGTGCTGGGCCGCGGCAACGGCCGCCGCCTGCTGCTGGTGCTGCTGCTCCATGGCATGGGACTCGGTCTGCGCCTTGTACGCCTCGCGGCTGCAGCGATGCAGCACACCGACGCACAACAAGGGAGACGCGGCACCCTTCAAAGCGTACAAACGGAGCTGGCGGGACGTCCCCCGTCATCTGGAGGACCTGGCCGCCTGGGTAGACTACCATACACCGGGGTAACCCAACCTCCCGCCTGGAAGCAGGTGTGCACCCGGAAGCATGGCGGCCCCCCGTCACCGGCGTCAGCATTCCGCGAAGCTCGTGGCGATCGAAAGCATGGCGGCCCAGCTATGATTGGCAGGAGCACCCCGGGCGAGGTGTGCTGCGTGAAGCGTCGGGCCCATGCAACATCCTGCAGACCCCGCGCATGTTTTCCCCGAACGACCGACCCCACACAACCACGGTCCGAGCCAGTTGCAGCCTCCGAACATTGCCGTGCCGACTAAAGTTGCGGAGTTCCTATGGGCGTTTCCGGTGAACAGTCGTCCAACTTTAATTCGAGCCCCTCCCAGTCCCCCACTCACAGGGCCCCGAGCTCCTGCTCCACCGCAGCCAGCTTCGACGAGGTGGTGTCTGCCCGCTGCGTCGCGACCGACAGGTCTCGTTCTAGGGTGCTGCTGCGCCGCCGAGCCGCCTCAAGATCCGATTCCAACTTTCGGACCTGCGGGGCGAGGACGCGGCGCACGGCGATCGGCCCCGTGCTCAGCCACCGGTCTTCCTGGCCCATCTTCTTGTTCTCAAAAGGTAAATCGTTGGCAGGCACAACAACGCGAACGTGTGAACGAATCCGAACAAGTGATTGCGCCGGTGACAACAGCTGGGCGCAGCACCGTACAAGTGGTGCACCGTGGCACGGCATTGGGCGCCAAGTCGCGGCACACACCTCCATTGATGGCGTCGGAAATCCCTGCAACGCGAAGTGTGGTCGCGTCCTGTGGACCGGAGAGCCGGCGCAGAAGCGACGGGCCGATCGGCGCAAAAGGGATGCGAGCGAAACCCGTCGGCAAACACACCTGGCCGTCTCTAGCCCGCAGCCCGTTCTCCTTCTCCTCGAGTTGCCTTCGGGTCGCTGCCAGCTGATTGTCCCTGTCAGCCAGTTGGGCGTTGAGCGTCTCGATCCTCTGCAGAGACATAACCACACACCCGGCATACGCGATCCGACCGGCGCGTCAAGACAGGCAGCAGCGCGACACAACACCGCCGGTTCATGATAAGAGCACGCCGTGGTGCACTTCGCTTGCTCTGTTGCTTTTGGCATGCGCGAATCGGCCGGTGGTCAACATCAGACCGACACTCTCTCTCTCTCTCTCTCTCTCTCTCTCTCTCTCTCTCTGTGTGTGTGTGCCTGCGACCCCCTGCTACCCACCGCTCGCGCCTCCTCCAGTGCCGCCTGCTGCTGCCGGTGCGCCTCCCGCGCCGCTGCCTGCCTGTCACCCTCCGCCACCAGCGCCGACAGCTCCGAGAGGATGCACGCCTCCATGGCGTCCCGCTGGCGCACCAGGCCATGGAACTTGGCCACCTTGTCCTTGAGGCCTGGTGGGTAGCGGGTCGGTCGGTGGGTCGGTCATGCCATGCGGAGCGCCCATGCAGCCGACCCTGGTTGAGAGCCCACCAGCAAGCAGCAAACACCGTGGCGCCACCATACGCTACTTTCGCATCGGCGACCAGGCTCCAGAGAATCATGGCAGCGCCCGACGACGGCCATGGTTACCCGAAAACAGGCGAACCGACTACAGCACGCATGTCCTTTTCCGATTTTATCCCTGCCGGTCATCGCATGCAAGGCATTTTGAACCCAACAGTTAGATTGTCTGGACGCACAGCGAGCTCAAACAGCAACGACCGTTTGCACAACCCAAAAAAGTTCGAACGCGACAGCCCCCGCCGGGCGCCACGGCCACCTACCCCCGGCATCGGCCTGCGCCAGCAGGTTTCCCTCGACCTGCTCCAGGGAGCCTCCATGAAGGCTGCGGAAGGGCGGCGCAGCCGGGTTCAGCTGCGTTGATGAACCCACGTTGGGACCGCTGCCACTGCTGCTGGCGGTGGTAGTGGAGGCGGTGCCGGGCCCCGAAGGGCCGGTACTGGTGGCCACACCGCCGCTAGCACCCGCCGGAGACCCCGCGACCCCACGCCCGCCTTGTGATGTCACCGTCGATGCAGGCGCCTGCTGCTGGTGCTGCTGCTGTTGGCCGTGAGCTGTGCTGCTGCTGGTGCCGCTGTTGGCGCCGGCCGCGGTGCCCATGTGCTGGGTGCCAGGAACGCCGTTGGCTGCCGCCCCTGCCGTGCCGCTCGGCTGCGGGATGGACCCAGGCTTAGCAGCGCCAGGTGATGGAGCGACCCCGCCCAATCCCGGCCTGCCCATCGAAGCAACTACCCCCAGCGTCTGCGGCGGCTGCTGCGGCGCTACGGGGCCGTTGCTGGGCATTGGCTGCCGTGGCAGCCCACCAGGCTGTGGCGCGGCGCCGAAACCGGGCGGGGGAGGCGGCCGCTGGGTGCTCTTGGGAGTACCAGCACCGCCTGTGCCGCCGGTCATTGTCATGGCACTAGGCTCCCCACCATTTGTCAGGCCGCCGTTGGCTGGCGAGTGCTGCAACGGCGGCATCTGCTGTTGCTCGGAAGCGGACGAGCCTGCGTCACTGTCCCGTGAGGGTCGCCGCTGGTGACCGGTGCCGCCACCGCTGGCGCGTGCGGGCCTGTCCCGGCCGCGTATGCCAACGGAAAGGCCGCCGCCGATGCCCGGCTGGTGATGGGGAGGGGGTGGCCGCTGCTGGGCGAGTTGCTGGTATTGGGCGGCAGAATTCACATGTCCGAAGTGTGAATAGGCAGCGCCGCCACCGGCCTGGGACACGATGGCGGGGCGTACAAAGGATGGCAATGGCACAGCGGGGAGTTGATGGACAGGCTCATGCACATGGCACGCTCTGTGATGCTTCCGCGTGTCGACGTACAGTGTTCATTCTCAAGGGTTGTGCGTTGCAAGCTTCCCAAGACATCACCGAGCGTCCCGGGGTAGGGCCGGCCACATTCCTCTAACAGTCGCTTGAACGTACTTCACCAGCCTGTATCAGCCCTCGTTAACGAAGTTCGTTCTCCACATCACAGAGCTAGACGGCATATCTGCGCTGCCATCCCTACAGAGCGCGCCACATTTTGAATTAGGTTGCAAAGAGATCTCTCATCGTCGACCTGCTCGCGCATGAAGGTGCAAGACCCTCCCTCACATCGGCAGCTGTTATTTGCTTGCATCCTCCATGCAAAAACCAAATTCTTGCCTGCCCTGTATAGTCCTATCACACGGCGAAAGCTATGTGCGGCACGCTCAATTCCCGCCGATCTACTTCAGTGACCTCTGCCTGCAATGGAACGCAAAATCGCTGCAATACTAACCGGTAATTCTGCCATGCCCAAGTTATGTCGCGTTGCCCGTGTTGCTGATTCCGGGCGCCTTGAGTATCAGTCACCAGCAGAGACAGACCCGCCTCAATCTCGTCGATGCTATTATCTGTTGATCTATAAACCTTTTAAGTTTGAGAGGTCCCTGGCGGCGCCGCGACCGTCGGCAGCGGTTTGAACTTAACTAAGCCAAGAAGCAAGCATTTGCATACAGGGATGAACTATGATTCCCAAGCCACTGTTCTATCAACTCGCATTCTGGTCATGTCGCCTTAACGGTCCATTTCCATGGGCTTATCGAAATGTCGTAAAATTTATTACGGTTGCCTCAACTTTAGGACCGCCTACATAAATTGCTTTAGCTTAGTATGGATTTGTACAAGCATACATTATTGTATTATACCGACATTTCTACTTCGTGTCCGTGCTGGCCGCGCTAACCCCGGGTAAAGCCAAGCAGCAACCCCAACGCAAGGTATTAGGCTTCTCGTGTGATTGCCATGACACTAAGCTTTTGAAAGTTTACAAGTTAGGCTAAACGTGTCGTTACCTTATCCAACTCGCAAACAAGGGTCCAGCCTTATCTTATCCTTTTCCGGGCCCCACTGTGGGCCTGGGCCGCTGTGAATGGCGAGCACTATCCAAGTCCACGTAAAACCTACTGCTGGTGGTGACCGGATAACGCTGGATGTGGCGCCGACGGCGAGCGTCGCCGATGTGAAGGAAGCCATCGCGCAGAAAAATGGCATGAGCAGCAACGAACAGCGCCTCATCTTTAAGGGTCAGATCCTGAAGGACGATGAGCGCACAATCGATAGCTACGGTAAGTATTTAGGCACGTTTCGCGCTGCCGTTGACGAGACGGCGAATCTCCAACCGGACCAGCCGTCGGCTATCGCATTGAGCTACGGAGAGACGCGTTTCGTTACGGTACACCTGCATTCTCCATGCTGGCTGTGGCGGGAAATGATATCACATGCAGGCATCGTAAACGAGAGCGTGCTGCATCTGGTTCGAGGCAGGCCCGCGGGCGGCAGGTGCGCCTGCTGGAGGGGTTGAACATGTATCTTCACGTCTGACGTTGCCGGCATTATAGTGACATCTCGTCTTGGTAAACTCGTTGTCTTCTCCTGCACTCGACTGTCAATCTTCTCGTGCCCCTCAGGTGTTTGTCCCCAATGCATGCATGCCAAAATGCGCAAATGATAGAATAATTCAATTGTAGTGTTTCAAGGAATGCTGCAAAATCGTGCGGCGTTTGTTCCGACCGGATAAAGGCGCGCTGGGTATATCCCTGCACAAAGTTCCTTGTCACTTTGCGCGGGCGCGGCTGCATATAACACATTTCGTTCATTTACTTTCAAATCACGAGAGAAGTTTGGTGCTTGGTTTGCCAAAATCATCTCGTGCTGAGCCTGACACCCGGTCAACTGGCGTTGTGCGCTTGCAGTTCACAGCCTGCTTCTGGAGCGGGAGCGCCAGCGGGGAATGCAGCCGCCGGAGCCGCAGCAGGGGGGGCCGCTGCTGGCGGGTTCGGCCTGGTATGTGTGTCCCGTCTGCCCGCTGCATGGGGTGGAATCTTTGTTGATGAATGAGTACTCAGTGCACGGCGGGAATCCTGCAACCAAAGTTCGTTTGGTTGCATGAGCGCCTGGCTCGTTGGTTTGAACCGGCCGGCGGGAGTTAGCTGCTCAGCCTGTAAGCTTTGGAGAAGCACGAGCGTGTTATGCTGGATGTTGGATACGTATGTTGTGCCAAATGTTGTTGCTGCCCTCCTGCGCCCCGCATGTGCAGCCGGGCATGCCCGCTGGCCTGCAGCAGGCCATGTCTGCTGCCATGAACGACCCCGCAGTTCAGTCTATGCTGAATGATCCGGAACTTATCCGCACGCTGCTGCAAGCTAACCCGGCGGTGCGGGAAGTCATGGAGCGCAACCCAGAGGTGCGTACAGGGCGGTATGAATAAGAAAACTGAGACGCGAGAAGAGCAATGTGTGTGTGTGTGTGTGTCATTGCAAAGGCTAGCCGCGGCGATGCAGGGGATGGCAGGCGGGCGGGTGTTAACGGAGAAATGAGCCGCAAGGCGCGTGCATGTGTTGATTGGTCAGCATGCGTGGGCGCAGAGCCCTTGTGAGCAGGAGGCCCTGGTGTATTGCGGCGCCCGAACACACGTAGCGGCATTGCAATCTCAGTTGCCCGACCGTCGGACAGCTGAGCATGTGGGCTCTCTACGCCCCCGGGAGTTCGTCTCCAGTTTAGGTGGGCTTCAGCGCGGAAGGACGTAGAAGCGCCACGAGGCGCGACAAACATGGACCCGACATGGAACACAAGGAAATGATGGCGCACTGGGAGCTTCTTTGGGTTGCGCCGCACCCATCAGCGGCTGCACAGGGAGCGCATGCGCCGCACCCCATCCAGTTGGTCCTCCTCGCGTGAGTTGCAAGGATGCCGAATCCCCGACATGCAGGTTGCCCAGATTCTGAACGACCCCGCGACGTTGCGAGAGATGATGCGGATCGGATCAAATCCGGTGAGCTTCTTTTGAGTCGCGTGCGCGCAGATGACCCTCGCGATGCACCGGACAGCGAGCTGGCTGGGGCGCGTTGGGTCACAGGGGCTGTCGCCCGGCCGTGTGTTCCGGTTTGGCCTGGGCGAGAGCGTTTGCTGCCGCCTCTTGGGCCTCTTTCCGCTCAGCCTGTGCCTCGGGGAGGGCAAAAACGCTGGCGGCGCAGGGAGGGCGAAAACGCTGGCGCCGGTGAACCAGCTAGACAATGCGTTCCCGGAGGTTTTCGCAGAGGCTGTTTGTGCACCGCTCGCTTCACGAAGGGTGAGCCCGTCTGGTCCTTGGCGCCGTCCGCAGCCGCCCTCACCTTTGCGGCCTCCGTCCCTCCCGCCAACAGGCGTTGCTGCGCGAGCACATGCGCACCAGCGACCGGGCGCTGTCCAACATAGAAGCCCTGCCAGAGGGCTTCAACGCGCTGCGGCGCCTGCATGAGCAGATCCAGGAGCCGCTGATGAACGCCGCGATTGCGCCCGGGTCGAACGCGGGCACGGAGGCGACAGCGGGATCCGGGGCGCCAGCCGGGGACCCGATGGCGGCTCTGCTCCAGCAGGCGTTGGGGGGGATGGTCGCTGCCGGGACTGCGGGCACGGGCGCCGGCAACCAGGGAAGTGGCGCCAACGGGGCCGCGCCGAACGCAGCCCCGCTGCCGAACCCGTGGGCGCCAGGTGAGGAAGGGAGATAGCGCAGTGCGCAGTGTCTGCACCCGCGCAGTGTCTGCACCCGCGCATTGCGCGCTTAACGCTGTCCCAAAACCACTTGCCCAAGGAGATCTTCGTACACATGTCATTAGAAGGGTTGCAGATGTGTTTCGTGCTCGTGCATTGGACACACATACGCCCAACGTCTGGCTGTGGCTTCGGCTCAACGCAAACAGCCAGGTCACCGATGACCCGCGGGGTCCGTTGTAACATCCTTAATAATAATACATCCGCCGCTTTTTCTGCCCCGTCTGTGTGTTCAGGTGGCGGTGCAGGCGCCGCGCCTGGCGCCGGGGCTGGCGGAGGTGCCGGCGTGGGCCTGGGCTTGCCAGCCGGTATGGGCCCTGGCTTTCCCGGCCTCGGCGGTCTGGGCGGCATGGGCGGCCTGAACATGAATCCAACCGAAATGGTCTCGATGATGCAGGTACTTGGTATTGTGGTTATGTTTAATCCTCGGGGCCGGTCAATGTGCAGTTATCGCGTTGGGTTGGCGACGTTCCCGCAGTGCCAACTCTCATGCGGCGCCGTGTCCCCTGTGTCCAGCAATGAAATCCGCCCTACCCGAACCCAGTTGCCAATATCCCCTTGCGTGGCCGCAGAACCCCGTGGTGCAGCAGATGATGCAGTCTGTGGCCAGCAACCCCGCCATCATGGAGGCCATGATCAACTCCAACCCAGCCATGCGCGCCATGGCGGACCAGAACCCGATGTTCAGGTGCGGTTCGCGGCGGAGTTGACGGAAACGGCGGGTTTCTTTTCCGTTGTAGCGCGCGGCGCGGCGCGGACGTCCGCCCGCCTTCTTGGATGTCAAGGCTGCAGTGAGCCTCCGCGAGAGGGATCCAACGGGGGTATATGCCAGGGAGCCGCCTACGCGTGCGGTGGGCCGCTCTGCGTAACCATGACGTCCCCGTGATGGGCGCCCAGGCGCAAGTCTGCCCTGCGCATGGCGTCCGTGTCCTCCGCCCGTGTCCTCCGCAAACAGAGCGCCGGACCCGCGGGTCAGCACTCGCGATCCGTGCAGCACGCGCCCAACACAACCCAAAGCAAACCCGCGTGGACCGCGTTCCCTCGACCTCTGCATGCAGGAGTATGATGAGCAACCCCGAGGCGCTGCGCGCCATGTTCGATCCGCAGAACATGGCCCAGATGATGCAGCTGATGCAGCAGATGGAGCAGATGCGGGTGAGGATCATGCGCCGGCCACTGATGGGAATCCGCAGTGCTGGTGCGGTGTCTGTGCGGTGCCGGACTCGGGTCCTGCCGTTCTCCGGTATGTTTTGCTGGCCCAAGCTGTGCTGCGGACCTCGGCAACCAGGCATGTGCGCGAGCCACGCACCTCCCGGCTTCACATCTTCCCTGTGCGTCGTTTGTGTCCCGCGTCACAGAGCTCCAACCCGCTATTGGCGCAGCTGATGGGCGGCATGGCGCCGGGCGCTGGAGCCGCTCCGGGTACTGGCGGCGGTGCCGGTGCGGGGGCCGCCGGATTCCCGGACATGTCCGCCATGGCGGCTCTCTTGAGCGGCGGTGCCGCCGGTGCAGCGCCGTTCGGGGGTCTGTTCGGGATGCCGCCGCCGGCGCTGGCGCCGGTTGCGGACCCGGAAGTGACGTACGCGACGCAGCTGCAGCAGCTGGCGGACATGGGCTTCTTCGACCGCCAGTCCAACATCGCTGCATTGCAGGCGAGTGCGCCGCGTCGCGACACTCGGTGCTGGGGTTGTCCGCTGCGGTGTTGAATCGGACGTGCCTTGTGAAGCGCGCTGAGAGTGAGGTATCCATCAAACACGCCGCGTCCTTTAGCTGTGGGTGATGTGGCGGTGCGCCCCCTCGACCCCTCTGCGCCTGCGACTTCGCAGGCTACGGGCGGCAACGTGCACGCCGCCGTCGAGAGGCTGCTGAACGCGCCCTGATGCGGCCTTGTGCGGTGGGGCTTGGAGGAGGAAAAGCTTTGAGCCAACAACGAACGACGCACGTACGATGAGGCATCCTGCAGCACCACACGCAGGTTCTGGGGCGTTGCTGCGCAGTATACTGGAACGCCGTGGAGGCGCGGGCATATAATGATGGTGGCTTCAGGTGCCGCTGCAGCCAGGCTTGTTCGGGCGCCTGCATGTGCCAACCCTTCCCTGTCTTGCCTGCGTCACTCACGGATAGTTCGATACCGATTACATGCACTGGCGCACGGCGGGTAGGGTGGGTGTCATGCATGAAGATCGCGTTCCGCATTGCTGGCGGAAGGGTCGCAGCGTGTCACGTTTCCGCAGGTGCGACCGACCCATGGGTCGCGCCCGGCTTGCCAGCGTCTTTCATTTGCCACCGACGTGCGGCGCATGCGACATGCTTGGCTCATTTTCAGCGCTATGGGGGTGGATGCTATAATTTGAGTGGTTGGATTACCTGGGGTAGCTGTTCATATTTGCATCGCAGCTTGGGCCAGTGTCACGCCTCGTTGCGATGTGGGATCCGGACGTCTCGAAGTGGCGCCATGTCGGGAGAAGGATGCACGCGCCGCGCTCCTTCCAGTTTAGATTTCGGGCAGGGGGCGATGCGTTAGCCGGCAGGCGGCTAGGGTTTGATGCTTTGTGCAGCACACGTCAAGTGCGCTTGGGCCTGCCGTTACTAAGCACCGAGTGCAGCACCTATACCGACGTTCAACGACGTTTGGTGCTGGGCCGGACGCCGGTGCATGTGCTGCGCTTTGCAGCGCGTCGAGGTGGCAGGGCTAAGTGTGCAGCCTTTTGCCGCCCGTAAGCTGCATGTCTGGGTGAAAACCTCACCTTCTGGATGACGAGGTTAAGAGAGGCGAATGAGTATCGGACTGTCTTCGTAAACGTTGCCTGGTCCCGAAGGACCCCGAGTTGATTGCAAGGAGGTCGCCGTACATGATGGAAAGAAGCGTGTTGCGGAAACGAGCTACCTCTGTAAGTCTGTATGTTGCTTGTGTTGGCAGGCATACGTACGGATACCTGAACAGTGTTTCCCGCGTGGCGTTTGCCACAGATGTCGGAAGAGGGAGAGTTTCACGCGGTTTGAAGGTGGTTGGGCGCGGAAAGCTTGAAACACCCGGTCCCAGTCCCCTGGTTCATGCACGCGTCCCACCACTATCTATTCCCTTCGCCACGTCATCCACCAGCTCGCTCATGGAGATCAGAAATTGCAACCTGTCCACGTCTTAATTACATGCTCATAAGCCGACACGTGCTCGCAGAGACGATGTCATCAGAAAAGTTAACTTGTAGCATGAGGCGTAACGCAACCCAACCAGGTCTCTGACCTCAGGCACCGGTATACCAAGGCCCGACTCACAACAGCTTCAATATCAGCCCGTCGAAGGTTCGATCAACACAATCAAGCCGTACACCGGGTCATGGCTAAGCGCTATGAGAGCAAGGAACCTGAACCTAACACCCATATCTCAGTGCTGAACGTCCTTCGAATATTCTCCCGCCCACGACTCAACCCACCCAAACCATGTTCATGCCCTTGCGTGCAACCTCCCATAATTGACCCCTCCATAGGAATGTATGCCTCGAATAAATGTGCAACTGGATAACAGGGATAACATTGATCAGCACAAGTCGGTGACATGCAGCAATGGTGTTGCTTGATACACTCTAAGGCTACATCCGACCTCTACCGCTGACGCCTCGACGCCGGTATTGCTGCACGCACGACAACGCGCCCAGTTTCAAACCTCTCTTACTTGCCAACGTTCAGTGTCCCCCTCCCCATTACGTGAGGATCCCTCTCCCCATTACGTGAGGCAAGAAGATAAGTGCCACTTTCCCAAACACACACGAACCTGCGACTGGCATGATCGCCTCCCAAGAAGCCTAACAATAGCATATCTATGAATACAATCGTCTATTGCTGCACAAGTTTCAAATCATCTTTTAAGGGCCTACGCTTTGCAGCCTCCTAACGGCGCTTCATGCTCTGCCTCAGGCTGTGCAGGTCCTCCTCCACCTTCCGCCGTGACTCCCGCTCAGCTTGCAACTCCGCCTCAAGCTTCTCCATCCTTGTGCGAAGAAACTGCATTGGTCCGGAGAGCAGCAGAGAGAGAAGTTACTTCAGCCTTGTGGAGGCAAGAATTTGCAAGACATGAAACCATACATATGCACTTTGCGCCCACTCCAGTGCAGCCAAACATACGACGTCTGAAGCCCAACCCCATTATGAACACATTACCTAACAAGGCTGCCTCGCGAGCATTTTGCAAGCTGAAATGCTGAGCATATGGGTGAAATGATCACCATTGTTGCAAGAAATGCCGGCGCAAATGATCAGAAACTTCTTCAGTCACAGGATACTTACCGCTGTTTTCGAAGTGTAGCCTGTTGGCGCCGCAGAGCGAGCATTTGCTGATTCTGCCGCCATCGATCGCACCTCAATAGCCTCACCAACGAAGACGTCGGTGACCGTGGGGGCGCCAATGCGGACACCCGACGTCTTATCCAGACTTTGAACCTGCTGGCTCCAGAACTTCTCAGCTTGCGCCGTCTCCTTATTGATGCGCTGGATGGAGTAAAAGGAAGGTTACGGACACACTCAGTGGGAAGGCCCCTTCGGACTGGGAAGGCCCGTTCGGACATCACATCCTTCCAGCCTTACCTCCGCCCAAGCATTGGACATCTGAACCTGGTAAAGGTTGTACGCCATTGTTAACCGAGTACTAAACCTGAAACCGCCAGGCCGCGGAAATAACAGTTATGAGAAAGTTGTAAAGCTAGGCCGAGCACTGGAACGCAAACAAAAAAGCGAAAAAGCGTAACAACTGCGTGCCGGCGCATGCAACTACAACATACCTGATATAAGAGGGGTGGAGGAACGGGGAACTCGCAAACCACTCCGATCTAATGCCTGCTAGTAATACAACTCCCGAACAGAGAGGAACTCTTGAGCTGTGCGTAAAACCGGAATCGGCGTAGTATATGTGGGAGAAAGCCCGACTTAAGCTTAGAGGAGCCCGTACAACACCGTACAACACGCCATTTTAGTACCATCTTTTGGTTACCTTACATATCCTGAACCCAATAAACATTTAGGATAGAGAACTGCAGGGTAGAGTCTCATCTAAGTGTGTCCTATTACATTGTTGGTTACAACACGAGTTTTGCTACCGGCATCAAACCGGATAATCAAAATTGAAAACTTCATACAACCTACACAAATCGCGCGCGGACAGGCTCGTGGAGTATATCACATGGGCTGGACGCGCCCTACCTCAACTTTCCCGAGTTACAGCGAAGGCAATACTACATCCATGCTCATTCGGAAAGCCCTCCGTCTTGCTTTCGACTTGCATGGCTGAACTACGATTGACAACCCATTCAAACGTTCCTTGGCCGCGTTTCACGATTCCTGTCTCGTCTGTGCCTGTCCGTAACTCGGACACGGCATATACAACCCTACCAGCCTGCTGCAGCGACTGCCCTTGCCAAAACAGAAGTCCTTCCAAGCCAGTAACCCAGACATCGCGCCAAACACGCCTCCCACGCCTGGTCTGAGCTCTGAGGCTTGTGGGGCTTGTTACGGTTGTTGCCCTGGTACACACCGTTGATCCCTTTCGGGGTCCGCTGTAACGTTCATTCATTCATCCAGCTTGTTCACATGCAACCTACGCCAGGATGTACTTCCGCGGGATCCCGCGAGTGCTTTGGCGTGTGGGAATTCCGGTGTAACCTTCCTTCTTCGTTGCATGATGTCATGCAAATTTACCAGCGTATGCACACCTGGTATGTATTGATCTGTACGGCAGTGATCTGTAGATCGAGCGAGTGCGGGGCAGCGCCCCTGGACCCCCCCACACACACACACCTATTCGTAACACACAAACACACACGTAACAATACAAAGGAAGATCAAGTCCACATGCGGTCTTACTCCGCACGTGTTGCAGTCCCTTTCCTACATCCCATTCCCGTGTCGCAATTTCCCTTGGTTTCCCCAAGCTTCGGGCACTCGATCAAGGGGGACAGCGCAGGCAGGTCGGGCCTGCCGTCCCAGGTCTCGTCATTGAATGTATCAGTGGTACAGCACACCCTGCGGGTCATCGGTGACAGCCACAGCCTCCTCGCTCCCGCTACCGTCCTTGCATTACCGGTTCGACGGGTCCACGCGCGCGCCGTGTCACCCCACAGTGCTGGTGCCCACCGGTCACCGCACAGGTGCCCCATCCACCCGGACCCACCCGGACCCACCAGCCCCGTTGGATCAAGCCTTTCCAACCCTGAAGCGACCATCTGGAAACGCATGATGGAAGTAACCGAGAAGATACTAGGGTTACTAGGGTTCATCCTTCATGTTTAACGTGTCCTGCCCAGCACGCCTGAGCCCGGCAGCCCCATCGATAGCCGGCCGTTGCTGATTGTGGATGGGAGCCTAAATATGACATCACTCTCATTCATCGCAGGTACGTCGCGACACAATGACCCCGAAAGATTTCCGGTTGTTAAAGGCTGCCACATGGCAATATCGGTGCCCCACAAAACGTTTTCGTAGTGTGGCGCCAAATCGTCTTTCTACCTATCATCGCGGTTTTAATTGGATTCGATGGATCCAACCTCCGTAAACCTGGATTCCGTTGGTGGCGGATGCGGCCAATCCAAGAGGAGATAACACCATAGTGAATTTCATTTATATTAAACGCGCGCTCGCGTTCAAAGTGGCGAGGAGTGTTTACAGGCGTCGCAGCCGTGCGAAGCAACCTACCTTCTCGTCACTCACCCTGCCTGTTACGGTACGTGAATGGTGAAGCAAATCACTTACTTTGATATACTTTCGTTTAATTTATGCAAAGGTCCCGCACCTGCACTTGACGCCGGCCTGCCGAGTTGACATCTGAAGGGCAGCTCAACGTCGGTTTTCAGCAGGAAGTCGCTTCGCAAGGCGCACATGCACCATACGTTCACATAATTGGATTATCTCTACGACATGGGTTTCTTGACATGAGTCCCACCGTTCATCGCATTTTCTCTGCAACTCCAAGCACGACTACTTTTACCTTCGCACAGGAGGACCCGCAAAACTTTGGACTCTTGTGAACATAACTTCATGCAGCAGCTAGTTCCAGTCGTCTTTTCTTGAATCGCCGGGCTTCACTCCTTGGGGTCGCGCAACAGTTGCAACAAGTCCTCAATATTGCTCCAAACAACCACAAGCCGACAAAGCGCTCTTTTTAACCTGTCGAAAATTTACATCATTGCTTCCAGCTTCCTTACAGGCAAACGGCCTCCGCGCGGCTTTGACGGGCTCGGCACGTCGACTATCATATGTCGCCGTCAAACAATCCGTTCTTGAACGCCAGCTACGGCAGCTTCTCCAGCAGCACCTACGCCGCGCCTCCAATGTCACCGCCGGGCTCTTTCAGCAGCACCAACACCAGTGACAACGGCGCTTTAGTCCTATGGAGTCCCACCTCGTTGTATGGGCTTTACTACGATGACCAGATCCACGGGCCCTTCGCCACCGGGCGCGGCATCAACCCCTTTACGCCAGGTGCGGACCTGTGCACATGTTTTCATTCAGGGATGTGGTCTAGGGAACGAGTGCTGCTAACGAGCTGCAGCGCTGAAGAGCGACGGGGCCGACGAGCACAGCCCTGCCTAGAGCACAATAGCCCGCCGCGACCGCCTCTAGATTTTGAGATCGGATGCGTTGACTGCGGCGGCCTCGGCCCGTCTATCTGCGCGCTGAGGTCAGTCATCCAATACATGCGGAAATAATTTGAGGAAACTGGCGGACGAAAACCAAGGCTCGCTGGATAGATATACAGGACAGAATCGTTGCTTTCCGCGGTCGGGAACCGAACGCTGCTGCCCATACATGAAGTTGTTACCCCCACGTACCGTGCCGTCGTCATCGCCGTCTCGCGACGCTTTCTTCCCCCCTCTATCTCCCTCTCTCTCCGGGTAGCATGACGCAGTTGCTGCTTGCATTTTTCCCCCTCCTGGCCTGCAGGTCTGAGCCCTGTCAGCAATGTGCCTGTCCCCACATATGCCACCGGGGAGAACCGGCTGCAAGAACGCTTCCCCGCCAAGCGGGCCGCGGACGATGAGCTCAATTGGATTACTGAGGAGCTGCTTGCTATGAGGTACGGCAGGTGTGTACGGCAAGTTACTTGCTCGGACACAGACACACGAGTTGCATTCCTAAACACACGAGTTTGTTAGTTTTCGCCACCGAGGGCCCGCGCCATCTGCATGGTCGTACAGGGCTTTTTTCTGACGCCACCCTGTTGGTGCGGCATTCTAGATCGAGGCTGTCGGCGTGAGCTCGTCGTTAAAACCTTAACATGGGCTTTTGAGCGAGGGCAAGAGCACCAGCTGATAAGTCATTATGTATGAACCCCATCTCCGTTGTTCCAGTACGAGTTGCAACAAGAGACACGCCTCGCGAGCAGTCCCTCTTTGCGAGTAACGGTGACTGATGCCTCCACCGCCTTCTCCCTTTTCCCTTTTCCTATTCCGCCCCACTCTTCTGCCTTTGCGGCGTGCACGCATGCACCCCCGCATACCTGACGGCCTGCCGTGACATCATCACCGCAGCGCGGAGCGCAGGGCAGTGGCCGCGCGCAGCGCGCCTATTCGCAGCCAATAGGTAGGCGGCCTCTGTGAGCATAGGGACACAGCTGCCGCGATTCGTCCTCACGTGCCCAGGGCCCCGTCATTATCGGGCTCACCCGCGGTGCAGGGTTGCAATGGTACGGCGGGGTGGTTGGCGGTTGGCGGATCGTGAATGGGCGGGTGGTGTACCTTCCCCGTATTGGATCAGTGTGGGGGCCATGGAAACACACCCGGCGAAATGCGAATCGGTACTGAAGGCGCAACTTCAGTCTAGCTGCTTCAAAGGTGGGTGCTGGGTTAGGGACGGTTTGTTTAGAGTTCGGGGCGGCTTCATCAGTCGCATATCAGTCATTTTAACACCTTCATTTTAGTTGCGGGGTCAGAGGCGTAGGTTGCGTGCGTGTCGACTGTGTGGTACCGCTTTGAGTTTTGTATGTTGGTGAGAAAGGGTTTTGCCGTTTGTTATCGTTTTTGGTCGGCGAGAGATTTCGACGGGAACAGGCCGCAATGCCGCTCGTTTGCACCAAGGCGACAGGCGGGCTGTGTGTATGTTGCTGCTCTGTATGTGGTCCAGCCGTCCACTTTGTCGCTTGATGTGTGTCGATGCGTATGTCTGTCTGTCTGGCCGCTGTTCGAAACCGGACTTTCGCTGCCGGGTCCACGGGACGGATGGCTCTGGCCAGCCGGGACCGTCGTGTACTGTGATGTACGACAATGCACGACCATGTACCGCAAACCGCATCCAGGCGCGAACCCGTGCTGGGCGTGATCATGTACGACAGGCGGGCATCCTTTTACCGCCCGGTTGAAAACGACTGGGCTGCGTGTTTCTCAGGTAGCGTTCTTGAGCCCAACCTTGCATCCCTGCTGTGGGCTTGGTGCTGCCCGGGGTGCCGTCACCGGCTTTTTAGGAACACCACCACCCCACTGTGGGGCGGGAGGAGTCCTTCGCTGATCAGCACGCAATGAAGTGTGAAGGAGGTTCATGGCCCTAGATGTAGAGGCCACTGGCGCAGCGGCGCTGCCAGGATGTTGTTGCCCCGTTGCCGGGACGCGAACCTGTGAGTGCCGCACCGCCCGGCATGCGGTGGGTTTGGTGCTGCGCGTGTGCCGCACCGCCCTGTTGTCCACCGAGTGCTCCAACAGAGATCCCTTGGCGGCGACGGCGCCTCGAGGGCTGGGCTGCTGGGGTTGGCGGCTGGCTCTCTCTCCACAGGCCCCCCCGGTACAGGCCCCCCCGGTGAGGTTGTTCCGCAGCGGGCCCTGGGCCGAGAGGCCGAAGCGCGAAGCGTAGGGTTGAATGTCGCACCGTCAGCACCGTCAGCACGGCAGCGGCGGCGGCGGCGTTGACAGTGACGATGGTTCAGGTGGGATGTATCGGGGTGTGTCGGGGTGGGGCCCTTGGCCCATCTGACGGCGATGATGCCGAATGTGATGTGGACTTCAGGTGGCGGCAACTGCTGTCGTCTGCACCTTTCATCGTACTGTATATTGTATTGCTGCGAGGGATTTCGTAAAAAAAACTCTGTGGTGTGAAAAGTGGTTCAGAGTGGATGACCGGGACATGCCTGCTCCGTACGGCCAGCAGCAAAGCCCCACGGAGCGTACGGACCGTACGGACGGTACGGACAGCTTGCGTGCCTGCCTGTTCCGCCTGGGTCTGTCGGCTGCCCTTCCCCTGTCTGGCTACCATAATTTGTGGGATGTGTCACGGGGGCAGGAAGGCAGACGGGCGAGTGGCCGAGTCGTTGAGATGTTGAGATGGCGCCGGGGGGTTTATTTGGAAGCCTGGGGACCAGAGGGTTTGGCTCGCCGCTGCCGGACCCGGACCGACAGAGATCCATGAAGGGCCTATGTGCCAGGCGAGAAACTCTGCCCGTGTGTGCTCCAGGGGCATTTTGTTCGCGTGCGTCGGGCGTTCGATGTGCGTGTGTGCCGTACACTTTCTGCGGTACGGTGCTCGTCAATGGCCATCGCTACCATCGGTGTACGGCACGACTGTCCAATGCCTGGTACGGCAAACCTTACGGTATTTTGCGTCCGGCTGCTCGGGGCGGCCCGGAGCTGGGCGCTGGCGTGGGGGATCTCCGTACGACTACAGTTGCTGCCTCGTAACTGAGTCGCCCGGTAAACGTTCCCAAGGAGGCAGGGAAGGCAGGAGGTGCCGGGAGTCTGCCAGCCATCCCCCATGATTGGGAGTTTTGCTGTAGCGCACTGCTCGAGGGTGGACTGTCTTGAGGGTATACGATGTCAGCGGTGGTCACCAACCTGTGCACATCAACGTGATATCAGCGGGGTGTGTGTGGTGTGCACGAGGGGCACACGCACCCTGGGTGGGAGTCCTCCTTCCATCGGCGGATGACGACCTGCGATATGCGCCGCGAGTCTGAGGTCTAGAACTGTTGTGGACCGCAAAGGCCGTTCCGCCGTAGCATGCGTCGGGCGTGATTGTGTACGATGGGCGTGCACCGTGCGGTTGGGTGAGGCCTGTTGCTGCGCGCTCGACGTAGAGTGTCGGCGGCCCGCAGCTGAAACAGCAGTAGGGCACCATCAACACGATAAAAACACAGAATCAGTAGTACCATAAGCACGAGTACATTAGTAATGTTCCATCCCTTGAATGGCGGACACCCGGGTCTTGTCGGAATCTGTTTTTTGCAGCCATGTCCGGCGGCTTTCGGCAGTCCGTCGACCTCCTGTCGATGCCCCTGTCAATGCCACACTACTGCTGCTGCTGCTGCTGCTGCGAACCAGAACGACTTCATTCGCCAGCCGCAGGTCGGAGGTGCACTCACGAAGTGCACGAAAGGACGAAACGCCGCCGGCCCTCCGTCCAGAAAGGGAAACGTCCCCCCGCCGGCCGAACTCTGGTCCCCTCGCCTCTGGTGACTTCAGCACCGTTTACCAACACACGGTCCCTGCAGCCTCCACCGCAGCCTCTGCTGAGGCCCGCACAGTGTCAACAACCGCCGTCGCCTCCGCCGAACTGCCGCCGATGCTGCCGCAACCGGTGCTACCGTTCCTTGACCGCAACCCCTGCTACCTTTCCTTGACCGCCACGATCAGTTCCAAGGTGCCCCCCGCCGCCCGCTCCACCCGGGTCAGCGTCAGCCCCGCCTGCCTCGCCATCCCCTCCACATCCTGGTTCCACACGCAGCCCTTGCCTAGCGCCGCCACGGGCCCCGCGGTGGCGTCCTGGTAGGCCGCCAGCAGCGGATTGTCGGAGCGGCAGTGCTCCAAGAGCAGCACTCGGCCGCCCGCTGCGGCGGGACGTACCACCCGGGCCATCTGGGGCAGGCAGGGACACGTGCGTGTTGGTGTGTTTAGAAATAGAACGTGTGCGAGAGAGGAGGCGAGGGCGAGACGTCCGTTGCCCGCGCGGCGCATCCTCACCTCTGTCAGTGCCGCTTGCGGGTCGGGGAAGACGCACAGACTGAATGTGTCCACTACGGAATCGTACGACGAATCAGGGTACGGCAGCGCCGCCACGTCAGCCTGGTCATGGGGCGTAAAAAGCCAAGAAGCGGAGGGAGGGGAGGGATTAAGTTGAAAAAAAGAAGGAATAAACCCGAAGAACGACCCCAGGCACACCCAGCAGAACTCAGTATACTTACGTCGTGCGGTATCTGCATAGCAAAGGAAAGATAGACACCGCGCGCGGGCGCGTGGCGGCGCGGCCGCGCTGCCGCCGGTGCAGTAACAAGCAAAATGCGAACCCGACCCAACCCGGAAAGGACAGATACGTTACCGACGCGGTCATACAGAAGCGCCCGTTGGAACGTTGGGGGGATGGGCGGCGGAGTGGTGGCGCGGGGGCGGTGGAGTGGGTGGTCAGGGGCTGGGGCCGGGGGCGGGCGGGACGGCGGGGGGATCGCGCAGGTGGGTGTGGACGATCGCCAGCATATCCTTGTGGGTGGATCGTCGTGCGAAGTAGAACGCTTGGGGGACCGCAGCGAGCAGGGTGACGAACTGGGAGAGGAGGTGCTTGCGCGGGTAGCCTTGGGCGACGAGGGCGCGGATGAGGAGGGCGATTTCGGCACAGAAATTATCGGGGCAGGAGATGACCCGCCGAAGGAGGTGAAACTGGCCCGTGAAGATGTTGCGCTTGCAGGCTTCGTTGACGTTGGAGTCGCGGGCGACAAAGCGGGAGAGGCGGACGTTGGCGAAGGCGGGTTGCACGCATTTGTCGTTAAGTTGGGTGAGGTAGCGTCGGCGGTTGTCGAGGGGGCGGTGAACGAGGAGGATGTCCAGGAAGGGAATGGAGCCGGCGGGGAGGTGGTCATGGCGTTGCGGGGTGACGGAGAGCTCGGGCGGGTAGATGCCGTGGAGGTTGCCAATAACCTTGGCGCGGGAGAGATAGGCACCGATATGGGGGTTGTGTAGAGAGAGGAGGTCATCGAGATAGCGGAGGGAGTACTGGAACCGGGTGAGGATAGCTTTCTCGGCTGGGGTGACGTGGGGTTGGTGGCGTTGCAGCAGGAAGCAGTATTCATACCAGGCGAGAAACAGGTTAGCGATGAATGGAGCGGCGGAGATACCCATGGGAATGCCCTTGACCTGGCGAACCAGTGCGGGGCCGAAGGCGATGTAGGTGGAGACGAGGAGGGAGTCAAGGACGAGCTGGAAGTCGGTGAGGGTAAAGACGCGGGTGGCGGTGCGGTCCCGGATCCGACAGCGGGGGCCAGGGGAGGCGGCGTGGAAGGTGACGGTGTGCTTGGGTTTGCCATTGGGACGGTGGGGCGGCGGGTCGGTGGTGGTGACGCGGATGTAGGGGGTGGCGGCAAGGCAAGCGGCGAGAAGGTCACGTAGGGCGGTGCGTAGCAGGGCGTGGGGGAGGTTGGTGTAGAGGCGTTCGAAGTCGAAGGCGAGGGGCGGTGGGCCGCCGGTGGCTCCCCGGGCGGCATACTGCCGCGCGTTGAAGGTGTCCACGAGGCGGGTGACGGCGCGGGAGGAGAAGCACACCCAGGGTTGCGAGCCGGGCAGGCGTTCGCGCCAGAGGGCATCGAAGGAGGGGACGGCGGCGCGCAAGACGGCGGTGACGAGGTCGCTGAGCGCGGTGGCGGGGCAGGCTAGGGAGCACGCAAGGAAGCGCATGGCCGGTGGCGATTTGTGCATTTTGAGGGTGCCGGCGTCGTAGGCGGGTGGGCGGTGGGCGTCGAGGGAGAGCCGCCAGGGCGCGAGGCGGGCGTTGTTTTGTTGGAAGTGTTCGTGCATCGCGGCGTAGGTGGTGGGCTGGTAGTATCGGGGAGGTTCGGCGGCGTCGGGGGTGTCGGCGGCGGCGGCGGCGGCGGCGGCGGCGGGGGCGGGTGGTGCGGGGCGCCAAGGGGAGGGGGCGGGCCGGTGGCAGAGGCGGCGGCGGGGGCATGTGGTGCGGGAGGGACGGGGGGTGGGGGCGGACGTGGGGGCGGGGAAGCGGGCGGCTGTGGGGCGGCGGCGGCAGGGAACGGAGGTGGTGCGGGAACGACGGGGGGCGGGATGGAGGCGCCGGGGCGGCGTCGGGGCGGGGGCGAGGGTGGGACGGCGAAGGTGTCGTGAAGGTGCAGGGGAGCGGAGGGGGTGCTGAGGTTGAGTACACAAGTAAACTCGCGGGCGGGTCAGCGCCGGTGTGGACACACGTCGTTCTCGGTTTGGTCCCGCACACACACACACACACACACACACACACACACACACACACACACACACACACACACACACACACACACACACACACACACACCATTTCTGGGCATGCCCGGTCGCTCAGGCAGTGATACAGCAGATCGGGGTACACGTTCCGGGCCCCATCACCCGAGCCAACGTGTGGCTGGCTGAGCCGCCACAGGGGGTACAGCAAGGGGTTTGGGACATCGTTGCCCTAGCGGCGCTGACGGCCATGGAGCGGGCGAGGGTGGGGTTACGTGCAGCGACCCTCCACGGCGGCGCACAGCCCGTGCCGGGGGCGCCGGCTGCCCCGTCGCCGGTTGATGTAGCTAAGGCGCGCGCAGTCATGGAGTTCTGGCAGCGGGTGGCCAGTTTCGCAGAACTGGGCCGACCGCGACGGGGATGGGAGGGGGTGGGACCGGACCACCCAATCCTATCGGTGGTGGACGGCCGGATCCGCTGCGTGCAGCCAGTAGACGTAGACTCGTGATGGATAGATAGCAGCGCGAGACGCTAGGGGGTAGGGATTGGGACTAGGGAAGCCCACTTCCGGGCACGATGGGGATCCGAGGGTGCCCGAGGAGGGTCGGGCCAGACCAGTGGGAGTTGGCAGCGAGCGGGACGTGTAGGCGAGGGCCGCTTGCGACGGGAAGGGGTGTACGACAGGGAAGCTTGCGTGGTGATGTGCTGCCTTGTGCAAACCATAGCCCCATCATGGAGCACCCGACTGCATACCCGGACCCAGCAAGGCCTGACGCGTGCGAGCCGCCTCGCTCTGGCTCAGCTGGGCAGGCAGGCCTGCCGGAGGGTGCAACCCTAGCTATTACGATTAGGTTAGGACGCGGGACCAGGCTAGTTTTACCGCACCAAGCAGGGGCGCGCCTCCGAAACGCGCCCTGGGTGCTGCAAGGACTTGAGGAGGTTGAACAGCGGACTGCGAGGCGCAGACCGCCCGGGATGGGCCTTCGCCCACTCCCTTGAGGGGGCACAGCGGTCACCGATCCTCGGGGATCGGGCACGCGCCCTAGGTTGAGAGCGAGGGGACAGAGGCCCCTTACGCCCCTTTCCCCCGTATCCGGGGGAAAGTGCTTCGGCGGTCTCCCGTATGGGGCGGGTTAGCGCCCCCGGCCAGTGTCGGCCCGGCAGATATGTAACGATTCACACACACACACACACACACACACACACACACACACACACACACACACACACACACACACACACACACACACACACACACACACACACACACACACACACACACACACACACACACACACACACACACACACACACACACACACACCGAACGGGAGTGAAGCGGGGGAGGTGACAGTTTCCGAACTCAACATCGTTCTCCCTCCCCTCCGCCGCACCCCACACGCCCGTCCCCATCCCGACGTTCCAGCCGTCCAGCAGTTCTCCAACCACTGGGTAATCACCAACGCTGATCACAGGCTCATCGTCTGGACGTTCCATGAGGAGGTGTAGCTTATCGTCCACGGCAGATACGCGGGGGCCGGGGCGCACTGTGTGGTTAGCGACCCGGTTGTGCAGGTCCTGTGTGGCTCCTACGGCTCCGCCTGACCTCTTCACCGGCGCCCCCGGAGTGGTGAAGGGCTTGTGGGGACGTAGGCCTCACTGCGCCGTACTGTACCGTGTACTGCAGCGTGTACTGCACCGTATATTGCACTATACCCCACCATATCGTACCTGGCCGAAGGAGATTGGCCGGCCCGCCAGCGAGTCCGTGGTGTCTACCCTCCTTTGGGCCTGCTGCAGCATCCCCGGGCTGAGGTCCACTGCGCGGCGGCGGCGGCGGCGGTGGCGGTGGTGGACACCACCAGGGGGCTTCGCATTAAGACAGGCCATGACGTGAACTTGGGCAGGCGCCGAAATGTACCATTGGTTCGACGGAATCCCGCGCGGCGTGGGGGGGTCCAGACTTTGCCGATCCTGTCCCATGTTCGCCATCACCGTACACTACCGCACAGCACCGTACCGTACAGCACCCCGCCCTGCCGTACCTGCGGTCACCGACCGGACGCCGTCGCTGCTGGCAGCGAGTTCGGGAGCCGTTGAGCCCCAACGGTAGTACGGCAAATTCAGACCTGTCCCGACGGCAATCTCCAGGACGTCACCTTGTGCCTGTCGTACAAGTACGGGGAAGAACCATACAGACACATTAAAGGGTTGAAGCTCAGCACAGGATTAAGAAGCAGCGGGGCCCGACGCAGAGACTTTAACAGGAGGACGTCGCAGGCCTGTGGGGTGGCCGTACCTGCTCAAGAAGCTTCTGCCTGAGTTGCGGGAAGCCGAACGCCTCCGCTGCGGCACCGCCATCCAATTCGTCGTACTTGGACGAATACCTGTTTCACGTTGGCAATTATTGTTGCGATGGGTTAGGCCCCCGAACATTTGCTCCGGAGTGTCACGTGCTGGCATGGTCGGCAGGGCGTACGGCAGGGTGTACGGCGGGGGGGACGGCAGGCAGATCGCAACACTGTCCGGCGACACACCCCAGTGCACGCGTGCGTTCCCAGGTCCACTTCAAAAGCCGGATGCAAGTAGCGGGCTGGCAGAGCATTTCTTGTCTAACAATGTTCTTGTGCCCGAAGCCCGTGCTCCCCGAGTTCTAAGTCCCAAGGAATAAGAAAAGGGCGGGAAGCCGCCCGCTTACTTGTCGTACGCTTTTTGAACCTCAAGGGCAGCGCCGCTGGTCGCCTGCGCGTCTTCCGCACGGGCAACCGCCATAGGGCCCACAAGGGCTGAAGCTAACGCGACCGCGCAGATTGCACGCTGCCATTGAGCGTTTTCGATTGTGCCGCAGGATTCCTGTGCAATAAGCCGGCGAGGTACCAATGGCGTCCATCCGGTTGTGGTTTGCGGGTCGCAACCGTTACTGAGAGCCGAACATGAACTGCTGCATTGATTATGTAAATATTTAACAGAAATCAATGGCAAGGCTGGAGGACTGCTGATGGGCCGCGAACGGCTTTCGGTTGTCACACATCGCCGCCAAGACGCTCGATGAAGTTTAGATGCGAACAGGTCCATCGTTTCCCTTATGCAAAATTTTATAGAAAGATCAGAATCGAGGATAAGGAATTCACAGTTTGCAAACCAACCGATTGATTGGTCACGCGCCGTACACGACGTTACACGACAGCAATCTCAGCGGTGTAACGGGGCGGGTCGTCCTTTCTTGGCCCCCGGATGTTGAGTCGCCTCCCGGGTCTACCCACTCTTGAACTGACGTTGCCGGACCTGTTGCGACGCGCAAGAAAGCGCAGCTTCACGAGCGACCACATCCATTACCCTACCTCGACGCTGCTGACTGACGCACGCGGGCCCATGGGCATCAAGCAGGTCCACACAGACTTCCGTATCGTACGGCGCAGGTCCCCGGTGATAAGGCCTTTGAGACCGGCAGCCGATCGACCAACACGAGGTGGAGATTGGGCTTGACACCGTCGTGACCGCTGTGGCCACCCTGGCGGAGCCGCGGCCGCAGGAGAAGTGGCCCACATCCACTGTTAGTGCTCTTGCTACTGCTGCTGCTGTTGCTGCACTCTGCATGGATTCGGTCCGAGCGCGCATAGTTTGCAGCCTCACAAACCCACAATTGAATTTACATCTACCACCGATTCATTCGTTCGTTCGTTCGTTCATTCATTCTTTCATCTCCTGCGGGCGGCCCACACACATACACATACCGTACAACACATGCCGGGGATCCCCCCGGGGCGTCCTTGTGGATCAACTCGCAGAGCATGATCTCCCTCCCTGGACGTGGTCTTGGATTTGAAATCTGAATTTCCACGGCCTCCGTGGCAAAGCGAGCAACGGGCGCCGACAACCCAAGCAGCCGTCCGTTGCCTGCCGTTTCCCCGTATTCGGGGCAGGGGCCGTGCAAATCGCTTTCGTTTCCCACCAGAACGAGCCATCCGACGCCGTTCACGGACATCACGTATTTCCGAAACGATGAACAAGTTCGGTAAAATACACAGCACGTGACAGTCCTGGCGAGACCCCTACAGGGGCGCCGTACATACCGTACAACCCACACGTACAACAGCGCCAAAGGCAAGCGAGAATTACGCCGCCATGTGATTGATCATCAGAAATTACCGCGGCCAGTGCCGCCAGCGCATACGCCGTACGAAACGCCGTACCAACTCTCCGACCGTCAGAGCAACTCGATAAAAGCGTGCCCATGACATGACCTGCCGTACAAGAACCATCACCACCTTTTGATAGCCATAAATCCCCTCTTGCCGCAGTTCCATTTGTGCTGATGGTGTCTCCAAACACACAACACAGCATACCCTGCAACAACAAACAGTAGCCTGCCCACGGCGAGTCATGTCCCCCAACAATATGAACCAGAACACGACAACCACAGGCCGAGCGCCGAGGGCTTCCAGGCATCGAATCATGTTTGGAGGCCACCCAATACGGAACCCGAATCACAGCGACAGGCAGGGTCGCGACCACCGGGGCCACGTCTGTTAGCCGCCGCTAACCCCAGTCGCACTTTGCACGTTTGGGATGCGATCGCGGGTCCTCTGTTCCTCCCCCGCCCAACCGCCACCGCCACCACCACCTCAGCTCACGCCCGAGTCCTCCCCCGCGCCCACGTGGGGCCCCCACCGCGCCCCGCTGGGCATAAAGGAACAGCTGAAAGCCTCCGACCCCATGGGTCCGTTCCCAGAGTGCCCCGCAAGCCGCCGCACCGCAGCTCCTTCCCCCAACGAACCCCGGCGGGCCCCTATCCCGGCAACTACCCAACCCGAAAAGGGGTTGTCTGCTGCACACCCTGCCCACGGGTGGGGCAGGAAAGCACCCACGGGCAGCACCCTGTCAACGGCCTCCTCATCGACCGGCTTACGGGCAGCCATGCAACTCCCCCGGCCCCACCGACACCTGCACGGCACCCCAATACCCCCGGCAACGTCCAGCGGCAGACACTGTGTGTTCCAAAGCCCTGACACGACATGACGGCGGTCCTCCGGGTCGCGGACGCGTGCTCCCACCCCGCGAAACCCCACCGGCGGCGCGACGAGGCCCAACGCATCGGGCAGTACTCGGACGCATTAGTGCGCCGTACACCCATTGACCTGGACAGGGCGGCGGGGCCGCCAGCCGTGCCCCCCGCGAGGCGCAGAGTCCGCGGCTTGTGCCGGCAACGCCACCATGCCTGCTGCCCCTGCCGCATACGACGACAACGCCGGGCGCGGCCAGCCGCCCTGGCCCCGAGCGACGACTGACAGGGCCGGCGATCACCCACGAGCCCACCTCTCGCGCAACACAACACAACACAACCGGACTCAACACAACCCAAAGCCGACAGACGATGACATCAAAGGGGAGCGGTTGGAAGCACAAGGCAGGGCGCGCCACGCTGCGGCGCGCACTTCTGATACATGAAGGGTAAGGACTCCAGATTTCTTGATGGTAAATGTCTTAGGCCCAGGGCAACAAACATACCGGTACTAATTTTAAGACAGGTGACGCAGTCCCTTTCCTCTCCCACGGTGGTGAGTCCAAAGGGGATGCGGCGGATGGGGCGTCTCAGCGGCGGTGCTCCCTAGCGCCGCGCGATTCCGACGACGTCCCCGCAGCCGCCGGGGTGGCTGCGAACCCGCCGCCCGCGCCGCCGGACGATGGCGGTGACGGTGACGGCGGCGGCGGTGGCGGCTTTGCGCCTCTGCCCCCTCGGAACCTCTTTTTATGACGTCCGGGATCCGGTCACGTTGGCACAGCATGCGAGTACCGTATGGACGACGTACAGCAAGATGCACCCATATGGGTCTCTCCAAGCAATCAAGATATGACCAAGGCACTTCATCGGGCACTGCTGGGCGGCTGCAATCAAGGATGGTGTTCAGCCTGGCCGCCAGCCCTCCATTAACCACAAGGTAGCCAGGATGCGGCGCCGGACACCAACCGCCGGACAAGTGCCGGCCGACAGAACCTCCTTCGACTACGTTTCTTGAAGCGAGTCTGTTCAATGCACATTGTGTGGCGCAGCGCATTCAAATGCATACCGAGGTGTCGACACCGTCGCCAAGCTAGGCTCATCCCCCAGATAGCCCTGATGTGTACAGCAGGAAACGTCGGACAAACAACATGGCACGACTGTCGACACCCGCTCTATGACGCCTCCCTCACGCCTCGCCTCGCAGTCGCCACTTGCGGAGGTTTGGTGTAATATGAGGGCGCAGTGCAGCCCGACACCAGGCAGCGACGTCATGACACCACATCATCCAACGAAACGACCGGGACGCAATCCAGACGACGACCAAACACACGCGGCTTCCCGCGTGGCCCCCCGCCCCTCCAACGACACGGCTCAGTGCTTTCGTGACAGCGAACACACACACGCGCGGCCAGGGTATCATACCCACACCACACTGACACACACACACACACACACATAAGGCAGACAGACTATGACGCATGCGGGCACTTGCGGGGCGTTGCCACGCTCTTCGCATGGCTCGCACGCCGCCCTGATACGGTACCCGACGACGACATCAAGGCACCGACAAACCGCAGTTCTCCCCCCTCCACATAATCAACGCAGACAAACCAGTTCTCCCCCCTCCACAGTGACAGCTCAATTTCTCCATGCGCAATGCAGACAGGCACAGGCGCGTGGGAGACAGCGGACCTCCCCTGGACCTTCCGAAGAGGGCCACCTCAACCGCTCACTGACTCACTCCTGATGCAGCTGATGGCTCGGCGGCACGGCTCCGTGCTCCCCTGCTTGCTCCCCACGGCGCGGCGATGCACTGCGGGGACAGCCGCCGCCGCTGCGCCGCCACCCGAGCAGACCTAGCAGCATGTGGTCCGCGCCAAGCGTCCTTCATTGCTCAATGCCCCCATCAGCCAGTGCGAGCTCTCGATCGTCAAATTGATTCTGAAAGCCTGAGTTCTATTCCATGAGATTCTCAGAGCCGGAGCGGGTGTGTCCGTTCTGCGAACCGTGGCACACACACACCCACTGGCACCTCACCTCACCCACATCCGCGCCCCGATCCGCTACCGCCGTACAAGGGACCTGAAGCGAACCATCGGAGGGACGAACCCCTCCTCGCAGAGCAACCGAGTGAGTTTAGCAAAGGAACCCGGATGGATGGATGCACATCGTTCGCCTCCACGACCTCACGGATGGATTAGAGGCGGGTCCAGGAGGCGGCCAGAAGCCGCGCGACCCCACAGCCACACGACCCCACAACCACGCGACCCCACGGCCGCGGGTCAGCAGCCACACGACCCCACGGCCGCGGGTCCCCAGATGGCCTTCATGGCCCTCAGTTGGAAGCAGGCCCTCATGAGGGAGGGGCCGCAGGGGAAGTACGGGTACGACTGCACCTGGCATTTGGCGAACCTGTGAGGAGGCAGCGGGCAGGGGAAAGGACAGGTAAGATGGGTGTCGGTTTGTTGCGCACTGGTTGGCTGCCGGGCCGAGCGATTCGTCGGCGTCTGCAGCCGGCCGCATCGCAGGCTGCCTGCTGGCATGCCCCATGTGGCTGCTGCAGGGATAGCGATGAAATCGGCGTCGACCAGTTTTAAAAGTGTGCTTGCAGTCTTAGTTACGCCGGTGGGAAGCGTGGCGGTCATACATGAAGGACTGAGTGACGGGAACAACGGCCGGGGGTCACAGGCAAATCTTCGAGGGCTTTCGAGCCAACAGGATTCGGAAAGGGCCGTTCCCGGCCGCTGCCTAGCCTGGCATGCATTCCTCCTCCCTCTTCCCCTCCTCTCTGCCCCTCCCGTTCCCTCCTCGGTGTCTTAATCTTCGCGTTGATTCTGCTCCTCCCCTTGCCCCTCCCCCGGCCCCTTCCCCCGCCCCTCCCCCTGCCCCAACCCCGGATCGCTCACTCCTTGGGTTTCAGGATCCGCAGCGCCGCCACCCCGATGGTGGAGCTGTACAGCAGGTGGGTCTTCTGCAGGACGTTGCGAACCCGCTTAAGCAGCGCCGTCTGGTTGGCGTGAGGGGAGAGGAGGGAGGAGGGAGTGGAAGGGGCGGGACGGGAGAGCCGCGTGATCAGGCAGGGCAAGGGGACGGCTGAAGGTGGCGAATGGCTGGACGACGACGCAGGCAGGGAGGGACATGGCCTCCGACTCGGCGCATCCCCGGTGTGGTGTCTTTCTTGCCAGCCCGCTACCCCGACCGGGCCCCGCTTGCCCTCCCCGCCTTCTCCTTCCATGAATATGTCGACCGATTTCCCATATCCCCGCCTTCCTTGAGCCGCTTCACTGGCTCGGCACCGACCCAGAGGAGGTCAACGGCGGTCCCGGCGGCGATCTCCGGTATTCCACCTCGCACCACTACACGATCAACGATTCATGCCACCGGCCCACCGGTCCATGGGTCACTACCACGCGCCCCCTTCTGACGCCGTACATTCGTACGCTCCTCCCCCGTTCCGCATCTCAACTCACAGGCTCAATGCTTGCTCATCCCTGCCCAAACTCAGACCCCTACCCACCCTATTGCCGGGCTTAGCCTGGCTTAGGCAGGCGTGACATGCAAGGGCATAGCCAAGCAAGGCTCAGCCCGGCAGGTAGCGGTGTGATCCTAGGCAGGCGTGGCGTGCAGGGACATAGCTCAGACCCCTAACCACCCGGTTTGAGCTATGCCCTTGCATGTCAATCCTGCCTAAGATCACACCCCTACCCACCCAACAAATACACACACCCCATCCAAACCCACACACCCCACCTATCTATTAGGCGCCACTCGGCCCCTCGTATGTCAGGCACTCCTGTCCTGCCTGCCTAATAACACACCCCACCTGCCACCCCACCTGCTGCAGCGCACGCCCGCCTCGCCCGCGAACGAACCCCCCTCCCCCCATCTCCCCACCTGCTGCAGCACGAACGCCAGCGCCGTCCTGGAGCACGTCTCCCGGCTGACCGCGTCCTGCTGCACCACAAGCTCCGTGAGCTCACGCTGCGTGTCCTGCAGCTCGGCGCGGAAGGAGCCGTGCAGCAGGTTGTAGCTGTGGAACAGGTTCTCCATCTCGGCCACCTGCTCGGGGCTCACTGTCATGAACCTGTCCGGGACACACGAGGCACATGACACCACCAGTCCGGGGCGGAACGGGGGGCCCCGCGGGGTTGGGTATGCAGATATGGGTTGTATGGGTTAAAGGGTTTAAGATGCCTCCACAAACCAAAAAGATTATTGCAGATGCTGCAACTTACCCGATCGCCACGGACTCTCCCTCCCTGCCTCCCCTTCCCGTCACTCTTCCTCCCTCGCTCCCTCCCTCGCCCTTACCTACTGTACCACATTCTCAGCGCACCGTACCCAGCTACCCGCCCCCTCCCTTGACCCGATCCTTGCCCTTGCACTCGCCGTAGCCCTCCGCCCCCTCCTGCCCCTCGTATCCCCACGCCCCCAGCCTCCCGACCGACGCACTTGATGACCTCCATCCAGTGCTGCTCCTGCGGCTCCTGGTAGGCGCCCGTCTCCAAGTTGAAACCCTTGAGCCGCAGCTGGGTCAGGGGCTGGAAGATGCACACCAGCGTTGTGCGAACCCAGCAAGCGGCCACCAACTGGAGCCGGATACGTGTGCAGGCGGGCGTGTGGGCGGGCGTGTGGGCGGGCCGCCGTGTAAGGAGGTTTGAGGGGGTAGGCGGTATTGAGGGGGAGAGAGTCCTCCGCCTAGGCCGCCTCATTCGCGCCGTCTGCGGAACCTTCTTGAGCTGTCATCCGCCAGCCTCGCCCACCCCAGCTTTCCCCGGGACCCCTGCCACTACCTGCCCCTGCTTCTACGGGTTTGGGGAAATCCCTGCTTGTTCTCCATTTTTAACCCCTACCTGCACCACCTTCAGCTCCGTCTCCATGCTGGCAGACGAGTCCTCCAGGGCCAGCAGGGCCAGCGACAGGTTCTGAGGGCAGCAGCAAGAGGAGCAGGAGGGTTATGTGGGGTAGGAGGAGGACGGGGAGGGGCATATAGGAAATCGGTACACACATTCAAACTGCGCTGCTGCCAGAGCAAAGGTCCGGTGAAGATCAACTGAGGAGGGGGAGGAGGGGCACCAGCAGCCGATCCGAAGGCCGCAAAGGGCGGGAGCCGGCGGGAGTAAGGCAACCAGGATGGTATGGGTGGGCGGGTGTAACGGGAAGATCGGACCATGCCGCGGGTCGAGCTCGGAGCCGGCCAGACACACGACACGAAACGCCCGGCGCCGTTCGAGACGCGCCAACCCCGCCGTGCCCTTCCTGCCCATGCCCCCACCTGCAGGTGGTCCTTGTACCACGCAATGTACGTCTCTATCGTACAAGTGCGCGCCCACTCCAGCACCTCCGACCCAGGGGTCATTCCCGACATGCCGGACACCGCTGCCGCCAGCTCCCCGTTGCCCCCCGCGGCTGAAGGCAGCGGCCGCGGCACCGTCCCCTTGGCAGCCGCCGCCGCAGCCCCGTTTCCGGCGCGACCCAGCAGGTCCAGCACGACATTCTGTCGCTCCAGGGCAACCTCAAGAATCTCCACGCGCTGCGTCAGCGTCGCGTGCTCCCGCTGCAGGGCCTCTACTTCACACATCTTGCTAGCCACCTCCGCCTCCAGGGCTGTGAATATCGCCTTGGCGCGCGCGCTGCGCGTCGGCTTGCCGATCGAGTTCACGCCGCCCGAGCCGCGCGTGCCCCAGCCTGTGCCGTAGCCGCCGCCCCCGGCCCCGCCCGGCCCCGCCGCGCCCGCCTTGCCCACGTGCCCGTGCCCGTGCGCGTGGGACACAGGGATGCCGTGATGGTGGTGCGCCCCGCTCACGCTCCCGTGCCCGTACGACGCGCCGTTAATACCGTTGGAGCTGCTCTTGCGACGGGGCCCCGGGTGCCGTGAGGTGGAGCCGCTGGTCCCGCGGAGTTGTATCCCAGGCCCCCCGGCCGACGCCAAAGCTGACAGCGGCTGCTGCAGCTGTTGCAGCAGCGAGAACTGTTGTTGCTGCTGCTGCAGCAGGCTCGCGAGGTTCTGGCTCGACATTCGGCCGGACCCGGACAGCGAGTCCAGCTCCATACTGTGGACTGCGGCACGGGGCGCGCCGTCGTCCGCAACCATACAGCTGTCGCTGCCGTTGCGCAAGAGCGACGGCGCTCTCGCCGCCAGCCCCGGCCCCGCCGCCGTCGCTGTAGCCGCCGCCAATCCCACGCCCGCGCCCCCACCCACGTCGCTGCCGCCGCTGCCACCGCTGGCGCTGAGCCCCATGCCGCTCAGGGTGGACTCCATGCGGCCACCGCCGAGTACCAGCTGGCCCAGACTGGCGCCCCTGGCGGCTTCGCTGCTGCCACTGCCGTTGCCGCAGATGGCACGCACCACGAGCTGCTCCAGGGATGGTGTCCCGGGCAGCCCAGGCGGGGTCAAGCCACCGCCACCGCCATCGCCTGCGCCCGCGACGGCGCCTGCGGGCCGGGAGGGCGGCAGTGGTGCCCCCACGTAGGAGGACACCGTGCCGTGGCTGGGGATGCGCGGCGCTTCGACGACGGAGGGGGAGATGGGTTCACCGGACAGAAGGGCACTGCCAGCGTCACTGAGGCCGGTCTCTCGGCTCATGAGGCGGAGCAGCTCCGGAGGCACGCAGCTGGGTCCCAGGCCGCGGCTGAGGGGCTGGCCGAAGGACGCCATGTCGAAGGGGGAAGATGCGGCGGGCGGCGCGCCGCCGCCGCTGCCGCTGGGGTGAAGGCTGGCGGCGGGGGCGGCTGCGGCGGCGGCAGGACCCGCTGGGGTTTGGGATGCGATGGTCGCGGTGCCGAATGAGATGAAGGCGGAGGAGGGAGCGGCCAGACCGTTCGGGTGCTGCGTGATGTGGGTTTTGCAGGAGGAGCTGTCAGAGGGGGAGGAGATGGTGGCGTAGTTGAGGCTGGGGCTGGCGTCGTCGCTAGGCTGGCTGGAGGGTTGGGAGACCAGGGAGGCGCAGGAGGAGTCGCCGCCATGGATGCGGAGTCCCGGCTGCTGAGGTTGCTGGGTCGGAAGCTCGGAGTCGCAACCGGTTGGCTGCTGTTGGTGCTGCTGTTGTTGTTCAAGTTGTTGCTGTTGCTGCAGTTGGGGAGGATTGCGTGAAAGGGCAACGGGTGCCGTAAGGCCCGACACGGAGGTAGCAGCCCTTCAGGAAGCGATATCCTCATTGACAACCCGGGGTCGTAATCCTTTGAAATGTCAGTTTTTACAGAGAAACCATGAGGGCAACCAGAGGGCTCTGTTCGCAACAAATATGTTCCTCACCTGGAAATCAAATTGCATTCCGAAGTCGGTAAGAGTGTTGAAAGCATCAATCATTATGCTTTCTTCGTCCTGTTTGCCTGCATTCCCAACGATAAGGGCAGCAGTCAAGGCGCACCCTCGTTGCAAGAATTTGTAACTTGCTTGGGGCCAACCAAACGTCCTACCGATCCAGTCCTCCAGCCACGTGTAAAATTTGGGATCATCTTGAAACATATCAGCCTGAGCTGCATACTTAAGAGCCTCGAGGCCACCCGTCGGCAGGCCAGCGCCCGTCGGCCCAACCGCTGGCAAAGAGGCCATGGCAGCATCGGCCATAGCCCCTTTGCGCTGTCCAATTAAGCGGGACGCAAAGATAGAGGTTCTTCACACTTCACATAAAAGCGCGAGAATATTGCTTTTTGCTTACGCTTCAGAGATGGAATTCTGGAATACGAATTTTTAAAATTGGACTTAGGTGCCGGCACCAAGCTGAAAGCAATGTCAATTGTACGGGGGTTTACGCAGGTGGAAATACGGCGGAGAACAAGACTCCGATCGCCTTTATGGACGAGTCGCTGGGCTAATGTAAACTTATATAAATAGGGAAACCATACCTTATTATTCTGACATGAAAGAAATATTTTTGCAAGGATAGTGCAGCTTGCTCCGGGATGCTTCAACGATGCGCCTCCTGTAATGTTTCTTTTAATTGACGTTCGCAACAGGGAGGATTCTTGGTAGCATTGTAAACGAACTGAAACTGGTATGGAGTGCGTCGTGGATGACGGATGAGGTCGTAGTTTGCACAAGCGCCGCTCCATTGGTGCTTTACAATATATTAATGTATATGCTGCGGAATGGATCGGTAAAACAATAACTAACCATGAACGGGCACGCCCGGAATTCACGACAGCCGTTAGGCGCTTGAGGGTTGTCAGTTTAAAACGCAAAATTATACTTACGCATTCCTTTCTGGGCCGACGAGTAGGAATGTGATGCAAAGAGCCAGGGAGTGAGAAGAAGTCCTGGAGAACCCAATCGCAAGCTCTGCAAGAGTGCATACCTAGTTGTATACTTGTATTGACATGTTTCCAAAATTTTCGGCACGTTCTGTTAAAAGAGTTGCACAGTACTACAGTACAGTACGTAGTTGCAAAATTGCGTGCAGCGGTGCAGGCTTTGCAGCCCTGGACCCCGTCCACCAAGAGCCTCTCGCAGACCCTGCATGCCCCCGGACATGAACTCTCGGACGCGTCCTAACTGCCTCCCACGCACGCGACAAAGAGTCGACAGACAGACACACGCGGCTCCTCACATGACCACTACGCCGGATGCATGCGCGCTGGGCAGGGCTGGGCCAAGGTCCACCGGACAGCCATAAGACAATCACTCGACTCGGCGCGCAAGGCCCTTGTTCCGACGTCCGCATCCCGCCGGCCGCCATGCCCGTCTGCCAGGCGGCCAGCCATGGCGCCAAGAGCCGGACCCAATGTTGCCTGTGTGCCATGCGATCTCTCACCACCGGACCGCATGACCGCCCTCTTGACCACCTGGCAGGGCGGCCGGTAGACTGCAGAGAGCACCTGCCCCTGTCGGGAGCACCCGACCCGCTACCTCAATACCCGCTCACGGAAGGGTCAGGATTACCGCGCGGATTACAGCGCGCCGAAGCGCCACGACCACGGCGTCGGCCTCGCGCTGAGCTCCGCCCTTCCATGAGCGGTGACACCACGTCATCAGTCCCGGGCGACGCACTGACGTCACTGCAGTCCACTGCTTCCAGCCCCCGCTACCTCCGGACAGCAGCCTAGTCCCTGCACGGAAGCTGGCGCCCCATACATCCAAGATTCCAAGTGCCTAACCCGGCTGTGAAATCGACTAATGGAGTCAAACAGTCAGTCGACAGCCCCCACCAGCCAGTCCTCATCCCGGCCGCGTGCCAGACCTGTACTTCCCATCACGCGTCTGCCCCCCCAGCCTTCGACCCACACACCCACGTCTCTCCCCTCTCCGCACCCATTCCTTCCTCGCCCACAAACCCACTCCGCCCCTCCCCACCCGTTGCCCCAAACGACCCCCACATTACACCCTCACGCTACCGCACGAAATCTGACCCAGCTAAATCTGGCTGCCCCAAGGGTGCGGGACATCCACCCTGCGCCTCAAGCGAGCTATGCCGAGCGCTCCAGGGAAGAGGAGACCGACCTCCCACAGAGCCATCCCGCTATCGTCGTATCTATTGCACTATGCTGTGTTCGCCCCTTCCATCAGCAACCAGACAGCAGCCTTTCCATATCCACCGCATCCCATTCGCGTCACGAACCGTCGCGTCGTCAGTACGACATACAGGCCGGTCGGGTTCGGTTGGTCGGGTTCCTTTCCTTAACATACAGGCCCTGGCGCCAGGACGCAACCTCCAGACCGTAGTGGCCCCCTTTCCCTCTCGCCCTGATGCCGCCCCCTCCCGGTCCGAGGGCGTGTCCGACCTCCCGCCCTCCCGCGCGCCTCGGCCGCCGCCGGCCGGTCAGCTGCAGCAGGAAGACTTGGTCTGCGCGGGACTGGGGGTCCCCGAAGTCAGCTTGACGGGCTGCGCAGCGGACAGCTGTTGCTGCTGCAGCAGCTGCTGGTTGGCCTGCTCGCCTTCCATGCGTGTGAGCACGTCCTTAGCCACTGCAATGAAGGCCTGATAGAGTTGGGTGTGTTGGTCGGCAGGCAGGGCAGGAGGTGGGGCCGAGTTGGGTGTGTTTAGATACGTTGGGTGTGTGGGGGCGGGGGTGTGTGTGCATATGGCTGGCGGGCGCGGAGAGACAGGATGGCAGGCCAGGTCAGAACGTGATGGGCGGCGGGAGGATATAGGAAATTGGTAGACATAATCGTACTGCGCTGCTACCAGGGCAGCGGAAAAGATTCCCACGAACACGTAATGCAGCAGAGCCGGAGGAGACAGCGATTAGTCCGGAGCCCCTCTCTTGAGGGCGGCGCTGTGGCCACCTGCTGCAACGCATCTGAAGGACTGCTGCCCATGCGCCGAGCCCCTCTGTTGTTCATTCCACACCACCCCTACGGCGCCGCCGTGAGGCCTACATCCGCCACCTCGCACACCAACCTCGTTTGGGCCCCTTCCATCATATTGGAATCTTTGCCCCGGCAGGCAGTGTAGTACATCGTGTATACCCATGCGCACTTCCCCTGATCCCGTCACTGCTGCCGCCGCAGATGGGGAGACCTGCCTCCGCACCGCCCCGCTGCCGCGCTCGCTTCCCGGATGCCGCTCCCTGGCCCCTCCCCCCGTCTACCAATGCTCTCTCTACACCCCTCTCCCCCCGTCTACCAATGCTCTACACTACCCCTCCGCCCTCCCCTTGCCCACCTCCTCCACGTGCACGTTGTCCTTGGCGGACGTCTCGAAAAACCGGAATCCGAACTCGTCCGCCAGCGCCTGACCCCGCTCGGTGGTCACCACCCGCTTCTCCTCCGCCAGATCCAGCTTGTTCCCCACCAGGATCTGACCGACGGACCGGGAGGCGGACGGGGGCAGGCGGCAGCAGGTGGCGGGGTTAGGCGCATTGGTAGCAGTTAGCATGAGGTAAGGGTCCGGAAGGAAAACACCCAAAACGAGGGTTGGGAGGATCTTTGAAAGCAGCATGACGTCCTCTCTACCGGTGGACAGAGGTGAAGCTTTGATGTAGAGATGGAGGGCGAGGAAGGAAGAGGCGTTCGGGGGAGGGAACGGGCGGGTGTGACCCAGATGCGATACACATCACATATCAGACGCGGGCACACACACACACACACCGTCGGATATACCTGCGAGCGTGCACTCGCGCGCGCACGTGAGAGCGAAAAGGGGGGGTGGCAGGAAGAGAAAGAGAGAGGAAGAGGCCAACACCGGGGGCTATTCAGCAGGCAGCCCCGGGGTCTTCGGGACACGGATATCCGGGGGATATTTAGGGTTACCTTTCCCCCAAGGGATATCCCTTGGGGAAAGGAAACCCTAAATGCTATATCCATCCATCCATACAGGCCGCTCGAGTAGGCTTTGAGCAACGAGGCCCAAAGCCCACTCGCAGTCGAGTGCATGTGTCTAGATATGAGGCCCGCCTGACCCAAAGTGAATGTGTGTCACCGGCACAGCGGAGGATCGCGAGCCCGGCCTCATTCCCGCGCGCCCCGCACTGCGCTTATCGAATCTGTTCAATTGAAACGGATCCCGCCACCTGCCTACCCTGCCGCGATCCTTCACCTAGTTCGTCTAGGAGGTGGCTATGCAGTGCAGTGGTTCCCGGCGGCATTGCCACCACGGCCAACGGCACCCTATCCCGCGGCTCCATCGCCCTCGAAACACACCTTGTTGACATTGTCGGACGCGTGTTGTTCAATGTTCCGCATCCAGTTGCGCACGTTGTTGAAGGACGCCTCGTCCGTAATGTCGTACACGAGGATGATCCCCTGGGCCCCTCGGTAGTAGGCTGGAGCGGGACGGGGCCGGGGTTGACATGTCGCGGTGTCAGCTCGGGAATGTGCCCCGGGAAATCCCAGCGGGCCCGCGATGCGATCCAGTAACGAGGCAGCGTGCCAGCAGGAGTTCGGATGGGAGACAGGACAGGAAGGATGACAGCGGTCGAGTTTGACAAGGTGTCCGCGTCGGCCCTCCGGGGTACTGCCAGCCCAAGCGGGTCGACCGGGTTTCTCCACGCCGCGTACGCGCACACCCACCACTCGTGATCGTCCTGAACCTCTCCTGGCCCGCAGTATCCCAGATTTGAAGCTTGACGAGCTTGCCGTCCACATGGACCTTTTTTATTTTGAAGTCGATCCTATGGAACGGGCCAAGGAACTGTTGGGGACCGCCAACTTGGGTTTTAAGACACAGAAAGGGACTTACCCTATTGTCGTTATAAATGAAGAAGTGAACATATCATCAGTGAAGCGCAGCAGCAAGCATGACTTCCCCACGCCTGCACAATCGAGCGAACCGGTGAGCCTTTTCCAACATTATAGGTCGCTGCAGGCGAAGCACGCTAGACATACCACTATCGCCTACGAGGAGCAATTTTATCAGGGCGTCGAAGTCACGACGCCCTGCCATTTCTGCCTGCGCGACCGGAGCTACGTCCTCACACGCCCAAACTAACACGAACTGCTGCCGCGGCCAGTGATAAAAACGAGATGTGGTGTTGTGGGCACTGTAATTGCTTCGCCGTGTTTAGTTGGTGACCATTTGGTCAAAAGGGTGTTGTGCAACTTTCGTGACCTTCAGCCAAACGTGCCGCGGTGAGCGTCCAGCAGATACCATACAAGTTGCATGCTTCTACGAGAAGAGTTCCATGTGCAATAACTTTGATGGACATGTTGCGAAGGCAATTCCGTACTGATACGAAACTGCAGTACCTAACTCGAAGGTGACGCCCAATGCCTCAACCACAAGCTGCAGACAGGCCAGCTCCTTGAATACTGCGATTTGGTATAGTGCATGCGCAAGAGATAAGTCACGCGGGAGGGTACAAGGATGGAAACCCTGTGGAAACCGACACGCCTTCTCTGCTAGGCAGGGCTAGGCTCCTTTTTCCCAGCATTCGGCTGGAACAACGCCTTATCTTGACAAGTCATAACGGTCATCTCACGCACCAACCCTGTCCAGACCTGAATCACCGCAAACCAGCCTTACAGCGCCGCAAAACTCAGCATGCTCAGCGTGTCAGTCTGCCAGTTCACGTGGAGACAAAGGAAGACCTCAGCAAACACTCCCACGCAACATGAGTGCATGACAGTTATGCCTCCCTTGACCTCTGCACGCCCCCATAAACAGTCGTGCCTCCTGAACAGCTCAACGGTCGTCAGCCGTACCGCAGCCGCCACCGCACGCCTTCCAGTTCGAGGTCCACTGGGCTGTCCAAAAGTCAGTCCACGAGGCATGGCACACGCTGTCACCATGCATATCACACAGCCTCGGTAACCTGCTTGGGTCCAGTCCAAATGCGTTTGTTGGGTTTGCTGTTCGGGTTTTCCTATTGCACATTGACGAGCCACAGGCGGCGAGGCGGTCGCGAGGGGCTACGGGCACGTGACCACTGCGAGCGGCTCCCCTCGGGGTCACCATCAGGTCTGGGCTTGCTTCCCAACCAACCTACCAACCAACAAACCAACCAATGCCGCCATCTACACCCGCCATCACCTACAACTGTTTACAGCAGATGGCCAGCAGCTAAGGACATGGTTCCCGGGCCCCCCCAGAGACGCCGCTGTGGCTCTTGCGTCATGCCTCCATCCCCTTTGACACCGTGAGCCCTCCGCCGCTCGCCCCCCACGCCCCCGACGCCGCATGTCTGGGGTGCTTCCCGTCCTAATCCCCGCCGCCAGCCCCGCCCCCGGCCTTGCCACTCCAAGGCTTGGGTCCCACGCGGGACTGCTTGGCGGAGATCGTCTTGTTGCGGCCGCGCCACTTGTGCGGGTCGTTGCGGTCCAACCGCCGCACGTCGCGGCAGCCCTGACCGCCCTCCCAGAACCTCGTGTTACGCCCTGTCGGCGCAGGCGAGGGGAGAGGAAAGGGACCACAGAACGACACGGTATGTACGGCACTTTAACACCAGCCCTCCGGCCGTTGCCGCCGTCAACTGGCCGACGACACGCTTGATATCGTACCAGAACAGCGTACACATTTTTGCATCAGGCGCTTTGCGGTATAGCTTAGAGAAGCTATGCGAGGCTTGAGCCGCGCGCATGTTGGCCATCGCTCACCGCCAGCGGTACAACAGTGTTAAGTCACAAAGCGCAACTCAACCTGACCTGATCCGACCTGACCTAACCTACCACTGGGGTTGGCCGCCGAGCCTGCCAGCCTACGGCCACACGCCCGGCAGCCCAGGGCCAGCGGCTGCTCGGTGGCGCAGAAGCCGCACACCATGCGCTGCGCCCAACGGACCGGGTGGCCGTCGGAGACCGCCTCCTCGTGGCACAGGTCGCAAGGGAAGCGCATGCCTGGGTGCGCCGCGCGGAGGGAAGGGGTCGATGTGGGTTTGGATGTGGGTTGAGGTGCGGGTGCGGGTGGTGGGTGTCGATGTGCGGGGGTAGTAATAAAAACAAAATATGAGAATCGCGACGTAGGGATGTGCCAGGCGAGCGAGGAACCTCGATGTAGGGCTTGCATACGTAAGATGGTTGCCGGTGCGACAGGTGTGTTTGAGTATGCCTGACGGGTGATGGCGGGTCAGCAAGGCAACAGGCGGGTAGTGTGCGGCGACGGCTCGGGCGCACCTCTCGCCGTTGTGCCAGTCGTCGGAGCCCACCCACAAGGGGAGACGGGGACAAATCTCACAGATGGATCATTTGGGCCATGTGTGGAAGTGCTTGATGTGGGTCAAGATTGTCGGACGGATCAAATGCTCGTTAGCACAGCCGGAAAGCGCCGCAGGAGAGCGCGGCCATGCCCTAATTCAACAAACCAACCAACCGACTAACCGACTAACCGCAGCACGGGAACCGGAGCCATCGGTACGAGTGGCGGTAGTGCTTGCAGGTCCCCAGGGCTGGGAGGGGCTGACCGGGTCGCGGCGCCCCGGATGGACCGCCGCCGCCGCCGCCGCCCGTTTCGCCGCGGGCGCGCCTGGCGGCGCCGGCGCCTGCACGGCGCTGCGCGCCGCCAGCGCTGGCGCCGGCGGCGCCGCCTCGTGGCGGCCCACGGGGAATGAAGGAGACTGCGGCGATGGAGAGGTAGAGCTCCTTGTGGCAGCTGCTGCAGGAACGGCTGAAGGGCAGGCCGACCTGGGGCGACACAGTGACCCATGGGTCAGTGTCGGCCACCGTCCCAAGAAGTACAGCACAATCGCCCTCACCGCGACCACGTAGTCTAGGGGTGCGTGGTCACTACGGCGCAGCGTTTGGTAACGGACGGAAAAGCGGATGAAAGATCATCGCATTTTCCTGTAATGCCGTACCGTCGGTACCACAAATTTCGGGTTTTGTTCCTAACCACAAAGGGCAAGGTGCCCCGATTGCGGCGCTTTATTGAGCTGCCCATGGCATCACCTCATCCGTCATTCCCCCCTCTGTTGCCAGAAGTGGCTTCGGGGCCCTCTGCCTCTGTCACGTCCGTACATCCGGCCGTACACCAGGTGCCGTACCCGACGCACCTGCACCTCCCGCAGGCTCATGACGGCGCTGCATTCGGAGCACTGCCCCGCCATCATGGAGGGCAGCAAGTCCACGGGTCGACAGCCCTGCCGCGTACAGGACGGCACGTACTCTTAGTTGTTTTACCTGTGCTGGTTTCTGAGGGCTATGGATAACTGTCTTCGCCGACCTTAGGGTCGGGCCCAACGTGTTCGCTGGAGCCCCTTCGGAGCCCATTCCCACCCAGACCGATGCTCCAGAACCCCCGCTCAACTCACGACGCGCAATCTTTCCGGTCCCGACATCGAAACACTCCAGGGGGGAAGGTCCCCTAGGGTTTGTCCAGGGTCGTTTCTGGGTTTCGGTTTTTTATTTTAATTCCCCCCGTCAAAAGTCAAAACTGCACAAGCGGATCAGAGCACAATCATCAATCACCTCGGGTTTCAGGACGCAGAGGCTGTTGGACGTGGCGTGGACGAAGTGCGGCCGCATGACCAGCGCCCAAGCTGTCGTGCACCGCGGGCACCGGCCCGACGCCGACGCCTGGTTACTGCCGCCGCCACCGCCCCCTCCCGCGACCGCCGCGGAGGCCACTGACAGGGTGTCTCGGGCACCGCACCGCGCGCACGAGATCTGCGGCCACGATCACGAGGCCTCAGTGGCGGGTTACGTTTCTGGATACAGCACTCCGCCCAAGGCCCCTCCTCCCACCTCAAAGTTGGCCCGGAGCACCTCAACCGCCGCCAGGTTGTCCAGCTGAAGACCCTGAAAAAGGGGGGAGGGGAGGAGGGGGAGGAGCGGGCGAAGGGGGCGGAGGGGGATATACAGGGGGAGGAGGGGGAGTAGGGACACCAGGGACATCCGCCCGACCGCCGATGACCCGGGTTAGGGAGCGGGGACCGAGAGAGCGGACGAGGGAGAGGGAGAGGGATTGAACACTAGGAGGCCGGTGGGTTCGGACACCGCCCGGGCGCCGGCGAGCCATCCGCCGGCGCTGGTGACTACGAGTAACAGGCTAAGAGGGGGCTGCAGACCCCGACCCCGACCCCGACCCCAAGGGGAAAGATAGGTGGAGCCAGCGGGGCACATCACCGGCGCGAGTCAAACCCTAGAGGCGGCCCCCATAGGGACACATCCCTGACCCACTCATGCAGTGTACGACACAATGCGACCCTTGGTACGACAGGCCGCGCCGTCGTGTCTGCGCCTCTCACCTACCTCCAGCATGACGGCGTACGCCGCGGGAGTGTCCGCCGCGCCGCCCGAGGGCCCTGCGCCCGCGGCGCCGCTGAAGCGGACCTCATCGACGGCGTCGTCGTCGTCGCCGTCGTCCCCCTCGCTCGTGTCACCGCCGCCGCTGCCGCCGTACTCGTCGGAGCTCTACACCGGTACATCGGGGAGGGAGGGAACGATCAGGACCGCACCCGCACCCGCACCCGCACCCGCACCCGCACCCGCACCCGCACCCGCACCCGCACCCGCACCCGCACCCGCACCCGCACCCGCACCCGCACCCGCACCCGCACCCGCACCCGCACCCGCACCCGCACCCGCACCCGCACCCGCACCCGCCCAAAGCAGGACGACTCTCACGAATGACGACTCTCATGACCCTACCAAGATACCCGCGCGAAAATCGTCCAGTACTGGAGTTGTATTTCAACAACATCGTTCGCCCGTTTTCTGGTTGACCCAGATCAGTTACCGGTTTTTCTGTTATCACAGATCCGGCGTCCAAATCCGAATTCCGCTCGCAGGGGTTCCGTGTTTCCGTGTCGCAGTTTCCGTGTCGCAGTTTCCGTGTCTCTGGCAACCCGGGCGCCGGCAGCGGACAGCGGAACCCACCTCGGCCGCCGCGGCGCCGCCCTCACGTCGGTGGCTGCCGTCGCCGTACCCATCGTCGTCGTACCGGGACCCGACGCCGTCGCCATGGCCATCGCCGTCGCTGCCGCCGCCATCCTCCTCGCTGCCGTCGCCGCCGGCTGCCGCCTCCTCCCGCTCCCTGCGCCGCCGCTCCTCGTCTGCGCTCCGCGCCACGGCGCCTGCGACCCGGACATCCGCATCCACATCCGCATCCCCATCCCCAGGAAGAAAATAACACAAACCAAACAGGGAACAGAGCCAACCTGGGGGACGCGCATGAGGGAGGCCTGTCCGGGCAGGCAGAGGGACACCACCCTGAACCTCCATTTGCATCAGGCAGGCAGACAGGCAGCAGGAGGCCCACTCTTCACTCTAAACCACCACTAACCACTAACCACTAACCATCCAACACCAACCGATCAGCTCGCTATGTCACCAGCACCAGCACCAGCACCACCAAGTGCCTTTCCAGCCCACTCGCTGACCCGCGTAGTTCTCCAGCTCCCGGAGGAGGTTTCGGAGCGACCCTAGCGGCAGCAACACCGTGCCCTCCGGCGCCGCCGCCTCGGGCTCCTGCACCGCGCCGCCCGCGGCGCCGCCGCCGCCGTACGGGCGACCGCCGCCGGAGCGGCCGCGACCCGGCCGACCCACGGGTCCACGACCATGGGCGGCAGCGACGCCGCCGGATCCAGATGCCCTAGGAGCAGCCTCCGCCGCCTCCGTCGCCACCGCAGAGGCCGTGATCTCCACGGCCGCGGCCGCGGCCAAGGCCTCCGCCGCCGCCGCCGCCGCCGCCTGTGTCGCGAGTTGGTCTGCCATGTACGACTCCAGCGCCGCCCGCAGCCACGGCGGCAACCTGCCCGCCAGTGCCAACCCCAGCGACGGCAGGTACGCCGCGTCACTGACTGGGAGTAGCTGCCCTACGACTCGTACTGCCGGGTAGATCCAGTCGGGGTCCGTTGGCAGTAGCTCAAGCTCGAACGTCGTCAGACAACCCGGCTGTAGCAAAGCCTGCGGCCCGCTCGTCGCGGCAGCGGCGCCGCCGGCCAGTCCGTCTCGATGCAGCTTGGCTGCAAAGACCTGGCTGTAGCGCTTTTGGAGGTACTGCAGTTCCTTCAACGCGACGTTGTACGACAAGAGACCTGGCGGTGGCAATGGTGGCGGCGGCGGCGGCGGCGGCGGTTGAGGAACCCCGTGGTCGGGTGTGGATGCGACGGCGTCATGGTTTCGGCGCCCTGGCGTATCGAGCGCCGCTAAGCCAGGCGCAGGCGCTGCTGGCACTTCCGACGCATTCACTGGCATCACCGTACGAGCATCCGTACAGCCTGAAGTGTCGGCTGCGCAAGTGGTGGTTGCCAGGTGTGCCGCGCAGGCCGTCCCGGCGGGCGCTGACCCGCGGGTCACCGCATGTGCCCCACTGACCCGCGGGTCACGAGGGCCGGCCGGGGCGGCTGCCGCCGCAACCCCTCGGCCCACTGCCGCAGCTGCCGCTGATCCGTCCGCAGGTGGCGGCGACACCGCTGGCACCGCGGCCTGTGGCGCTGACGCCCCGCCAGCTGCAGCCGGCAGAACTGTCCCGGGTGTGGGCGATGGTCGCGCGGGATGCGATCCCGATGCCGTCTCCGTCGTATTCCGACTCTCGGGCCCGCGGTCCCTCCCGCCGTCGCTGCGCAAGCTTGCTGCCGCAATGGGCCCATCGCCCCCGGCGGCGGCCCTGTCAGCAGGTTCCAGCACGTCGCCGCCTCCGTCGCCTGCCGCCGCCGGCGCCGCCGCCGCGGCCGCCGCTGTGGCCTCATCGGCGGCATCGCAATTGTCGGAGTTGACGATGGCGTAGCGCCGCACAGTCGCCCCGTGCTCGTCCTCCGCCTGGTACGGCTCCACCAGCTCCGGAACCAGGCAGATCAGCGACACGAAATGCTCTTGCATGTACGACGCCGCGGCGGACAACTTGTATGGCTCAGTCGATGCATCCCATCCTCTGCTGGCGGGAGAACTACCCAGCAAGGCTTTCAGCCACGCTTGGGTGAGCTCCTGGGCCATGCGGTTTCGGAGCAGCCGCGGCAAGTCATCGGACAGTACGGCAAGGCCGGTCCCGGCCGGTAGCGGCTTCACTGGAGACACCGGTCCGCCCGCTGCTGTCGACGCTCCCCAGTGCAGAATCTGCAGCGCGTCCCGACCGATCTGGATCTGGACCCTGACTGGACCGACGTCATAGTGTGATGCAGCGGCCGGTGGAGGGTCGATTGCGAAGGTGAGGACGATGGGGAAGGGCGCAGTGGCGGGGGCCTCTGCCGGGGTGGCGCGCTGCAGCCGCAGGGACCGGCCCCAGCGGCCCTTGAGCGCCTGCAGTTCGGCCTGGGAGGGGCCGCAGAGGCAGTGCCAGAATTCCGGGGAGTGGGAGTCACCGCGAATACAGCGGTTCTATGCGTCCAGGGATGAGGTGGGCCGGTGAGATCTGGGTGCGAATTGACCGGGGGCCCCAGCCCGAAATCCGGGATGAGGTTTTCACAGAGTCAGGCTAAAATCGTCTTCAACTGGCACCCAACCACCCATCGCACATTGTTATCGTTATGTTCTGGCTTAATCACAGCTGCAGGCGGGTAACTTACATGGAGGCCGAGCAGCGTGTGTAGTGCATGCAGCTGGTCAGGCCAGCTGCCGTGAGGCCAAGTGCTTTCGGTTCCAGTTTCGAACGCACCTGCAGAAGCTCAAGCTGAGCACGGTCCTCCGATCCGCTTGGTCCGGGCATCGCTGGCCTCGGACAAGCTCGGCCAGGCTCCCGGCTTCGGCTGAGTCAGGGTGATATGTGCAATATACTGAAGGCCACTCGTCCGCCTCTTTTCCCTCCGGCAAATTGTGTGGAAGGTGAAAACGATACCAGATTGTTCAGATGCGATGTGATCCAATACACACAGTCAGATATGGTACACTCCGACCTTGAAGCTTCGGTGGAAGGACGCCAAGATGAGACTTTCGTTGTTGAATTTTGCTTACTAAGTTTCGTTTATGAAGTCTGTTTTGTGCGCAGTGACGCATTTGCTGCAAATTATGACGGGGTTCGTTGCGACGGTTGGAAATAAGTACGGTCTCACGCTTAAGGCTGCAACGGATTTATGCTGTCCTTTTCAGTATCTGCGTAATCATTCAGTGTTTGGCAAGAAAGTATTTCTCGCGCGTTATGCATGCATACACCCTTTGTCGCGACCAGCGTGATGCAAACTTCTTCCTTCGCTATATTGTTTACATTGTATAGGAGATAATACTTTACATACTACAACCAATTATCTCCTCAAACATGCCTGGCGACGACGCTTCGCCGTCATCATCAGCAACCACCGGCGAATCCCTGCGCGAGCAACCACCCGCTGCACCAGCAGTCGCAGAACGTCCATCCGAAGCCCCATCTCAAGCAGACAAGGACCGCGATGACGAGACTGGCGCTGGGGACGACTTGTCTCGTTGTCCCATCTGTGAATTCATAGAGGCAGGGGAATGCAAGACGCAGCATCAGGTGCGCGACAGAGCAGTAATGCAAATTCCTACGCGATCTGTATGCTTGCTGTGCTACGACCGTCGAGTACGGCATTCTTTGGGCTGTTACGTCCTAATTGACTTGCCGGTTTTCTTTCTCCCGTCCGCCGCTACTGCTACCGAGCTCACCTTACCATCAGGAATGGGTTGCATGTCGCGCGGAGGCAAAGAAGGCGGGCAAGGACTACATCGAGGAGTGCCAAGACCATGTGGGTCGTTTGCTGTCGCTGGGTATTGCTGATAGGCTGGGCAGGCCATGTTCGGTACAGTCGCATACTCTTTGCCGAGACGCCGCAGTGCAAGGGGTGATCACCTCCGATGCGTCCGCACGCCCAGTGTACCAAGATACACAACATGCGCCTGGTTCTCAGCACGCACCGCACCGCGGCATGCGGTGCAAGGTCTCGCTCGGGTCTCGTTCAGGTCCTCGTCGGACACCGGTGGCCACGCGGGCCACGGGGCGTTTGAACACGTGATTAGGTGATTGAATATTTCGCGTGCCCCCGCTCCTGTCTCTCGTGTCGTGTCGCAGTTCAAGGCGTTCCTGCAGTGCGCGATCGATCACCGGGATTACTACGAGCCCTTCCTGGAGATGTTGGGGGGACGGCCGGAGGACGAGCAGGGACAGGAGCAGGGGCAGCAGGAGGGCGGCAGCCAACCGGGGGCGGCTCAGGCTGGCGATGCCAAGCAGTAGTATCTGCACCGCGCTATGAGGCGTCCGCCGCTGAGTGAGGCGTGAAAGGGTCTGAGAGGCGCATGCAAGGAATTCGCTGCCGCCTCGGGTGAGGTCGAGAGAAGAGGAGCTCCAGGGGAGTAGCAATAACTGTTGCTGGTTGTTGCTGGCTGCAGCTGCTGCAGTAGCAGCTACGATGGTAGGTATTGAGTGACCTCCGGAGGATACGGAGGGTTCCAACAGCTCAAGGTGAGAGGGACGTCCTCGGTCCTCGGTCAGCAGCGATCTTGAAACGGCGGCCGGGGGTCCGCGGGGTAATGTTTCCTGCTCGATGGCCGAGCGGTGGCCGAGCAGTGAGATGCACTGCACCCTGTGGATTATTGTTGTCGAATGCGGGATTGGCCGGGATTGTTGGAGTGGCTGGCCCCTGATACACATATCCAATTGGCCCAACCTCTCGAGTGCGGGGTGGCATCAGTGGGGGCGACGGAACCACCACCAGCTGGCAGGTCCCGACTGGGGACTGGGCCGGGGAGGGTTACCTTGGTGCAGGCGATGCCCTTCGGTGTAGGCCATATGGAGGGGGTCCCTTAGGGGCCATTCCTTACGGCAGCTGCGGCCCTTGGGACCCATGGGTTAAGTTTGAGCTGCGCGGAGGCCTTCCAACCGCTTAGGGCCCATTCCCTGGCTGCCCGGCAATGGGTTTGTGGACTGCGGGGGCTGCGGGGGCTGCTGCCGCCAGGTGTCGGTACGCCGTCACACGCTGTTGGACACCCCTGGCCGGCGGCCTCCGGCTTTCCCTGCCCGGCTTGTTCCCCCTGGGGGCACTGGAATGGCTGAACAGACGAGGGGAGGGAGCGAGGCGAGGAGGTCAGGCGAGGAAGTGTCGGGTGTGGTTGGCCGATGCCGAGGAATGCAGCTGCTGTGCTGCTGCCGGGATGTAGGGGCGGTGGAGTTGCTTGACAACGAGTATAAGAAGTTAAGAAAGGTAGCGGGAAAGATAAAGAACGTGGGAAGCGCGCGTGCTTCTCCATTTGACCGTACCGATTCCCAATGCGGGCATGCGCGCATGCCGTGTGCACGGCAACCTCGATGAACAACCAGCGCCGCGCTGTTCGTGACAAGCATCATCCCGCCGCACGCCCCCACGCCCCGACCCCACATTCCAACAAGCTGGCACTCCCGGGCCAACGCCATCACACGCAACAACAACACTCCGGATGCCAAGGGACACACGGACGCCTTTCGACCTTGCTGTGCGGACGATTGCACCCATTTTGTACCGTACTGGTCGTGGTGCTCTACGCATCGCAAAACATTTTGTCGTGGGAGGCACAAAGTCAGTGGAATGTGCGGTGGTCCCCAACGGCCGCCCTCTGCCCCTCAGCACCCACTGGATCGTCCGCGGACACATCAAACGCCACCACCGCGGCTTCGGCACACACACTTCGACAGTTATCTTTTACACTTCGACAGGCGGCCCACGGGCGACCCCAGCTCTGAAGGCTCGTGCATTGCCGCCAGGATGGGAACTGCCAGCAGCAATAGGACCTGCGCGCCACGCGTGTGTGAGAACGTACATGTCGTACATGCCGTATATTCGCAACCTGTCCGCAACTCCCGTGCAGCTGGGGGACATGGTCTCCAGGGAGGTACGCCTACTCCTGCTCGTGCGCCTCCGCAGCGCCCTGCCTCGCCGCCTCCGCAGCGGCCAACCGCGTGGCAGCTCCCGGCTCCGCGGCCGCCACCGCCGACTCCGACGGCGCCTTATCCAAAGCCACCTGGCGCGTCAGAACACGCGTTGCAGGGCGTGGAGTGGCGCGGGTTGGGCGGATCCGCTGAAACGGGATTTGGCGTCATCAGCCAGAAGCGCAGCGGACACGTCCGTAGGTGTAGGTGTGCGCGGCTCCAGCAGCCGGCCGCCTCCGCAATCAGTACGGCGGTCCGACCCCATTGTCGCATCCCTCCCACCCTCACATCCACCGATGACCCGCGGGGTCCGCTGTAACATCATGAATAATAAATAATCCACACATCCCCAGAGCATTTTTCTCAATTTAAATTCCAAGAGCACTTAGCAAGAGCCCTTACAACCCATCGTCTCGGCTCGCCCTCACCATGCGCGCGAACTTATCGGCGGCGCTCTGCAGTTTGGACGCGACGCCGCTGCGGCCCACCATGCCGCCGCCCGCCGTCTTCTCGGCGGTGTAGGCGGCCTCAGCCTGAGCGCACGCGACAGGATGCGAAGTCACCCCGGGAATCTTGACGGCTGACGGGCGTTGCGTGGATCGGCCGTGAATGCCTTCACGAACTGCCGTCACAGTGCAAACAGTTGATCCTCCATAAGACTCGTTGGATGTATCATCACTAGTGAAGTTGTGTGGCATGCCGCGAGGGGCACGCGGCCGACAGCCGAGACCGCCAACTGCTGCGGTCTCGACTGTCGGCAGCGTCCCCCTCGCGGCATGCCAGCAGCCTCAGAAACGACCCATGGGTCGCACACACTATTTCCAAGTAGCTGGGCGTCTTGGAACAAGGACAGGGATTCCGCCCTGTTGCACCCTTCCATCGCGAGGCGCATTAAGGCGCCCGTCCACGGCACAACACTCCCCACTTCTCCTCCATCGCACAACCCATGCCCCGCTGCCTCAACCGAAGCCGCTCCGGCGCCGACCGCAGTGCCATCCAACGACCACGCACCCGGGTCCCGCCGACTTGCCATTTCGACCTCTCCCGCCTTCCTCCCTAATCCCGCCCGCCCGCCCTGCCCCGCATTGACCTACCCACCCACCCACCTCCCTGGCCAACTGCTGCGCCAGCTGCTCCTCGCTCGGCAACGCGTCCCGGGAGTCCGGCACCCCCACCGAGCCCATCACGGCCACGGGGCTCATGTGGCGCTCCGCCGCCACCGCGCTGGCGTACTTGCCAAAGGCCCCTGAGAGAGGTGTCCAGGTTTCGTTCCGCAGTACGACAGCACGGCATCGTCAGCACGTAGCAAAGAGTCGGGGTTCACCCTCTGGGAGCTGGCCGCGTGCGGTGTATGCTGGTGCGGGTGCGCCCGGTGGACACCGCGGCGCTGCTTCCACATCGGCATCCACCCGCGGGGTCCGCTGTAACATCCTGAATAAGAATCGGCGTCTCTTGCCGCCAAGTCCCCGACCGAGCGCGGGCACGCAGGCGGCCGATCGCGGCCCTCGCGGTCGCGGCCGCAAAATCAGAATTCTCTTGGAGCATGTGCTGTGGTCTGTCACACACGGAAGGGCAGCAGGGCCATGAAAATGGACCCCATGCCGCGCGGCCCTTACCCGCGGCCAGCGACGGCGGGGAATTCCTCGGGGGGTCATGGCCGCCCGTGTCCTCCTTGTAAGAGATGGTGCGGACGACTGCCTGGCGCGAGACCACGGAGCATGGCAATGTGTGGTGCGGAAGGATGCTACGGCTGTCACCAATGTCATGGCCAACAGAAGACAGCGTGCGGGAAGAGCGCGACGAAGGATGATGCATTCACCGTCGAAGAGGCTGAGCTAATTGACAGCCAAGCGGACGAGCCTGTCGACTGTATTGGTGCGCTGGATCGCGCCGCGGACAAACCTGAGAGACCATTGCGCTCCGCGCACTAGCGTCGAGTGCTGTTGCGGTGCGCACGAGCGGGGAAAAAGTGCAGACCAAGGCAGATCGTTTTCCTGTTATGCACACCCAAGGAATGAATCGCTGCGGGTGCCGCACCTCGTGCTTCAAAGCTGCCAACATTTCGTCTTCGGCGGCCGCGCGGTAACTGCGCGCCGCGCGCTCCTCGGCCCCGACCTCTCCCGACATGAGGGCAGCGTCCGGCTAGGCGGTACACGATCTGTTACAGACCACAATCTGGTTGGAAATCAATTATACAGCGATTACACATCGGCGTTGTTGTAAGCAGGTTACCGCTCTTAGGACGTTGCTGGCTGCAACATGGACCCACCCCCGTCCTGGAGTCAACTCTGGCTCTGGAGCTTCTTTTAACAGTCAGACATTCGAGCTCAATCTCAAGCACGCTGCTCGGATGACAGCTGCTGCACAACGAGAAAGAGAGCGCTAAAGCATTTATGTCAACGAATGCGCGACGACACAGGGCCCTCTGCAAACTTTCTCCTCAGTCGTCGCTAGGGACACACGGGGTACCTGCAAAGTGCAAGGAGTATGCACGTAGCTGATCCCGAGACACAACATAGTATTATGACGTCTGGGCGCTCTCCTGACTGCAATCAGACCCCGTCTGGGCAGCGACCCATGGGTCAGCCAGCCACCGCACGTGGGCTTGCTTGAACGGGCCTGCCAAGAGAAAAGGGTAGAGGCTGTTACCGTATCATGAAGAACGTCGAGCCATCACTATTTGGCCCACGGCTATGATAGGTACAGATGTTCTCAGCTTATCTCTCAAGCCTCAAACATCTCAGAACCCAAGCGCTTTATGCTGCAACAAACGAGAAAGGAGACCAAAAGGAAAAAAAGAGAAAGGACGCTCCCTCGAGTCGAACACGCACGTATACCTCTCGGCCACACGCACGCCGCGCTCATGCCTTCCAAGCCCTGGGGAATCGAAGGTCGCTGGGCGGGGGCCTGATTGCGGTTCCGTATCGAGGCGACCTCCAGGCACCTCGAGGCGAAGCGACCTCCACAGCGATCGGGAAACCCACATGACATGTGCTCGCCGGTACATGGTCGCGGTACAATCTACGTGGGAGGACTTGACGCCACAACGCTCTCCACGGACCCCGCTTCAAGTTGCCCCCGAAAGCACCGCGAGAAGGTACCGGCCCTCGCCCCCGCATTCAGCCGCACCGAGAAAACGACAAAGGAACAGCCACCTTGTACCAGAAAGAAACAGCCGGGTCCCCACTACCGGATGCAATCGGGGTCAGCCATCAAAAGTGCATCCTGGGCGCACCAACTGCCTGCCCGCCAAGCTTGCCACGGATGGCTGCCCGGCAGGGCCCCATCCTCCCGACAACCATCTCACAACCCCTGATGCCCCCACCACCGCAGCCCGGTATGTCCCACATGTCCCTGGTAACCGGTCCCGGCGCCATATCCCTGCCCCTGCCCCCGCGTGTCGACCACGTTCGCCCCTCGGAACCCTCTGCCCGTGGACCTCCGCACGCGCCCTGCCGCCGCCAACACGGGCAGGGCCCCCGATCTGGCGCGTCCCGTCGCCCCCACGGCCCTCCTACCTACATCCGCCCCAGCGGCTGGGTCAACCTGGACACCCGCTGCTGCAGCTGCGTCGTCCGCTCCGTCAGCCGACGCAGCCGCGATGCGAGCTCCTGGGGGTCCAACAACGCCTCGGCGGAGGCCGCGCGCCGGTCGATCGCGGCGTCCTCCTCCCCAAGCCGCGGCGCCCCCATCCCGCCGCCCAGCCGAGCGCTCCCCGGAAGCGCCCGCCCCAGCGTGTTCACCGGCCCACGGGTCGGCGAGCCGGCGTCAAAGCTGCTGGAGAAGGACTGACCGCCGGCTTGCTGTTGCTGCTGCTTCGGCGGCGGTTGCGGGCGCTGTTGCTGCTGCAGCAAGGGTGATGCGGGCTCAGTTCTGGGCAGCCTGGTGGCGGCGCAGGGCGGCGCCCCAGGCGCGGCCACGAAGGCGGCCATGACGGGCGCCGCCGGCCCCGGCGGTGGAGGTGAGGAGGTATCCACCAGGCCGAGGCGCCGCTTGATCAGCTGGAACTCCTGGATTGCGCGGCGGGCATCCGTATCCAGGGAGGAGGCAGCAGTGGCGCCAAGCACTGCGGATGTGTGCAGGCCCGCCGCTGCAGGCCCGGCGGCACCGCCGGCACCGCCGCTGCCACCGCCACTGACGTCAAAGTCGAAAGCGGCGCGGGGGCCGCTGACGCTTACACTGCCGCTGCTGCGCTCGCGGATACCAGCGTGGTGGGAGGGCGTCGTGGAGGCGGAGACGGGCCTGGCACGTGCGGGTGGCGATGCGGCAAGCTGCTGCCTGCGGAAGCGGAAGCTCTCCAGTGCAAGGTCCACTGAGCTGCTGATGTCGGGGCCTGACGTTCTCCGGCCAGCCGTGGACCCAGCGACCACCGACTCACTGCCGAACCGCGCGTCGTCGTCGTCGTCGTCCTCCCCCTCGGGCTCCAGGGAGATCCGGGACTGTGCGACGCTGTAGCGCCGCCGCCCCGCCGTCAGGTTGTGAACCGTGGGTCGGTCAAGGGTGTCACGGATGTGCTCATCCGTGCTGGCGACGGAGCTGCGGGTCGGGCCCCGGCCTAGCTGTGGTCCGGGCCCCGGCGCCGACGTCGGTGCGGGCGTTGGTGCTGCCGGCTGCTGTAGGGGTGCTGGTGCCGGTGCCGGTGCTGGGAAAGGCGGTGGTGCTTGTGGGCGGGCTGCGCGGCTGTCGGCATGACCGTCTTGGTCACCTTCCCTGGGACTGATGCCGGCGCCAGGCTGCGGCCGGACCTCCGGCCCGGAGAGGCACGAGTCCTCGTACGCGGCGGCTGCCGCCGCCACGGCAGCGGCGACGGTGGGGTCGCTGTCGGGGTCCAGCTGGAGGAGGCCCTCCTGTCCCGCATGAGCCTGCAGGGCCACTCTGCGCGTCGGTTGGGTGGGTGCGTCTGCACCGCCGGGGGCCGCTGACTGTTGATGATGCGGCTCGGCGGCTCCACCGCCCGTGGAGCGCCCCTGGGGCGCGACCTCCCACACGACCGCTCGGTAGGACACGGACGGGTGCTGCAGGGCCCCAGGCTGCTGCGGCATAGCCGCTCTCAGGCCCTCGGCCTGGCTTGCCCCAGGAGGAGCAGTCTCAGACGCCGCCACCGGCGATGCGGCTGCCAGGTCGTATTTCGGATGGCGAGAATGGCGATTTGCGGGGGACGTCTCACGCCTGGGGTGGCCGTCGAGGTCGTCAGCAGCTGGGCGCTGGAAGGGCAACCCCACGCGGGCGGTATCCAGCAGTGCCGATCGGGTGGCCACCGCGCTGGAGGCCGCGTCAGCAGCCAGTACCGCCGCGGCGGTGGCGGAGCGCCGCTCCTCCGTCGCAGCCGCCGCGCCCTGTGCCGCCACAGCCGCGGCCTCCCTGACGGCCGCCACCGCCGCCTCCGCGGCGGCGGTCGCCGTGGCGGCCGCCTGCTGGGCGGCCGCGGCCGCCACCTCGCGCAGCTCCTCCGCGGCGGCGACCTCCCGTGCGGCGGTCTGGCTGGCGCGCCATCCGGCGGCTGCCGCAACCTCGCGCGCCATGGACAGCGCCGCCTCCAAAGCGCCCACCTGGGCCGCCGACTCGCGCGTTGTGGCCTCGTTGGCTTCCCTGGCCGATTCGACGGCGACCTCCCGGGCAGTTGCCCTCGCCACCTCCCGGGCGGTGGCCAGGGCAGCCTCCATCGTGCGAACGGCCTCGCGCTCCGCCGCCGCCGCAGCTCTGCGCTCCGCCTCAGCCGCCGCGTCCCTCGCCGCCGCCAGGGCGGCCTCGCTCGCCGCTGCCGCGGCGGCGGCCGCCGCCTCCTGGGCAGCGGCGATGCGGCTTACCTCGGCCAGCTGCAGCCGCAACTGCTCGGTCCCCGCGCTGTTCATCGCCGCCAGACCCTGCGCCTCTGCCAGCCTCAGCCGCAGGCCCTCAGCGTCGCTCCGCGCCGCATCCGCCTCCCGGTGTGCCTGCGACAGCTGCTGCCGCAGCCGCGCTGCGTCGCTCCGCGCCGCGTCTGCAGCACTCTGTGCATCCGCCAGTTCTCGCCGCAACCGCGCGGCGTCGCTCTGCGCCGCTTCAGCCGCCTGCTGCGCCTCGACGAGCTGCTTCCGCAGGCGTTCGGCGTCCCTCCTGGCCGCATCAGCCGCAGCCTGCGTCTGCTCAAGTTGCTGCCTCAGCTCGCCCACTTCCCTGGCGCTTCCAGCAGCGGCCTCCGCCGCCGCTTCCTCCTCCGCCTCCACCAGGCGCTCGCGCAGCTCCTTGACGTGCTCCTGCAGCCGGGCGATATGCGCCGTCCCGTCCTCCAACCGACGGCGGGAGGCGTCCGCCAGCTGGCCCCGCGCTTCTGCCTCCGCCTCAGCGGCCGCGAGACGGCCGAGCAGCTCGCTCTGCGCCTGGCCCGCAGCCACAAGCGCCGCCTCAGCGCCCTCCAGCTTCCGGCGGAGCTGCTCAATCTCCCGGTTGCCCTCTACGACGCTCTCCTGCGCCTCCTCCAGCTGCCACCGCAGCCGGTCCACTTCGGACCGTAGTGCGGCCACCGCCCGGTTGGCGTCTGCGGACTGCTGCCGCAGCACCGCCGCGTCTGCAGCGGCGGCCGCGCTTGCCTGCTCGATGCGGTCCGTGAGCCGACGGACCTCCGCCTCGTGCGCCTGCGTCTGCGCCTCCCGCTGAGACACGGAAGCCGCCAGCGCAGCCACCAGCTGCTGCCGCAAGTCCTCCACTTCCCGCACCGCGCCGCCCAACTGGTCTACGGCCCGCGACGACTCACTGGCGATCTCCCTAGCAGTCACCAGTGCGACCTCCCTCGCCGTCTCCAGTGCCGCCTCCCTCGCGCTCGCCCGGGCGCTCTCCCGTTCCGCTGCCGCTTCGCTGGCCGCCGCGGCAGTAGCAGCTGCTGCCTCGTGGGCCGCCACCTCAGCGGCGCTGCGCGCGGCCGCCAGCTCCAGCGCAATGGACTGAGCGGTCTCCCGGGCGACCATGACGGCGTCCTCAAGCGCGCGGACTTGCGCCGCGTCGCGCCCATCCGAGACCTCCCGTTCGCGGGCGCTGGCCTGCGCCGCCTCCAAGTTCGCCACGGCCTGTGCTGCCTCCCTGGCAGCCGCCTGTGCCGCCCGCCGCTCTTCCGCGGCTACGGCTGCCTGCCGTGCCGTGGCCTCCGCCGCCTCCCGAACCGCGGACACCGCTGCGCCGAGGACGTCGGCCTGGGCGACCTCACGCGCGTTGACCTGCGCCAGCTGGCGCTCCGCAGCGGCTGCCGCCTCCAGCATGCTCGCGCTCGCAGCTTCCTGCACAGCACTCACGATCAGCCCCAGCGCCTGGGACTGCGCCTCCCTCAGCTCCGCAGCCGCGGCGGCTTCCTGTGCAGCCACCAGCGCGGCCTCGCGGGCTGCTGCAGCCGCTGCGCGTGCGGCCTGCGCCTCGCGGCGGACACGCAGCGCCGACCCGCCGCCGTGCCAGGCGTCCGAGGGCGTGTCTTCGGGCAGGAGCTCCGGCTCGAACGCGGCCTGGCTGCCAGGGGCCATGTAGGAGCGATTCTGTTGCTGCTGCCGTTGCTGCTGCGCTTGCATCCGCGATGCAGCCAACGGCTCCCCATAGGGATGGAAGGTTGTGGAGCCATGTAGCACGGCATCCGTGGAGGGCGTCGTAGGCATGACCCCAGCCCGGCCGGGCCAGGCGCTTGAGGGCTGCGAGGCGCCGCTTCCGCCGGGTGACGGCGCTGGTGCGCAAGGCGGTGGAGGAAAAGGCACAGGTGTGGGTGCAGTTGGGCCCATGTCAGCGTGCAATTGATGCAAGTGTGGATTGTGGGACGGAGGCCCCGCATCCGCGGGGGACGGGGAGTCCCGAGTACTGCAGCTGGGCGTCACATGCGCAACGCCGCTGCCGCTGGGCAAGATTTCGGCGTGCGGCGAGGCGAAGAGCGCCGCAAACAATCCCTGGGCGTCATCGCCACGGCCAGCACCTCGGGCAGTGCTGCCGTCCTGCCCTCGCCTGTCAATGGCACCGGCGGCCGCCGCCGGGGTCCCGGGCGCTTTGCTTGCCGCCCTGGCGTTACCGCCGGCGGCGCCGCCCCGCTGCGGGTCACCCACAAGCCTACCATCGTCAGCAGCGCCTCGTCCAGCGGGCTCCGTCCTCCAGGGTCCCGCACGGTGCCGGAGGTCGCCCGCGTCGCGGCGTGGGTGGCCATACTGCCCGCGGTGCACCTCACCGTTCGGGTCTGCCAGGTTCGCTGCGGCCTCCGGTGTGGGCATATCCCCAAGCCATCCCGCCGGCTTATCGCGCTGCCAGGAGTTGAGCCGGGCCCTCAGCCTCAGGGCCTCAGAGGCAAGAGAGTCCGAGGCCGCGGTTGCACCCACTGTGCTCAGCGGCTCCCCCGAGGCCGAGCTCGAGCCCGTCGCTGTGGTCATGTGAGGCAGCGGTGCGGCGCCGCTGCTGCGCACAGCACCTGCGCTGTCCAAGCTGCTACTGCGGCCGCTGTCGCCGCCTCCCTCACCGCGAATGGTGCCGTCGCCGGCGGCGCCTCTACCCGGGTACATGGCCGCCACGACCTCCCGGAGCGCCTGCGCGCTTGGGGATGCGAAGGGGCCATCCTCGGAAGGCGGATCGGACGGGGCGGCCCGGTTGGCGCGGAGGGCGTCATTTTGGCCTCCCGTGTGGCCGACGGCAAACTCGTCGCCGCCGGGGTCCACCTCCAGGTGCTCGTGGAGCGCGGCACGCAGGCGCGACAACGCCGGGGTGGGAAAGTTGATGGGTGCGGCGGCAAGCGTGACCAGCTGTAGCCCGAGCTGGTGGGCGGACTCCTGCGGCCGAACCGTGAGGGTCCAGCAAAGGGGAGGTTAGGCAGGGAGCAAGGAAATCGCATAGGGCCTCTAAACCTGCATGCCTTTTGGTCACGGCGGAGGTGCAGTGATGTTCATGCGCAGCAGCCGAGCTATGCTTGCTGCAGCCGCGGACAACACAGCACTTCTGTGGTACCGTATACGGTACATATGGCCCAATGCGCATTCACTCTTACCTCGAGTGCATGCAGCACCTCCGATACCAGCCTGCGCCGCAGCTCCAGCTCCCGCAGGGCTGCCGCCGCCTCATCTGCGTCCAGGTCCTCAAGCCTGCGCCGCAGCGATGCGTCCATGCGTCCTCGTGCTGCGGCCTCCGCAGCAGCCTGAGCACCACCTTCACCCCCACCGCTGCTGGTGTGAAGCCGACGTCGCGCCTCTGCGTCAACCGAGGGCTGCAGCACCGCACGGACGCGCGACAACAGCAAGGTGACATCATCCCTGTAGTGCGCAACAGCCTCTGACGCCACACGGCTGAAGCGCTCCGCTGCATCTGGGTTACGGGCGCCGCCTCCGCTGCCGCCACCCGTGCCCACCCGCCGCGCCATGCCTTGTCTGAGGCTGCTGCTGTCCACTGAGGAAGACCGCCCTGCCCCGCCTGGCCGCCACGGCGGGAATTGCTGGCCACTGCTGGAGGGGCCCCGATCCTGACGGTCCTGTCCCTGCGGATGAGGCGGATTGCTGATGTATCGTTGAGGTCCGGAACCGCCGTCGCTGCTGCCGTACAGCGCATCCGCAACAGCAGGGTCACTGACGTGCAGCGCAAGGCGGCGGCGGAGCCGGTCGAAGGCATGGCGGAAGTCGGCAAGAGCCGAATGGAGGGCAAATCGGTCCGCAAGACGCGAGGCGGTGGATGACGCGACGGGTGCGTCTGCGCGCGCCTGCTCGGGCGGCGGTCCAGCGCGGATGTCCCTTCCGTCGGCGGCCCGATTTGGTGTTGGCCGCAAGTTGAACTCAAGGTTTTGCTGCGGGCCAGGCACACCACGAGCATGGCAGTTCTGCTGTGAAGGTGACTCACTCATCAAAATGCTCAAAAGGAAGGTTTGTGAGAGCAGCGGGTCACGAGGCGCTGATATAACACAGTTGCACTCCGCCACAGCCTTCCAGGAACCGCCTCACCTGAAGGGAACGCTCAAAATCCCGGATCACGCCCTCCACATCCAGCAGGGCCAGCTCCCCGGCGGCCTCCGCCGCGGACAGCTCCGCAAAGCCACCATGTGACCCCAGCGGCACGCTTCCTTGCCCTGCCTGACCGGCTGTCGCTGATATATCGCCGCCGGGCGCCTGCTGCGATAGCGCGCCAGGATCCAGCTGCCTCAGCGGCTGCTGCGAAGACGGATCCTCCTGCTCTGCGCCCAACGCGGGCAAGACGGCCGCCGCCATGCGGTCCCTCTCTGCCGCTGTCCAGGGGGGCCGCCGGCTTGTCTGCTCGGCCGCGGATCGCCTGAGGAGGGTCGGGGTCTCTTGCACGGCCTGGCCGTAGCGGCCCTGGCGCCCACCGGCCGGCAGCAGGTCCACAGTGCCGCTGCTCGTCGAGCTTGAACCCACGGGCCCCAAGAGGCCACGGCGTGAGCCAGCGGCGGCGCTTCGCCCCGCTGCCTGCGATCGGCCATCGGCTATTTCCGCGCGGAGCCCAGGGACGCCCGCGTCCGCCGCCCTGCTGCCCACGCCACCGCGGTCGATGGCGAAAGTCGCCGTGCGGTGACCTCGACCGACGACACTGGAAGCCGCCACCCCGGTGGTCGTGCCGCTGGACGCCTGTTCATTTGCAGTAATGCCCAGTCCCGTGCAGCCCTCCGTGGACCGGGTGCGCCCACTGGACTCCGTGACGCGTCCCCGCTCCGAGAAGCCGTCACTGCTCCTGGCCAGACCGCCTAAGCCGCCATCCAGGTCTGTAACCCGGCCGCGGTCGCTAGCCTCGCCTCTGGGTTGCCCACCGTATCCCAGAGCTCCAGCCAGGTCCGCCAGGCCGTCGCTGCTTCTGCCAAGGCTTGGGACTTGAGTTCTGAGGCCGAATGCGCCGCCGCGACCGGGAATGACGCCGGTGGCCCCTGAGAGCCCTGTGGCGCCGAAACCCCCACCGGGTTGGCCGGAGCTGCCTCTCCCAGATGGCGCCTGTCCCACGACTGCACTGTCGCCTGTGCCTGTTGGCGTCCGGCTGCTGCCAGCTGCTCGGGTAGGTTCAGAGCTGCGGCTGCCGCCGTCGCCAATGGCGAGCCCTCCCAACATCCCCAGTCTAGACCTAGAAACGTGCTGCAACCCTGAGATTTCACTCTCCGGCAGGGAAGCCTCGCTCCCACTTCCAGTGCCGCGGCCAGGCCCGTCCCTGGAGCTGCTGCCACTGCGTGCGCCGCCGCCCAAGTCGTGCTGCGGCGCACTCCTGCTGCTCTGATGGCTGCTGGAGAAGCTGAAGGCCGCTGGCAGGCTGGCCGCGAGGTTGCGACGGGCCATCTCCGTCAGCTGAGCGCTGCTGGGCATAGACACATTGGAGGCCGTCGTGAAGCCGCGCAGGGATGACTGTTGCGTACCGGACGGCGCGCGGGAGGAGAGACCGTGTTCTGACACCGCAGCCGAGCCAGGAACACCGGAGCCTATCTGCGTTCGGACTGCGTCAGACGCGCCCGCCGGTTGTCCCGCCCCACCGGGCCGGCTTCTCACCGGCGCTGCGGGTCGGCGCGAGGAAGAGGGCGGCACGGAGGACGGGCGTGACGACGTCGGCACGGAGACGAGACGCGACGGCGGCGCACGGGCTAAAGGCACGGAAGCGGGCCGAGAGCCCGCTGCTGTTCCGCCGGCCGTTCCTTGTCTGGTAGCTGTTCTCGCCCGCTGCATGCGCTCCACAGAGCGCGCCGCGCGTGCTTCTCGATGCGGCCCCGGCGGTCGGTCTTCTGGTTTGCCGTCCGCCGGCGGACCCCTGCCACCCAACGGGGATGGCTGACGCGCAGTCTGCCATGTTGCCGCCCTCCCGGCAGGAGCCAAGACCCGTGCCGCCAACTGTCTTGGCGACGCGGGCGGACTGGCAAGGCGGAGTCCCGGCGGGGCGACCGGCTGCACATCTTGGCTGAGCCCGCTGATGGAGCCGCTGGCCGCGCTGCTGGTCGCCATGTTGCTGCCGTCGCTTGCACTTGCGTTCGCTGCATGTGCTGGCCTGTCGTGAGCTGGCCAGGCCGCCCGGGGACTGCTGCTGCGGAGGCTGCTCCCCGGGGATTCAAATTCACCAAGCGCCATTTCATCTATCGTGAAAGGCCTCCGCATTGTGTGGCCGCCGCCGCCGCCGCCACCAGCTGCTCGCAGGACGCCAGGCGGGCTGCCGGACTGCATGGCTGCGGCTGCTTCCGGCGGCCGCCTGGTGTGGGGGCTGCGATCACGTTCCAGCTGCTGCTGGAGGAGAGGTATACCTGCCAGCGCTGGCACGGGCGGTGGCGGCAGCAATGACGTTATAAGGCCACTGAACTCGAACCGTGCAGGGACCGGGCCCCGACGGCGGCCGCTGCCTGGCGAGCTAAGTGGCTGCGGACCAAGCGAACTGCCGGCTTCGTCGCCGGCGGTGGCCGCCGAGGCGACCTGCGGCTGAGCAAGCGCTTCCTTGGCCAACACATGCAGTGCCTGGCGTGAGGCGCGCATCTGCCGCGTGAAGCTGTACGGGTCCGGCGACGGCCAGACCCGTCGCCCCGACGGCGAGGCAGTCGGACTGGAGCTGCGGCTGCGGCTGTACCTACGCCCTGATCGCGGGCTGCCACTTGGAGGACTGTTACTGGCCGCCGGATGGATGTAGCGCGGCAGGCCCAAGTGCCGCGGCGAAGCAAGGAGGACGGCGATAGGCGTGGGCCGCCTGGCGGTGCCATCCTGTGCGGCGTGTGGAAACAAAGTGGCGATGGCTGCGTCATCATCGCCGGCGCGATGACGGTCAAAGTCAGCAGCTGCCTTGGGGCTCCGCCCGGGAGCCGGCGACGGCGACCTGCCGATTTGGTCCAGGCGTCCATCCCGTGGAACGCGGCTGCTCTGGGCGCGATCCGACCTCTCGGGAGTGGCTGTCTTGCGCGGCGGCGCCAGGCGCAGCGTGGCCTGGCCCCCCGGCTGCACCTGATCGCTATCTGCCGCACCGCCCGCAGTCCCGGGAGATTTGCTGCGGCTGCAGCCAGCCGTGGCGCCCAGAGAATCGGTGTCCACGGTTAGCAAATGCAGCTTGCCGGCGGCGCGCGGGGGCGAACGTGTTTGTCGGACCGTCTCAGGCGTAGGTGATGCTCGGAGGGGACTCCTGCCGGCGAGACAGCGGCGCGGGGCGGGCACCCAGGGGCGGGGTGGGTGCGGATGGGTCCACTGGCACCTGCCAGGCATGCTTAGGAGCCACGCTGTGGCTGAAAGCAAGGAGCAGGAAGTCCATGCAAGGTCTGTGCCAGACCTGTACAGCATGGGTAGGGATGCGGCCTAGGTCTGACGACTGGCCAGCGGTGCGCAGCGTCCCGCATGGCGGCCCGCTTGGGTGCTTGGGGCACCTGCGCGGCCGCTGACCGTAGATGCAGCTCTGCGGCGCAGGTCGGTCCACAAGCTGGTCCATCGGCTCGTCCGTATCGACCAAGTGCGTCTCCGGATGACGGAAAGGAGGGCTGCCGCCTCTGCAGCGCGGCTCACCGCCTGGGCCTCCGAACCGCCCGTCCAGACTACGTCCTGATCAGCGCCATAGCTGCTATGACGCCTTCATAGTGTCCCAGACTGTGGGGCCCTCATGTGACATGGCAGACGCCAGATTGCTGAACTGCAGGAGGCCCGACTGCCGATGAGACCCATGGTCGGCCGGGCAGGTAAAACCGGTTGCCGTTGGTCTGTGGCGCAGGCTCATCGCGGCCCTCCTGCTTGATGCTGCTCAGCGGAATGGATGCCACGGATCTATGCGCCGCGCGTCGCGTGTGTTTGCTGCTATCCACGCATGACTAAAGTCTGACACCGACATGTTGTCTCCGCGCCAGCATACCTAGCGGCTTCGCTGCTCCAAGACATCCGGCATCGGGATCATATGTATACACACACCCACCACCACCACCATGCATTATCACAAACTAGCTGAGTTGCAGCACACGCCCCGAGCACCATCGTCTATCCGTATGAAAGTGATGACCCATCCCATGCTCACACGATGCGCACACAAAGACCAAAACCATGCCTGCTATTTATACGACATTGTTTGAATGTCCGAATAGACGATCCACCACCTTAGGCAGGCCTCCTCTACAGCTGCGCCACGACACCTACCAAGCCCGACGAGAGGCAGCGCCGGCCGTCCCTCCGCTGGGGCCATGCAAGGCTGCGTAGCGGGCTGGGCTGCCATGCGGCGACGTCCACTGTTGGCGTGCGTCGCTGTAATGTGCTATTACCTCGTCCAAATGAGCTTTTGCGGCAGTGGTCCGGTGCACCTGTTGCTGCTGTCGGCGCCGGGCTGCGTCTTCGTCGGCCATTCGTTGCTGTTCATCGTCTTCCTTGGGCTTTGCCGCGACCCGCGCGGCCACTTCAGCCTCCTTGGCGACGAAGAGCGCTGCGGCCGCTGTGTCCTGCGATACGAGACCAGGAGCAAGGGTCGACGGCTGCTACCATAAGGGGTTAAAACAGTGTCGTGGACCCTGGCGGTGAGACTTGGTTAGGGGCCATTTCGGCCCGCCGGCTGTTTCATTCACTTTGCAGGTGAACGGGGACTTGTCCCACCTCGTACCCTAACTACCGCACCTGATCTGCGAGCGAATCGTCTCCCCCAAAATCCGACGCCACCCATTCCGCACGTAAATCGTGCGGCGAGCGCTGCTGGTCGCGCTGTGGATGCTCGCTCCAGTCACTGGCACCCGTGGCTGCTTTGGTTGCATCCGCGGCCCTGCTGCTTGCATCCATCTTGGTTCCATTTGGCACACGAGCCACCGCACTGCCGTGAGCCTCTGCGCTGCCCCGCGAGCCTTTGCAGCAATCCGCTCTACCGCCGGTTTGAATGGCGGCCGCAGCCAGCTTGTGCCGTGTATCATCGCCCTTGCGGGTAGGCTCCACGTCGGCTGCACGGTCAACAGCTTCCCTGTTGAGGTGCCCGGGCATGATGGCATCGTTTTGTCACAAAATGGCTCTTCGCCGAGGCAACGTGTACCGATTGCTCGCAGATACCGGGCAAGCGACTGCTTCAAGCTGCGTACCTCCGTCCTCTGCTGCCGTCCCTAGGCCGGGTTAAGTCGAACCCTCGCGCTTGCATGTTGCTGCGGCAAGGCAGATAACCACTCAGTTTCGCCGCACAAGGCACTCTTCTTGCGCACCCCCCTGCCTGAGCCCGGGCGCCCGTAAATGCGTGCACCTACCTGTGGAACGCATGAACAAGGCCTTGCAGCTGTCCTGGTCCCAAGTGACCATGCGGCTGGTGGGGAGCGCCTTGCCCAGCTGATGGACTCCGGCCATTCGACGCGACACCAATGGGCGAGGTGGAGTTGCTACGCGTGTGCGCCACAGCACGACACGGAGACAAGGCCCTGCGGATCGACAAGGAATGGAAACCACAGCCGCTTAGCATGGACCCACTGGCACAGCCCACGCCAGCTGCTGTCTGCAGCATGACGGGCAAATCCTTTCCGAAACTGCGGCCCAGGCCCAGTTAAGAGCGCAAGGTACCTGTACACGAGGTGGTGGGGTAGGTTGGGCAGCGACCCGTCTGGTGGCATCACCGTGAAGGGGGTCTCCAGCCGCCCCTGCTGCAACTGTGCCAGCAATAATGCGCAATACGCGTTGCGGTTCCGCTTCCACACCACATTGCTTGTCTGCGAGCGGCGGGACCGGGAGATGGGCCAAAGCGGTCCGTGAAAGCATGACCCGAAAGTGCTGCACCCTTCAAGGCAAAAGCTTCAATCTTGCGCAGAAACCATCCACGGCTCACCGGCTCCCTGAGTTTCGTCAGCCACGCTTGCACACGCAATTTCACTGCCCGAGGTTGTGAAACTGCCAGAATGGTAAGCTGTGCGGCCGTCTGCAGTGTTTTATATGAAACAGTGAGCCCCCTTCCGTCAGCGCCCTTCACAGCGGCCCTGCGGGTTGCGGCCACATCAATTGCCGGTGTCACCTGCTGAAATTGATGGTCGAGGTTAGCATCCGGACGCTGCATCCTGCTAGTTTCTTCAGAAAATGTTAGTAATTGACCCCATAAGTGAAGGGCAATCCAAACTTGATATGTGCAGACGCCGACTTAGTTTGACCGAGTCAACAACTACACCGTATCAGCTGCACAACTATAATAGTAAAAATACTGAAGCCATTTGTCCCGCCTTCCAGGCTCAATGCAATACGGTATCAGGCAGCCAGCGTTTGTTGGAGAGGAAGTGTCTACTCAGTTATGTACGAACCAGCGCTGGATGCTTTCGGTGAATGTCGGGCTCTAATAACAAAGAAATTCACGGTGAAAGCCTACAAGCTAGGCGTACAGGCGTAACTTCCCAGACCGGCAACGCAATATGCTACGTGGCTACGCTCGCTCCAGGCTTTCCCAATTGGTGGATCGGGCGACTAACATCGTCATAGGGAACTCGAATACAGGTGCGAACGAGGTGTGCGGCAGTCACTGACCAGACCAAAACCCAACCCAACCCGACCGCAGCTGTAGTGCGGGAGGCTGCGGGGAGCGGCAAGGGAAACTGCAGCGGGGTGGCGCAGGATTGCGTGGGGGCTACCATACGGCAGGGATACCTTGCGTGGTCCACCCAGTGCGGTTCACGAGGTGTGCGGTTCCCTTGCTGCCACACCGAGACGGACAAGGTCCTGGGCCACGGGGTGGTCAGGTGGACGGCTGGCGGTCTTTCGCTTGCTTCCGCGTGCACCGGCGCGAGGCGGACGACCAGTACTACACCCGTGACCAGTACTACATCCTCGTGCCCCGTCACATATCCGTACCCGTTCGCACATGAGCCCTTCAATCCGGAGACGTGTACAACCACAACCGTTTGTGGAACACACGGGCTTCTATCTGCAAGGCGCCCGACCCCACCATCCGTGTCTGCGTTCGTTCATCAACCAGGAACCTTCACGACGCTCCGAGGCTCCCAGCACCTGCGCAAGGCTTACCAGCTCAGACCGAGACACTGCGTCGCCACACGTGCACTCCTCGCGCGGTTCGGTTCCGCCCGCCCGACCCCGCCAAAACCGCAGACCCAGAGCAGCAGTGGGGGCTTCCGACGTCAGGCAACCAGCCCCCACAAGCACCGGCCCGGAGCGACCCTAAAGGCACCGCTCTTCGGCCTCACGCCCCTCCAACTCGCCATGCGCGGTTGCGTGATTCCGCCCTGGTGGAGAAGGGCGGAATCGGTCATCATCGCAGGTTCCAGGGAGGGTTAAGTTGCATCGCGTCGGGGTTTCTTACGGGAGCCCGTTCTCCCGCCTTTGGCCCCACACGATTCCGCCCACCCGTCCCGGGGTTCAAAGTGTCCGCGAGGGAGGAGCGACACCGCATCGGCGACACCTCATCGGCGAGCCCTGCTCCGAAGCAGGTGATACAGCAGGTGATACAGCAACACACGAACAGCATTGCGCACGAAGCCACGCGCCCTTGAGCCAACACACCTGCATGACCCGCCGGACCCCATTTCCTGCGAGGCTGCCGCGCCCCGCAGGACACGATACCGGGGAGGCGACTCGAATCCCTCACTTCACTTCCTGCCACATCCCGCAACGCCCGCAGATGGCGGCCAGGCGCGCACCTTGCTCGCGGTTCCGCAAGTACCGCACTGCGGAATCAAACTCAACACCGGAGCGTGCAAGTTGCAACAAAATCGCCGCTACTTCTCAACGGCTTGCCTGCGTTCGTGGACAATGTGTTCGCTGTACGGCGTACGACATGCCAGCTTCTTCTTAGCAGTAATGCATAATGCGCCTGCGCTGTCGTCAGTTAAAGCAGTTCCCGCGGAAGTGCGCTAACCACCCGTCCCACGCATGTTTGCGCAAGCACTCAATCGAGCAGACAGAAACACCCCAGCGTGTGTGCACGTACAGTCGTAAACTGTACGGATGACGAGCAGTAGCACATATATCCATGCTCATGTTCGTACGTCGTCGTGTCGACAGAGGACCCATTTCTTAAGCAATTCATCGTACCTGCCCGCGCTCGTCAATTCAACAACATACACCGCCAGTTCTGAACGCGGGCCGCCAAGGGCGGGCTCCGCGGCTGCGACCACATGCCGTTGCCGCGAAGGACGGCAGCCGCCGTGCGTTAGGTGCTGCGGCAACTGACCACACGCGTGCGCGGCGCAAAGGTTTATAGACCCAAATCCTCAAAAAGCCACGCAAAACAGGCGTCAGGTTGGCTCAGCGACCTACATGCGGCAATCCAGCACACCAACTTCCTCCCGGCCCACACGCGCGGCGAAAGCCGCACGCCCATGTCTCACCCCCTCCTCGCCCGAAACCAAGGTAACAACGGCACACGCCGACTGCAGGGCAGCACCTCCCTTCCCCTCATTATTGGATCTCTTGCAAACGTACGGTTGGATCTCTTCCAGACGATTGGATATTCTTCCAAACGGGCATTATACAGGGCACGAAGCAAAAACACGATGAATGCAAATGCCCGGCCCGCATTTGCCCGGATACACAAGAAAACTGAGAAGGCGTGGACACCTCCCAAGACCGGTGCAGCCAACCCGCAACCAAGGCAAACAGCCAACCGCCCAACAAATCACACCCGTCAACAGCCCCCAACCGGCGTTTGCGCCGCTGTGCCGCGACGCACCATCACCCAGTCCAACCCCAGCCCCCGACTGCGGGCGCTCCGTTGCTGCTCCTCCGCCGCTGCCGCCGGCTACGCGATGGCGCGGTGAGATGCTCGGCGATTGCGCGTTGACCACCTTTGGCCACAGCAAACATTAATATGATTCGATTCAATCTTAATTCCCAATTCGAGAGCGCTAGATGAGATCCAGCCCCACATGCTTACGTGCACACTGGGGCGCAAGAGGAATCTGCGCATCCCTAACCTGTGCCGTACAGTGCCGTACAGTGCCGTACAATGCCGTACAGCGCCGTACTGTAACCCTCCCTTGCCGCCAGGGAACGGGTTTCCCAACACCTGGCGGCCGCGGGACCGGGGCTTCCCCTTCGACTGATAAGCAATCCACCACTGCAGTCAATATACACCAAGAAGCAGTACCTGCAGTGTGGCCGCGCACCTCTGCAAGCCGTACGGGCACACGGCAGCTCCCTGCCACCAAGGTTCCGGCACACGGCACGAGCAAGATGTGGATGTTTCACGCCGCGAGCGGCTCACCGCGCGCGGCAGGCACACGAGAGACAGCCCCCTCCCCCGGCACCCCACCGCTGGCGCGTCCCACCGCCGCGTTTCCACCGGGAACCGAAAGGGGGAGCGGCCCGCCGCCACCGAGCCCGTGCTCGTACAACTGCGGGTGTCCTTTCCATGCCCAGGAACACCGTACACCGCATTTCAACCGGGAGCACGAGGATGCGGATGACCCGCCGCTACCGACCCTGTGGTCGGGCGGCCTCGTCGGTCCCTCCCTCCTCGCCGCCCTCCGACACCTGCCCCGCGCCCTCCTCGACGCCCACCGACGACTGGCTGCCGCGCCTGCTGGCCGCCCGGCTGTCGCCCGCCCTACTCGCGCGGCGGCTGCCCGCCTGGCTCGCGTGCCGGCTGCCCGCCCGACTCACGGGCCCGTGCACGGAAACATCGCCGCCGCTGCCGGCGCGCCCGCCCATGCTCAGCGACCCTGCCATCGCGCCCAGTAGCCCCGACAGCTCCGACGTGCTCGTGCGTGAGCGGGACACGTTCAGCTGGTTCTGGGGACTGCTGTGTGTGTGACTGGGAGACCGGGCGGTGGTGGCCCGTCGGGCGCCGGGTCGCTCCGAAGGCGCCACGCCGTGCGACGCCGTGTGGCGGCTGGCGCCGCCGCTGGGGCTAACGACCGACAGACCGCCACCGCCGTCGGCAACCACCTTGTCGTCCAGCACGGCGACGTACGACGCGCGGCGCCGTACCGTGCCCAGGCCCGCGGTCTGCGGCGATGAAGGGGTGCCGGCGGCGGCGGCGGCGGCGGCCCCAGCGCCGTCTGGTGCCAGAAGACCTGCCCACGATTAGAATACGGTCACAGCGGGGACGTGGCACGTCAAGAGGGCGGGCGTGAGAATGTGATTTGGTCTACACATTCAGTTCACGGCTTGGCAGGTTCAATGGTACGGCATCCCATGGCCTCATGGTACGGCCGTGATGCCAATCTGTTTGCGCACAGAAACACCCGCCATCCCTGTACTGTTCTGTCTCTTGCATTTTCATCTCCGGCACCAAACCACCAACCAACCAACCAACCAACCAAACAAACAACCAACCTGCATGCATCATGACGATCGATGCCCGTCGGGACCGACTGAGGCGGCCCTGGCCCGGGACCTGGCCGGGTCGCCCGGACATGGCGCCCGCGCTCGCGGGGAAGCTGAACTGACTGTGGACCACGTTCCGCCCAGCACCCGCGTCTGCGGTGGTGTTCGCGGCGCCGCCGCCGCCACCAGAGCACTCCACACTTCCCAGCGACATGCGGTGCGAGCGGCGGCGGTCCCTGGAAGGCGAACCCGCCGCTGCCGCCGCCGCCGCCACCGCCGCCGTCACCGCCGCCACGTCCGGGGCGGCGACGTCACCGCCGGCCGCTTGGCGCAGTCGCTCGGCGCCGCCGCTCATGTCTAAGGATCGCCGCCACGCCGCGGTGTTGTAGCCACTGCCACCGTTGCTGCCGCCGCCGCCATCGCGCGATATCTCCGCCACGTTACTCGTACATTTCCGTACACGACCCGGCGCCGCCGCCAGTCCGTCGCTCGCGCCGCCAGTGACGAGCGCCGCGGTGTCCGCGGGCGGCCCGCATTCCACCACGCCGCCGGTCGTGACGGCCCGCGCAAGAGGACGTGTCGAACTAGAGCTGAGTTTCGATGTGCGGCGAACCATTTGCAACCCGCCGCTGCCGCCGACGCCGCCGCCGCCGGCCGATGCTGCGGCGCTGGCGTGGGAACGAAGGACGGGCTCTTGGTCGTCTTGGTCTCGGAGCCCAGAGCTGCTGCACTTCGCAAACGGATCCCGCTCCCGTTCCAAGCTGAGGTGCAGCGGCATCCGCAGCCGCATCAGCGCGGCCGTCAGCGTGTCCAGGTCTTCCGTACCACCGCCGGCGGCTGCGCCGCCGACGCTGACGCTGCCGGCGCTGCCGGCGCTGCGCAGCAGGCTGCCGGCGGCGCCGACGCCGATGTCGTCATCGCCGTACAGGTCATCGTCGTCGTCGTCGTCGCTGGCGGCCGATCCGTCGAAGCCGCGCGTCGCGTCACGGGAGAGGTGTCGAAGGAGGCCGCCCGCCAGGACGCCGTCGGAGCTTTCGAGCGCGCTCCGTTCGATCGCCGCGAGGCGTCGATTGGCGGCCACAAGCGAGTCAGTCAAGTTGACCATCTGTGGGGCGATCCGTGCCGTTCCGTTTTGTTCCGTGTTATACAGGGAGGTGAACGGGTGTGTACCGGTAAGGACCTGGACAGGACGGGGTCATTACGGGATCTGTACTGATTCTGCCTTTGATTTTCATTGGATTCGTATTGGATTTCGACTGGTCCAAGTTTGGATCCAGGAACGGTGGGATCCGAGCACGCCAAGGGGCTCGGCAGCCCCCTTCCACTTGGTCATCGCGCGCTGGATCCTGGATCCTGGATGATATGACCGGGTGGGTGCTCTGTGGCTTGTCCTTTGTTGTCACCCCCTACGGCTGTAAACCCTCAACAGTTCCCGGGCAACGCGTTGCTTCCAGTTCCCGGCCACGGTTCGGGATGCGCAGGGCGGAGTGAGATGTGCGCTGGGACCCTCCCATGAAATCAAGTCAGGAGTCCCGAGCTTCCGACCCACCCAAGCGACCCGCCGAAACCCAGGGGACCCACCGACAGCTCGGCGGCCTCAACGCCCTCCGCCATGCCGCCCAGCAGCTTCCCCATGAGCCCCTCCGTCGCCGCCCGTACTTGGGTGCCGTGCCGCTGCAGCATCTCCTGCACCGCAGGCACCGCCGCGCCCTCCCGCCGTACAACTGCGTCCGCCAGCGCCAACAGCAGCCGCCGGCTGCAAGGCTGCGACAGCAGCGCCTCCGCCGTCATCGCGGCGCCGGCGGCGCCGGCGCCTCCGCCGCCTCCGAAGCCGCGGCTGGTGGGCCCGGAAATGCTCGGTTGCGGCACACTGGCAGCTCCGGCACCGCTATATCCGCCGGCAGCGGCGGCGATCGGACACTGTAGACTCTGCAGGTCCGCCGTCGCCACGGCAGCGGCGGCGGCGGCGGCGGCGGCGGTGGCGGCGGTGGCGGCGGTGGCGGCGGTGGCGCCGCCGCCGAAACCAGAGGATGACGTCCGGGAGGTTTGAAATGTGGCGAGGTCCACTCCGAAGGCACCGATGAGGAACATCAAGGAAGCTTGCAGTTGGACCCGTGGGTCAGTGCCCCCCGGGGCGGTTGAGTGGGGCTGCTGCGGCAGCCCGCCGTGCGACAGTACGACAGTTGGGTGCGGGGAGAACTGTGGGTCGGAGAGGGCGGGCGGGCGCGGCGGCGGCAGCGGCCGAGCGGGCGACAGCGGTATTGTGCCGTACTCTGTGATGTCAGCTGGGAGCCAACCGGTGACGTGCCGCCGCGCCGGACTGGCGCCGGCGGCGCTGGCGCTGCCGCCACTGGCGGCGATAGCCCGCGTGGAGGCCTGCCTTGCGGGTGCGCGGGAGCGGTGCAGTACGAGCGACGGGATGCCGCCGCCGCCGCCGACGCCGCCGCGCCGCCCGCCGTCGTCGTCGGGCAGGATTATTGACGCGGCAGCGGCCGTCGCTGCGGCCGCAACCGCCACGCGGGCGCTGTCCGTGCTACTGCCACTAGCGCGATCTCTGCCATCCGCCGCCGCGTCGACACCATCGCCACCGCAGCCGCCGGCCTGCTGCCCGACATGTTGTACGGCAGCCAGCCAGCGTCCGTGCAAATTCGACCCGTCCGACCTCCGAAGCCGCCGTACTCTCGCCGTCGTGCATTCACCCGCCTTCGCCGCCGCCGTCGTCATCAGACTCACCGACGGCCAGGATGCCTCCGGGGCTGCGTGCGATGGCAGCGACCGCGGCGGCGGCGGCGGCGGCGACGGTCCAAACGGCCGTACAGCCTCCAAGCTCTCCAGGCTGGCCCCCAGGCTGCCTTTATGTCTCATCGAGCCGCGGCTGTCTCGGTCCGCCGCTGATGCCCCCAAAACGTCACCGTCGCTGACGGCAACCCCGCCGCCGCCGCCGTCGTCACCCGCCGGCAAATCCTGCGTCACGGACAAAAGGTACGACGTCGCCATCTGAGCGGACGGGCGGCGGCCAACCAGGCGGTGCGCAGGCGAAGGCGGCCCGGCGCAGTCTTCCGTCGGGGGCCTGTCCGGGGCCGCCGCCGCCGCCGCCGCTGGCGATCCTTCGTCGACGGACGTTCGTACACGCATGCTGTCCCTGAGGCGATCGAACAGGTTCGCCATGAGGTCGCTCATCGTCCGCAGCATGCGGCGGCTGCTGCCGACGCCCCTGACGGCGCCTCCGCCGCGGACGAGCCGGCGCCGGCCTGGCGGCGCCTCCGCTGCGTCCGTGTGCTGTTGCTCCTGCTGCTGCTCCTGCTGCTGCTCCTGCTGCTGCGAGTGTTGTGGCGCAGCGGCGGTCAGTGACGACAGCTCTCTCCCGCTGCCGCCGCCGCCGCCGCCACGCCTGCCGCTGCCGCTGCCGCAGTCTCCTAAGGCACCGTCGCCGCCAATACCACTGCATCGCTCCACCTGCACCAACAAGTCTTGCTGCTGCTGCTTTTCTTTTTCCAGGGACGTACGGCGCTCGGCCGATGCCGTACTTGTCGAGGTCCCCAACCGTAGCAGCTGTAGCGAGCTCGCCACGCTCTCCACACTTCCCGGGCGGCTTATGACGCTTATCGGCGGCGGCACCGCCAGCGGCACCGCCGTAGCGGCGATCGTAGCATAGCTCAGCTTGTCCTCCACATAGGGTGATGCCATACCCGGCAGCAGCAGCGTCGTTGATCGCTGCCCCTCTGGAGGCCGCGCGCCGCCGCCGTCACCGCCGCCGTCACCGCCGCCGCCGCCGCCGCCGCCACACGGAACCTCCCCGTCGGGGGCTGCTGGGATCGCGACCGCGGCGCCGATGGGCGCAGGAGCGGTGATGGGCATGGGTACGGCAATGAGGGTGCCGTGGCGGTCTTGCGCGGAGGCCGAGGGGTGCAGCCGGCGGGACGTCCAAGAGGACCCCGAAACACGTACGTCGCCGTAATCACCCCCGGTTCCGGCTGTATCAGGCGCGGGGACGCAGGGCAGGGCCCACGCATCGAACGTTCGGGAGGCCGCGGCTGTAGTGACGATGCCGTCGGCAGGAGGTGTGGAGAGGCCTGCTGCTGCTGCCAGAGGTGCTGCTGCTGCTGCTGCTGCTGCTGCTGCTGCTGCTGCTGCTGCTGCTGCGGCGGCGGCGGCGGGTGGCGTGGACGGCGGCCGCGGCGGGCTAGCGGGCGTTACTTGCATACTGGTCTGTGGCGGCGCCTTATCGGCTGCAGCAGCAGCCGATTTGGCCGGCGTCGCCGGGGCAGTTACATCGGCAGTAGCAGCAGCAGTAGCAGCAGCTGTGTTGGTGGCAGTAGCATCCGTCGGTTGAATGTAGGACAGGCCCCCGAAGCCCTCCTGGAAGCTGCTGACGAGTCCCTCCTGGTCCCGAGATCTGTCCATTGACGAAGACGCGCGCTGCCGGCTCTCCTGCAGCTTCCGTACGAAAACCAATGTACGGCTGTTCGTACGTACGTCTGTGCTGCTCGTGCTACTGCTGCTGCTGCCGCCGCCTCCGTTGCCGCCGCGCCGGCGATGGCCGTGGCCGTGCGCGCCAGCAGTGCTGCCGCCGCCGCCGCCGCCGCCTCCACCGCCGCCGCCATAGCCAGTGCCGCTGTCGCTGCCGGCGGCGCCCCGGGGATGCCCAGCGGTCTCCGTCTCGCCGTACAACTGGTACGGCACCAGGACCTTTTCGATAAACCAAGTCCACTGTGTCCCTTGGATACGATCCTCCAGCAGCTGCATCAGGCGCTCCTGTACGGCACGGATACAAGAACATCAGTACATCAGTCGCAAGGGGGCCCCCCTTATCAGAACGCAGTGCATCAACATCTCGCGATCCGGACAGCACAAAAAGCCTTCCGTTCTGTTTCACATTTCTCCGTCTTCCGTCAAAGCTTGCCGCGTGGCGATTCTCGTCGTCAAAAGCTTGTGCCACGTGCGGCACTGTGCCAGGGTGCGGCATCGCTGCGCGGCGGCGCCGTACCTGCACCAGCGCCCCCGAGTGCGGGTGCTCTCGACACGCCGCCGCCAGGTCCCGCCCCGCCAGCGCGACCAGGTCCGTCGCGGCGCCGCACACTGCCGTACAAACGTGCCGCCGGGCTGCCAGATCGGGCAGCAGCGCCAGCTCGCTGAAGCACTCCCCCGACACCACCACCCGGATCAGGTCGCCCTGGTCGGAACGGAGCAGCACCGTGCCCTGAGGGTCGCGTCGGGAAGGGGGCCGGAGACCGGTTGGGCAAGGGAGACCGGATGCAGTTGCAGGTACCGTATATAGTGGTGTTGGTGATGGGGCGCCCCGACGGACACCCGTAAGGACATCCGTACGGAGATCTGTACGGAGATCCACCTCAGCTAGGGGCAGCGGCCGCGCCGTCTGCTCCGCGTTCTCGCGTCCCGCTCACCTGTCGTACAACGTACATGTGCTGCCCGAGTTCCCCCGCTCGGTGGATCTCCTCCCCTGGCGTGAAGGCCACCAGAGTCAGCCGGGCCTGCGGGGCAGCGAGGGATGACGACGCGGAATCGAATGACTGAACAAACGGAAAAAACGGACAAAAGCAAGGCGCGTGTCGGGAAGGGGCGGTTGCGCCGCATTACTTGGAGGCGGGTGGGCTTTGCTGGCTTTCATTTGGCATAAACACACACAGCTGCGGTGCTGTACCTAGTCCCTGAATCCTCAAGCCCTGAGAAAGGGTCAGTCCTATGCTCCACTGACCGTCTCCCTCCCTCTCCACTCGCTCTCTCCGACTCTCCCTCCTTCCCTGCCGGCACGGCCCCGCCCCACCTGCACGGCCGCCATGAACGGCTCGTCGCAGCCTGAGAACAGCGGCAGGTGGTGGAAGGGGCCGCTGAAGAGGCACCATTTGATGTCCTCGACCAGACCCCGCGGCAGCTCCGACAGGAACGCGTCGGCCTCGGGGCCTGTGCGGCCGCGTTGTTGTACAGTTTCGAGAAACCAGGTCCAGTCGGGGCGCCGGGTGTGTCGAGTTGGGCAGGACGGGATCGACTCGCCGGGGGAAGATGGTGTTGTGTGACGTGTTCGGTGGCCGTAGAGAATACCAAAATGTGCAGGTGCAGCGCGGCCAGCGATCAAGGGAGGGGTTTGAACGAAAAGACACGCAAGCCTGTGTTCGGCCATAAAACTAAACCACGCAGGGGCCAAACCCTTGCACCGACCCGACCCGACCCGCGCACCCGACCCGACCCGCGCACCCGACCCGCCCCGACCCGACCCGACAAGCGCACCCGACCCAACCCGACCCAACCCAAGCACCCGCCCCGCCCAGCCCCCCCCCGCCCTGCGCCCTCCTAACCCAACCTAACCCGGACCAACCCGAGCCCCCGCCCCGCACCGCCCCGACGCCATCGCACCCGGGTGCTCGTGCTGCGCCAGGAAGTCGTAGTACGCCACCACCCGGTCCTTGAAGCGCTTGGGGGCGCCCACGTACCGCAGCGCGTCGGCCGCCACCGAGGCCTTGAGCTTGTAGCGGGTGGACAGCGCGTTCAGGTTGGTGGCCAGGACGGCCATGTTGCTCACCTGGCGGAACCGGTGAGGGACGGCGATAGCTATCAGGGGGATTTCGGATTTGTGCGGCGATCAGAGGAGAGCAGAGGTCGGCAGGAAGATAGATGACAGCAGGAAGGGTGTGCTGGGATAGGCACCAGGGACGCCCTGTCTGAGGCGGGGCGGTGGAGGTAGGGCGGTGGTCTGGGCAGGCCGCAGGCGCACATCCACCGCGGGGCGACTGGGGGGCGCGGTCAGGCGCGGCAGGGGCGTGGATTGGCGCCGTAGGTTCTGGCAGGCAGGGATGAGCTGCAGCGACACGTTATCCAGCCCCCCAACCCATCCGGTCGCGTCAGGGCTGTGGTCCCGTCGGGTTTGGTTCCGTCAGACCCCATGCTCCACGCGGGTTGGACTTCCGTCCCCTGCGCCAGTTGGCCCCTGCGCCAGTTGGCCCCTGCGCCAGTTGGCCCCTGCGCCAGTTGGGCCCTAGGCTGCGCCACCACTCACGATGAGCGCGTATATGACCGCCCCGACAATGAGCATGCAGATGAAGAACACGCGCTCCACATTGTTCTGCGCATCCAGGTTGTCGGAGCCCACCACCAGCACGAAGGACGAGTAGATGGCCAGGCTGCGGACCCGCGGTCGGGGGGAAAGCGTACAAGGGGGGACGGGGGAGGACATACACGGACGTCTCAATGCCGCGGGCAGTGCGCGTTTGGCTGGAAGGTGACGAGCATGCGATTAAGGTATAACAATAAGTAAGGAGATTGGGAAGGAAGTGCCGTACTAGTGCCGTATCAATGCCGTACCTGTACTCGGATGCGACGCTTCCGGGGTCCGGGCCGCCCCGCAGCGTGTCGAACAGCCAGGGCCAACCTGCGGCCAGGCACACAAACAGACAGACCGAAAGACAGACAGACAGACAAACCGGCAGAGATACGGGACAGGTCATCGACCTACAGAGCAGGTCACGGGCACAACCTTTCCGCCACGGAGCAGAACTGCTCAGCCGCCTTCAGCAAACCACCCATCCGCGTGTGACTCACACACACCCATTGAGCCTACTTCTGGACATATCCCCTGCACAGCCCATGCACGCATTAGTATCACACATGGAGGCCACCAGCTCCGCGCAAAGCACGGACCTGCGAGGGTTCCCCGTTCCACCGTGAAACCGCCATCGGGGACAGCGGCGGCCAAGTCCATGGCCCATCGTCCACCCCGTCTCGAGATCCGTGTTCAGACCCTCGACGGATCTTCCGATAGCTGCCCAATCAGCCCAACGCATGGCAACCGACGGTTTCGTTTTACGGTACCTGACGGCCATCAACGTCCCAGTGTTTCCGAGAATTGAGCTCTCACTTGACTAGCAAGCAGCCAACCAAAACAACCCACCAAACCAACTCACCAAACTGACTTACCCAACCCACCAAACCAATCAACCAACCACCCCTTACCAGACCTGAGAGCCATTCGCTGAGGCCGTGCCACGCGCAGCAGGTCCAGTGCGCCACGAACATCATGAGGGCGAACAGCCGTCCGAGTCGCATGTAGTTGGCGTACCGGAACCGATCCAGGAACTGGAGCAGCCTGCGGCACCGTCGAGGGGGCGGATACGATCACGAGTTCACGACCCGCGCCATGAGGGTTTCGAGAGGCGAGCGCCCCCAGGAGACTGGCGACGAACCGGCGCTGTCGCTGTCCGAGACGCATGCCATATCCTGCCGCATATCCTATATCCACGCCATATCCAGTAAGGTTATCCAGCTAGGCCTGTGGTCGGTGTAGCATACTCCACCGTGCTACAGTACTACACGGGGGAGGACAACGCACGCGAGAAGATTGGGATATACGGTAGGCTGAAGGAGCGAGAAGCTGGATGCACTCTGGGCGTCGAAGCCGCGGAGCGCGGCGGCACCACGCGGCGGCACCGTAATGCTGCACATTACCGGTAGCCCACTCAGTCACAATCACATGGACGCGGCTCGTGCTGCGCAGTACAGCCGTACAGCTCACCGGACGAGCTTCAGCAACCGTAGGAGGCGCAGCAGCGTCAGCAGCGACGCCATGTGGGAGTTCCGATCCGCTAGTGCCGCCTGGCGGGGGCAGGTACGGCGCACTCAGCACAGCATGAGCCAGGACGGCGCACTCAGCACAGCATGATGCCGCCGTACCGCACGGTACCACATGGTGCGACGCAACATCGGCCACACGCCCCCATTGCCTGATGAAGACCGCAAACTCAGTGTCTGACACGGCTAGACGCGATGCAGGGGCAGCGATGGCACGGACAACGGTACTCGCCGTACCAACGACCAACAGACACTAACCAACCCGCCCCGCGCCGCCCCGCCACGCGGCAATCCCTCCCAGCGCGCATTCCCCGGACTCACTCGGAGTACCTCTGTCCAGGGAATCGACGACGTGAGGTCCAAGGAAAACCATGTACGGCAGTAGTGCTCTGCAATATGCGCCGTATCCCGTACAAGTTCGCCCGTCTCGCTGATGTAGGCGGACCTGCAGAGACGCGACAAGACCGGGCGGCGAGGTGGCGTCGAGCGGAACGCGGACGGCGACTGCCGCGTAGACCCCCCGGGGGCCCGTGACCCCTCACCGAGAAGACCAAACACCCCTAGAAGACCAACCAGTTCCCCAAGCTGCGCGCGTCAGCTCCTTCGTGCGCCGCCACCCATGGTGCCGGCTAGGATTGGGGCTGGGGACCATGCCCCAGTTGCGTTCTGAAATGACTTGTCTCAGCACCCGCACAAAGCGATCCACATGCATGGGCATGCGGGCGTTCGTCCGCGAACGGCTTTTCCGTCTTGGCTTCGAGATCCGGATCTGGGTTCCGGGGGATGCTGGAATCCGGTTTTTTTTCGCGATCCTGGAATCCGGTTTCCTCGCGGTCCCGCTGCCTCGCCCATTGCTGAATCAAGCAACTCCGCTAACCACAGCGTCCGTGCCACCCAAAGCGGCATCGGTAACACACGCGTGCGCTGCTGGCGCGCTGCGGAGCCTGCCCCACCTGAACTGCACGAAAACGTCGACCCAAAACATGCCCAGGATGCCCCAGTCGACGCAGTCCAAGGCGCGACTCTGCACACCCCGGAAGCCCGCCTGAAGGGGCACCACCGCGGCGGTGTACAGCAGCAGGACCAGCAGGACACCGTCCCAGCTGCACCCAAGGTGCGCCGCGGGCAGGGACCCGCATCCGCAAAGGGGGGACACGGCGGCGGCGGCCGGCGCATGGGTCAGTGAGGTTGTGGTGTACGACATAGGGAAACGCGGCCACGAGAGCGGATCAGGGATGATCGACCCAGGGGTCAGCCGCGCGGCAGCGGAGCCGCAGGACGGGCGGACGTCGGCTGCGCCGGTACGCGTGCGATGACGAGCCAGAGGACTTCGGGATCGCGGTCTCGGTGTGCTCTACAGGTTCTGCAGCACATGATCCTCGTGGGAACAAGACGAGGCGTGACTCCGTCAACGCGATGATGATCCCCGGGAGGCCGTCGCCGCCGAGTGCGGACCCCCGGGTGACCGGGCTCGTTCTGAGTTTGCTTATGGGTTATGGCAAACCATCGGTGGAACCTCTGCGTTATGAGAGTAGGGCTCTCCCTGGGCCCCGCAACGCCCCCCCTGGCGCCCGCAACGCCCTCCCTGGCGAAGCGACGACGACGCGAGAAGTGACCCACCAGTCCCGGTACCGCGAGGGCAGGAACAGCGGCAGCTGCCCGTCCAGGCGGCTCCACACGTCATGCACCGAGAAGTGCCACTGCTGGAGGCCGCACCACCAGGCGCAGCGACGCCACGGCTTCCCCGCCCCCGCCCCCGCCCCCGCCGCTGTCGTGCTGAGCCCCGACGAGGTCCTGCCGAAGCTTGCGCCGGCGGCGTTGCGGTGCGCCACCGCCGCCGCCGCCGCGGCGGCGGACCAGTCGGTACCGCCGAGCGAGCCGTCGGCGCCGCCGCTGTCCGAGCTGCGCTGCCAGTGCCGCCGGCGCCGCAACCCGCGGCGCTTCCCGTCGGCTCCGCTGCCGCTGGCGCCGCCGCCGCCCAACTGTCCACCGCCATAGTCCTGAGAGCTCATGATCCACCAGTCCAGCTCCTTAGAGACGGCACGAGACAGAAAACGGTTGTTCCCGGGTGCTTTAGGCATCAGGAAGTCCGTCTCCTCAGACAAGTTCCGGTCCGCCTCCACAGCAGCGGCCGCCGCCGCGCTCGCGGCGGCGGCGGCGGCGGCGGCGGCTCCGCCGCCGTCCGCGGAACCCTCGACCTGCCCCGGCAGCAGTCCCATGTGCCCCGCGGCGGAGTACGGCCATCGGGTTGCGGCCACGGCATCCAGTTGCTGCGGCGATGGCGACAGCGGCAGCCCGCCGACGACGCTGTACGACGCGGCCGCGCCGCCGGCGGCGGCGCCCGCGGTCACCGTCGGCGTCGCCGGCCACAAGATGTTCGCTACTGCCGCTGCTGCATTGGAGAGGTTGCAGCCCGAGTCGCTGGGCTTGATGGGCCCGGGGGCCAGTCCCGTCGCATTCCCGGCGCCGTCTGCAGTGCCGCCGCGCGTCACTGCGGACAGCCCGGCGAGCTGACGTCCGCCAGCTATCCCGACCCGGCCCACGCTGGCGGCCCCGTCATCGCGTCCCGGCGGCGGCTCACCGCCGATGTGTGGATCGTCCAGAATCGATATCACGGCAGTGGCGTCCCTCGGCGGCCGCGGAAGCACCGAGGCACCGCTGGCGTCGCCGCCGCTGAGCAGCGGCTGCAGCGGCCCCGCGGTCAACAAACCGGGCGAGGCCCATGCGCCCGTGCCCCGGGATGCATGCAGCGCGCCGCGCATGGCGCGGGTGAGCGCCTGCGTGTGCAGAGACCCGCGGGTCACCGCATCCGCCGCAGTTGTTGCTGCGGCGCCAGATCCGTCGTCCCGCTCCCGCCCGCCGCCGCTGAGATCTAGCTGGGGGTTGGACACCGGCCGCGGCACCACCGACGTCGCCAGCAAGGCCGCCTGCTGGCTCGGGAGGTCGGCCGTGTATTGCTGCTGCTGCTGCTGCTGCTGCTGCTGATGCTGGCCTGCGGAGGTGAGGTGTGTGGGCCCTATGGAGAGTACCCGCAGTGGCGTGCGGGGCAGTCCGAACCCGGATGCGACCTCGCGCTGCGGTGGGAAGGGCGCCTCCACCCATGAGGCGCGGCGCATGATAGGGCCACAATCCTGCGGAGGGACGGGGCGGAGCGCGGAGGGGACGGGGCCGACAGGCAGGCAGGCAGGCAGGTAGCCTCTGAGCCAGCTGATGCAATGATGCATTCATGGCACTTGTCGGAGGAGCGCGCACAGGAGTCCACGCCCATGGCTGAGCAGGCTCTGGACGCACCTCGGCTGGACGCACCGCAGCTGGACGTACCTCGGCTGGCCAGACGGGCTGCGCATCTGGTACTGAACCCTCCTGGAGGACGTGGAAGGTAATCGCCCGCGGCCCTCGTCCATACACGCTCCGACGGAGACGTGGCCTGGGAGCCTCAGCATCGCCGGTCTGAGCGGGTAGGGGCGGCCTCTGCTGCCGCGCGGCATCGTCGCCCAGGAAGTGCTGGTCGATGGCGTGCTGCTGCACAGCTTCGTCGGCCTGTGGGGCATGAACGCGCGGAGTCTGGTAACGGCATGGGACATCACCGCACAGACACCTTTCGCATGCTTGCACGGGGGACGAAAACTTACAAGAGCACCATTGTTGTCGTTGACATATTGAGACAGGAGAATGCTCGAGACCAGCTCCGCCATATCTTGCGCTCAGCACAGCGCAACCTATCGAAATGTCTTCGGCTTTCGCCCGCGGGCGGCAGTACCTGCGGGCCTACCTTGGTGATTTGCATAAAATATCAGCCGATAACTCTTGATGGTACTGTAAGCTAAGACCCAGCATGACCAATACGATTTAGTGACCAATACTGCACAGTTCAGTTTCAGTGTCAACATAAGGTTTCACATGTTCATCAATGTTCAAGCGCTTATCATAACTTGGGTTCGGGCGAGCGCATGACCGCTTCCCAACGCCAGTTTGCGCGCTCCTATGGTTATAACACGGGAACCATGTGCCGTACCTCCTTAACCCAAGCTCTTTCCCTGACGTTCCAGACCTAAATTCATGCGCAATGCTCCCCACAAATGACGGATTGAACTATTGTAGTCCCACATATTGTCTTAGTACCGGTTTCGCCTTGCTGTTTGTCTAAGCGTGCCATCCGTCCTTCCAATTTTGCAACTGTGCATTTCAGATTTGGCGGCGGACTGGTATTTATCGGCATGGGGCGCCCCTCATGCCACCCGGCGCATCGCAAGCAAGCCGGTCTTGGGCGCTTCGTGAGGGCAATTGATGTTCCTACGCTTACTTAGGGACGCGACACTTCTGTAGATTAGTAACCGAATTTCAGCGACTCCAGACCGGCACATTGCCGTGGCCACGTGATACCGTACGCGCTGAGGTGTGCTTCCACGTACGATTTCAGGTGGTGGAGCGCCACCGCCGATAGGGTAAAAACTGCAACGGCCGGCCTGGGGTCGCTGAGGCTCGCTGGATCGTGTCGTGCGGCCCCGATAGGACTTTGCAGACCGAACCTCCCGCGTCCCGCCGCTGGTGTCCCCAGCCTGTGGGAGCTTGTCATTGGGGCGGACGATGCCACCGACCATGGGACGGACGATGCCCCTGCCGGTGGGCCGCCTTCGGCGCGCTGCCTCCTCACGGTCGGCTGGCCGGCTGGCACCCACGCCCGCTGGGTCCGGACCCAGTTCGCTGCGTAATTCGAGGGCCTCCAGGTGGTCGCCGTGGACTGGGCTACCTTGCGCCCACAGCCCAGCCCCCTGGCGCGCCTCCGCACCGCGCACGCCTTATTTCCTGCGGGGTGCGGAAGGGGTTCCTTCCCTGCTGGTGACCGCAGCTGCACGCCGGCCTCGCCGGCCCGGCCCGGCGTGCTGAGTACGGAATACACAGTGAAACCTTGGTCCGCTCCCTGGACCTCGACCAGTACCGCAGGGAACACACGCCCTGGTGCAGACTGCCTTGAGCTCGCCCTCCGGGTCCGTGTGGCGGGTGGGCGGGCCCGTCCCCGGCGCCGCTGGCCTTCGGTGTGCGTTCCCGCCCGGTCTCTCCTCTTCTGCAGTGCCCCTCAGTCCCCCAGCTGGCGACCGGGGCGACCCCGCCGGCTCGGCCGCTGCCGCCCCTGTGTTGCCGCCCCTGCGTCACTGTTGGCGGCGCCGCGCCTGAGGGCCCCACCCCTGTCTACCGCCGCAATGCTCCCCTGGTCGCCCTGCCCATCCCGGGCAGCTGCTGATGCCTCCACCGCCCCAGGCAGTGTTCCCGCCGCCCTTCGCCGCCCGATGCGGCTATGGGCGGCTTCCTCCCGGCGCAGCGGCTCCTTGGGGTCCACAGCCTCCCGCTCCCTGGGCCGCGCCTCCGAGCGCCCTGGAAGCCCGTCACGCCGGCCTGGCAAGTCCGCGTGGACACCTGTCGGCACAATTCCTTCACTGCCATCGCCTCACTCCCGGATGACTGACGGTGGGACTGAGGACGCCACGCAAGCAAGCATGTTGCGCCGGTCACGCCTTGAACGCCAGCCCTCGGGCCCTCCCCGGTTGCGGCTGGGCTCACACAACGTGCGTGGCTTGCTTGGGGCGCTGGAGCATGGTGTGGCTGCGTGCCTTCCAGCGCCTGGATGATGTCGTCTCCGCCATCCGCGAGGAGGATGTGCCTCGGGCCCAAACTCTGATCGCTACCGGTTGCGTCACCGAACGGTTTGATGGCTTGTCCTGCTGGTGGTGCCCCGCCCCGCCGTGGAGTCTGACCGTCGACTGGGACCCCCTTCCTCGGCCGACCCTGCCTGCCGCGGGGCCGCCCCCTCATCCTCCCGCTGCCCCCCGCGCTCCCTGGCCACGGCCCTCCTGCCTCCGCCGTCGCCGCCCTCGTCCGCCTGTCGGCTCTACTTCGCCCGTCACCTCCGGCTGGCCCCACTGGCGCCGGGCCTTCCTTGCCTGCTGCCTCTCCACCCGCCGCCCGACCGCCCCCGGCCCCCGGACCAGCCGAGCAGCCGCGTACAGTGGTTCAGGCCAAAATACTGGGAATCCAGCGTTCCATTTCCGCAACGACGCCGACACCTCGCCCGTGGACTTCACGGGGGTAAAGAAAGAAACCGGGGGGGTCCACGCGGGGGGACCTCAGGGGGGTCCACGCGGGAGGACCTCAGGGGATTTCACGCGGTCCCTGGAGCGGCTCGCTCGCCTCCCCTTGTCCGCTTTCGGGCGCGTGTCTGCTGCGTCGTGCTACGCCGTCAGCAAGGCCCTCTACCATCTGGAGTTCCCGGACTTCCCTGAGCGCGCGGAGGTCGACCAGCTGCACGCGTCCATTGCTGCTGTCGTCGACCGTGCCGTGCCCCCCAACCAGCATGCCGCTTCGTCCCCCCGGCCAGGTGTGGGCCCCTGCCTCCTGGCCCTGCCGCCCGTGCTTGGGATTGCCGCCGTGCTTGACTCTTGCCCCTGCACGCGCACGTTCGGTCCCGGCATGCTGAGGCAGCGGTTCGGTGTGTGATGGCGGCCTGTGGCCTGCTCCCCACCGATCCGCCCGGGACAGCACTCGCCCTGCGCCTCCTTCGCCGTTGCCACGCCGCGGCGCACCCGCCCTCTCTGCCTGCTCGCTCCCCACGATAGCACGCGCGCGTCCGCCGGCCGGTAACACAGCCTCCAGCGGACCAGGGGTTACATGCCGCTCGATCACCCCTTCCTGTGCGGGGTGTGGGGCCGTGTCGTACTGTCGCGGCCACCGGATGTTGACTCGCCGCCCGGGTCTGCCGTCCCCTGACTTGTTGGGGGGGGGGGGGTGCTGCCCCTGTCTGACGCCGCTTGCCCGCCTTTCTGGCATGTTCTTTTCCCTGCATGTGTTTCCGTTGTGTCCCTTGACTACTGCGGTGGCTGGGTGCTGGCGGTCCTTGGCTGCTCTTTCTTTGGCATGGCTCCCTGCTTACTGCACGGCGTGCCCTGGAGTAAGTCCGTCTGCGCCTGTACGGCGCGCGAGCAGCTTCACTGCTCCTTGTAACATGGCTTCCTAACCAGGATTGGCTCCAAGTATTAGAGACGTCAGGGCGCAAAGTGTTCTGAACAGCTTTTTTGGAGTTTTTGGGTTTGGGGAGGACAGCGGGGTGATGGGCGGCAGGGGCCGGCTTACGCGGCCGTCAAGTAAGTAATGCCTTGGCTCGGTAAATTGAGGTCAGGTCCTATTGTCATGACTTAAAGCCTGATGGGCATAGTTGCGAAAGCGTACGGTTACGTGCTCTGCTTGGTGGTGTCCCGCGGCCCATGGAGTTGCCTTCACCTGGAGGTTGATGTGCATTCGCAACTGCTTCCTGCGTTACGGGCTCTCCAGAGCCAAGGCGGAGCAAAGGGGAGGCTGGGGAAAGGGCCATGTTGAGCATCTGGTGTTTCTCCCCGGGCGCGCCTCGGCGCTTGTCTCGCGGTGCGAGGATCGCCGTACGTTTATCTGGTGCACAAGCACTTGCTTGGGACATGGCTCTATGGCCCAAATCCTGAACACGGAGTACCTGCGTATGTACCAGCTGTGCGGTGTGCTTCCTGGACTCGTGCGAAGCTTTGTCATGTGCCTGGGTGCACACAGTTCACTGCTGCGTGCAGACATGAGGAGGTTGCAGCACACGAGGATTCAATTATTGGGTTGTCCTACCTCAGTGGGACAAACACCCAGCCATGCCACACGTCCATTCGGTGCCATTGCATCGGGGCATGTGCGGGTGCACATACGTCTGTGGAGGTTGGCGGCACCAGCCACCTGATGTCTCACCCCTTCTGACCGGCCCCATACCACAATTTAGTAGACAATACTAACCCTTGACAATACCCCAGAACGCAAGCTAACAGACCACCTGGCCGAAAGCGCGACTTGCCGACCTCCCCCCAAAACTTCCTAAACCCGCGAGCGATTGCAACGAACGCTTTATTTGGCGCGTTTGTAATCAATCCGTACTTGAATCGGCGCTGCCAACGCAGGACAGCACGCCTGGAAGCAACGTAACCACAGCGACCCTTCAACCCGTCCGATATCATTCCGCTCATCACCCAGCCATCGCTGTCAGAAGCTGCACGATGGACCCGTCTGCAGAAGAAGCCATCGTTGAAGAAGCCATCTGCGAGGCTTTGGGTCCCCAATCAAATACCGTAACCCGAATGTAACTTCCAGCAAGTCACGGCAGGGGCAGGTCGACATTTAAACTTCGGCGGCTGCGTCCTTCTTCTCCTCCTGTGAGGCAGCGGTCGGGCGGGGCACCGGGGACATCGGAAACAGAATCAACGAGTTGTTATTCGGCCCTGTGCTGCTCTGGCAGACGCGCAACATCCCTCTCCCCACTCGCGTCACGAGGTTCAACAGCCCAAACGCAATGTCACGCGGCAAGCCCGGCTGCAGTGTTTTCCCACCCTGCCAAGGTGCATGTACGCCTCATCTCGTCCTGCCCTCCAATCCCGCTGAGCGCTACACAACAGCCCTTCACCGCCCACGTTCCCCAGAGCCCTTCGCATATGTGCCAACCCGACAACATTCCATATCTCAGGGCCGGACGCGCTGCGGTACCCAACCAGAGCACTCAGTCGGGAGCCCTGCTGCGCACCTGGTGCTTGCTGTGCTCCTGTTTAGCCTTCTCCAGCGCCGCCATCAGGGCCAGCACTTTGTCCTCGCCCTTCGTACGGAATGCCCATGTGCGGACGAGACCGGTGGCCGCCTTGCCGGCCTCGTCCGCCTTGTCCTTAGCCTCCGCTGCCGAGGACTGGCTGGGGTCCACCGCGGCGGCGGTGTTGACACAGCCGAAGGTCACTCCATTGGCGCCTTGCATTCGCTGCGTTGCGCCAGGGCAATGGGGCTTAGGGTCGCGACGGCTCTTGGGAATACTTCACGGAGCGGACCGTCCCAACAGGCTCGGGCGCGTCAAGTACCAGGGGAACCTAGTAGCAAAACGCGTCCGCACTACCCGGAACCACCAAAGCGATCAAAAACCGTTGCTGATTCTCCCGTGCTGTCCGTTGCCTGGATGCCCAAGTAGCCGACGCGCGGTGGTGATGCACATGCGCTCTTTGGCCATCCGCCATGTCGTCCCTTTTTCCTTACCCGTCCTTCACAGAGTAAACCTGCACAGGGCACATTCCGCTTGCACCCATCCGCATTCCCAGGCGCTCCTTATGAGGTCCTCTAGGGCCACCGCTCCATCCGTCAGCACAGCACAGTCAACTGCACAGCCAATGCCGCTTGGTTTCAGGTCGCTGAACACCCCAGATTAGTCCACAATGCCGTACAGAACGAGACGGAGACATTCTCGACCGTGCCACGCAGGGCTGCAGCGGCACCCGTAACCCAGACAAGAGTGCGCTGGCCATTGGCCCATCTCACCTGAACCGGCATGCTGGAGGTCACTCGGGCATTAAGCAGCAGGCGCAGATTGCCCGACTGCGCGCACGACAACAGGGATGGGACGCCAGAGTTCAATGACAGCGCGGATGATGTAGGGCCTGTACGACGGAAGCTGTACGATGACAACAAGGCAGCTCGTCCCAAATTGCGTCCCAGCAACAAGGCAAGGATGAATCCTACAGCGAAGCCTGTTTGGAGCGCAGACGCCCCGGTTCATTTATTGCAACATTGTTAATTCAACGACGCGCCGCCCTTGGTGCGCCAGCCTGGAGCGCACCTGACGCATTACGACGCGGCTCGTCGACCCGTCCGCTGAAACGTTGACTCGAAGCTCGCCGCTTCCTCGCTCACGCCACTTGGATGCCGCGCTGTCGTATTCGTATAGTTTGCCCGGCTCTGTGCTCAGGACGCAACGCAGGGCACCCAGCAGCACCGGGGACGGCACAGGGCACGCCCTCACAATCACCATCTGGCTCACCCACCTGGGACGGTTCCCCAATGGCATCCTTTCGTTTTATGCCACTGTTGCTGACCCCGCCCACGCCATGACTGTAAGAAACACCACGAGCCTGACTCCGCAACTCTCTCCCGGCACTCGGGGCAAGTCTCCCCCAGCAAGTCATGATCACAACCACCCCGTCGGGCGCGGCGGCGGGGTGGTGGTGGTGGTCCATGCGCGCGCGCTTGGTTCCCATCCATCCACGCATCCCCCATCCGCCCACCCACCTGCATAGATCATCTGTTCATTCTCCTCGCCAGTGACCTTCTGCACCACCGCCAGCTGCACTACCGGCTTGATCGACGGGTCCTCCGTGGGCTCGAACGTCTCCGGTCGCTCATCGGCAGCGCCCTCACCGCCCTCCTCACCGGCCCCGGTGGCGCCAAACAGCGGCTTCCCCAACGAACCACCGCTGTTGTCCAGCTTCGGAAATGAAAACCCGCCGCCGAAGCCCCCCGTCGCGCCGAAGAGACCTCCGCCGGTGCCTAGACTGCTGCCACCGAACAGGCCGCCACCACCGCTGTTGCCGCTGCCAAAGAGTCCCCCCGTCGTGCTGCCAGCGGCGGCCGAACTGCCGCCACCAAAGCCACCGAAGTTGAAGCTACCCCCCGATGATGCTCCGCCGGCGGCTAGAGACGCGAAGCCAGAAGTGGTGCCCGCGCTCCCACCGAAAATGCTGGTCGCCGCTGTCGTTGCGGCGGTCGCGCCACTCGGAGACGCAGAAGCGGCCGCTTTCTCCCCATCCTGCCGGGCATTTCAAGGGGGATTGCCGCGAGGGTCAAGTACTGCACTGCTCAAAGCCGTACTCCTATATGACGGAGAGCCGGCGAGCCGCATGTCGCAAGCTACGAGGTCCCAACTAGCTGCTGAGCACAGGTGCCAGGTCGTGTCTTGCCGCTCCGGCCCGTCGGTAGGCTGTGAGCGCTTTATCCTTGCAGATCAGATTACCTGTGCCTTCGCGTCACCCTCGCCACCTTCCTTCGGCTTGTCCGCCTGCGCCTCTTTTGCGTCGCTGGCTACTTTCTCGGCCTCCGCCGCAGCCGCCCCATCTTTCTGCCCCTGCCGGCAACGCGGTTTAGTGGTAACAACATGCCGGCTTGCTCTTCCCGATACCCGACTTATAAATCACAAGACAGCGATCACAAGAGCGAATCAAAAGACAGCCACGTGCGGAACCCCATGGAGCTCGAGGGGAAGCATACCGTAGCACGCCTCTCGAGCATTTCCCCCTTACATACGGATTGAACTCAGGACGACCCAGATGCCCATCGTGCACCGCACCATCACCATGGTGATCTGTCAAGCCCTGCCCTATACCTCGCCAGCCGTCGCCTCGGTTGCCTTGTCCCCCGCTGACGGCTCAGAGCCCGTGACTGCGGCTGACGCGCCGGCAGTTTCCGCTGCGGGCTCTTGCGCAGGTGCAGCTGCGGGCGCTGCCCCGAACGAGAAGGCTAAGCCCGAGAAGGGGTTTGATGGCGCTCCCGGCGCTGGCGGGGCAGCTGCTGGGCCACCGGCTCCACGACGAACATGCACTTTACGCCGCTCGCGTGCGACCGACGTGTCCGCAGTCCAAGTTCCCGGGTCAACGCTCTGGGGGAGTGGCGCGGGACGAGAGAACGAAGTAGTCGGGTAACGCAGACCGAAAGTGACAAGCCTTGACGAATGAGCTGAACATTCCAATTTTGCATATGGCTTGCGCCGCATAGAGCGCGCGCATGCACGGCGACCGCCTGCACACGTATGCGCTGGATTACATCCGCGCCAGTCTAATGGGAAACATAGTTGACGTCGAAAAATTCAGATCAATTTATCCGGGAGCGGGAACGCCCTCGAGATCTACCGAGGGCGGGGAGGGCAAGATGCACGCCAGCATGCTTCCTACGCATAAGCTTCAAGATAATAAACAGTTGGCATTACCGGCGCGTCGTCATCGGGCTCGTCTCGGTCCCGTCCGCCTTGTACAGCCCTTTTTTTTGCACCGGGTTGAAGGGCATCGGAAGGGCGTTCATCACCCATGGTAACTGTTTGGGACTTACAAGGAAAAACTCAGAATCTGCTCTGCGAAGCTGACTTGCTGGCTTGATTGTACTCGCCGTAAAAGGGCCGCAAAACTGTCGTGTTGACGCAGTCTGCCTCAATCTACAGCTAGTTAAGTTTTCCCCAAACTTCTTTACAAGATTTTGTGTCTTCCATTGTAGTTTTAAGACCTGGCTGGTCGTTCGTAGGAGCACCAGGCAACGTCCGGCAGCCCAGAAGCTCGCACAAAAGCCGGGACTTGTAGTGTATTTGACAGGGTCGCCTTGTTGTGAATATTCATTGACTCGCGTTCGTCGCGAGTCAGGAACGGGAATGGGAGGTGTCAGTGATGTTCTGGCAGAGCCCGTCCCGCGGACTGCATTGTCAACTTCCGACTGACTAGGGGACAGCATCTTGTCGAGCCCGCGGTGACGAAACGCGTCGATGATGTTGGTGAGTCGTTTACGTGAGGCTTTACCTCTGCAGGCCGGTCGCCCAGGCATATACCCTTCCAGCAAAAAACGGCCGTTATGATGCGTTGAGGAAAGGGTTTCCTCTGGTTGACGTGGCGCGCCGTTTCACTCACCGTTAGCAGGCGCGACTTCACGGTCCTGGCTTTCCTGCAGCGATTGTCTGTCTGGGTGCCTGGAAGAATATGATGTATTTAATGGCTTGCATTGGGGGCTGGATATGTGCTCCACGCTGGGCTGGTCGGGACTCAGCCGGTTTCCGGGAACCAAAGAACTTGGCCTTGGGCCTGGCCGACCGCGCTTGTCGCAGGTTTGCGGGTTCTTGGGATGCTTGAGCCAAGCCTTTAAGCGTACGTCGTCGTCGACTTCATTGAGCTCCAGCGAGCAGCCCAACCCAAGCCACCAGCATGGAGACCGTCACCAAAACGGCGACCGGAATCACCATGGCCGCGGACCACGGCCCTTGAGCCACAACGGCGTGGGTTTGACCTCCCCTCACCCGCCTGTCAACGGGTCGCCTGGTGCCAATGGCATGGAGTTGGAGCGGCGTGTCACGCCGGTTGCGCCCTTCAGTTCGCCACCTGCCCCCGCGCAGGTGCGACGGTTCGATCACATGTTCGCACACGGCGCGGTAGGCGCAGAGTTTCACTTCGTTGAACTCGACGGAGTATTCTTCCTGGTCTGGGCTGTGTGTTGCGCCTTCACAAGTGGCCCCTCTCAAGTGGCTAGTCCTCACAGGATGAACGAAGCATACTTTTGGCTGCCGGGCCCCTGCCCAAACGCGCTTGAATACTCGTACTGCAGTACTCGTGATCACACATCCGTTTGGGTCGGACGGCTCTCTTATCTAAATACATCCGTTACAACATCATGCGAGCGCGGTGTACAAGAGAAGGCCCTTCCCCTTCCCTCCCCTCCCGATATGCAGGTTTCCCCCTTTGAGAACGACCTGCCCAGCTCTTCCGCGGCCGCCTCGGCGGCTGCCCTTGCGGCAGCTACCCAGCCCGCCATGCTGGTCAAACTTGACCGCGGGGGGCCTTCCAGACGCACCCCGCTTCACATCGCCGCCGAGCGGGGACAGCTGCACGTGCTCAGCGCAATCATCGAAAGCCTGTGCTGTGCGGCCACGGCTGCGCTCATAGCCGAGGACTGCGGTGACACTGCGGCGGCGAGACCCACCGGCGACGGCAGTGGCGGAAGCCAACGTGACGTCGCCGCGGACGGCAGCCGCGCGGCAGCGCGCAGTCGGAGGGGATCGGCGGCGACGGGCGACGGTGGCGGCGACGGTGGCGGCAGCAGGGGTGGCCGTCCGGGGTCCATGGCCGCCATCGGGAATCCGCCCGGGGCGGGACAAGCGACCACAGTTCCGTCCGAGGACGGTGAGGCTGGCGCGCAGAACTTCCGGCAGCACCACCGACACCACGCTGCCAACGGTCCCATGGGCGTGTACGGACAGGCGTATGAGGGCCAGCAGCAGCACCATCACCACCACCATCACAGCCAGCAGCTTCATCAGCTCCAACGGGGCAGCATGGGTATTGTGGAGGAGTTTCCCGTCGCTCGGCCGGGCATTAGCGGTGCGCCGCTGGCACCGGAGCAGTACATTCAGTTCCATTTGAACATGCAGGTGCGTTGCCGTACACAGCTCACGTGGCAACGTGGAATTCTCGGGGAAAGGCTAAACCCTTTTCCCATGTGGGCAAAGCGCGATGGCGATGTGGGTCCTTTAGACACGGTTGACCCAAATTCTCTTTCCTACCATTTCCTCTCCTTGAACCGCAACGCACCATTAGCGCTAATCGCGCGGCAATCCAGGGGTTGTGGGAGCTCCTGTCACCCCCCTATCCGTTGCTATGTCACACGGGGTGTGTGTGCCGCGCATAGGACGCCGACGGCACCACCGCTCTGTCACTGGCCTGCCGCTTCGGCCACGTGGACTGCTGCCGCCTGCTGCTGGCGAACGGCTCAGCCCGGACGTTGTCGGACGCCCGGGGGAACACGCCGCTGCACTACGCTGCTCTTCGAGGTGCGTGTGCGCGTGTGTGTTCAGCGCCGTGAATGATGGCATCCGGACTTACGGTGTAGGTATTGTGTGTACGTGTGTGTTATTTAGGCAGGCAGAACAGGAGTTCGTGACATGCGAGGGGCCCTGGCATTATTCTGAAGGTCCGTGAAGGTTCAACTTTTAGGGACTGTGCGTTTGTGATGGATAACATCTTCGACGCCCCATTTCCTGCCCTGTGGTGTACTCTGCCCTGTGGTGTACTCTGCCCTGTGGTGTACACTGCCCTGTGGTGTACTCCGAGTAGGCCACCTGGGTGTTGTCTTCATGCTGCTTGATGAGTTTGTGGAGCCAGGGCAGGAGGAGGAGCTCGGCGGGTAGGCTGCGGGGGGGGGCGGGAACGGGATTTGGCAGGAGGGTTGGTTTCGGAGGGTGGCAGTGACAGCCGGGTCTAGCGCAGTCGAACCTGGCGGGGCAGGGCTGGGCGGGTCGGACCTGCGCCCCTCCGCGCAGGTCCGGGCTGGGTGTATCTGGACTGTTTTTCTTTTTAACCCCTTCCGCGCACACTGCTCGAGATGACTTGGCCGTACTTCCGCACAGCGGTCGCGGTCGCGATCCTCCTCGTCGTCTGTCCCGCCGTCTGCCGCGTGCGGCCTCAATTGGCCTGCGGATCGAGTCCCTTAAAGCCGCAGCTGGGCTGAAGCGCTTGCCAATCCGCCCGTTGACGACGCACCTCATTTGCCCTCCGGCCCTGTATACCATATTGCGCTGTCAACCGGGTAACGCCGCCCAACCCCCGTCTGTGTGTTGTTTCGTTTGAGCGCCCCCGCGCCCGATGTCCATGAGCCTGACGCGCACCCGGCCCCGCGAATGCAGCTACGTGGACGCGCGCAACCACGCGGGCTGCACTCCGCTGCACTACGCTGTGTGGGGCCGCCAGTCGGGCAGCGTGCAGGTGCTGCTGCAGCACGGCGCGGACGTGCTGCCGCGCAACAGCCGCCCCGCGCAGGAGCTGACGCCGCCGGTGATGGTGGTGGGGTCGACGCCGCTGCACCTCGCGGCGGCGCGGGGGCACGTGGAGATTTGTCGCATCATCCTCAAGACATTTGTAAGTGTGTTTAGAAAGGAAACACAAAGGAAACCCTTCGTGAGTGTGTTGATGAAAGGAAACCCTTTCGTTGTGTGTGGTCAAGGAAGGAAACCCTTCGTGTGTGGTCGATGAACGAACCGAATGAGAGACAAGATGAATTCAGACCGACAGGCATTGCAACCTGAACCCAAAGGAGATGGCGTCCAGGTGTCAAGATTTACGCCCTCATATGCAGTCACGGGGTCTCTGAGATTGCGTAATAGTTTGTTTATTTGTTGTTGACCGTTTAATCTGTTTATTGCTTAAGAAAAATAGATCCGTTTACCTGCCGTGTAAGCAACACGGTCTAGACGAACCGGACACTCCCAAGCAAGAAGAGCATGTTGGGTGCCGCTCCGCGACCCGTCCATCCCCAGGCCGAGCGCGTGCTCGAGCCGCTACAGCTGAGCGAAGACGACCCGCAGCCGCCCAGCCTCGCGTCGCTCGACCCACGGGTCCAAGTCAACGCCAACGGACACATGCCGTACCAGGTCGCGCAGCGGCTGGGCTTCTACCCTTTGGCCATGCTGCTGCGACCTTCCATCCCCATCTTGCGGCTCTTTAGCGACGAGGAACGGGCGGTTCGGTTCTACGGCCCTGCTCCGCTGCGGGCAATTGCGGCGGAGGCGCTGAATAAGAAGCTGGTGTCGGAGCTCGACGCGCTGGCGTTGACGTCGCCGCCGCCGCCGCCGCCGGCGGCGGCGGCGGCGCGGATTGGGGACGCGCGCAATGCCGGCGCAAATGCACAGCAGCAATCGATTGGGGAAACTGGCAGCGATGCGGCCAGCCGGCGGCCGGTCTCCGCGCCGGCGACGTTGGAACAGCTGGCGGCGGCGGCAGCCTTAGAGGCGGCAGAGGCGCGCGCTGCCGCGGCGGGAGGATCGCACCACAATAACCATCATAACCGCCACCACCACCACCATCATCATCCGCATGGACCGGCCGCGGGGGCGGGCAGCGGCGAGGCAGCGCGGCTGCCCGCCGGCACGCGTGCGTCTGCAGGGCCGAGTACTGCAACCGTCAGCGGCTCTGTCGGCAGTGTTGCAGCCGCCAACGCCGCCGGTGGACCCTCGGGTCGGCGCATCACGCCGCCTCGCCAGCTCAACGTCGAAATCGCAGTGGCGGGCGGTACCCTAGATACCGACGGTCGTCCATCGGCGCAGGGCCGGCGGCCGCTGGTCGTGGAACCGTCGACCGGAAGTACGACACCCTCTGGAACGCCCGGGGGAAATTCCGCCACGCCGCCGCGGACGCCGCCGGTCGTTGTGCCCGTCGGCGCGCAGCTGCTGTCTCCGTCGTCGATCTCGCCGCGACTTACATCGCCATTCTCAATGTCGCCGTCGGTCGCGGGCGCCGCCCTTGGCGTCGGCTCTCCGAGCTCTGGCGGCGGCGCCAGCGGCAGCGCGTCGCCAGCGGTTTCGCTGCACACGCCGCTATCGCCGCCAGCCCTGCAGCTGCCGACCCGTGGGTCCTCGGCCCGTCGCTCGACGCCGCCGCTGGCGAGTAACCGCTCCAGTAACTCAATGCTGTCGGCGGCACCAATGGCGGCGGCGCTGTCACGGCCGCCCAGCGCGCCTCGCGCTAACGGTCAACCGTCGGAGACGTCACGCGCGGCTGTCGTACTGAGCCTGCCAGGCCAACCGGACGTCCCGGAGCTGCAAACACCTGTACGGCTGGTTCAGGGGCGGGAACAGGATGGCGGCGAGTCGGCTGCCGCTCCGGCGGCGCTCGTGGCGGGTGACGCGGACTCTGCCACCGGGCCTGACGGAGGCAGTGTTGCCGGCGGCGGCGGCGGCCCGGCCGAAGGCCCGCGCACGCCGGTACGACAACCTTCCAGTGGCGTCCTTCACGTCCGTCGGACGCCCGCATCGTCGTCGGGAGCCGTGGCCGGCGCCGCAGTTGCGGCGGCTGTCACCGCTGGGGCGGCCGTCGGTTCACGGCCGGTCACGCCTTCTTTGGCGACGATGCCCTCGTTTGGCGCGACGGCGGGAGTGGACGGTGGGCCAGCCGCGGGCGGGTCCCGACGAAGCAGCATCGAGGGAGGGCGCCCGCCAGTGCTGCTCCGACTTCGGAGCAACCCCCTGTTTGTGGACGGGGCCGACACGGTCAGCTCGGCGGTGGCGGGATCCCTGGTAACGGCCGTCAGCGTCGGGGGCGGCGGCCTCGCCGGCAGCATGCCGCCCCTGGCTGAAGACGACGAAGCGCCGTCCACCGCGGCGGCGGCGGCGGCCGCCGCCGCCGCCGCGTTGAGGGGAAGTGCGCGCGGTGGGCTGACGCGCCCTGCCGTCAGTTCCTTCGGTGCCGCGCACGGCCCGGTTGCGACGGCTGCGGGCCCCTCCCCACACTCCGCACCGCCGCCGCAGCCAGCAGCCAGCTCAACCAGCCCAGATGCGCCGGCGTTCGGCCGGCCGACGACGGCCGCCGCCGCTGTCGCCGCCGTCGCTGCCGCGCTGGCGGCCGACGGCGACGACGAGGACCTGGAGTGCGGGGTCTGCATGGAACCGCTGCCGATGGTCTCCATCGCGCCGTGCCGTCACCAGATTTGCGGCCCCTGCGCGCGGCGCATCTGCTGCCTCAACATCCAGAAGCCGTCCCACTGCCCCTTCTGCCGGGCCACCATCTCGGCCTTTGTGGCGCCGGCGCCTGTCGCATCCTGAGGCCTCCTGAGGGTGAAGAGAGCATGAACCAGACCCCAAAACGAATCTTTGTACACCCACTTTACGTGGGCTGTTTTTCTATTTTTAACACCCGTAATTACGTGATGGAATGCTTACGTGACGAGGCACCTGCAGGGCAGTGGAAAAGAGACGGCGCAACGACGCGCGGCGGCGCGGCCGCCCAGTGCGACGCCCAGTGCGACGGCCAGCAACGTGATGGTGTTTGAGCTGTGGACCGGCGGCGGCCGTTGGCGTCGTGTTGTACGGGTCAGCGGTGTGTAGGCCGTCGAGGCCGGCGAGGCGGCGAAGCAGCACCGTACACGTGTGCACAATGATTTTTAAGGTCGTAGGGAGAGGGAGAGATGGGACAGAGATAAGAATAGCGCAGGCGAGGTGTGGGTGGCGATGGTAGTTTTGTGAAGGTGATGAAGGGCGCAGGCGAGATCGCGATGGCGATGGTGTTAGAGTGGGGTCGGTTTGGAAGCGAGGGCCGCGGTGGTCGTGGTGGTGTTGATGAAGGTGGCGGTGGTGGCGACGTTCCGACATGGTGTTGATCATTGGTTACAATGAGAAACTACACCAAACGTATGCCGTTCCGAGTAGTGTGGCAAAAGGTGGACATGCACAGAGGCGCAGGGACGTGGTGGTGGATTTGTACAAATACATGATGTGAGGAGGAGGGGTAGGATGTTCGGAAGTGTCGGCGATTGGGTGGACGGCTCACCCAGGCGGGAGGGAACACCGGAGCCAGGCGGTGCTGCGGCGGCCCCAGGGTACCGCCCGAGGTTGCGCACTGGGAGCGTGGTGGTGCCGGGTCCGGCGGCGGCGGGTCTGGGCTACAACGGCATCGGCGGAGGGTCCCGGCCAGGCCGTCCGGAGGGGCGGAGGTGGTGCCTGGAGTGCAGCCCGCTGTGTCTCGCAGCCCTTGGGCCCCGCTGTCGTGCATTCCGCTGCATCGCGCAAATGCATGATGACACGTAAGGTCTGGTCGGGATTGTTGCTGTGAGCGAAGTGAGGGCGCCGGGGCCCCACCCCTGGTCTCTTGAGGCGGAGGCGGGGGCGGAGATGAGGAGGGCGGCGGGGGTGCACCTCTTGGGCGCAAGGAACGGCGTGTGGCGCGGACCGAGGCGGAAGGGTTGGGAAGGCTGTGGTCGTGGCAGGGTTGTGGGAACACGCTGCAGCGTGTTCATGGAGGTGTGTTTAGGAAAGGAACCCGGAGGTGTGTGGGAGCATCGCGCGCGATCTGGTGTCGGGTTTGCCGGGCTTGTGGTTGGGCACCGTGCACGTGCCCTTGCACCAAGCAGGCCTTCCAGCGAGGCGTCTGTTGCCGTCCTTATGTTATGATGGGGTGGTTGTGGTTGCGGTTGTGGGAAGTTATGTAACAGTTGCAGGAGGTTTTGGATACGGCAGCGGGGGGTCCCCGGGCGGGCTGCAGGATGGGAGGGGCGCGGGGCGCGGCAGAATGAACTCCCGCGTGTGTGAGCGCAGGATGTCCTGGTGCTCAACTCTGCGCTGGTCGTACTTTGGCGCAGGTTCAAGACTGTCGTACTGGCGGCGCACACTGTACGGCGGAGGGTCAGCCCGCACACATGTGTCAGGGCGATGTGGCGTGAGCTTCGGGGTAATCGCTGCCGTACGCCTGGTGTCAGTACGGCGCCAGTACGGTAGCGGCATACAGATAGGCGGAGTTGCCCAGGGCTCCAGGGGTCGGCGGCGCTGTCGGGCTGGGGTCCCCCGGGAAACCGCTGATGGGCCTCGTGGAGGCTCTGGATGCCGGCTATATCGGCCCGCGACGTCGTGGGGCATCATGGGATGAGCGGGGCTGCGGGGCAGGGGCTGTGGGCAGGGGCTGGGGCTGGAGGGGGTTGTCCGTCCGGACAAAAACCCCTGCCGCGGCCGCAGCCCCCTGCGCACCGCGGCCTCGCGGCCTAGGCCGGACTCCCCTTCCGGCCCATGCGGCCGGAGTGCTATGCGGGATACTGTGTTGCCTGTACCCACATGGTGGGTGTGGGTGCGGTATGTGGGTACGGGAGGGGGCGCTGCGCTGCGCTGTGCTGTGCTTGCGATAGGGCCGACATGCCCGAGGAGCGGGGCAGAGGGATACCCCACACGATTCGCAGGGGGCACCATGTACCTGACTTGCTGTCATCGTGGCACGTTGGCAACCTTGGGGGGGAGGTGTGGTCAACTGATGTACGTCTGTCGACCGACTGACACTCACTCGACTGGTGGATCGGGTCGGGCGCGGTTGGTCGCACATCACCTACCCCCGCTTGCGTGTGGCGCACCCGTTGTGTTCCTCCGTCTCGCCCTCTTGCAGCGCAACTCGGCGCAGTAACCCCACGGTGTGGGAGTGTATCCGACACACGCCGTGCATCGTTTGCCTGTCGTCGGAGTCGATGTGGGTCGGAGGAGGAGGGGAAGCTGCGTGCAGGGTGGCGGAGGGGTTCCCCGGTCGGAGGCTGCGTATCCGGACCGCAGCCGGCCCGCTGCGCGAGGGGCGGAAGTTGTTGAATGGACTGTAGCAGTACTGCGGCCAGTAGTACTGATGAACGTATTGCGCCCTGCGACGTCTCCTGCTCCACCTCCACACCGCGACCTTCACTTCGGCGCCAACTTGTCGGAACCGGTTCGTCACAGCAGCGCGTTTTGTTGTGCCAACTTGAGGAACGTCTGAGATGGATGGCAAACGCGCCTGCGGCCCTCCGCTCTGCTGCTGGTTTGTACTTGGGCCCCGGTTATGGTTATTTCGGTTGGCCGGTATCGTTTGATGTCGCCGGGGGTCCTGCAACCGACAGGTGCGGCGGCATCGGCCGTGCGCTCCTCATCGCCCTCACTCTCATTCTCACCCCCACGGCGCGAGCAACAAGGGCTGCGTTGGGGTCGGGGTCTTTTCGGGGTGTGGTGGTGCGGCCCTGCGGCGGTGTTTGTTCGGGTCGTCCCGCGGTGCGGCGGATGCGTTGATCTTTCCTCCTTTCATGCATGAAATCGTCTGGTATCCGGCCCAGGGCTGCGCGGCAGGGCACGGCACTAGGAAGAGGGCAGGGCAGGTCGTGGTGGCATCGATTTACAGGCACAGCATCCCGAGCATGGATGGGTCGTTTACTTACTTGCTTGTCGGGGCGGTCAACTTGCCTGGTTTCCACATGACCAGGGCCCACTTGCAAAAGGCCGGCCGATTCGCTGATATGTACGGCGACGCGTACGGCGATCCGCCACGTGAGATAGGATGTTTGCATCGTGCGCACCAGAGTCAGGGTCGCGGTGTAGTCCCTTTGGTGTGTGCCATGTCTTAATGTCCAGACTGTTGTCAACGTGTGCGGAGGGGGGTACTCCCTGTCATGCGTCCTGGGCGTGTTGCGTCTTGGGCCTGTCTTGTCGCTCGCGACTATTCGGCAGCAGGTCAGGATGTCAGGAACTGTCTGTGCGTTTCTGTTGTAAGCTGCGCGGCTGGGGGCGCTGCCAGTGTGTGTCGTACCTCGTACGACTAGTATTGACAGCGCTGGAGAGAAAATACCTATGGCATTCGGTTGCCCCGCCGCCTGCTTCGAGCTTCTGGTGGGCATGTTGCCGTTCGGGGCTCCAGCGCCGCCGCAAGTGCCTCCCCTGCGCGTTGGCGTAGATGACGGAACCGCTCTGAACTGCGCGCGGTGGGCAGCTCGCGTCGTGCCGCGCGCGACTGTCTCCACCATCTGTTTTCGTTTCGGAATGTGATGTTTCGGCCCAACCTGGAAATCCGGTCATACAACATTACCTGCTCAGGGATTTTATGGTATATGTTCCGATGCGATGCAACGTGTCATTATTATTATATGCGTCCTATATACATCCTGTGTCATCCTCTAGAAGTTGTATACATCCTGTGTCAGCCTCTAGAAGTTGTTTGCTTCAAATCATAAAGAATGTGCCGTCATCCTGTCGGTCTTGACGTGGGGGTTGGGCACAATGCCTGCGTTCGTGATCAGTGCGTGATTTGCTGTGTGGTGCACCGCTGAACATGTTTTGTATCGAAGCCAGACAGAGCATCTTCGCAGCCTATCCATGTGGTTTGTGGATTGTCCGCCGCTGCGATGAAGCCGGGACGCGAGGTCCGAGGGTCGCTCGTCGGGTCGCTCGTCGGGGCACGCGGCGCCAAGTCCGGGGTTTCCGGGATATTAACAAGAGCGGCCCGGACGGCAGATGTGCATCCCCAAACCCACCCCAAAGCCAGCCAGGACCTGACCGCACACCTGGTGCGCACTTCTCCGCCCGGAGCGGCCTGGTGGTGGTGATGGTGGTGCTGGTACCGTATTCGCTGCTGGCATTGTGCTCACGGCCAGAACCCCGCACACACAGGCCGTGCCCCTGCTTGTCCGCCACCGTAACATGGACGGGCTAGGGTGGGAGGGCGCTTTGTCGTCAGGCACAGACTGGGACGCTGCCCGTTTGCTGTGCTGCGCGACCGACTAGGGCGAACTGGGGCCGCACCGCACTGTTGCCCCGTGGAGGCGACACGGTCCTGTCCTCTCCGACCCCGGCCTGCGGATTGGTTCCTGCATAACAAACTAACAATGAATGCACGAGCCACAAAAGCCAGAAGGCTTCAGGGCGGAAGGGAGGCAAAATATAATTAAGGGGATGACGTTCACCTGCAATAACGCAAGGCAAACTTGCATTGCACTGAATGCACGAGACCGCTCCAGTAAAACCATGATGCAAAAGAGAGCGCGCACAGCGGAACGCCCGGCTGCAAGGCGGGCGGCAGGGGAGGGGCAATCGTCCACCGCACCGCAAAAACCGCGTGGGGGCCGGCCCCCAGGAACACACCCTGAGATTGCGCCTCCCAGGGCAAGCCCCAATCCGCACGCGCTTGTTTCGTCAAAAAATGAAGCCGCCTCCTGCTAACGCATCCATACCCCAACAGCCTTCAATAATACATGAGTGCGCCAGGGAGGGCCCGGATCGAGCGGTTCGAACCCCGTCCCAGCCGCGCCGTCGCCCCGCCGCCGTGAAGACGTCCTCCCGGGGCGCACCCAGCATATGAGGTCAGCTTACCCAAAACCGCCTGCGACGTCCCGCATTCCAGGTTTGGGTCATCATCCAGGGAAGGCGCAAGAATCAAGCACGGCAAACCCAGTACAAAATACAAGCGGACCAACACCATAAACGAGACTTGCTGGCTTCTTGTACGAGCTTATAATGAATTCGACCCAAGCTTCGATGAGAAGCAAGCGCCTTGCAGGCGCGCCACCGCGGGCAACCGACACAGCCGGTCAAGCCATCGCGCAGCGCCAGAGAGGGTGTGTGGGCGGCATGCCGGACCCATGCAGGCTCCCCGCTACTCAGGTCGCAAACTACCCACGTGTACACACCGGTACTGCGGTACAGGGCGCGCAGGGTACCGTACAATGTCCGCACTCCGCACCGCCGCCATGTCAAAAAGAAGCGGGGGCAAGACAGCCCCCAACCACACAAACCCGCGTGCACACAGACCCGTTTACGCACCAGCAGTTCAGGCCGACGGCCAACCAGCCAGCCGGCCAGACAGTCCAGAGGGGCACACTGGAAGTTCTTCAGCTGTTGGGTGTTCTCGAGGTGCCCCAGTATGTGCATGTGCGAGAAAACTCAGCATCAAGTGACAGTGATAGCAGGTCAGCCCGACGGGTGGTAGCATTCCGATCAGGGCGAAAACCGCCCGGATGACACGCCGCGGCAACTCCGTTGCGGCGGGAAACGCGCCCGACGCAGTCCTGGCCGAGAGCGAGCTGTCGACCCTGTCTCGCCCGTCCGCAGTCCAAACACACAGTCTTGCAAACCGTCGTGTGATCGCCCGCTGATGGCGGTAGATGCCGCCCCATTCCACGCAGATGGCGAAATGCGCACCCAGTGCGGCAATCACGCCCCAACTCCCACCACCAAACCCTAAACCATGTAAACAACGTCGCACAGCATGGCCTCTCCCGTGCAGCACAGGTCCACATTGCAGGCGAACATGCAAATGGGAATTTTCAGCGAGCCAGCCCCGGGCCCGTCCATGGCAGTGGGCGCCCTCCCTGACGGCGGAGGATCGGTGGACGGGCTGGCTGAGGGGCTGAGGGGCTGGACGTCGCGGGCCCGACCCGGGTGACCCAGGTGCACTGCGCCGCCTTGTCTGAAGCCCGACGAACCATGCTGCGGACCGACGCAGCGGGGAACCCGCGCCCCATGAGCCAGGACCATACCCGCTAATCATCCTCCAAGCGCTCACCCGGGCCCACATTACGGGCCTTCCCGCGCCGGCCATCCTCTCCCCAACCCAGGGCATGGCATCCCTGCTGTGCGCGCATTCAGTCGTGTTCCGCAGTCCCTCAGTGTTTACTGGACAAGCCAACGCTGCATCGCAACGGCCACCGACCATCGCGCCTAGGCTCTTCGGCTCCCACCGTCTCCGCCGTGGGTCTCCGCCGCTCCAGCGGAAATTCTTATTTCGCTACGCTTACTCTGCTACGCATCAGCGTAGTCCCTAAGCTGTCCCTAAGCAGTCAGTCCCTCAGTTCCTTCGCTCCTTAGTTCCTTAACTCCTCAGCTCCTTGGCTCCTTCGTTTCTCAGCTTCTCGTGTCTGAGCTTGACTCGGAGCGTGTGTCGCTGCAGCCATCACCGAAGGGCCCAGCCGACACGCCGCCGCCCAGCGCCGCCGCGCTGTCCTCTCGCAGGTCCTCCGCAGTCGCCCGGGCGCCACCCAGACCCTTCCGGGCCTTGACGGCGCGGAAGGTCCGGCCGATGCGCTGGAAGGACTCGTCCGCATCGTGCGGTTCCGTGACAAATCTGCGCCGTACACAATACATTGGCGCCATGGGGCGGGGGCCAAGGATCGGGAAAGCCGGAGGTACCGAACTGTACCCATATTGTGTGTGTATGTGTGTGAAAGTGTCCTTGTCTGACGTTCCTTGTCTGCAAGCCAAGTGCCAACCCTCGCCGTTGACATGTCGCCAAGGCCAAGTCCAGGTCACAATGTGACCCGGCGCCCACCGCTGCATCCCCCATCGCCTCCCGTGCATAGGTGTCTGTATGCATCGATATCGGTATCGGTATCGGTATCGGTATCGGTGTCTGTGGGTCCACCTGTTCGGGTAGGTCCACCCGTGCGCTGCACCCCACCCCCCGGGGACCCGCTCGACCCGGACGGACGCACCGCTGCGTTCCGCTGTCGTAGTGATCCTGTGTCACCTCCGCCCACACCAGGATGTCCGCGAGGATCTGGCGCTTGCATGCGGGGGAGGGCTCCTTGCCACCCGCGGCCCGGGTTTGCGCGGCCACCTGAAGGTAAGGAGGGGGAAGGAGGGAAGGACCAGACAGGGACAGGGGGCGGGAAAGTGGGACAGGCGGGGCAGGTACGCGTTTGGGCCAAGACCTGGCGACGTGGGTGATGATGCATCGGGGTAGTAAGAACACGATGCGAAGCCTGCGGGCGTGCTGCGGGCGTGCTGCGCGCATACAGGATGCGGTCGCGGTCGCGTGTCCGGCTCCGATGTTAGGGTGACCGAGCGCGGAAGCTCACCTCGCTTGCGAAGACTTCAGCGAACATCTCCCACCACAGCGCCTCGTGGTCTTCACAGAAAATGTTGGGCCCGCTGACCACATCGCGGAGTACGTGCAGCACGTGGTCTAGCCTCTGCGATTGCTCAGGATCCTTCGAGCTCAATTTTAAGCTAACCAAGGCTTCTTCTATACTGCCCGATGGCACTGCATCCAGGGACTTGCGGGGACCCGTACTTGGCATAGTGCTTTGTTCTCCGCTGCTGAGATTGTGCAAGCCAGCTCCAGCGCTCGTGAACTAAAGAACCTTCCCGATTCGGCCGTTAGGTCCCTGCCAACTCTTCTGGCCGAACAGTGGCTCGTTCGCCACTAAGACGCGGTTGATATCACAAGAGAGAAGTCGATAAAAGCATAGCTAAAATCTTCAGAAAACTTCGGGTCACGTCGCTGTCGACTGGCGTTGAGCCGAAGCCTGGCAAGCACGGCGGGCGAGGCAACTTGCCTTCATATCAAAGGAAATGGCGAGCTCAAGGGATATTTCAATTCTTGAAGTCGAGTTTGGACAAAATTATCAGAGATATGCGAGAAGGGTTGTGGGTGTAGCGGGAAAGCCCTTACTGTAAAGCGATTTGAGGCCAATCGTAAGGTTCGGCGGCATCAGCGAAGCAGGAATCGTGACAGGGAGCGGAGCATCTCAGTTGGCCTCATCAGTTGGCCTCCTCTGTGCCTCTTGTCGGGGAGTTGGGACACTCATTTGTCGTACGGGACCTCTTTCGTCAAATCGTCAACGTTTGGTAAACTGTACAGCCAGTGTTCAAAGACTGAAGATACAAATCGTAAGATTTAAATATTTGCTCTGAGTTTCTGCGCCCTCCCGCAAACGCAATAATGTGCAACCGTGCAACAAAGTCCTGCATTGTCATGGAGTTAAGGCATACAGCTGTATATAGAATGCATCCTCCTGTCAGACTCGATGCATTCAACTATCACTTCAGACATAAGCCATCGCGTCGTCGAATCATGAATGGGGCTCTGTATTAGTCGAATTTGAAACGTCGCGCGTTGAGCTTGGCAGGTTAAAAACTCTCCTCGGTCATGCGCAATAACGCTTCATTAGTATTGCTACTGTGACAGCTTTCTGGGCACGGCGATGATGTTTTACTCCTCATGCTTCTGCTCGAACAGGCTTGAACACGCCTCGACGTGATCCGCAGTTCTGCCCGTGCGCACTCCATTCTAAAGCTTGATATATTCATGCATGCCTAAATCGCCGGTGATCATCTAATGTACCCCTTTCTGCTAAACCAGGTCCCCTGTGTGGGCCCGTGCGGGACCGCCATTGACTAACACGTGCCAACGATCCTCGCACACAAGCCGGATACTGTGACTCCTCCTAACGACCCTGAGCGTGCTATTATTTTATTCTGCAGCTGTCTTGCATTTGCCCAAATGAACGTCACAGCGGACCCCAAAGGGATCAACGGTGTCACTCGGAAACATTCGGCGGATCTGGACGTGCCCGTGCGTCCGTGCCTGCCCGGACCGTGGGTTGCACCCAACCAGGCCACCTAACCAGGGTGGCACAGGAAGGCCCGTCGCCGAACGCACTACCTGGTGTGATTCGATTGGAGCAGGGCACCGTAATCTTTTGAATGAAGGTTACCAGCTTACTGCGGAACCCTGAATGAAGAGTTTCATACTTTCATTCCTGTATTCACCCACACGTCCCCGCGAGTCCCACAGCGTCCCCAGCTCCGCTGAGGTGCGTCCATAACCAACAGAAGGGTACAGCGAAGCTCGCCCTAGCTCGCTGAGCTCACATTGAATGAATGAACGTTACAGCGGGCCCTCTGTCACACCGTCACGCAGAGCCACGCGCCATACACCTCTCACCCCTTTCCGGCGCTCTGGAGTTACATGTGATGGATCGGTCGGATGGCCGTGCCTCGAACCCGGCGGTGCTCAACCCGGTGCTGCCGGGCGCCTCGAGGTGGCTGCCGCCCAGTCCGGCACCCAGCTCCGCTGCCTGCTGAGCCCTCCCCCTGGAAGTGTTCCTTCACCGGGCAGCCCAGACATGTACCCGTCGCGCGACCGATCTTCATTTCGGCCGTGTCGAGGCCGCTTTGATGTCGATGCCGGCATGTGGCGCTGGTATCCGGCTACAGGTGGGTTGTATGGGGTTTGTTTGGGGTGCTGAGTTCCCCTCCCTAGATGGTCGCACTTGTTCCCCCGCCTCGCTGTCTCACTCCCTTCCTCTCTCTGTAACCGTAGGAAAGCCGGTAGGGTATGGCGAGGGCGGGGCGCAAGTCCCTCGTCCCACATCCCCAGGACAAACATCACATGCAGTGGGGACGACGGAAGGAATGCACGTGAACTCCTAACAGGATGTCGGATGACGCCTTGGAGGTACTGTGTAGGATGGGGTCAATCGACAGCGAACATTGAGCTGCGCGGCCTGTGTGCCGCAACACACGGCTTGTGATCTGGGCACGTCTGGAAAGTCTTTTGGTCGCCCGCCACAGCTCGGACCCCTCCCCGGCCATTGATGGCTCCAGGACAAAGAGGATGGCTAGACGGGCCAGCGGGACACCCCTTCGCCGACGCCGAGTGCACGCACAGCGTAAGCTCAAGACGACTTTGAGGTGTTTCACGCAAAAGGTGCCACACTCACTGTCCGCGACGTAATTACCACTGCACACCAGTACGGGAACGCGGACACCTTCGCACCTTCCTGATGCGCCATGTACTGTTTGTCCGGTATTTGTGGCGTAGTGGACTAAGGGTATGCTTCTGTGTTCCACCGTGTGTGACATTAGCAGCTAGCAGCCCTGGCATTATATATGTAAATCAGAATATATTGATTCCTCCCCCCGTGTAAGCCATCCGCAAGGGCATCAGATACAGGAAGGTAGGCCAGCTGACCTTGGACACATGCAAGAGCTAAAGAAGCCGAAAAACTCATTCATAAATACAATCATACATCATCAGGTCTATGATGTATTGCAGCCAGCAAGATCTGACGTGTCATACATCAGCTACCTGCTGGACCGTTAGAAAATTTCAAGTAAGGAGAAAACGGCATCCTTAATCAGGCCAGGTTAATATCATTCATCATCTAGAATTGTTAGCTGTGTAACACCGTAAGATTACCAACTCGCGGGGTGACCAGTTTATTGCCGTACATCATAAGGGGCGGTTGCTGACGACGGACAACTTATACAACTCAAAACGGCGACGTCAGCCATTGTTCACACAGATATATGTAAATTTGTCCTTTAATCCCTTGTGCTGTCAAGACCATACTGCCTGTCCCAGTAGAGGCGCAATTTCATCGCCCGCCGAAAATCACAACCAACTCCTCTCTCGTCAAGACCGGACGTAGGAAGCGGTAGGTCGCCGGCGCGCGCGTATAAGCTCACATAATTGCGAATGTGAATGTAGTGATTCATTGCGGTCTGTATACGCCTCGCAGTCCGGCCTTTTTATTGTCGCGTGGGCTCTACCGACCGAACGACGCCCAAGCTGGGACGGCACCTGTCTAGACTGCACAGGGAGCTATAATATTGAGGATATTAATATCTGACCTTGAAGCCGGACTATAAGTCGGGGGCGTGTTGCAAGACCAAGGAGGACGGTTTGACGGGGAAGTAGAAAGCTTACCGCCATGGCACAGAAGGTGCGCACCAGGGCGATCTAAGACATCTCAAATGCCCACAAATGCAGCTTTACTTGTGATTCTCTACATGGCTGGAATGAGAGCTGGTGTCAAGTCCTCGTCGGCTGACGCGGGCCGTCTATTCAGCGATGGACCCCAAAGATACCTGTCGCGTTTCCATGGAGTGCAATGCAAGCGACTTCAGTAAACGTTCTTCCCTAATGTCTTTTTACATCACGGGAGGATGCACCTTTGGTTTTTCCAGGTCATCGAGCTTCCGGCTGCCGCCACCGCAACCTCGGAGAAGTCAAGCGGCTCCAGTGCGGCTATTCTGTTTATCCCCAAGTCTGTGCTGACGGAGCTTTACACCAGTGGCATCAGTGTCGGGACGGCCAATACGGCCACGAATCCTCTCGGTGAGCCCGAATCGTCGTGACGGCGCGGGGGCCCTCAGTCCCGCCTCGCCTCAACTCGCGGATCTTGGCACCACTCATTTGGATCTCTCCTTGACGTCGATGAGTGTGGCCACATGCTGCGGGGTCCCTCCGAGGGCTGTGGTCAGATACGACAGTCCAGCGCAGCTCCATGCATGTGCCTGACTGATACCAATGCCGTGTTACGGCGTATTCAAAGTTTCTGGCACATTGCGAGGCGCTGCAACATGTGCCTACCGTACCTTCACAGTCACCGTGCCTATCAGCATGCAGTCACCGTACACGGGTGCCCATACCCTGGTCGCAAATTATTGTGCCGGGCCCTGAGGCTGTTGATATGCTGATGTTTTGTAGATGTCATCAAGGTACGGCTGCAATTGGCGAGGAACCAACTGGCGCCGGGGGTCAAGCCACCGGGCATGGTGAGTCGCACTTCCTCGGACGAGTTTTCCAACACAGTTATCATGCAGCGGTTAGGTTGTTTCTGGATCCGGTTGCGTGTTTGGATCCGGTTGCCCGTTGTTGTACGCGAAGAAATCCAGCTTGACGGCTGTTTCCAATTGAGGCTGGGCCGCCGTGTCCTTTGTCCTATGTTGGTTTCATTTGCAGGTGGCGACTGGCCTATCGGTCGTCAGGAATGAGGGCGTTACAGCGCTTTGGAGCGGCCTGGGGCCATCTCTAGCAAGAGGCTTCTTTTTCGGTGGTGAGTGCCGAAGGTGCTGCGGCGCGCCGCCCCTGCTCCGCCTCGGTGATCGTGCCGCATCGTGCGTGGTGTTTCGCGACGCGTCGTGAAGCCAGTGGGAACTAACGCCCCCGTACGTGCGGACCACCGCTTGGGTGCTGTGTTGTGCTTGTGGCATACACACGGCGTGGCCTCGAAGTTTCCCTTACCGCTTATCTATCCACTGAAGGACCCATCACGGCACCCCACGAAGCCGCACTATCTATTGCATTGTATTGCAACGAATCCAGGACTGTATGTTACAGCGGACACCTTTCCTCGTATTACATCCCAATGTGCCCGCGTTGCGCGACACGGCGGATCGAGATTTTGATCCTCTAAGATTATGCATGCCGCCCTTCCCCCCAACCACGGGTACGTGTGTGGATCGACCTCGTCAGGCGCTCGTCTGGGTCTCTACACACCCATCAAGACGATTATCTGCGGGGATGCCGCCAAGCCCTCGCTCGAAATGAAGGTGCTTTCGGGCTCGCTGAGTGGCGGTCTGGCGGCGGCTGTGACGTCACCCATTGAGTTGATCAAGGTGGGTATGGTCGGCATGATGGGGTGGGGGCGCTGCAGACCCGTGGGTCACGCACACGCCCGAAACGACGGGTGAGCCTCCATCGCAGCGGCTGGCAATCGCGATCTGCAATAAGTCACGACGTTAGTTCTGACAGGGTGTCATGTCCTGTGCCGTCCCCGTTTATATTGGGTTAATGAAATGCATGCGGTTGTGAGCCCGCCCCGTGGGTGAGTGCCTCGCGGACAACCTCTCGCTCACCAGTAGCGCGCGCCGTACTTGTGTGCGAATGGGGTCCATCCATATCATCGCATCGTTGTTCGCGGCTGCTTGTTTGACGTTACTTTTGCTGCATTTGTTTTGGTGCCTAATGTTCCCTCTGGCCTGTAGACCCGCCTCCAAGCGGCTGGTCGGGACCCCACAGCCGCCAAGACGAGCATGGGCGTCATCCGGGCGGTGGTGGCGCAGGACGGTGTCCCTGGGCTTTGGAAGGGTGCCATGCCCGGCCTGGTGAGTTTTGCGCTGCTGGCTGGAATGGGTTGAGGAGAGGTTGGTAGCATGGTAGGGCGGGGAGGCACGTCGGGGTACAGCGCCTGACGGACGCGCTGGTTTAGCCGGGGAGCCGTCACAAAGGGGAGATCGACTGGGGCAGCGCAAGTGGACAAGAGTCCACCTAGTAACGGTTACAGAAAAGGGGACCAGGTGTAGATGACGACCCGGATGATTGCACGGCAAATAGCAATGCAACGCAAAGCTGCAGATGGACGATGTACTTGAGAGGACGTGCTGGGGCTTGCCCTGGTATACACCGTTGATCCCTTTTGGGGTCCGCTGCAACGTTCATTCAGTGATGGGCTTTGCGCTGCATGCATGAATGAATGCATGAATGAACGCATGTTTGTGCTGCGGTGCTGCGGTGCAGATTCGCTCGGCCATTTTGACCGCGGCGCAATGCGCAACGTATGACGAGGTGAAGCGCGGCGTGACGGCCACGACCGGCTGGGACGATGGCATCGGCCTTCACTTCACCAGCTCGATGATTGCGGGCCTAGTGACCACGACAATAACCAACCCCATCGACGTGATCAAGACGCGCATGTTCGTCGGTGAGTGCATGCCGGGATAGCTGTTGCACTGGCCACGGCTGCCACCGTTGACCCGCAAAGTCCACTCTCCACTGCCAACGTAATTATTAAAACAGCGTCCTGCTTGTCGCGCTCTCGTTGCCGCACTTATTTAACAATCAGCCGCAGAGAGAGCAATCCAATGCACAGGCAGGCAGGTCCAAATGTCAAATTGCGCTGTGCGTGACCTTGAGCACTGACACGGGTTGCGGGCTTTGTGTGTGCCCCCTGTTGACCAACACGCACGCGCACCCGCAGGTGGCAAATCGTACAGCGGCCCGATTGCATGCGCCGCTCATGTCTTCAAAACGGACGGCCTGGCGGGGTTCATGAAGGTGCGAGTGACAAGACCGTACGACAGGCCCCGCCTTGTCAGTGGGGCCTGCTGGGGCTTGCCCTGGTATACATCGTTTATCCCTTTTGGGGTCCGCTGTAACGTTCATTCATTCATTCATTCATTCATGACCGTGCGCGACATACAGCAACCCAGTGCCCTATGGCATCGGTCGCTCTTGGCAGTGCTAGCACTGCGCCGTGTGTCCCCGACTTCCGACCGTCGAATTGGGATTTAGTGATAATGAGTCGATGCTTGCTGAACAGGCGATGATGACCTTACTTCTGACGGTGTTGACTCTTGCTCGCGCCGCCGGAAGACATGTGTTTGTTGACTATTGATGACTAATTACATCTACCGTATGACTGCTGACGTACATTGTGTGCCGTATACCGTGTGCCGTACCCGGAACCGCAGGGATGGTCGGCAAGCTACGCCCGTTTGGGTCCTCACACGGTCATCATGTTTCTGACGGCTGAACGGCTCCGAAAGTACGCGGGCCTCCAGAGCCTCTGATTTAGGGTTTGATCAAACCCTCATTTGCGCAGCAGCAGGCGGACGGCGGAGCAGCAGGGCTTCAGCGCTGCACCAGCTGCTATCGACCGTTCTGCCCTTTCGTGGCCGTTCCTGGCCGATTCTTGCGCGTTCCTGGTCCATTTGGAATGCGCCGGTCGGTCGTCGATGTCGCAGGGGCAGCGCTTGGAGATGCCGTGAGGAAGTACGTGTCTATCTGTGCCCCTGGCTTGTCATCAGTGAGTAGTTAGCTCCGGACAGAATACATATATATGTTTCCGAGGGGCGGAAAGACTCTAATGGGGGAGGTTGACACCGGGTCACGAGCGACGGGGCTTGTTTTTTGATCGGATTGGGGGATGTCGTCGTCGAGGCGGGTAGTCTTGGGTTTCGGTCATTCCGCAGGCATGCGTTGTTGAATGTGGAAGGCAAGGCGCTCCACATGGGGTGGCTTTCAGCAGGCTCGCTGGGGTTCGCGGTCTAATCTAAACCCGGGTACGTGGCACTGGCACCACTGGCGGATCAGCGCAGGAAGCACGGCCATATTGGAACGCGCGTGGGGGGCACGATGATACTAGACCCCAAGTAGTGTTTCTTGAGTGAGGAGAACTGTCAACGTCAATCGGGTGGCGCGCGTTACGGGCGCAATGGGGAATCCGCAATGTTGCGTTGTACGGCAAATAATCTTGTTGTACCACGATATGATCCATCTTGCTCTACTGCCCATCAGACATCCTACGAGTAGGTAGGTGATGATGTGCGCAGCGATGCTAGGTAGGGCTAGGTACATGCCTTGTTGTAAAACCCTCTTGAGCGGCATCTATTGTGATGTCCACCAGGTGTTGTAAGCAAGTACCTACGACTGTTTGTTACGAGCTCGCGGCAAAGGATATTTTTTGCTGCAAACAAGCTTGCGTGTTGTAATGCGAGTAATGCCTTTTGCGAGTCGATGATGAGGGTCGATGTGCCCCGGCGGCAGAGATTGTCGTCGGGCGGAGCGTGAGCGGCGGGGAGTTGCGACTCATCATCGCATGGACGGACGGAAAGAGTGACCATCCAGGATGTGGAAAAGGGTGGTCCCATCCAATATGTAAAACCGTACAAGCAACTAGGGTCCGCCATCGATACATCGTCCTGAAGTCTTAGACCCAACGCACGACGACGGAAAATCGGCGACTCGGCTATCAAGGTAACCGTTACAAGGTGGACCCGAGCCCCGACCGGTGTTACCTTGCGCGTCTCCATTGCTGGTTTTGTCTCATCTTGTCACTCCTGCTGTTTTGCTGATGAGTTTTGCATCTCGCGTGCTGGCTTGGCTCGAGGATGAGTCGGCCCTAGTCGGCCTAGCTCCCAAGCAATGTCGTGGCAAGTACCCAGCATGTATGTTGAAGGGCACATTAGGGCTCGCTCAACCAATACGAACCAATTAACGTATCAGCTCTCTGCTTACAAGTGTTTTCATGTTCATGTATGGAGGCCGATATGTGGCGGCACCATGACCGACCTGGCACCGACACACGCGGAACTGTACGACATGGCTGCTCGAGGTACGAGAGCCGTTGCCTGCTCTTTCCCTCCCTTATGACAACACACATAACAAGAATCACGTCATGCGTTTTGCCGCGACCTATCTATCTATCCGCCAGAGAGTGAACAACGAAGACCGGGATGCGTCAAGAGACACGATCAGACAGAATCTAAAACCACATGCAACGCCTATGGCGTGAACCGGGCGCCAACCGAGTGGTGTAAAGCACGTAAGCAAGCCAGGGCAGTGAAGACACCTACCTAGCCAGGGAAACATGAACAGCTTAAAGCGACGCGGAACGCAGCCCTGCGCCCCGGCCACGACACCTCTTCACCGCGGGAGCAACACAAGGGTGTATCCGCCTCCAGACGCTTACTTGTACGACAAGGCCGCCGCGCCGACCCCTTGTGCAGGGACCCGACGGCCCCCGGCGGTCCTCATCTGTTGGCATCGGGGTGCCGTACACCCACCTGCCGGCCGTCGCGACCGGCCATCGCCACCATCTGCACACCGCTACCAGTACAGCCCTAGCACTTTAGTGCCTCCCCGGCATTCAAACATACTTGCATCAAAACATGACGTGCCAGGCCGCGAGCGCCAACGACTCAAAAGAGAAGGGCAAGCTGAGGCACACATGAACGCAGACAGACAGACACACACACACACACACACATACACGCTCACACTCTCTCCGTGTCTCTCTTCAAGCGCGCGATCCACACCCCGTGTTCTCTTCTTCAAAGATGCTGCCAAAACCCCAACCGCTGCTCGTAGGACAAACGAGACATTCACTTTAGAGGCACCGAGGCCGATCAGAAAGTATCAAAAATAGACTTCAGGAAAGTTGACCCCAGGAACCTAGACCTCAGGAACATGGGAACCAGAGTGAGGGCGTCACAGCAGGGCAGACGCTGGAAATCATGAGCTCATGGCCAATCGCACCACCACCACCACCAGCCGATGTACGTGCTCCCTTGCAGTACGCCCTTCCAGACGAGCCGCTCGCCCGTCCATGCCTAGCATCATCGCACTGTACGACCAACATTCGGCATGTATGACGGAGCACAAAAGGAGTACGGCGCCCTCCCCTGTCGACCGCAATCGCTCCTGACGTGGGGTGCGGGCCGCGCCGCGCACCGCCCTCCACGCCTTGTGACAGCAAGCAGGCCAGCAAGGACTGGAGCGCGAATTGAAAAGACGGCCGACAAGCCTCGCTCACTCACCCACCCACCCGCTACCTCGTTGCGCGCCAGCTTCCCACGCGGGAAGCACGTGGTACCGCGCACACGCACCGCGCACCCCAGAGACACGCCCAGACCGACGCCCGCGAACCGCTGCCCACCGGGTTCACAAACCCACACAGCACCCCCACGGCGCAGGCTCGCGGGCGGAGGTTTGCCCTGCCCAGACAACGCAGCACCCCTCGCCACGCCCTCCGCCACGCAAACAGGAGCGCGGTGGGGACCCTAACCCCCGTGGACCCCGTGGATCCACACCCCACCCGTGTGCAGAAGGAGCGCAGGTAACCCGCGCGCGCAACCCCATCTGGTGGACCTCGACACGCGCCGTGCGGCTCACTGCATCAGTCAGGTTGGGGCGGCAGAGTGTGGCCGTTGGGGCCACATTGACGCCAACCCGGCGCCGTCCGCGCCGCCGCCCGGCCACCGAGTTGACTCAACCTTCTGCCATCAACATCAACCCATTCCGACCCGGAGTCCCACTCGGACCCGGGGACTGTACGTCAGCGGTCCTACGCAGCCGGCCGCCGGCAAGGCCAAGGCCCGGGCGCCTGCCGGGTGGTCCCATGCTAACATGCAAAGAAGGAATACACTCACCAGCAGGAGGGCGAACACGAACAAGACCCACCCACAGCCGCGTCAGGCATCTCTAGGGCCACCGCATCAACTGAACCCCCATCCCCTGGAGTCCGAGCAGGTGCAAAGCCGCCGCCGAACGTCGCCAGACCCGCTGTCGCCGCCGCCGTTGACGCCATACTTCAAAGCGTTGCGCGGCGGATCGGAAGTCATTCCCGGGGGCCGCACGTGCTCTTGGCTCCCGCCCGCTACAGCTACCCCTTTGAGAGAGAACGCTTCGCTTCGCGACCATGCGGCTCGCTGAACATGCGGCGCGCGGGGAACCGCTTCGAAGCGGGGAAACCGGATCACGGACGCCATCGCAGCCGATCCCTGCCGAGTTGCGCTTCTGCCGCGCTTACTCCGGCAGTCCATGGCACCAGTCAACATCCCGTGCTGCCAGTGCTGCCATTGAATAGCTCATCCCCCGCTCCCCTGGCTTGGCCCCGAAACCACCCCAGTTCGGGTGCTGCATGGCTCGCCTATCCCTGGAGTCGAGGTCGGCCAGGTATGACTTACATTGGGCAAGCTATCGCGCTGACACCACCTCCCTGTTTTACGACCAACCCGCAGGTTGTTTGGCCCAGGTCGACCCCTAAGGCTCTTCCGTGCTCGGCGTCGCGGCCGGTGCGGCGGCCGGCGCGGGTGTCGAGGCGGGGACGGGCGGCGGCACCGCAGGAGTGGGCGCGGGCGGCTGCGCCGGTGCTGGTGGGTTGGCAGCGTTGCCCTTACCGAAGAGGCTTAGAGCGGTGGCCGTGTACCGAGTCGGAACGGTGGCCAGGAAACCGTCCAGGGACGCCGACATGAGAATGAAGGCCTGCTGCACCTGCTGGGCCGATGCGTCCGTGGAACCGACCGCAGCTGCCACAGTGGCAGCCCGCTGCAGGTCCTTAACATGTTCGTCTAGGTTCTTATACGCCTTCATGGAGTCTGTCGCTGCCGCGTAGTCGTAGTTCTGAAGTAATGCCCACGGCAAGTAAAGGGCAGCCTGCCGGATGTCGGCCATGGGCGCCAGGTTGAGGTCGATGCTGAGTATGTCGTAGCTTCCTGTTTGGATTTGCTGAGCAATCTGTTGCCAGGTGCGTGGGCGCGCCTGATTGATAATTGCCCAATACTCCTTGACCCGCAGATTGCATGGGACGTCCGATACGAAGTCATATTTGAATATGGATGGATCGTTCGGCTGAGGAGTAGGTGCCGGCGTGCTCACAGGAAAAGCGACGGCTGGCGGAGGTTCGCCCGCGGAAGGTAGTGGGTCAGCAAGCGCTTGAGATGCAGCGCTGGCGCCCAATCCGACGACGAGACCTAGTAATGTCCGACGTGAAGTTCTGATATTGTCACCCACGCTCGCGCAAATCACCGACCCTCGCTGCTTGTGATGGCGAGTTATTTGTAGCGCAGTGCTGCGAGCACCCTTGCATGGTGTGCAAGGCCCTAGTTGTTTCAGGTAAGCCATTGTGTTGAGCCAAATAATGCAACAAAATGTGTGCACAAGGTCAAATGGGAATCATCAAGAGACGGACATTTCCGTACACGTTACTATCATTGCCACTGACATGACATATGGAAAGGATCGTCACTTCATTTATAATAAACTGAAAGGTGTTGAATGTTCAGCCGGTTCGTGTGGCGATGCGGATGTGCCTGGGATTCATGGTTTACGAGTTGCCATTGCCAACAATTTATTTGTAATACCAGTCTATATCGTGATTGTTAATTGACAAGACTCCTGGGCTCAAGGCGATGACGACTTGACGAGGACAAAACTGTTGGCCGTTTGCAATAACGGTCGTCAGATTCGCCATCGTAGGCTCGTCGCCAGAAGGCTGACTTGACGAAGTTGCAGCATGCTTGGAACAGATTTTTATATTGGTAAAAATAAGCGAGACTTCGCTCAACTTGCGTTCTTCGAAAGTCCTAGCACGCAGTACGGCAGCGGAATTCACGCTCTGCTCAGGAGATGGATGTGCGTAAGACGGGAGACTTTGTGTTTATAGTAGCGACGGACAAGGGCGACACAATCATGATGTCCAGCGCTCTTGACACCGGGAGGACGACGGGTGAGGAGCGGGTGAGCAGCGTCGTCAGCTCGGTTAGCCAGAGTTAGCTACTGACCATCACATACAAGATCGCGCAGATCGAGGCACGGCTAGGGGTGAGCCTTCAAAGGCAGCAGGTGTGGCTCGCCACACCCCCCATGGGCGTGCAACAGTGCGTCTGGGATGTCGTCGTCTTGGCGACAACCAGTGCAATGGAAACGGGCCGGCGAGCCCGCCGGCGGGGGCCGACAGGTCAAGGAACGCGGACGGGACCCCTCGGCCATCAATGGATGCTCAAGGGCTAGCCGCCCGACGGGCAGTGGCGGACTTTTGGAGCCGGCTCTACGACTTCGCGGAGCTGGGAGTCCCAGTGAAAGGGTGGTCAGCGGTAGGTGCAGGACGGTCGTCTTTTGTGCCGTGGCCCGGTTCCGTCCGGCCAGGATTCTTAATCGAAGCCCTGTAGGCGTTCAGTGGTAGTGGGCCGCGGGTGGACGGGGCACTGACGCCCGGTGGAGCTATCGCTAGGTGTGGGCGGTTTTTTCGGCCCGGTGGGACCGTACAGGCCCCTGATGGTGACTCGCGAGCCCCCGTGGCCTTCCAAGACTACGGGCCACCGCTGGAGAAGTGACCCCGCCTTGGTTGGGGTGGTGGTTCGCTAATAGGGGCGCCCTTGTGGCTAACTCCCCCTGAGCGGGCTTTATCCCTTGCCATGGTTCTCAGGAACGGGGTGGTTCCCTGGTAGTGTGGGCCCGGGGCGTGTTTCGGTGCACTTGTGGAGCCTGTCCGGAGCGCCATGGTGTCGCAAGGTCGTTTAGGCAGTGTATGGTGAGGAAGCCTCAGCGACAGCCGTTGGCTGTCACCGATGACCCGCGGGGTCCGCTGTAACATCCTTAATAATGATAATACAAGATGGTGCTCAAGTTATCAAGGTCACATGGGCCGATGGAGGAATGGCCGAAGAAGGCTATCCGCTTGCTAAACAATGGACACGTCCGTCCTCCATGGAGAGTTGGACCAGTTTTGACAGACCTGATCGAACTATTGAGCTCCAGTCGGCTACACTGTGGCATGGCGAAAACGGATAGAATAGACCGTTTAGTTGCATAAGAAGACCTTATGCGTGTTAGTGTGCTTAGGTTTTCCAAGCACTGACGGTAATGACCCAGAACCCCACACCTGCCCACACTTCGGACCTACCCACATGGGCCCGCGGAAACGTCGATAGAGAAGCTCTGAACATCCCCACCTCCATACCGAAAGATTTCCATGACAGATGTGGTATTTCGTGGTTGTGCAACAAAATTCGCACTCGTTGGAAGTGAAGTGACATGGAAGTCGAGCAATAGCCTTCACTGCAAATCCCGCGGCATGAACCAGCATGATACTGAGAACCTGCAAACCGTGTTTTCTGTTTCGCAATTCGCGTCCAACACGGATCCACTTTGGGATTACCGATTAATACATCCAATCCATTTTTGACGACAAATGTCTGTACGCCTCGACAAGTACAGTCGACAAGTACTGTACGGACAAACCGTGGCAAAGCGAGAACCGCGAGAACCGACCGTCGCGATAGGCCAACGGGAACATGCGATGCAAATGCGGAAAACGCACTTGAAAGAAGCCCAAGTTTTTCGTCTATAAAACATTTTTAATAGGGCCTTCGCGCAAGCCGAATCACATCAGTACAGTTATGCGCACCGGTAATCTCAAACCCATGGAAGACCTCGTTCGGTTACGGTGAAAGGGAATCTCATAAATGAATCGGCATCAATCAAAGTCAATGCTTGTGTTGAATTTTATAAGAAAGTTAGTTGCTAACCAGCTGATGGACTAGATTCCTGTCAATATTCCGTACACATATATTAAATCATTTACACTCCCATATGATACATCCAGTGCACTGAATTTATTCTCAGTTTTTGCACGCGTGCAGTTTTTGTTACGCATCGCTTGGCATCCGCTATCCGTCCGCTGGGAGCTGGCCGTAATTCCTGGCCAAGCCTTGAGTTTTAAAAAAAATTGACAATCTTATAATAACTGTTAAAAATACACAGCTCCATCGGCTGGTTATTGTGCCTCACGCGTTGGCTTGGAAGGCCTTATAAAGCACTCTCTCTTTCATCGGTGTTAACCCATCGGAATCCTGTCTTCAAGGACGACCTGAGCCCTTGCTTTTATCTGCGCCTCTACTGGCTTGGACTGCGGCTGTTTGGGCGTTCTTGTCTTGGTGATGATACTGGACCGAGGCGACCGGTCTCGGAAATAATTGTGGTCATCCACAGAACGTTAAAGCATATGAGCCCTTTCCTCATCATATTTCAAATTCAACTGTATGACACACGCATGACCTTAGGCGTGGAAGTCTGACGGAGGTGTTGGACCCTTTGAAAAGCCCTTGGCGACGACCTAATCCCGCGTGTGGAGGCTTGGAATTCTGACAGAGACCATCGTGTCCCTTAGATTGAAACCGGAGCGCGACCGTTGTTACCCCCGAAATGGCCGGTCATAACGGGACAACACCGGCGTTCATAAAGGTTTTCTACGTTGCGCTCAATGTATTCAGCGCATGTTGTATTGTCTTTGTCAACAAGTTGGTGTTTGCCACGTATCGGTGAGTCCAGGAGCTCGCCGGTCGATGTTTCTGCTTTTTCGGCGTGAATTTTCTGTCTCATTTTCGAAACACATGCAGGTTTCATTTTGTGACAACGTTGACTTTGATACACACCTTTTTCACATGGGCTGGAATGCTTACGTTTGCGCGGGTGAACTTTTTCACCGCCAAGAACCTGAGTCCGGTGGCGGTTGCGCCTCTTGCCGTCGGCTATGTTGGATATATTATTCTGAACAATTTGTCTCTCAACTTCAACACCGTTGGTTTTTATCAGATTCTTAAGGTTGGTTGGGAGGGAGCCAGTCGGGGGAGGCGGGTCGCCCGGACACGCATCGTAGCCTGTGGGGGAGGCGGGTCGGGGAGGCGGGTCGCCCGGACACGCATCGTAGGGCATGGGGTTAGATCGCCGGGACTGCACAGGTATCTTTATGCACAGCGCTTACACCTCGTCGGCTGTGCTTTCATGAAACATCACAGCCTTATCAACCGCCGGGGGAGCATGGTTGGCGTCTACTTGTGCCCACCTCCATCCGCCAGCCCTGGCGCTGACACGTCACATGACATGACCAGTAAAGTGCATCAAGCCCGAGGACCATCCCGCGCCTGAACCGTCCAACCTCCGAACCACCAAGCCCTAAACCCACCCCACCCCACAAACCAACTCGTTGTACCCGTTTTTTCCCGGTCCTAGCCATTGCCTCCAATCCCCCGCCGCCGTCCAGAGCAGCATTGAGCGCAATAATGTGGATCTACTCATCTAATGCTGATCTTATGCGCGGGGGCCATGCCCCACTGACGGCCGCTGTTCCCCTCTTCCCCGTCCCGCGTTTCCCTCGTGTCCGCCTGCCGCAATCGCCGCAGATTGCAATCGCGCCGACGGTCATGCTGCTGGACTACGTGCTGCACGGCAGGACGCAGACGTGGCGGATCATCATGTCGGTGTTCGTGGTGTGTGCGGGCGTGACCGCCGCCACTGTGACCGACGATGTGGCGATCTCCAACATTGTGGGGCTGATCGTCGGCTTGGCGTCCGTGCTCGTGACGGCCCTGTACCAGATTTGGGCGGGCTCCAAACAGAAGGATCTCCAGGCGACTAGCTCGCAGCTGCTGCTAGCGTACACGCCGCAGGTGGGAGGGGGTGGGGGGGTTAAAACGAAAAACAGCCCAGGGACAGGGGGTGGGGGGGGGCACGGGTTGAGGTGGCGAATGAGGTTGGGGCCATAAGGAGAATGTGTCGAACGCGCGTGCGTGAGTGGGACGTGGGCGGGCGGGTGGTGGATGGTGGGGTGGGTCGGTGGAGGTCTCGGTGCGACCCACAAGGGGATCGGGCGGCAGCGGAGAAAGCTGCGTCCGTGTGAACTGTTTTGGGATCGCATGGCGTACCGTGATCGTGTTGTCGTACCGTTGGGCACTTGGAATTTGTACCGTTGGGCGGTAGAATCCAACGCGGTCGTCGGACGAGGACGCGTTGATCTGGGTCACGGTTAATGATGAGTGCCTTGGCTGCAGCTCCAAACGGTCTGACGTATGACCCTTGCCCCCACCAGGCCATCTGTTTGCTCCTCGTGATGGCACCCATGGCGGACGACTTCGGCTTCGACGGCCTGCGGCCTGATACCGTGCTGGGCTTCAACTACACGCCACCGGTAGGCCGCCGAGGGGAGCGGGGGGACAACGCAGTACCCTGCACTGCCCAAACTGTCACCACCACCTTGCCCATCATCCCCCAACCCAGATCGCATTATCTCCCCCAAAAACATCACGTGCACGACCGCACACAACGGGGCCGCGCTGCCCACTGCCGTCGCGCAGCTGCGCTGGTCTGTCTGTGCGGCCCCCGTTTCCGATCCGCATGCCCGGGTAATTCGCGTGTGTCCGGGGCTATGTGACCAGGGGTCCCGAGGGTGGACGGACGGACTGACTGACGGACGCCTGAAACGAGCTCTGTTCAGTTGCTGTCTATGGCACCGGTTGCGGTTCTGCCGGCGGGCGGGCTGTGTGTGGGGCAAGCTTTGGCAGCGGCGCTTTGCACCCCGGATCTGCCCGAGAGCCCGAGAGTGGTAAGACAATGAAAGGGAGGGCTGCACCGATCTCGCACGCACCGAATCCCTGCACGCGCGCAGGCGGTGGTGGCCATCATCGTGTCCTCCCTGCTGGGCATCCTGGTGAGCCTTTCGACCTTCCTGGTCATTGGAACCACATCCAGCCTCACCTACAACATCGTGGGCCACCTGAAGACGGTGAGTACACCCCATCGTACGGAACCGAAATGTGCGGCATGGCGGGGCTGCGAATGGGTGGGTCGTGTCGGGGCAGCGTCAGCGCGACGCCGTGCACCGTTGTTTGATGGGACGATTGGCGGGCGCGCGAACAAGCAAGGTGAGGAAGTGGGCGACAAGCGCGGTCGCGGGCCAGCGCCGGGTGTATCGGCAGAGCCCAGGATGGGCGACCCAGATCGGGGCGTGTGGACGAAGGGGCAGCGGAGGGACCGAGGGCCGCATTACACGGGATGCGCGGTCAGGATGCGGTGGCTCACCACTTGGACCGTGAGAGCTGCTCCCGCGGCGGGCCCCTGAGGTGTACATACCCAGTACCCCAAGTACTCACCCCTGCACCACCCACCCCTGCACCACCCACCCCTGCACCACCACCCACCCGTGCACCGCCCCTCGCTGCCCGCGACCAGGTGCTGATCCTGGCGGGCGGCTGTCTGCTCTTCGGGGACACCATGCCGTGGAAGCGCCTGGCGGGCATCGGCCTGACCATGGGCGGCATCGCCTGGTACACCTACCTGAGCGTGCAGGCCAGCCACCAAGTGGAGCGGAGCCGAGGGAAGGGCCACGAGCCCGTCTCGCCCACCGCAGACAGGGAACGCGACCGGGAGCCGCTGCTGCCCAAGGACGGGGCGGGCTCGGCGGCGTGAGAGAGGCGCGCGGTCCAGACAGCTGCTCGGAAGCCCGGATGATGGGGAAGGGAGACCCAGCACCCCTGGGTACAGCGTGCGAGACGACCGTTCGTGGCCCTTCCCTGATAAGGGGCGTGGGGTCCAGGGGGCGGCTGCGGCGCTTCGCTGCTGCGGCGTTTGTGCAGGGCATGCGCGTGGCGTGCATGGGTGGAGGGTTGCGGGCGCGGTGCGCGGTGCGGGGTGGTATGCGAATGGGGAGGAGGAGCTCTCGTGGTAACTTGGATGCAGGGGCTGCAGTCAGCTTGGGCTGCGTTCACGTAGGCACAGTTAGCTGGTCCCCACGCGCGCAGGCGTACCTGCCAGCTCATCGATCTGCCTGAACCTTGCCGAAGACTTTTGAGTTGATCACTGACAACTGCACGTTTCGTGGCTAACCCCAACCTGGCATGTTGGCACGCTCGTTGTCTTATTTTCCTGTCCTGAAGGCTGAGCGCCTAGGCCTAGCTCTTCTGCGGGGGTCGTTAGGCCAACGTACCCAACGCGTCGAGTGAGTCCCGCGCGTTTCACGGCAGGGGGCTCCTGACTCGGCGGCGGGTGACGGTCCCGCAACGCGTCTTGAGCCCACAGCAACTGGGCTTGGCGCCGCAGCGGATGCGCTGCATCTTGCTGTGACGGGCCGTAGGTGAGTCCTTGGCGGGACATCTTGCTGACGATGGCAACCGACAAACTCGCATGCGCACTTGGGAGAGCGTCGGCGCGGTGATGTGTAGGTTGACGGACCCCCAAAAAGGAAGCTCGTGTGTTGCCGTGCTTCCGGTCTTCCGGCGGTGCCAGCAGGTTCGCCCTTTTGGGGACAGCAGATTGCGGATGACGAGGCCTACTTGATCATGGTCGTAGAAGCTAACGTTTGCGTTAAATTCCAACCGCGGCGGCTGTGCACCTTATGAACTGTAGAGATGTCGAAAGAGAGTTTTGCGTGTCGTGTGTGTTCGTCGATTGCCAGGGCAGCGTGCGTTTGTTTCTCGTGTGTGAGCGTGGCTTCAAGAAACGACTGGACCGTATGTGTCGTGCATGTGTACGGCAGTATGCAGTTGACACGGCAGCGAGACGGACAGTAGGGACACCAGCCCTGGCCAACGAGGTCAGATGTTCTCACGCGCTTCTATTCGCGTGGCGCGTCCTGGCGCGCGCGTGCCCGGGCGCATTGCTTGGGGGCATCCGTGACAGCCAAGGGATGGTGGCATGGTGGCGTGGGATTGCCATAGGTCCTCGGACCGACCATCACGGCTGTCACACGCCCGGCGCCGCACCAGGCTGCACCATGCGGCAACCTGGCGTCCAGCCAGGCTGCCCTGCCCTGCTGCTGCTGCTGCAGAGGACCCGACCTGGCCGCAACTGCCGGGTTCCGAACCTGCATGCGGGTCCAGGGGCACACGCATCTGGGCGGTTCCGGGTGGGCTTCTCATTAGGCGCACACGCATCTGCTGTCCATGGAGGCGCGACGCCCATATGGCGGGTTGCCCATAGGGCCTGAGCCGTCGCCGCACTGCTCTGGCGCTCCAGCTCTCTCGCCCGCTCTCTCGCCCTGGCGCGCGTGCACGCGAGGGGCGCTCCCCTGTGCCGCGTGCGTCACTCGGCCGTGTGCTTCACCGGCTGGGCGTGTCGCAACCGGTGGAACTGGTGGACCTCGGACTGGTGGGTGGACCCCATCAAGGGCTGCGCGGGGACAGCTGGCCCGCTGCTGGGGGTCTGCGGCGCAGGACCACGGGCTGCGACACATATTCATCGGGCTTGTGAACGAATGAACGGATGGATGGATCAACGGATGGATGGATGGATGGATGGATGGATGGATGGATGGATGGATGGATGGATGCTGCGTGTCAGGAGGTCACACACTCTTGTTGGCGGCCGGTGCATGGACGGGAGCCGTAAGGTCCACTGCCCACCTCCGGGCAGGCAGGGGCCGGCAGGGGCGTGCAGCCTCCCAAGGTGGTGGCCGGGTGCCCTGTCATGGTGGGCGGAGCCGTGCACGGCCGTGTCAATCTCGGCACCAAGTCGGGGCGGAATCGGCGGCTGGGCGTATCGCGGTCCGGTCGTGAGTGTTCAGATCGGTCCAAAGCAGATGGTGCCGTACTGTACGGCTGTCACGCTACAGCATGCCGTACAATTTCATCATCGTGTTGCAACCGACCCGCCCCCTGTTTGTATGTGTGTTTGTGTGTGTATGCGGGGAGTCGTGGGCCAACGCCTGAGCCACAAGCTACAGCCGCTTTCCCTTGCGGCGCACCTGGGGCCGGCGCGTGGTGTACTGCTTGCTGTCTGTGGCCGGACCTGATCCGGCCGAATGTCACCGTTCCGATAAGGCCGCCGCTGCAGCAACCCGCGCGCTGATCCGACACCGCGAAGGATCATCTTCTTTATGCCGTACTCGTCGTGTGTGGTGCGTCGCGCAAGCCTTTCTTTTTATGTACTTGTATAGTCTCTTGCCGTACGTTTACCGCAGAACGCGGTAAACTCGCACTGTCAGCAATATGCAATGATTCTAATCTTTGGTTGTGTGCGGGCGTATGTTGGCGGCTTGATAATGAATGATCAGGGAGTAGGACTGGGCGGATTAGGCTAGGTGGTTTTAATTTCCTGTAGGGTGGATTGGTAGTTTCCAGTTGGTTGCGCCCTGGGACCAGGTATCCTTAAGCCGCCCTGCTGGCCCAGCATGCATGCTAATGAGAAGGGCCTCGCCGCAGTGCGGGGCATTGGAACGCTGATCTGCATATGAAAGTGTGTGTGCAGGCATGGACGGTGTGCGCGTCCGCAGGCAGGGCAGGAGTGCGCGGCATGCAGCGGGCACAGACGCGGGCGCTGTGTGTTGCTTGCTGTTGCTTGAGGACAACGCCCTGCGGCACAGGTCTCGGGAGCTCGGAGGGTTGGCAGGCTTTCTGACATGCAAAGGCATTGCTACGTCCGGCTGCGTATTGAGGGGGAGTGCCGCACGTTGGGGACAGCTGGCGGTTGCTCGTCTGGCTCGCCCATAACAGACGGGGCCGCTTTTGACGTGTCTGGACGTTTTGCGAGGCTTCCTGTCCGCGGCCGTGACGGCTGGCCAGGCCAGGAAACGTGTCGGTGTCTCGCCAATATTTTTGTTCAAGGAATCCATCCAATAAGAGAGTCCATCCTGGAAGGCCCCATGCCGCCATCCCGGACTACCGTGGACACCTACCGGTACACTTGGAGGCTACACCTGCACTCCTGGAAGTCAGGCCCCGGCGGACAGCCGCTTCGGGTCCCGGCCCCCAGCGTACAGCGCTGCTCCGTTTCCTGATCGTCAGCGCCGCCCGTTGCGCCCATATCAGTCCGCCAGAAGAAAGTCACACGACGAGGGCAATCAAGCGGCCACATGAGCGGCCTCCCAAAGCACCGAGTGCCATGTCAACTGGTCAAGTGCGCAGTGCCCGTGTGCAACGCGCTTCAGCGCCGCCGGTGTGCCACAACGGGGTCCAGCACGCGAGATGGGCGCACGGGCCGGGGAGGGGGGCACCAATGAACATATCATTATTCAGGATTTTACAGCGGACCCCGCGGTTAATCGGTGACAGCCGAAACTTCCTCACCATACACTGTATAAACAAAACTGTGCCACCATGGCGCGCCGGACAGGCTCCACATATGTGGCTCATGTCAGCGGCAGCGCGGTCCATCCGGGTTTCAAGGAACACCCCGACGCGGTACCAGTCCATGCACGAAGCACCCGGAAAGACATAATGTGATACCGTATTATTTGGGAGCTTGGTACTGCATTTCGCCAGGATTGCCGTTTGCGAATTTACCAGTGCACCAACTTGCACCCGCAGAACCCAGGCGACTACAGGCGCCGTCCTTCCCTGCTCGATGCCCCCCTGCAGAAGCGCCCTGGAACGCTGACAGAAGCTGACAACGCTGACAACGCTGACAACAGAAGCTGACAACGCTGACAACGCTGACAACGCTGACAACGCTGACAACAGAAGCTGACAACGCTGACAACGCTGACAGAAGCTTACAACGCTGACAACGCTGACAACGCTGACAACGAAGACAGAAGCTTACAACGCTGACAACGCTGACAACGCTGACAACGCTGACAACGCTGACAACAGAAGCTGACAACGCTGACAACGCTGACAGAAGCTTATCTTGCGCCGGGGCGACTGCAAGGGAGGACGCGCTTCCAATCTAGTAAATCGCTCAGAAATATTATCCTGCGAACAGCATCAGCGGGTCAGCGCAGAACCCCTTGCCACCAGCGCCAGGGTGAGGAAAGCCCCCTTAAAAACAAAAAGACGCGTCCATGTCAACAATATGAACGCCGATGCCTCGGCACATGGAAGAACGTGCAGCTCGAGCGTGCATGCGGTCATGTATGTCGTACAGCCGTACGACAAAAGTCCCAGCATGCAGGATGGCGTGGCATAGCGGGCAAAGCGCACCATTTAAACAACGAAGCCGGGGGGGGAGGCCCCTGCCCAAACGAGGCTAAGGGGGCCGAGGGCACGGTACTCGTGCACGGCACAGCTGGAAAGCCGCACCGCGCAAATATCATTTAAAATTCAAACTTCTACAGTCACAATATCTCATGGAATTCAATGTGCCACGCCATTTCGAAGGTGTATAATAAGCCCCACGCACGTAGGAGTACGCCTTGTAAGGAGACGAGGCGAGATGCTAAAGCGCGGCGCTGGCAGTCCGAAAGACGCCGAGGTCTTGAAGGCCGTCGCGGTGTTCGACAATTTTTCACCAATAGTCCAAAATGGTCATGGTCCTAAAGCTGGAAGTCATGAATCCACACGCGCGCAAGAACACGAAATGCCGAAAACGCGGTGACGAATGAATCTCGGTCGAATGTTCGCGCGAGCCGAGCGGCGGACGACCCGCGCGCAACGGACCGCAGGCGCATGGCACATCGGCAGAGCCCGCCAGTCGTACAGCTGTTGTTTGTAGCACATTGATAGCACAATGCGACACTCGGTCACACACCGCCGCGGTGGATGCGCCGCAACTCCGTTTCCGAAGCGCCGTACCTTGCCGAACCGGTGGACCAACACAACGACCACCAAGAACACAACTACCCACAACTACCACAACTGCACGGGATGATGCACTTTCACGGGACGCGATATGTCGCTTGGGGCCAATCCCATTCTCATCGGAAAGGGGTTGGCGGGGAGCGACAACCCTGGTTCGATATGTCGGAAGAACAAGTGCCGTACACGCCGCTGGAGAGCCCAGCGTGTTCCTTGGCTCCAGCCCGCACAATAAACGGCCCTGCAGACGTGCCTACCAAATCGGTACTTGACGGGTATGCATGCCGTACTCGGATCTAGCAGGTCAGCTTGCCGTACTGAGATCTCATTCGCGCGCGTGCGCCATCGAGTTCCCCCAAACGCGACCTCAACATCCCGCCTGCTCGCCCCCGAGTGTCGTACAGGCGTAACATCTAAGAACAAACGACACCCCGGCGCCACCGACACCAGGCCAGGCAGCCAGCAGCAGCAACAGCAGCAACAAACACGGAAGGAATCCCCAAATGCCATTGAAAAGACTCAGCCATCGTGCCACCTTCCATCATGCTACGACGCAAGCACACAACCTCAGACGATATAGCGGCTTGGATTCCTCCCGTCGTTCGGCAACAGCCTCAGAAGTACGTCGAATTGGGTACCGTTGGGATACACCGCACAGCAACCGATCACACAACCGTCGCCACGTACGACATCCGCCAGCCCATCAACAACGCCGCCGCAGCGGCCAAGCCACCGCAATCATCGCCGCCGTTGCCGCCTGCCTTGCATTTCTACGACAGAGTTACGGAAGTACGCGTGGCGGCCGAGGCCGCCAGGCGGCTCAGGTTGCTACGATTCCGTGCCAGCAGCGCCTGCGCCCGCGCTGTACGACTCGTCCACGCCGCCGCCGCCGCCGCTGACCCATCGCCAGACGAGGTCAGCGCCACCGGGCCCGCCTCGACATCCACCAGCGGAGCAACCGCCATGCCACTCCAAGTGGTGGCACCCCGGCCCGCGCCGCTCTCGGCGGAGCTTGGCGGTGTGCCCAACATGACCGGCGTGCCGCGCGCCGCCGCCGCCTTGGCGGCGGCCGCCGCCGCCGCCGTGGCCGCGGCGGATGCAGACGCGACCGTCCCCATCTCGGTCTGCCCATCCCTGCACTCGTCGCCCCCAAGCCTCCTCCGGCCCGACCGCCCCTCCAACGTCTGCTGCACGCCGCCGCCCCAGGTCCGCGACTCCAGTCGGGCCCCGGTCCCGCTGGTCCGCATCGCCGTCAAGGACTTATGGGACCTATGGGACATCAAGCTGTTCTGCGGCGGCGCGCCGCCTGGACCTGGACGCGACGCCGGCGTGTTGCCGCCCGTCACCACCACGGCTATGTGATCCGAGCTGCCCGGCAGCGGCGCCTCCAGCTCCAAAGCCATCGTCGTCACCGCGGGCGCGGGGGGCGACAGGCTGCCGTTGGCGGTCCAGCGTTTACTGATCCCGGCGGCTGCGCCGCCACTGATGGTGGCGCTCGTGGCCATCCTCGTGTCCCGGCTGTCGCCGAAAGAGCCCAGGGGACTTCGCAGGTGGGGCCCTCGGGCGTGGAGCTCGCGACTGCTGATCGTCCGGCCGCCCCCGGCGCCGCCGCTGGCGCCGCCGCCTCCGATGCTGTTATCGGGCCCGCCGAGGAGCTGGCGGTAGGTGGCGGCGGCGGCGGCGCTGCTGTCGCTGACCGGCGCGGGGGAGGGGCTGCCCGGCGGATAACCAGGTGGCACGGAAGGTGGCAAGCCCTGACGATTTGCGAGACCGCCGCGCCGGGAGCCCGCATCCATGTCCGGGGCGGCCGCCGCCCAGTCCACTCCTGGGACGAGCTGCTCCACATCATCCGCAGACGACCGAGCGTGCCGCTGTGCCCGCGATAACCTAGATTCCCCCGACTGTAGCTGCCGCTCACCCGGGCCGTCCGGTTGCTCGTCATCATCTGGGTAGGGCTGTAGCTGCTGGGGGTGCACCTGAAAGGCATTTACCACCCTGGCCCCGGGACGCGATCCGTCGCCGGATCCGGATCCAGATCCGGATCGGGAGCGTTCCCTGAAGGTGGCGCCTAAAACGGGGCTCAGCGCCGCCACACGAGGGTGGCTCAGCCGCGGGCCCTCGAGCGCCGCCGCCGCCGTCGCCGCAACGCCGCCCGCGCTCAGCGACCCCTGCATAGGCACTGCCGCCGCCGCCGCTGCCGTTGCGGTACGACCCTGCACCGTGTCGTCATCGCTGTTTTCGTCCAGCCTCGGCCAGGCGATTCCGGTTCCGGAGCCGCTGCCGATGCCCGCGAAGGGAACGCTGGTTGCGACCCGCGGGTCACTGACCCGTCGGTCTGAATCCACCTCCCGGAGATCCCGCGGGAGGGTTCCGGAGCCATCCAGCGGGTACATTTCGCCGACGGGTATCACTCCGACGGCCACTGGGTAGGGAGCGGTGGCGGAGGAGGCGCGCAGGGCTTTGGTGGGGTCCGCCGCCACGCCGCGGCGGCTGCCGTTGCTGGTGTTGCTGTTCAGGCCGCGGGCGTGGAGGTAGTCTGACGTGTCTCTCCCGGCCGAAACGTTGATGCTGCTGTCGTTCACAACACTCCTGCACCATGTACGACATGTACGGAGCGTGTCAACGACTTGCCAACTTATGATGTACTGATGTGCTGAAGGTTGAAAGGTCATTGGCAGCATTGGTGCGGAAGGTGAGGGGGAAACTCGCCGGGCGGCGAGGGGCTACCGGCCCCACAGAGGGCGATGGGCTACCACCCCCACAGATTCACAGCCTCACAGATTCCCAGATTCGCAGATTAACAGATACACATATTCTCATATCCACAGATTCACAGATCCAAAAGTTCGTACTCGAAATCTACGGCATGCGGCCCTTTGGGGGACGAGGGGCAGTCGGGGACTAGTAATACAGCTAGTGCACAGCTCGAGACGTCGCATACGGTACCTGGAAACGCTCGACACAGATCCACCGTACCCTCCGTACATAGGGGATGACTGAGACTTGCGATCAGGCAGCGGCGGGATGCCTTCCACAGACCCGTCCTGAAAACAGGCGGATCGGCAAACAGGGGCCCCAAATCATCAGCCAAAGCGCGCAGCCAAAGTGTTGTTGCGCGCAGCCTTTCTGATGTACCTTGAAAGCACGTGATAGCGACAGTTAACAAACAGACATTGTCACATGTTGTCCTGGAGCCTGCTGGAGCCCGCCGCCCGACTCCCCCAATGATGAATGTTCTGCCGTTGTAATGGTTTGCGAGCATTTCCCAACCAGGCCCTCCGGAGTGCGTCAACCGCGGAAAAATGAAAACAAACGTCAAAAACGTCGACGTTCCCATCCGCTCTCCCCGAGGTACCGGATTACCGCTGCTTTTCGTTGATAATTATTGATCATCATCATCATAATAATAATCAACATATAAAAATAGTTGTCGTCGGACTAGGTGTGTCTGGGCACTCTTTAATCCCTACCTGCAGCGGAGTGCCAGATCTGATGCCCCCACCGCCGGGGGCTCCCGATGCCAATCCTCTGCGCGACGGCTGCGTGGGCGCACGGAAATAAATGGCAAGCTTGTGAGCGATCGGAAAGCGGAAGCTGGCTCGGGAATGCGTAATGTGGCAGTGTACCTGGAATAGTTGAATAATACGAAGCAGGGAACTGGAGGGGGGCTGGGGGGGATTGAAGGCAGCGACAGGCAGCTCAGGCTTAAAGGCCGCATTCATCATGCCAGATGGGGGGGGTTGAAGTCGTAGGGAGCGGTCTATCCCATTGTGTGTGTGTATGTGTATTCGCGCGTGCCACTGCGCAGTCGGAAGTGTGTGTGGATCCGGTGTACGGTGAGCGCCCTCCGCCGCCACCGTATCCGGTACGCTCCGCCGACCTACCTGACCGAGCTGCTTGGTGAGATGCGACGGCAGCGCAAACTTATCCGCCATCGTGGAGGGCTGCCGCATCACGACCTGGACAGGGTCATCGCCACCGCCAGCGCCCACCCGGTGCAGTCGCGCCTGCTTCGATGACATGATCACGGCGAGCTGCTTCTTCTCCTGGGCCTCCCGTTCCGCTTGCTTCGCCGCCCAGTTGGGTTGCAGGAGGGGATCGATTTGCAGCATTGCCCCTCCCGCTGCGCCCCTTCGCCGGTGGGCCATGGAAGCGCCGACGGGCGCATCGTGCTGCGGGCAGAGGCGGCGCGGCGGTTAAGCATGGTGGGGCACGGACAGTGATTCAAGTTCGGAGGCCGAAATAAAAGATCAGTCTTTGCCAACACGTGCCAACGTGCCACGTGAGGGGCGACAAGGCGTGGTCCACGACCTCGGTAGGGGCACCAGCTGGATGCATGCTACAGTTCATCGATACTTCAGATAACACGAACGACGTCATTATCAACGCTGGCCGCGCGGACTTATGCGAAAGAGCCGCATGCCGCGGGACGCGGCAGCGGGATGGCCTGTGCTCATGGCGCTCTGGGACTTCAACTCGAGGTCGCAGGTCTTGGGCACTAAATTATTTTCAAGGTATTCATGCGAGGCATTTGCCCGAGCTCATGGTTGAAGGAACGACACCATTTCCCGTAGCTAGTGCGACGGACGAGCTCAACCAATGTTCCAGATTTCAAGCAAAACAATCATTGCGATCCTTATTCCAATCGTGACTGTGATCGCATATAACCGCAACTTGGGTTCACGGACAGGTTTGGACGAGCGCTATGACGAGAGTGGCCGATTTCAATGTTGAGTTCCTCGCTCTCCGAGTCTGATATCGCGTAAGGCAAGCATAGGTAAGCATCAGCGAGCACGTAAGGCCGACCGCCGCTGCAATCATGGCCCTCAACGAAGTTCGCAACACAGCACCTGCCAGAGAATCCCCAAGGAACTCTAGTCACAATTACTCACCTTACGCTTAGCTCCACATAGCACAAGCAGTGCTGGTAGGACGACTGCTGCTGCTATTAGGCCGACTATCAGCGCCACCACTTCCATCGGCGGAAACCAAGGCGGCACACTAGGAACTCAGAGCCTGTCCTCAAGACAAAAAAATAATATTTGCGCAATTTTGCGCACGAGTATGAGCAGGTGAGTGCCTGCCGGCTCGGGGGAAGCGAAAGCAAAAGTGCACTCTAAGAGCGCAACTTAAATTTGTTTTATGATAAGAAGATGTTCCGCGTATACGATGCATGCCTCTGCGCATCCTATCTCAAAAACATCGTGTGGTCTTTCGCTGTTTCTCATCGTTATTGCACACGAGTCGTACGTTTTGGCCTGCTTGCCAAGAGTTTAGGCAGGTTAATGCAGAGTTTATATATTCTAAACCTACAGAATATCATGAAGACCAACTCAGTCCTTGCTGTCTCGTGCGCAGTGTTTGGTAAATGTGGTTCCTGTAAAAAGTAGGAACTTGCGCATCGGCAAGGCAGGTGTCACAATTACACTGTTGCTGACGATAACTTTCAATGTACAAAATCGTAATATCAGATTATATCTAAACAGTGTAAAATAGCGCACTTATCATTGCAGCTTCAGTCACTGGAAACGGCGAGAAAGTTCCATCGGACGAGTTACGTGTCAGCATCTCCGAAGCCTTTTCGCGTCCGATCAACTCTGGTGCAAACCGCAAATTACAGCGTCGGCGTCAAATTCAGTTTTGGCTCGCTGCAATCAGCTGTCGCTCGAACTCAAGAGTGCGTAATCAGGCACATTCTATCCTTCATTCCGGAAGTTTTGTGCATTTTTGAGTGAGGGCCTCACAGTATTAAAGTGACACAAAGTTGTATATGAGGGTTACAGGTCCCTGGCAAGCGCAGCCGCGCAAGTGAGTAGAGAGTGCGGGAGTTGGTGGTTCCATGGCGGTGTGACAACATTGACAAAACTCCACATGTCGCCATCCATCAATAATGAACGTCCTGCCAGTCCTGCGTACCATCGCCCTACAGGGCCGGAGGATGGCGGACCAGACCGACCCCTGCCGGTCCCCGAGCACGCTTCACAAAACGGGGACCACAATTAGCGCTCCCATGCGGCGATCAGCTCACACCAACAACCTGCTTCAGCCAACGATGACGCAAACCAAGAAAGTAAAGGTGGCCTGCGTGGGGCATGCATGACGCGAGGAGCATCCATGCCATCGCTCTCCATCGTAAAGGGTTCACGTACCGCACGTACCCCACATACGCAGGCAGTACAGCACAGTGCAGTACAGTTTAGCGCGGTATCGTACAGCAAGGGATGTAACGCAGTGATCGCCAGTAATCCTCGAGGGCCGAGCGGGCCCTCCCATATGATGTATCCGCGACGCCAGGTAGGCGTGCTCCAGGCGACTAAGCCCTTGAAGTCTAAGCTGTTGGACTCATCGCACCAAGGTTGACCATGAATCCCTGCAGGGGCTATCCCTGCAGAGGCCCTGCTGTCGCACATTGCCTTAACACTGTAATACGTCAATGCGGCCGTTACCCATCGTTTCCGCCCGGTGCTGTGGAGTACCGCCGGTTTTCAGATGTAATCGTGAAACCCGGGTGCGTATTCTTCCGCACAACGGCCACGGTGGCGTTGCGGCACCAACTGTAAAGCAAGAGCGCCTCTCCATCCAAACTATTAAGGATGAAATTCAGTCTCGAGGGGCGTTGGAGGCAGGGCAACCTTCGTCCGTTGGCCCTCAGCCGTGTTGCGATCTTCCAAAACGGGAAAATAGAATCTGCAGGTTTTCGACCTGTCGGTAATAGCGGGCCAAAACCTCTTTGGCGGGGCAGATTCTGGGGTGCTTTCCAGGTGCCAGGGAATGAAAACCTGCGAGGCAGGCCGAGAGATAATTCCGTCGCCGCATCCCTGTGCAGGCGGGTCGAGCTCCACTGCTGCTGCCGCTGAGGTCCTCGCGGGGGCAATAGGAGCGAGTTTCAGCTGGGGACGTGTGCGGCGCAAGGTTGACCAGCCTCCCTCCCCCCCGGGGCCCATCCAACGGCCCCTATCACACGTCTGACACCCTCGCCACCCTCGCTGCGGCTTGTCCTTACAGGCAGCCCGAGGTGTTGAACCGACGCGGGCCGACGCGCCTCGGGGCAACCTAGAAACGTAACGCCCGCAACGCAACAGACACCCCACTGCGGCGGACCCTGCACCCTAACCCCAGATAGCAGCACACGCCAGAGACCTCTTTGCGCCCATGCAGGCCGATGACGTGCGTTTGTCAACAACAGAGCACACGGACTCGGAAGTTCAATGTACGACAGGAGTTTACTGTACAGTATACAGTCGAACCGGACCACGCAAGCCGAGTACCGTCCCCCAGTAGTAATGCGCCCGCCCGAAACTAAAGCCGCGGGATAAGCCTGGTCAGAGGGTATTCTTAACACCTAGCCAAACGGACGCGCACACAGTGCATGCCGGCCGATGCCGTGTGCTCTGCCAATCCTAAAAATTCTAATGCAAAAAAATCTAGACATGCCAAGCAAGCGATCCGCGCCATTTCGGTCCCGAGATGCTGCTGTCGATTTTGATATGTGATACACTTGGAATGATACACTAAGGACCTGACATCCGTGCTGTGTGCCGAAACGATGACACACTTAGAATTCACATCTGTCCTATTGCAAAGACTTGCGGATACGAAGCGGAGCGCGACGAACTTCGATGAACCTCACTCTCCACTGAGTGCAGCACTGAGCGCGCCTCGTCAACCGACTCCGCCGTCGTCAACTGCGGCGGCCCTGTACGGCAGCTCGCTCATCACAGCTGCACCCGGAAAGGCATCTCCTCAAAGTAAGCGGACTGCTGCTCGTAGAAAGAGTGCAGGTCCGACAGGTCCGGATAGATCTCGCCCTCGCAGCCCATGCCTGTACGCCGTTTGCGGTACGGCACGACGTCAAGGGCTACGGAAAGGAGACAGTCGGATACCGGCAGGCTGGGTTGGTGGCGGGGTTGTAGCACAAAGTAAGCCACATGGAGGGCACCTCTGAGCCACAGCTGCGCCGTACGCTGCGCAAGCGGGCGGCCAAAGATGCAAAAAGTGTGACCCGTGTTCCGGTCACCGGCACCTCCTGCTGTGACCCGCCATGCCGCCATGTACGACCCTCCCGTGCATGTACGGCGGCATGCACGGCCCTACCCTGGTAATGCAGAAGTAACTCGAATAAACACGAGGTGTACAGTCCTTACCTAGCGTCGCCATCTCCGCCAGCTGCTGTACGACAACGGCCAGGTCCGTCGTGTCCGGCTCGTCCCCCTCGCCGTCATCTTCCCACGCCTCAAACTCGGCCTCGCCGCTGTCGTACTCGTCGCCGTGCTCGGCATCAGACGCGGCTGCGGCATCGCCAGCTCCTTTGTCCCCACCATCGCCGGCCACATCCGAGCCGGCGGCGGCGGCGGCGGCCGCCGCAACTTCACCGCCGCCGCTAGTGCTGACGTCAGTGACAGCGTCGCGACCCGACCCGGGGGCTGCTGACTGACGCCACCAGCCGCCGCAGCCGCCCGCCTTGGCGCCCTCCTGCCGCATCCGTCGCCGCACCAGCGCCTCCCCAGCGCCGCGATACGTGCCCCTGCACCAGTACGGCACCCATGTTTGGCATTGCTGGCGCTACAGCCCCACAGGCCCAGGCCCACAGGCATATCACCCCATAGTCCTACTAGTCCCCAGCCACAAAACCCACGCACAGGTGTTTTGCACGCGTATCGGTGATTTCGTGACTGCGGTACGGATGGCAATGCCGTACATGCACACAAAGATGCCGTACTCTGATGGCGGGATGGGTCACAACCCGCTTCACAGGCTTACAATGGCCTGTGGCGGTAGCGGACCCTGGTCGGGCCAAGGTACTGGTGTGTTGCTTCCTAAACGAACGCCGTGCGGGTGCAATACACACACACACACCCCGATGTCCCAATCGCGCCCCAGTGGTGTCCCGCCCCATGCACCCACACGATCCCTAACAGCTGACACCCACCTGGCCACGCACTGTCGTACAAGCTCCCGCCAGTACCGGTCCGCCAGCAGTACGGCAGGGTGCCCCACCACCACCAGCAGCGCCCGGCTGCGCGTCACCGCCACATTGAAGCGGCGGGGATGCGACCAGAGGCCCAGCGGGTGGGCGGGCGGCAACAGCGCGTCGGCGGAGCCGCCTCCGCCTCCGCCTCCGCCTGCGTCTTCGGCCCCGCGGTTGACGGCTGCTCCAGGGAGGGAATCCACGTTGGACAGGACGGTGGAGATGAAGATGATCCGCTCCTCCTGGCCCTGAGGAAGAGGGGCGGCGGGACCACCCATTTCAACTGGTGGCGACGTCAAGCACCCGGACAACTCCCCGTGCTTTACCGCCTTGCTGCAGCTGCCTGGGGCTGCAGCTGCCTGGGGCTGCAGTTGCCTGGCTGCAGCTGTAACGAATGGCAGCAACTATGGCTATCGCACGGTGTCATACCTGGTAGTCGTCAACAGTGCCCACCCGTACACCGCCGAGGCCACGGTCTCGGAGCAGCTGACGCATCTTGAAGACCTGCGGGGGTCAACAATGCATCGAGCAGGCCGAGAGGGACGTGATTGCACAACTGCATCGAGCGCAAGAGCTCCCTCCCCCCATCTCCGACCTACTGCATCGAGCGCAAGATGCTTCCTCTCCCCCCATCTCCCACCTGCTTCCTGTAGGTGCAGATGATGCCGATGTCGTGCTGGTTCACCACGCCGGACAGGACGCCCTCCCCTGCACCGCCACCGCCTGCGGCTGTCCCTCGGCGCTGCCGCTGCGCCTCCAGGCGCTGTGTGGCCGCCGCCCAAGTGGCCTTGATCAGGGAGTCCACCAGGTCCGCCACCGTGGAGGCCTGACGGCGGGAGGGGGGTTCCGCCCACCGAGCGAGTTGACTAATGACCGCGGAATCGCAGGGCCCCCGTACAGCCCGAGCCCCCCGGCACCTCCCTGGTTGCCAACCGGCACCTCCCCACCGGGGCCGACGACTGGGAACGCGAGTTAGTCAGGTAGGACGAAAGGGCGTACGGCAGTCCGTTAGGATGAGCCGCCGACAACCGCCAGCGCCGCGACCCACCTCCAGAGGGTTGAAGTACGACGGCGCATCCAGCTCCTGTACAGCAACAGGGTGGGCGTGTACAGCAACAGGGTGAGCGTATACATAACAACAGGGTGGGCGTGTGCAAAAACAGTGTGGCCGTGCACAACAGGGTGGGCGAAATACGAGTCGAGTCCAAAGGCCGAGCTGTACCGAAGCACCAGAACGCAACGGGCTCATCTGCCCGGGGGTGCTCTGCAGGTGCGGGTCAGACTCAGGACCGTCGGGATGTCTCGGACAACGTCGCAACGTTGCAACGGCATCGCGAAGGGCTGTCATCCGCCCGCGGGGCCTCGTACGAACACCCAGAGGCGCCCATGTCGGTCGGTCTTACCACATACGTACCACACCCCTGATTACGCCCCACAGAAAGAGTCAGCGATCCCTACCGCTGAGCTACGTTCACAGATAGGAGCATGGGACAGCCTGTTCACGGCTGGATCGCGAAGCCCCGAACTCGCAGCCCTTTTGCGCACCCGCCCAACGCACGGGTATTAAGGCACAATGGTGCCCCGTACTCAAGACGACGTACGACAGGGCAAATGTACGACCAATGTACGAGGCCCACCTGGTGCTGCTGACCCCGTACACCGAAGAACAGCAGGTGCGACGGCGCGACGATCTCCATCTCGTCATCCCCGGTGCCGTCGCCGGACGGCCCCGCCGCGGGCGCCGTGCTGGCGCCCTTCGTTTGGTCGGTTGAGGGCGCAGATGCGGCTGCGTTGCCGTTGCTGGTGGGAGGGGCGGGCGCGCTGGCGCCACCGGCAGCAGGGACCGCGGCGCCAGCCGACTGCGGTGCTGCTGGGCGGGGTGTCGCGGCGGCGGCGGCGGACGGCAGGACGAGGAGGTCCCAATTTGGAGCCCGAGAAGATGTGGCGTCGACGCAGGCCTGAGTGGGCAATAGCAGAAAACACTTGTTCGGCAATTAAATCGTTCGCCAACAAAATGACCAGCCGGTTCTAACAACGCAGCTCACGTCGCAGCACCGGCAGCACACCAGCAGCCCCTGACTGCCACAGGGCCTTGCGCGGGGCGGGTCCCGATGCAAATCGCATCGTACCTGCTGCGGTACAATCAACACCGCTGCAGCTCATAGCTTCTTGCACGGCACGTAGAGTGTACTGCAGCACCCCTACGAGATACGGCGCCCCTGGAGCCCACCTTGAGCTGTTGGTCGTAGAACAGGCGGCTGGGCAGGTCCAGCAGTGGCGCCGCGCTCCGGTAGTTGCGGACCAGCATGACGCCTCGGAGAGGCGGCGGGCGCGGCGCAGCAGCCGCACCACCCGCCGCTGCACCCGCCACCGCACCCGCTGCTGCAGCCGCCGCCGTCGCACCCGCCGCCGCACCTGCCGCCGCACCCGCCGCCGCTGCTGCTGCCGCAACAGCTGTCGCCGCACCCGCCACCGCACCTGCTGCTGCACCCGCCGCCGCACCGCACGCGGCGGCCTGCTGCTCGTGACGACGCGGCTTTCCGTTGCTGCCGCCGCCGTTCTGAACCGCCTCCTGGTCTCGGCGCGTCGGGTGCTGGGTCTGCAGCTGCGGCTGTAGCTGTAGCTGTGGCGGCCCCGAGGGGAGGAGCAGGCGCTCCGCCAGGTCCGCGGCCTCCCGGGACCGGTCCAGGTGGCCCTCCCTCCGGGCGGACTCCATCAACAGCTCCAGCAGGGAGGTGGCCAGGCCGCCCCGGGCAGCGGCGGCGCTGCACCAAGTCGCAAAGGCACGCACGCACAACGGATTACACTTAGGAAGCACACACCGATGAAAGCACGAAGGAAGGAACCCTAAAAATGCTAAACTCTAAACCCCGGGACGCGGCGAAAAGGAGGAGATACAGGGGAGTAAGGGTCGAGATGCACATCTTTGGATTCACCTGTACCAAAACAGGTAAGAGATTGGGTCGGGGCTCGGGTTTGGGGTTGCGGAACCCTAAACCTTAAATCCCTATCAACGACGACACACACGATTGGGCCACCTTGCCGCGCCTTTGCAGGGTGCCGTACCTTCGTACGACGGGCTCCAGCTGGCGCGGGTCGCCACACAGCATCGCCGCACCTGCGCACCAGCGATGGGGTATCGGGGTATCGGCGTATCGGCGTATCATGGTTAAATTGAATAAAGAAACCCGGGGTATCGGGACATCAGGACATCCGGGCAGACAGGGGACCAAGGTTAAGCATTGGGGGCGTCCGGGCATCTGGGCAAGGGGATGCAAGCTCAGCATCGAGGGCGTCCGGATAGACAGGCGACGAAAGCCCATCAGCAGCAGCCGCGATGCCCTGTCGAGATCCCGGCGTCTGCGCTCCCCGGCAAAAGCTCACACGCTTCAGTATCGCATGTCTGCCTCAGCTAGTGGTGTCAGAAACATTACCACAGGGATAACTGGATTGTGGCAGCCCAGGCTGAATCTCACCTCCAGCCGCACGCAGCGTCAGCGGAATGAGCACCTCGGGCAGCAGCGCCTGTAGGAGCGACAGCCAACGTGTAACAGTACAGCTTTAGGTACGGGTACGGGTACGGGTGCGGGTGCGGGCACGGGTACGGGTACGGGTATGGGTAATGACGGTGCCGGTCTACAGGTGTGGGTACGGGTGTGGGTACGCGTGTGGGTACGCGTGGGGAAGCGGCTGCGAGGGGCGAAGTGCAAGGGATCGGTGTCGCAGCCCTGGACGGAAACGCCACGCGGTGCCGCGCAGTGCTCCGAACTGCTGCACCGCGTCCCCTGCAGAAGCCCACAGAACCCAACGGGCGTGTCTACCCACTCAACGCAAACGCAAGGGCACAGGGGCACAGGCGTCAATCTACCGGGCTATGGTTGCCGAAGCGCGGGGGGCCTGGGGGCGACAACCGCGCAACCCCTACAGTCCTTCGCCGTGCGCAGGGGCAAAATACTCCGACCACATGCCCGTGATTCGCAGACCTCACCTGTCCCGCCTCGTCGACCAACACGTGTGTGAATTCGAAGCAGCTACTGCCGCTGTTGTTGCTGCCGATATTGCTGCTACTGCCGACCCCGGCGGCTGCAGCCCGCCTGGCCCCGGCCGCCAGGGCCTCCCTTAGGAAGGAGCCCTCTTGGAGAATCCCCGCGGAACTGCAGCTGCACACCACCACCTGCAGGCACGCCGACCCGTGGGTCAGTGGCGGGGCTCTCGATCCCGAGCCGCTCTCGCAAGGAGGCGTCCGTACAGATCCACGCCATCTAGAGCAGTCCCGCGCGCGAATGCTTCCGCGCTCGGCATTCCACGGCTCACTCACATGGAACCAGCCTACCAGGTACGACACGGTACGACACGGTACGACGCGGTACGACAATACGGTACGACACGTTGTACGACGACTCACCTGTGCGAGCTGCATCTCTTTGGTGTCGGGCAGGCGGAACGCCGCGGCGGCGTCATCAATGAGGCAGTACGGCAGCACGTCGGCCTTGGCCTCCACGACACGCCTGCGGCGCAGCGCGGCCATAGCGCGGAGCAGCGGGAGGGGAGGCGGCGCCACGGCACCGAGGCACATTGAGGACGGCGCTGCAGTTGCCGCCACCCGAGAGCAGAGAGTGAGGGGGCGCGCGCGCTGCACCGTCTTGGAGCGCTATCCGGCGATCATCAGTCCGGCGCGGCCGTACTCGCGGTCGCCCTCACGGCGCGACAGACACGGAGGACAAGGGCACAATATATAGTACTGTACAACCACCGCGGCTGCGTCCGGACCGTCGGGACGTCAACGCGCCGCGCCGCGACGCCGTCACGCCCCACCTGCGCGGGTCGTTCAGCCGCAGCAGCCGCCCTCCTCCCGCCAGCGACCCCAACGCCGTCTGCGGGGCGCAGCCAGGCCAGGCAGGTGAGTGGGGGCATTCGACCTCATCCGTCATCCGTCATCAGTCATCGGGCAGTCACCGCACAAGGCTGCCCATCCATTCTCCCCACCTCCCTGCTCGGTCAGTTCCCTTTTAAATAACCCCACTACACTACCCACCCTAGAGTCACCTCAGACTTCACGTGGTCACCTCCGATCTGCAGCCCGTCATGAGATTGCTGCATTGCTCTGCGCTGGCCCTGGCAGCCCGGCGCGAGGTCAGGGCGGCCTTACACAGCAGCAGCAGCAGCAGCAGCGGCATCCGCCCGAACCCCGAAATGCGCGCTCGATGCGCCCACAGCGTTCCGAGCGCCTCTGTGTTGGATAGGACCCACGCACCGCCAAGCTGCTTGTGATGAGGTCGGCGCTGTAGTTCTGGGGCGCCGCCAGCAGCAGCCGCACGGAACGCTGGCGACGGCCGCCGCCCCCGGGCAAGAAGGGCGCGGGCGGGGGCCCCTCCGCCGCCAGGATCTGCAGCGCGCACTCCACCAGGGTGACAGTCTTGCCTGTACCTGTACGGCAAAGGTGCAGTCGTACGGCGACGGTGCAGGACAGTGACAACTCAACCGCAGGGGCTGTGCGACACGGCCTCGCAGATTGTGTACCGTATGCGGCTCGACTTGGCCTCCAACGGTGAGCTCAAAACGGTAACTTAGATCCTCGCGAGATGCGAATATCCGAGGCAACACAGGTAAGCCGGATGCGGCCACGATCACATCCTGCCAAGCCAGGCTCTTGCTATCCCGCTTGCTGTCCTACACCCCCCAGGTGGCCAGATCAGGCAACCAGGGCATCCCCGGGATACCCACCCGGCGGTCCGAACAGTACGAACGGGACGTCCCGGCCCGCGCCGTACAGCATCGCGGCGCACGCAAGGCGCTGCTCCGGATTGAGTGCCGTACGGCCCACCAGTCGCAGCCGAGCCGCCACCTCCGCCAGATCTGCATCTGACGGGCTGGAGGCCTCACCCAGTCCGTCATGGCCGCCACCACCACAGCCTGTTCCGTCGCTCCAAGAACTGCCAAGGTGCTGGTGCTGGTGCTGGTGGTTATGTCGTACAGGCAGTTGGTGGTTGTACAGGTCGTCAGGGAGGTCGGGCAGGCCGGCCCTGCGAGGCGCCGGCGGGGCCGGTGGCGGCGGCGGGAGCAGCAGCTGCGGCCGCAGCGTTGCGCGCAGCAGCGCCTCGTGCATTCGGACGAAGGGCGTCCGGTCAAATGAGAAGCAGCAGTGCCCCAGGGGTGCCGCTTGCGGCGGCGGCGGCGGCGGCACTACTGTCGCCGCCGCCGCCCCCCGTCCTGATCCGGATCCGGATCCAGATCCAGGGACGGTGCTGGGGGCGAACTGGCTTCGGGCAAGTGCCTGCACGAGATGCACGTGTACGGCGCCAAGAACCCGGAATCGAAGACGTGAAGAGGCGAAGGATGCGAGAGCCGTAATGAGATTCAACATTTGGACTTCTGGGGACCTGAACGATCCCACAATGGAAGCTCGGCCCAAAGGAAAGGACACCACATGAGAAGGCCCACTGCGGATGGTCCACAAGAAGGGATGCGAAGCGCGTCAGTCACACACCGACCGGCACTGGCGCGGAGGTGCAGGTTGCGGTAGCCACCTCCCTCACGGCTCAACCGCCCCAGGTCCCGCTCACCCGCAGATCCCGCCAGTACTCGGGCGGCATCACCAAGAGCATCTGACGGCAGTGGCAGTAGTGGCAGTAGCAGCAGCGTCAGTTGGCAACGGTTGAAGTGGCTCGATGCTTTACCGCTTCCGTGGGCAGCACTTGTCAGACAGCAGGACGAGGGACCACCGAGCAGTCAGGGTGGACGCCCCCCGCCCTGATTCGTTTCTGGGTTTGGTTTTTCATTTCAACCCGTCCGTCCAGCACTAGAGCGCGCCTGCCCTCGCCCTCGCCCGGCCCGGCCCACCCCGCCCACCTGCCCGCCGTCCACCGTGAGGAGCTGAGCCACGTACTCCAGCTGCCGCCGCGCCTCCAACCGGACGAACACCAGGTCGCCAGCCACCAGCCGGGGCCGGTCCTGCGGACAGCCAGGCGGGCAGGCGGGCGGGTCGGCAGCCAGGCAGCCAGTCGGGTAGGCAACCAGGCAGCCAGTCGGTCAGGCCGGCGGGCAGCTATCTAACACGCTGGCCCCCGCATGGCCACACATCAGGGGATACCGCACGTGGTGTGAGCGTAGCGGCTCACCTCCACGAGGCCCGGGACCTCCACCACGGCCGCCAGCAACAGCTCCTGCGGGGACGCTCCAGCCGCCATAGCCGACTGTGATTTGGCTGTAGCCGCGGCCTTCTTGGCAGCTTTGTCGCTGCTACTGCCATTCGCCGCCGCTGCCTCGGGCTCGACGGTCACCGTACACAGCTGCTGCAGCCGGGGTCCACGGTACGGCCGTGGTACGGTCGGTGCCACGTCAGCGCCCTCCTGTAGCTCCGAGACCGCGGCAGCGGCCGGGGGCTGCTCCCCCGGCTGCGGCGCCGTGGGTCGCGGGGGCTGCTGTTGAGCGGCTGTGGCCGCCTGTGGTGGCGGCTGGGCGAAGGGTGGCCAGTTCAGGACACGGTACGTGAGCATGTTGTCACCGAAAAGCGCCACCCGTACACGCGCGTTGTACAAGTTGAACGTCCTGTACGGCGGGGACAAGCAACAAGGCGAGGGGTGCACAAGTATGATTATACTTGGTTAAACAAATACACACATTGTCGGTGCGTCCATGTCTTGCCGTTTGCAGCATTTGCGCAGTGTTGCCTTGACGAATAGGAGGACGCCGGCGCTGGGGAGGGAATGCTCGCGCGGGGGGCTGGGGTGGGGGGCGGGGGTTGCCAAGCCAATGATGCCGCATTTCCGAAGCAATGCCGTACAAGAAGCGATGATCGCACAAAAACACATATGGCCAGGGAGCGTCACGGGCGGGACAGGCTGAGTGGGACCTTGGGGGGTGAGGTCGACGCTGTCGCGATGCGCAAGGGGTTCGATTGGATGCATTGCGTGACACCAGGGTTTTCTTTAAGACCGCGAAAGCAGCCAAAGCACTCGTCACATCACCGCTCGAGGGCTCCCCAACGATGTGAGTGCATCGGTGTAGTGCGGTGGCGGTGCGTGAGCCAGACGCCGCCGCTTGCCCCTCACGGACATCCGATGATATGGAAAGCAAGTTACGGGAACGTACAGCCCTTGGCGCTTATGCACAGCAATCATTGGAAGACACGAGGCGGCGCCTCTAAAGCAGGTTATCATTTTCTAGAACGCCATTTGGGTAAAATGGATGAGGAGGTCCGCGAACGGAGGACGCTCTTCGGGGATCCTCACGGACGGATGCGATTTGGGACGCAATCCATTCCATTTATGATTTCCATTTATACATCCCATGTAGGCAAGCTCGAACAAAGTATATCTTGAAAGGGAGACGATATCATCTCTTGACTGTCCCGAGTTATGATTGATAGCAGTTATAACTCGATCGAGACCGGTACGTCCTTGATTCGTCCATAACTCACCATCGTTTCGTATTCCGTTGGTCACACTGCGCACGTACTCATTTCCAATATCACATTTTTCGTGGTTATAACGTTACAAGCTGGGCCATGACGTGCGTCATCACAGCCGGTCCTTCCTCTCGCCGCGTCGCTGCGTAGAAAGAAAAAAGGTATCTGGCAATACAAGGCCGCCCCCTATGGCCGGCTTCTGTCCGATGGGGCCAATGCCGGAACCAATGCCCCTCGCGCCTTTGACATGAGGCTGAGGCTGCATGTCAGCCCTCAGCCGTTGACTGCTGGCTGACGCCCGAATCCACCGACCCTTCCACTGGGCGGCCCAGGTTGCCGCCGCTAACCTGGGCTCCGGAACCCGGACAACTGCTCCGCCTGATCGCACCGCCTCCCCCATTGCTGATCCAGCGGCCGCTGCCCTACCTGTCAGCAAAATGTGAGATGTGCGGCCCTGACGCGGCCCGTTCGCATCGACGTGCGATTATGCAGTACGGCACGCACCTGATGTCGTGCTCCATGACGTCCTCCTCGTCCACCAACAGTTTGCCGTACCGCAGAAGCTCCGATCGCTGATGGGACGCTGCCGCCGCCGCTGCCACGGGGCCGAGCCGTGACGCCGCCGCCGTCGCTGCCGCGTCAGCGCCCTCGACAGCCGTGGCGATGGCTGCACTGAAGAAGTCCTCTAGTGCCCGGCGAGCCTCCTGAGGGGTGCGTCCGGACAACTGGGGCGCGGCGGGGCCGGGCGATTCCGCGGTAAGGACCGGACATGCGGCGGTTGGCAGGGCTACACCTCCCACGCGCCGCGCCGCCCCTCTCAGTTGCCGCAGTCCAGGACTGTGGTTGCAAGCTTGCAACTGTCCTGACCCTCCGCGCGCCGTCCCTGCTTTGCCGGAACCCCCCTGACTGCACTTAACCCTTCCTGGCAATCCCCGGGACCGCGGCCTCGGCAAAGCGGCCTCGGCACTCGCCCACACACCGCGATGATGCTCTTCCGTAGTCGGTGTTTTGCTGTCTGATTTGCATCGCGGTGGTGCCTTGTTCGCTGCGCCTACATGTGGTAAGTATTTTCTTGCAGGTTATGTGGTATAAGTGTATTTGCACCTGGGCTCGGGCGGGCGGGTTTAGATTTTCTAAACACACCGCGATGAGACCTGGGCAACGCCTGCCCTGCACAAAACACAGTGTCAGGTGCCGTACCAGTTGTTTGCCCCACGCCGTCCGGCTGGTGTCCACGCGGAGTGTGGTGTTCCAGCTGTCCCAGTTGTACAGGCCTGCTGCCGCGGCAGCGGCAGCGGCGACGGCGGCGCTGCGGGCTGTGGTGCCGCCGTCGGCAACGCCCCTCATGACGCCGTCGGTGGCATCACCAGCCGCTGCGGCCAGGCACTGGTTCAGTTCCTCCAGTCGCTGCAAGGAGGGACGGCCCACGCCGTCGTTAGAAGCCCAGTCCATGGTGGCGGCGGCGGACAACGCCGGTACGGCAGTGGCAGCGGCACCGGCGGTCGCCGCCGGCCTCACCACGCCGCTCACCGCCGACAGCAGCGCCGGCGGAACCCGTCCGAAGGGCCCCAGGCTGCGGGTAGGGGGCCGAGGCGGCGACGGCGACGATGATGATGGCGACGGCAGCGGCGACGGCAGCTCACTCGTGGCGATGATGAGGGCGCGCAGTGCCAGCGTGACGGGCGACGCGGCGGCGGCGGCGGGCGTGACGACGCTTCGGGCGTGCTCGAAGGAGAAGAGGGCTTGCCCCAGGGGGGTGGGGCACGCGTGCACACGAGCGGGTGGCGTGGCGAAGAGCTGCCTGCACGGAAGACGAGGGGGCCGCAGGGGTTCAGGCGCCACACACAAGGGTGCACGAACCAAGCGAGGCAAGGGCTTACGGTAGGACCAATATACCGATTGTATTATTTAGAAAATGAGTCAAGAAGGAGAAGGGGTTCGGTTACTCGGCTGTCCAGGTGGTCCCGTTGGGACTCGCCAGCCAGCCAGCCAGCCGGCCGGCCGCCTGGCTGAGGGTCGATACGGCGCGGAGTGCGCCCTGCCTCTTCACCGCCAAGCATCTCGCCGCCACCCCAAGGAAGCAGGCTTTGGGTGGCGGCACCCAAAATGGGCGCCTTCCTTCGGCTGCGGTCGCGCGGTCCGCCGCCGCCGTAGGTGGTGGATCCCGATTCGCGCGGGTCCCGGTGGGGAGAGGATTCGTTCACGACCCCGACCGCGGTCGTGGCACAGAAAAGGGAAAGAAAGCGCTTCCGTCTCCCATCGTGACATACACGCAAACTCTTATAACAACTCCACGTGTCGCGGATGTACAAATCTCATGAGGCAGGCCCCGACAGGCTGAGCTGTTTCCTTTTAGCCCCGACAGGCTGAGCTGTTTCCTTTTAGCCCCGACAGGCTGAGCTGTTTAACTTTAGCCCCGACATGCGCACCTGAGCGCTTTGGGTATGAACGGCGGCGCCGTCGCCTTCAGCATGCTGTTGACCTCCATCAGGCGGCGCCGGTCCACCACCGCCACGGCCACGCGGCCGCCCACCACCGCCGCTCCCCAGCCGGCCTCATCCGCCTCCGGAACCGTGCGGCCCCGTGCCGCCGGCCCTCGCACCGCCGCCGCCGCTGCCGCCGCCTGCTGTCCCGCGTCCCGGCCGTGACCATTGGCCGCTGCGTCCCATGGGACTGCAAGCGAGGCGGCGCCGCGCGACCCGTGGGACATCTCGGCCGGGCCATGAGGACGACGATTGAAGGCGAAGGTGAACAGCACCAACTGGCAGAGCAGGCCGCGCTCCGCGCGACGGCTGGCGAAGTTGGCCTGCATAGGGGTGCGAACGGCGCGACCGGACTTCTGACCACTCACTCAGCGCGCCGGCACCGGGTTCGGTCCGTGTTGGGTTTTAAAATGATTCAAACAGCCCAGACACACCCCGTGGTGGGGCCGCCATGCACCCCGCCAGCGCCAACTGTGAACCGCACCGCCTACGCTGCCACACCCGCCTGGACAGCAACCCTACGGCGCCCTCTTCCATGGCGCCGCCTACCGCCGCCACTGCGACGCGCTGCTCCGCGATGGCGACATCGCACAGGCGGGCCAATCGAAGGACGGGGGCGGGCCGCCGCGCTTTCTCTGGCATGTCATTAGGCGCCCGGGCTCGCATCGGTCGCATTGCTCTTTCACACCGCACTGTCCCATGGGTCTTGAACTCCTTGGCTGCCGCGGCGCATTCGCACCACACTGACCCATGGGTCTGATACCCCATTGGCGGCCCGCGGCGACCAGGGCCCCTCGTGCCGCACCTTGCTGAGGTCCAAGACGACCTCCACCGAATACTCCTCCCCCGGCAGCATTAACACGCCGGGAATGCCGCCGGCCGGCTGCGGGGATCCGTTTGCGTGGGAGGGAGCCTGCGAGCTGTGCCGTATGGCCCGCACGGGATCCTGTACGGCGACCCCAACCTCGTCTTGGAGCCTGCGGGCGGGCACAGATGTACGACGATCGTACGACGATCCATCGCAGCCACAGACCAACAGACAAGGCGCCGCTCAGGTACCAGGGGCGATCCTACGCCCCTACGCAGGCTTCCTTCCGCGCCGCTCGCTCGCTCGCTCCTGGCGCCACGGAGGCGCACTTGAGCGGTGCACCAGGGCCCCAGGACGCGCCATGAGAATGATGCACCCCCAAGCGCCCCCAAGCTCCTGGGTGTGCCCGGGTTCGTTCTTTGGGTTTATTTCTTTTTTCAATTTAACCCCCAAGCTCCACGTCGTTGCTTTCAGTCAACACACACGGCAGCGAGTACATTGGTAACTGATTGGTTTGGGGTCGGGCGGGTTCCGGGGGGGCTAAACATACGGCGGTTTGGGGTCGGGCGGGTTCCGGGGGGGCTAAACATACGGCGGCAGCGTGAGGTACCGCACAGACGACGCGACTCTTGACGCGCCGTTGCGCACCCCAACGCCTTGATTGCAGCTCCCCCTTATCCCGCGCTCAAACCCGATTCGGCCGGCTTCAAGCCCTCTCCCCAACGCCACTGTGCACGGTACTCTGTAACCTACACCCTAAGCATACCGTACCTGAGGCAGTGGCCGTACTCTGGCATCGCCCGTACATTCAGCAGGACCACCTCCTCCTTCCCATAGTTGACCAGTCGCATCGACGCCCGAACCGCGCCGGCAGCTGCCTCGGCCCCGGCTCCGCCCGGTCCCGACCCGCGGGATGCCGCCCCCTGCAGGGCCCGCAGCGCCGACTGTTGTTGTTGCTGGTGCTGCTGCTGCCGCTGCTGAGGCTGTGCCGGCGCTGCTGGCTCTGCCACGGCCGCTGCGGGTTTCCGGGGCCTACCCGCAGCGTCCGGCGGCTCCTCCTCCACAATCGCCCGTACTCCAAAGTTGACGTCCTCCGAAACCAGTACCACGTCACGATGCTCCCGGGGCACACCGCCGGGCGCCTCCAGCACTGCGACCTGCGGGACAGGACAGGAGAGGACAGGAGAGCACATCATCGGAAGCCCCTAACCTCAAGTAGCTCATAGAAGCGGCAAGTCAAAAGCTACGACCCTGAACACGAGAGATTGTGCTACCACATCACCTGGGATACGAGTCCAAACTGATAACGGTTACATTGCATTACCTGGAGCTTGTCCAGGCCACCCGACAGCACCCATTCACGGATCGACGGCAGTGTCGTTATAGCCATGACACTCGCTGGCGTCTTGACGGGCGCCGGTCGGCCACGTGCCTTCGCCCCTGACGTCGTCGGATCCGAGGGGGGCCGCTCCGGAGCCGAACTGCTGCTTGCGGATGCTGCAGAACGTGCGGCCGTCGCGCACCGCATTGCCGTACGGAGTGACGTGTCCGCTGCGATCGACAAGGCCGGCGCGGCCGAACGAGGTGCCGGCGGCGCCCCTGCGGGCGGGTGCGGCGGCGGCACCGCGACCGGCGGCACTGCGCCCGCGGAGGACGTCCCCCCTGCAGGTGGGCGGTCCGGGTGGGTGCTGTACGGCGCTACGCCTGTTCCATGCATGTTGGGCACCGGTACGGCATTAGCCTCGGTGTTGCCGGGGCTGGGAGGCCCCCAGGGCTGTCCCGGCGGCGCCAGCGGGTCCGCACTGCGTTGCGGCGCCGGAGAACCGCCGTACCAGTACGGCATCGGCGCGGCCGGCGGCAGGGCTGCCATCTGTGCGACCTGCTGCGGGCCTGGTGGCTGCAGCAGCACCGACTGCGCAATGGCTCCAGGGTGGGGCCCGGGCACGCCCGGTGCCCCATAGGGCCCCCAAGCGAAAGCTGGCGGCTGACCGCCGGGCCCCGGGTACGGAAACATGGGCCACGGGTGGAAGGGGCTGATGTACGGGGCCTGCCAAGCGTAGTACGGCTGTGGGTATGGGTATGACTGCACGTACTGATACGGGTGCCATTGCGGCTGGTGCGGAGGCTGCTGTGGGTGCGGAATGGCAGCGGTTGGCGGCCCGGGTGGCTGCAGGGCATCGCCAGCCCCATCGGTAGCAAAGGTTGGACCCACCATCACCTCGGCTGAGGGAAGTCCCGCAGGAGCGACGCCGGCTGTGGCCAGCTGCGCCTGCGCAGCTACAACATGCTCCAAGGGCGCCGCTTCCCGCAACGGACCTCCTCTGAGCCGCCGGTTCGGACCGGGCGGAGGAGATGCGCACATGGTGGTCTGTTCGGGCGGGGGGCCGCTGCCTGTGCGCTTGTCGTACAGCCCGTACGGCACGTGCGGCCCCTGTGCGTGCGTCTCCATTGCAGCTGAAACCAAGTGTCCGCTTGGTTGCTGCCCGTGCGGCAACATCTGCGGCCCCAAGGCTGTCAACTCCGAGCCTGCCGGGAGGCTGACGGGATGGGCGCCGAAACCGCCGCCACCGATGCTCCGTCGGATGCTGTTGCTGATCTGGGTGCCGCTACTGCCGCCGCCGGCGGCCTGGGATGCCGCCGCCGCGATGCGGCATGCCGCGCCGGCGAGTGCTGCGCCGCCGCCGCCATCGCTATCCATTGCTGAAGCGAAGGCTTTGAAGGGCGGAGGTGGCTGCTGCACCGTCTCCCTTGTTCCGGAAAGGGACCAAGCTTGCGGAGGCGGCATGGCCGGCCACTGCCGCGTCGGTGGCCACCGGGGGGGTAGGCCCTGCTGCGGGCGGTAAGCGGGACCCAGGGGTTGCGCGACCGGTGGGTGGCCCAGCTTAGCTGGCTGCTGCGAGAGGTAATGCTGCTGCTGCGAGTGCGGCTGATGGCCACCATGCACGACTGCGTGTGTAGAAGATCCCTCCGCCGAAGACCGGTCTGGGATGGTCGGCCGGGAGTGCTGCGGCCCAGCGACGGCAGCGGCGTAGCTCAGCTTGGGCTGCTGGGGCAGCTGAGACGCAGACGCCTCAGAAGGATAGATTGGCCCGTGCTTTGTGGCCATTCTAGCGTCGCGCCACGCTGCAGTTACGTCGTGCGTGGGTCGTCCCGTTGCCCGACAAGAGGCCTTAGCGTACCGACTGCGACCGACCAGTTTGTTGAAAGGTTGAAATGTTCGATGAGCTGATGCACTGCTACGGCTGAATGGCAAGCCATATCAGACAGGTCTCCGTCTCTCTCCTATTGGGCTGTCCATGACATGGTCTGTCTCTGGCTTTCGGAGACGTCAGTACGTTGACAGTTAAGTTCCACACAGTTACGACATCGCACCATTGTTCATTACTAGTGAAGCACCCTAAGACTTCAGGTCACGTCAGGAGGAGGAACAAGTGCCAATCCATTATTGCTAAATCTACTGCGAAAGTGTTCCGCCCATACAGCTGAATAACACAAGGGCGACTGATGGATTTCAAATAGCCAGGGCACAGTCTGACCTGTTGATGATGGGCAATCTGCACCATAGCAAATACAGTGTACAAAAGCTCATTACACAGATGGGGCTCGACCTTGCATGAATTGAAAATGCAAATTCGGAACAGTCTTCGGCGTGAGTCTTCGGGCGTCGGGCCTCGTAGACGAAATTGCCGTAGAGTCGGTTGCAACTGTCGATTCTGCACAAAATCTTGCACTCTTGTAGTAGATTGACTACAAAACAGGTTGACTTCTTCGACGCAATTCATCTTCATGGCCCTGCGGCGTTTGTATACCACTCATAGGTGAGGACGTGTCAATGCGGGGCAGGCGACCGGGATGGATATTACATGTACAGCCCATTTCAGGGTGAATATTAGCAGTTGTTGCGGTTGACGGGCCGCCAATATTCCAGAATGCCTGACGTGGCCAGAATTCCTCCAACCTGTTTCCGATGCTGCAGGACCGCGTGCATTCAGCCTCGGCGGCAAGCGTTCGTCACGCGTGCAGCAATGAACCAACAGTCAAGTGGCAATGGAACGGGGCACGTGGTGGGTTTTGTCAACAGACGGCCCGACTGTGGAATGTACACGTCAGGTTCCCGCCTGAAGCTTTACATTGCCAGACGGTGACGCTTTTTGTACAGCACGTCGCACAACGCCACAACTCGTGGCATGATAGCCCTTCTTAACACCTGAACCTCACCCAGTCGTCCCTGCAGGGGACCACCGGCGGCCCCCGAAACGTGCTGGGCGGGCCGCTGCAATGTTGCTGCACCAACCCATTAACAGGGTACTACAGAGATGGCTATTGCCGTACGGACGAGAGTGACTTCGGTCGACACGTCATTTGCGCCCAGGTGGGTGAACTGGAAAGAGCTGCCACTTGCTTCAATTCAGCACGGCAAGATTTGCTGCGGCTGATAATATCGGAGGAATGTTGTTCGCATGCAAAGGCGTCCCGGGTAACAGCGTCGTTGCGCTTTCCGCACCTTATGCATCAAAATGGGTCAACAATGTGCCCAGCAGGGAAATACGAGCGCGCCGATCAGATGGTTACTAGATGGGTTCTTTTGCGCGTCTTACAACATGCCATGACGTCATTCAGGAAACCCACCCTTTCCTGGTGGTGAGGACCGTGTGACAGTGCGGCGAGCGACATCCACAGCCACCCAAACCAGAAGAGAATCGGTGACAATGCCCCCCTCCTCGCGGCCACGTGGCGTCCTGTGTTGCAAAATCATCATTGCCGTACTTGTCGTACAGGTTACCCAAGACTTTCTGGAGTACACCCGCTCAAAGGGCAACGACTTGATGACCCCCGCCCCCTGGTACAATTTCCCCGGGCTAAAACACGGAGACAAGTGGTGTCTCTGTGCCGTCAGGTGCGCTGCAAGGCGCGGGGAAAGCGAAGCGACGCGGCGCCCTGCTTTTCCTGACAATCGGTCGACCCGGTGCGGGGCGCAGCAAATATATCCGTGGAGGGAAGCCCGCACGGTTCGTCGGGGGTGCGGCATTCCTGGGACTGGGCATCGGCTGTCGGCACACGGTCGGGTTGGCTGAGGGCGGCCATGGGAAGGATGTCTGTGGCGCCAGGAGGATTCTAGGGGCAGTGGGGGGGGCAGGAGCCTGCGCAGCCAGCGCTGCCCGGCCCGGCCGCCCCCCTCTATGGGCGCCCCATGTCGGTACGGGTCGTCGTCACCGAGGCGCCTGTTCTCTCTCACCCCCCTCACCCTTCGTCCCCGGGCAGGTGGCGGGAAGCGTTGGAGGTTGGGAAAGCCCCTCCGGTCTACCTACGCTGCACCAACATCAAGGTGGGAGCCACCGGCGAATTTGCAAATGGTTAACAAGACCGCATTGGCATTTCTTTCGGCGTTTGTTGTTTGTCCTTCCCGACGGCAAAGTATTATTCGCCATGGACCAAGTGCCGTACGCTTTATGCGGTTGTCGAAACCCACACAAGGAACTCGGAACAGCACCGTCGACCACCTGATATGGCTGCTAATGCAGGCCCTGGAGTATGTCAAGCTGGAAGATTTGAAGAGCCACGCTGTGGATCTGGCGGAGGGCGCCGCATCCAGCAACTGAAGCTTTGTAGGTCCGGCGCTCATTGTACGGCAACGATTCCTGGTACGGCAAGTGAAGAAGAGCAAGAGAGAGAGAGAGAGAGAGAGAGAGAGAGAGAGAGAGAGAGAGAGAGAGAGACACGGAGCGACTGGCGCTTTGACGCCTGCTGACGGCTATCGATTTCCTCGAGTATCCTCACGCGGCTTGTTGGCGCGATTTTCTGGCACGATTCGGCTTTCAAGTGCTCACAGTGGCATGTCTTGCATGCCTTCACTTTGAACTGGCTATGCGTGGATGAGTTGAAACGTTGCGTGATGCGCGGAGGGGGCCAGAAGGAGCCAGCGCAGGGTGAGTGGACGCTGCACCGCCCGCGGGGATGTACACGGGAGGGGTCCTCGGGGCGGGCCAGGCAGGCAAGGCGGAAGGCGCACACTGTGATCCGCAACCTGCGGAGACGCGGAGGAGGGAGGCGAGGAGCGTGCGTTGTTGGAAACATCCGGGTCCTTTCCAAGCCGCGCCTCACGTAATCGAAGTCTTCCAACGGGGAGACGAAGCTTGGGATTGCTTGGGTCCTGGCATGGTCTTCTCCAGGCGTCCAGGGGTTGCGCAGCGCCGGGATGTGCGCAGCAGCGCCTCTGGAACCGGCACCCAAAGATGCGAGGAGGAGGGTCGAAGACGGATATGCCGGTGGACCCCTTGAGCGGTCGGAGGAGTGGCGGGATACCGGGGTTCATCAGCTGGACCCGAGCATGCAGCCGACGAGGGTGAACCTGTCGGCGGGTAACGAGCACGCAGTGCCGATAGCGTGGCTTAGCGTCACGCTGGTGGGGGTCGGGCGTGTACGATGGGTGTTGCATTGAACCTGTAAGTTGATTCATTCATTGAACCGACGACCCTTGTCGACAGGACGTGCTGTCATGGTTCCGCCGGAACATCATCTGAGGTTGTCACCGATGACCCGCGGGGTCCACTGCAACATGACTACCATTATTAAATTAATTTATTCTGTGTCCTTATTACTCCGCGTCACGGATATTTGCTTGGGTAACCGGATCGGTTCACCATTGACGCCTGGTGCTCGTGAATGAAGTAAACGAGTAATGGACGTGACAGCGGACCCCGAAGAGCTCGTGTTAGGGCATGGGGGAACGCCCGTCAGATCGGCGACCCGGCACGGCCTTCGTTGATTCATCGCAACCAACCTGTGCAGCGCGCCTGGCCTGCGCAGCGCGCTGCGGGCGCGGCGGCCCTCCAACATCGGCCACACGTCTTGAGCTGGGCCCGTTGGTGGCTGCGACCCCGAGCCCCTCCCTCGAGTAAGCCCCCACTCGAGACCCGAGACTCGGGACCCTTCGGTTTGCTTCGCTGCTCATCTATCAGGCCTGCCATGCACCTGCACCTCCAAACCTCTCGCCGGCACGCACGCCCTCAACTATGGTGGTCCTAGTATCAAAGAAGCGCCCGCCCTTGACGCAACCGCGCGCGTTGTCTCCAACCTCACGCAGACCTACTCCGCCTCACACCGCCCATTCGGGGCCCCCTCCTGTCGAGCAGAAGGCCCCACCCAGCTGCACACTTGGCCCTGGTAACGACCAGGGCTCTGCAAGCTCCCAGTCCCCCGGGCGGACGCCCGATGGGTGGGTCCGCAGACTAAATCGCATTCGCACGCGCTCTCACGTTTCGCCTCGAGATGCGGCACCTGGCGCTACAAGTCTGTGTCCTCTGGGCCGAGGACCTGCACCCCGACCGCCACCACACCCTCCACGGTTTCACGCTCTAGGTACCCGGGGATGGACCGGTACACCTCCACGCCCTGCTCCAGCCCCGCCACGCCCGGCAGGCACGCCTGCAGGCCCTCGCCCTCCAGCATGGCACGAAAGCTGTCGTATTGCCGTACTGACGTGGCGCGGCAGCGCACGGTCACGGTGGCGTCCTCGGTGCTGCAGAACGTGAACGTGTCCCCCGGGATGACGTCAGCCCACTTGCCAGCGCGGATGCGTCCCTCTACGGTCTTGGCGCCCGAACGGATGAGTGCGAGATAGCGGGGCATTAGGGAACTGGCGCGTGCGACGGGCGGCCTCCTGGGTTTCGGAACCCCGGAGGAGGTTGCGGCGCTGCCGGAGGTGGTTGCGGCCGCCGGCTCGGACATGATCTCGGTTGGTCTCGGAGGACTGAAGGACGGAGGTGCCCGCCAAGCGATGGCGTGTAGGTGGCAGTGAATATGGATACAGGCTGAGGGGTGAGGGAGCTGGAGGGATGGGCTTCGAGTCGACGGCGTGTTGGGAAGTGAGGCTGAATGGAGTAGAGGCACCTGACAGGCTTGAGGTCAAAACCTCGACACACCTGCCAAGGCGAGCACCAACGGCAGCAGAACAGGTTACTGGCGATGTCAAGGAAGCGAATGTCTATCAAAGGGCAACACATGCCGTGTGCAGCAGCATCGGGGCAGATGTTTGTACGACCAGTCTGCCTGCGGCCTTGAAGGCCATTCATATCCAGCTATTCAGAAATATCGCAGAAACGGTTGATTTGGAAGGACAGTCATAGCTAACTTGCGGTATTGGGCTCTCGAATTCTTGACTGAGAATTCCAGCGGTTGCGCGCGCTTTGGACAGCCGGCCGCCATAGTGCTGTTGCTCATCTCCAACAATTGGCTTGCTCATCATAGGATACGTTTTAAACATAAACGATTTGCGCTGCTTGGCCCTTCATCTGCCTTATCGCGCTCTCGGTTTTAATGACGACGGCAACGTAACAAACACGCCAACATAAATTGCTTGACGCAGTGCAAATGGCAACCTTTTTGAGGGTTGTGGCCGTCTCACCTGAGACGCAGACTCCTGTACCTAGGGCTCGGAGACCGGAAGAAGTCTTTTCACGCGATGGGCCGCTGGGATCAAGGGCGGACGTTCGAGTGTTGACGAGCGATGCACAAGAGCTGTGGCTGCACCGCGTGGTGCTGGAAATGTGGAGCTCTCTTTTCCGTGACCTAATTGCTGCGCACGAGGAGGAAGCGGTAAGAGCTAAACTTTCAGGTTCTGCTGCAATCTTATTTCATTTTGCTTCTGCAGTCGGACTGATGGTGATGTCGCGAGTATGAAGAACGAAAGGCTCGCAGGCGCCGCTGTAGTAATAGCGGCTCAACGCCAAACCGTCGCAGATGTCCACCGGCCGTCAGTAAATCGCCGTGCGCCGCACTTTCACAAGACATGAATTGACGCGTGTGTTCTTTTCTATGATCGCATTTCGCCGTCACCTTGCTTGACCGCATTGCTGTTCGTCGTCATCCTCGATTCTCCTCCTGCCGGATTCTTCTCGCACAGTGCTGCTCGGGCATATCTGCTCTCGCAAAGTATGGTGCTGATCCGCCATCTCGATTCTGTATGTTGCCAGGAGCAGGCCTCCTCTCCCTTGACTTCCGCACCGGCCTCTCCGGTCGTCACCCTCAAGCTCACGGAGACCGGCCCGGAGCTTATGCTGCTGCTGTCGTGCCTCTACCCAGCGTCCCACACGGGGGACCGCAAGCAGAGCTCCGCCTTGGACGTTGCGAGGTACGCAGCCGCGCGAGCGGCACCGGTGCGTCTCGGCCGCTCGGTGTAGGAGCGTCCCAGGGGGATGGCATCCCAGCTGAACATTTTGGTCTGGTTTGGTTTGGTTGGCGATATCAGTTGAGACAGCTGCCAAGGTGTTACACTTTATTTCATTTATACAAAGACATTTATTACCCCGGTAACGCTTGTAGAGGACAAGGGGGTCCATCCTCACGAATCCGTCACCCATCCAAGGGTGGGGCATCGCCGTACATCGGTTCACTCGGCGGACTGGCCTGTCCGCGCGTCGCCGCCTCTTACCTTCCCCCAGCTTCTTGCCGCTGCTGGGCTTGGCAGACAAGTTCAACTGCCCCAGTATCATCGAGCGCTGCGCCTCATTCGCTGTCGACCACATCATGCCCCGTCTGGCCGCCGCGCCGGCGGCCTCTGTGGACGCGGCTGCCGAGTACTTGCAGCTATCTAGGTCCGGCGGCATCGTGGTGTCCTCGGGAGAGGCCTCCGGCGGCCCGGCGTCCAGAGTCGTGGACTGGGTTGTACAGTGCCTTGAGCTGGCTGTACGAATGGATTTGGACGAGCTGGTGGAGTGTACGGCATCGCTTCTGGGCCGGCGGTTCTTTGACTGGGGCCTCCAGGTCGGTGCCGGGGAGGGGGCTTCGACGTTGAGATTAAGATAAAAACTAAGATATTTAGGAAAAATTAATAAGAAACAGTACTAAACATAATCCCGGGTTGCGCGGGAGGATGAGGAGAGGGGCGCGGGAGGTAGGCGCTCATTGCCGTGGGGTCCGGGGCGGTGGGTCGCGGCGGTGAGCGTGAAAGGACGTCTCTGAGGTGCAGCAGTATTTGTTGCTATGTGACAGTGTTGCCATCTGACAGTTTTAGCTTCACAAAAAGAAAATAAATACACGAATCGCTCCTGTGTGTTCCATGTCACAGGACCCAGTCAACGGAGAGTTCATGGCACGCGTGACGCGTGTGCTGTCCTCCGAGCAGTTTGTACGGCTGGTTCTCCGTACCATTCCGTCGCCCCCAACCGGTGCGGAGGATGGCACCGGCACCGCCCCCAACGGCAAGCCCGTCGTCACCGCTGCACGTCGGGGCGCGGCCGTACCTGCCCGTGCTGGCGGCGCCGGCGGCGGCGGCGGGCCCCGGATCGTACCCGTGGTGGTCGCCGCCGCCGGTCCCGCGGCAGCAGCTCTGCAGCAGCAACCAGCAGGGGGCCAGCAGGCGGGAAACCAGCCGCCGGCGGCGGCGGCGGCGGCACCGGCTCCGCCGCAGCCCCTTGCAGGCGCCAACTGGTGGCAGCCTCCACAGCCCCTGATCGCTCCAGCGCATCAGCTCGCCCCCTGGCTGTTGGGGCACGGCAACGGCGGCGGTGGCGGCGGACCGATGCTTTTCGGTCCCGGTGCCGGGGTCTTCGGCGGGCCGGGACTGTTCGCGCATCATAACCAGGCAGTGCCGCTGGCGGTGAGTACGACGGACCTATTCGGGCGGGTTGCGTTCACGCGGTCGGGTGTTTAGGTAGGAGACACGTGGTCGGGTGTTTGGGTTCGACAATACGGAGTCGGAAGTAGTTGGGGACATTTTGGTAGACGGCAAACGTCGGTGCGGGAAACTCCTGACATGAACTGTTAGTGCTCGGACGTTGCGGTTCTCGAAGTGCGCCTTCTCGAAGTGCCACGGGCGCTTCGAGCCTCCTTGCGTTTGTTTTTTGTGTTGTGGTTTCCACGTCCTGGATCTACATCCTGGATCGCCTCAAATTCCCTGACCACCCGAAATGCTCCGAAACCCCAACTCACGTTTCCCACCAGGGCGGTTGGTAGCGGCAGCACCGCATGCACGGCGACGGAGGCGGAGGGCGGGTAGGGCGGGGTTACCGCGAAGGCGGAGGCGAAGGCCAGAGGCACGGTGCCCAGTCTGCGTACGACAGTCTCGTCCCAGCGTGTGAGCGGCCCACCCGGTCCCATCGTGCGAGGATGGTCAAGGGCTCCAAAACACAGCGGAAGGGCCACTCTTTTTCGAAATGCAGTTCAACCCCAAGCTCCGAACTGCGGTACACCCTGGGCTGACTGGCTGATCGCCGTACGTCAATGTGAGTATCGAGCGCAGAGTGGCGTGGCCCTGAAAGCGCGATGGCGCCAGTCTCACAAGACTATCAACCCGGAAGGACCCCAAACTATGGTTGATGTTGCGACGTGTGAAAAGTGTGATGACGCCTTTTCTAGATGTGTAAACATGCGATGTCCTATCGTGTGAACTGCTAAACAGCACTGTGCAGGGGTGCTGAGGTGCTCTCCGAATGACGGGGAAGGTGATGCCATCGGCCGCTGATCACTTCAGGCGTGGCGAAGCCCGAAGGGCCCGCGCCTGGGGGCCCTATGGGTCATGTATCCTCACCGGCGCGCAAAGTCGTGTACAACGTTTTGTACTGATCAGCGAACGCTTCCGTCGCGCGAGAACGGTTTGAAGTGGATTAACAACGGTGCGACCGCGATCGATTGCAACGTACAGATGTACGGCGGCGGCGGCGGTCGTACGTATCGAGTGCATCAGTGTACCTTTTAGCCGCGCATCCATGTATTTCGTAAGAAGACTGGACCCGACTCTTCTTGAGTCACTTCGTCACTTCGACGACCATTTAGAGGACGAGCGATCCGTGTGCTGCCGATGCCGCCGCGTGTGCTACCGATGCCGCCGCCGGCATCTGCAAGACTGTTTGGGACTGCTTCCGAACCTTTCAGGCGCGCGAGTGGAACGGGCGGCCGTGACGAACCTGTCGAGACGGAGGCTCAAAGCCCCAAAGAGGGCGCCGCTGTGCATTCGTCGCGCACGCGGGACGCTGTGGAGATGCGGTGCGGTGCGTCTTCCGTCTTGTACGGGGCATTTCGGTGTATGTGGTGTACGATATGGTCCAGTGTACGTTGATTCCCGAGTACTAGCTTACCTGTATGCTTGCAAGGCACGTGGATGGGATACGTATTCGGTTTCGTTAGTTGGTTCGTTGTTTACCGTTATAGTCACGGACGCGGGCAGACGACATTCTTCTGCTTGGGATTGGTAATCGGTGCTTTGTTTTGTTTGGCATCGGCCATCGGTGCGGGTACTTGCAGTGTCCTGGTTTGGTTTTTTGTATCCTGGCTATTGGGTTTTTGTATCCCGGCTAGTCTCCTGATTTGGATTTCGATGTTGCGGCTGCCGAACGGATGATGCTGTTGTCACCCATCCCCGGTGACAGCCCAGGGACTGGGCCGTCGTGGCCGTCCTTCGGTCTGTACGGAGCCGTACTAAGGGCAGTACGGTATGCACCGTATTCCCAGTTTTTTTGTGTGCAGGACAGGTGGACGTTGGTCAGCGCGCGCAGGCAGGGCCACGCCAAGGCTCCGGCGCTTTCTCATGCGGGGGGCATCTAAGGCATCTAGGGATAGATCTTACGGGGGAATGGCCCGGGAGTGGCCCCGGGAAGCGGTCCGCCTGTGCCATCAGCCCTCAGCCCAAACCGGCTGTGTTCGTGGCGCACCGTCCGTCCCGTCATCGCGGCGGCGCAGGAGAGGTCCTAAGAGGGATCCCCGGACGGACTACCGCGAACACTGGCCTCATCTGGCTAACGACAAATACTTGAAGGACCACGCATACACGATGAAGAGTGAGATACGATTGGTTCTACATCCGATCGGTCGTTCAGAGGCAGCAGGGAAAGGTTCTACATGGGTCCTTTGTGCTAAGAGGCAGCAGGGAAGCCCTGTATAAATGGTCTACATCGGAGAGGTATAGGATGGTCGGGGAGGGTCTCTTATAAGGCGTTGTCGTAATCATCGGGTCGGCAAGCCCTGGCAAACCCCGGCCTTGGGCAACGGGGCCGATGGCGCCTTTGCTGAGGCCTTCACAAACTTTTGCTGTTTGCAAATTGTTCACCATCAAGATAGGTAGTACGAATCAGGCAGTTCAGAGCAGCCGTATGGCAGCCGTAAAGCTCCGAAACGGTGTTGCAACGGTCCCGCAGCAGGTCGGTCGTGCGTCGAAACCTTCCGCGCAACAACTTAAATCAAACGAAAAGTCATTTGAAGTAATCTGATCATGGATTCATCTTTGCTTGTTTGGTCTTTGCGCATTCGGGAAACAGAGGTGCGGAAAACGCGGGAATCCTTTCTCTCTGCCTTTTCTGGACGGCATTGTTGAATTCGTTAAATAAGTTAAATATTTGTTTGAACTTTTTTCCAGGCGCTGCTGAAGAGTCGGCAGCAGGAGCGCGACGCGCAGGCCGTGCGGCGTGAAAATCTCACCGCCGCATTACGGGAACGGGAAGCGGACCAGGCGAGGCGGGGGAGTTGCCGTTCTTATATCCTTGCAATGATTTAAATTTCGCCTGCCTTGGTATTCTGTGCAAGTCCCAAAGTTACATTATGTGACGACTGCGAACGCATGACTCATACCTTTCGCAGCACAACGAGCACGCGCTGTTGAACATTTGTCAAAACGTCTACAAAATCCTCGACATGGCGCTTGGTAATTCTTTCCGGGCCGTGACACTGACGGCGGTTGGGCGACCGCGGACGTGCACTTGCTGCCTGCTGCCACGTCGCCCTCCTCCGCCCCTGCCACGCCTCAATGCTCCTTGCGGACCCTCCATTTTCAGGTCTGCGTTGAGCAGAGGGAGCTTCAAGCCCGCGAGCGCCTGGCGCGCGCGCATCACGGCACCCTGCGTCGCCGCGCCGAGCTGCAGCGGCTGCAGCGGTCAGCCGACGATGGCGGACAGCTGCTCAGGTGAGTCCAGTTTTGTCTGAGGATTCCGGTTGCGCCGCCTGCAGCCTCGAAACTCTAAGCCCAAACCAAGGTGTATGTATAACCGTGTGCACTCCACATACTATGTAAATACACGCGGTTGCGTGCGTATATCGTTATCGGTTCCGCAGGTTACAGGCGACACGGCGCTCCCTGGTGGGCCGCCGGCGGCGGCTTGAGGCCGCCTCCGAGGCTGAGACCCTGAGCTGCGCCGCATTCGACGAACGGGTTTCGGAGCGACGCCGTACGAATTTCAAGGAGCCGGTACTTCAACTGGAAGCCGCGCTGTCCAAGGTTCGGATTCAGTCGCAAGCATGGGGAGGGGCGTGACCTGGGCTGGCGTGACCCAAGGACCAAACAGCAAGTAGTAGGAATGGCAACTAACTGTTCCTACAGCCCGGACCCAAATGAGCGAAGACGGGTGTGCGGACGGATTTGCTCGAAAGCGAGATACCTGACGCTTGGCCTAGAAATTACAAAGTCTAGACTCAAACCGAAGACCCTCATGACGTCGTGACGGCGCGCGTCGTCTGACCATCGCGTAGGTGGACCAACGCCTGTCGTACGCGCACAAAACGTACGACATGGCGTCGCTGGCGGCCACGCTGGACGAGCAACGTACCCGGCGCGAGACCCTGCAGGTTTGCGTGTCGCGTGCGTCGCGTGTGGATGTGCCAACTGGGGATGTCGGTCCCGGTCCCGATGCCGGTCCCTTCGCGAAAATGAAATACCGTACCATGGACACAACTTCCCCGGAGATGAATGAATGCCGACAGCATCTGTCAGTTTGCGACGCTCACTGTGTGATGGGGAAACCCACTCGAGCACTTCGGTCGGGTGCACGGCCCACAGGGGAACTCCAGAGGCCTTATGAACCGCTGTCTCCTCTACAAGCCCTGCACTTCTGCGTTTTTAGCTCTGCTATATTCGGGGCTGCTTTCTAGCCCCTGAATTGGTGTTGTCTCCATTGCAAGCGGCATCGGACTGTCACTCGGGTGTCACACGCCAGGGGCTGTCACCCATGCCTCTGTGGGTTCGTGCTGGAACGGATTGCTAACGGATGCATCGTACACGACACGCCGTATGTCGTACATGCAGCAGTACGTGTCCCCAGCTCATGGCCTAAAGTGACAGAACAGAAAGGCCAAGGCTGCCTATCAAGGTCATGGTGACCTTCTCAATGCGCATCCGACGTCAGTTCAGCTGCAACATTCCCCGGTGTGCTCTACCCCGCAGGCGGAGGCCGACGCGAGGAAGGCGGAGTACGACGCGCTGTCTAAGCAGGTGGGCCGCAGGTGTACGACATCATCAAGCGGCACGCGTGCGTTTCCCTCCCGGCGCATCTATGCATGGCTGGCCCAACGGGCCCAGAGCCCCTGGACTGGTCCTGGACGACGACGTGGAGGCAACCTGGTACAGGATACCGTATGCGAGGATGTGTTCAGCGACAAAGCCCCCCCAGACCACCCCAGCAGTCCATATGTTTTGCACCATTACACGTGGTGCTTTCTGGATGAGGTCATCTATCTGACTGAAGCTCCCATCCTCCTGACCTGCCGCGCCGCCTTCCGGCTTTCGTCCTCGTAACACGGCGGCGGTAGCCGTACAGGGTATACATACCTGGGCGTGGGAATGATTGTGCACATGAGCATCTCGAGGGCCTTTGCTCGTGGGCTCATTGCTGCTTACGCCTGAGCCCTGCACACGGCAACGTCTGCTGATTTGGATACCGGGCGCAGTTAGCGGCACCCGGATATGGCCGCCTACCGACGATGAGGCCGACATACCTTGACTTGTCACCGATGGCCCACCGGGTTCCCCGCACGTAGCATTGTTAGGAATACCATAAAAGCCGCATCTAGTGGGTCATTTCCGCCACGGCGTCATCAGTACGGCGGCCAGGTAAGCGATTGGCCGTGGCCGTGGGTGGTGGTCTTTTCAGGTCGAGGTCACACAGGAGCAGCTGTCGAAGCGAGAGCGGTCGAATGTCGAAGCCGTCGAGCGCAGCCAGGTACGATCGATGCTCAATGACGTGTACTCTGAAGTGTACGGCGACACTGCAGCCACACGCGCGCCAGCCATGTATATGGTGGACGTTTTGTGTTCGCCATCCTCATCATTTTGCCATCCTCATCATTTTGCCATCCTCATCACGGCATATGGCAGCCTAGTCACCAACTTGACATGGATCTGCCCGTCTATCGCGGTCATTTACTTCAGTATGTTACAGTGGACCCTGCGGGTCATCGCTCATCGGTAATGCTGTACACACGGAGAGGGACGGTGTCGGTTTTGGATTGTCGTGCATGTATCGATCGTTGCCGAAGCACCCACACTCGCAGGGCGTCATGTACGTATGCACCGACCGCACCGTGAATTGTCGTACGACGCGACAGTACGTCTCTAGCGTTACGACGAGCCCCAGAAGTACCCTGTACACATGCACGTGCTCGGGTGTTTTGCCACATGCCACGGAACGCCTGCAGGCTGCCCTGCGCGACGCCCGATCGGCGCTGGCGGCTCTCCAGGAACGACAAGCGGCTGTACGGCAGCGGTAAGCATGCGTTTCCGTACGGAGAGCATGGAGCACGAGATATGTAACATGGACAGACGGACGCGCTCGGCACTTCGTAACTATGCCAGCTATCTGCGCATGTACCAAGATACAGGCACGTCCGTATATGGCGCCGCCTAATGTACTGTACGGATGTTGATGCGATCCAGGACGAATATTTGCACCGAAAGAACTCGCGGATGCTCGGACATGCTGAGCCACCGTCCGAACCTGTTGGTCTGTGGATTGCGTGCACCGTATCAAGTTATCAATCGATGACCGCGCCTGGCACTTGTCGGCTGCAGCTGCCGGGCCTTATTTACCCTTTGCCTTGCTCGCGCTGTCGCGCCTTGCCCCTTACTACCGCTCAATGCGAAGCCTGGCGGACGCCAGGAGCGGGCGGTTGACCGCCGCCAGCCGCCTGGCCGACCTGCAGCGGGCCACCGACGCCGCCCGGCGGACACTGGCCTGCCTAGATGCGGCCCCGCCCGAGGCGGCGGCGGCGGCGGCGGTGCCGCTGCCGCCGCCGCCGCCGCAACAGTAGCCATCGCGGTGGCCACGGCCGCTTCGGCGTTGCGACTGCCTGCCTGCCTGCCCGTCTGTCTGCATGTCCGTCCGTCCGCGCCCCCGGTATGTATGTACGGCATACGTACCCGCACGCACGCATGCATGCGTGCGGCCTACCCCGCACACATACACCTCACACTCACCGGAGGTGAGGTGCTGCCGAGACGCGAACGTGGTGCGTGTGTGCGTGCGTGCGTGTGTGCGTGATCATTTGAGGGTCGAGAGGCGACCGCTCATCAGCGGCCTTGGAGCCGCGCGTGGCCGTCAGTCGTGTGTACGACATCACTCGTGGGGGTACCCGTGCATGTACGGTATGTAGGAAGAGGTGAGGTGAAGTGCGAGGGCTGCACGTGCGCACGGAGCGGGAGGGAGGGCGTGGGCCCCAGTCTATCAGCGGTCTATCCGGCGCTCCCTTCCAATCCAAACAAAAACTTTAATGCAGTGGCCCTGGCTGTGCAGGGCCACGGCGCACCAGAGACCCGACGGTCATCTTGCACCTTCAAGATGGGGTGCGTACTGCGTAGTCCCCACTGCTGAGCAACCCTTCCGCGGTATCCCCTTGCAGTGCGGGGTGGATGGCTGGCTAGTTCAGGAGGGAGGCGGCGGCGCCCCTCCCTAGTGCGACTTGAACGAAGGAAGAGGAAGGCCTTGGCGATGGCGTTTGGCAAGTACCGACCGGGTTGGGAGGGATGATTTTGTTCCGATGTCTGACTGAAGATTGCGGTTTCGGGAAGAAAGCGGGAAGAAAGGGTGCGAGGGGTGCATGCCACTCGAGGCCTCCCAAGACGCTCCGGAGCGCGCGGTGCCGGAAGTGTGTTTGATGCGCCCGCTTGGATGGTGAATAATTGACGTATAATAAAGACATTATTAAGTTGTTAGGTCAATCGGGGAAGGTCGGTCTGGCGGGTGTCGGCCATGACGGGCTTTTAGGGGGCCCGGAGATATCACTGCTAGATATGCTTGCGGCCATGCGGCGTTGTATAGTTTGTATGGAATTTGCGAGTACATACGCCGTCCCAGGGATGCGTGTAGGCTGTGTTCGATAGTGTCATGGACCAGTCGGTCATCAGTCGTCAGTGTGGCCCAGCGTGGCTACCGATATCGTCGTGTCGTTCATCCTAACACAAAAATATATTTAAATAATAATTCCGAAAAATTGTTGATTGCAAAACGAGCTTGTTCAGTTGCAGTTTCCTGCCAATAGATTTCCACTTGCCATGAAATGCGGCGCAGTTGTTTACATTATTTGGCCATAAAAATCTTGTAGCTATGCATCAATGCGCACGATCAAATCGAGCTGTACGCCCTATGTACGTCACGATGAAGGTACCCCCAGCGTGCCAGAAGGTATACGGTCAGCGCGAACACCGTTCTTTTTTGGCCGCTTCCGTGCAGATTGATCTGCAGTCATCACAGGATCCTGACTATACCCTTTCGGAATTCGAACAACTGCGGCTCGTGTGGCGGGATCTTGGACAATATTGTTTGGAGCCGCAAAGCCTACAATACCACATATAAATTGACCGCAAAGCGACATCTATCACCAATGCAGCTGAGCGACAAGCAACTTGCTCCGCGGTGGGCCGACCTGCCGTCGGAAATCCTTGACGGCGTTGCAGCGTCCCATGCGCCAAATGTGGTCGCTTGCACCATGAAGTTGATCAACAAAGCAGCGGCGAAGCAGCTAAAACGCTACGCCCAAGTCAAGCTGTCACAGCCGGTGCCGCAGCACGCGTTCGCCTGGCGCTGGGGCCGGCCGGACTCCACCCGGGACATGACTCTGAAGCAGCGGCGTCAGCTCCTCGCCCTCACGGCCCCCAGCGGCGTGCTCGCCAACCTGCAGCTCGCCCACATGGCGGCAGACTGCACCCTGACGGAGGATACGGTGTTTGGATCCGCGGGCGCAAGCGGCTCGCTCGAGGTGTGCCACTGGATGCTGAGCATGAAGACGTGGATGATG